>CAKJTW010000088.1:4800000-6007500 GCA_917880005.1 Nanger dama
TATAGCTATGTGAAACAGTGCAGAGGTAAAGCTATTTAACAGAGTAAACATTATTTCATGGTCCATGGGAAACTAAAAAAACAATCCTACATTTTGAAGTAATTCTTGAACTTTTTTCTGATCTGTTTACAAATTAGATGTTTATGTTTTAATCTATAAATTACCTGTTAATGTATAGGATGATCAGGCCATGCACTTGTGGACAGTTACAAGGCATGACATTGTATGTTGGGTCTTGTTTCACTCAATCACTTGACATTCATCTATCAAATGCCACTCGGTCATGTCCTTTGTATATATAGCATTAGCCCTGTCGGTATCACGTGGGTTCTATGAAATACCTTTCAGTTTCTTTATGAGCTTCGTTTTTAAGTGGAAATTATGTCTCCCAGTAGTACTGAAGGAAAGATGGTTTAAGTGGTAATATCATGTTTAATACCTCTAAGTGCTAAATTCTGCCTTTGGAAATAGAAACATCTTCAAAAGATACACATAATTTGGGGCTTTGAAATGCCCAGTTTGCATATGTCTCATAAAGATTCTTTTTAACAGTTTATATTTTGGGGGCTCCAAAATCACTGCAGATGGTGACTGCAGCCATGAAATTAGAAGATGCTTACTCCTTGGAAGAAAAGTTATGACCAACCCAGATAGTATATTCAAAAGCAGAGACATTACTTTGCTGACTAAGGTCCGTCTAGTCAAGGCTATGGTTTTTCCTGTGGTCATGTATGGATGTGAGAGTTGGACTGTGAAGAAGGCTGAGCGCCGAAGAATTGATGCTTTTGAACTGTAATGTTGGAGAAGACTCTTGAGAGTCCCTTGGGCTGCAAGGAGATCCAACCAGTGCATTCTGAAGGAGATCAACCCTGGGATTTCTTTGGAAGGACTGATGCTTAAGCTGAAACTCCATTTCTTTGGCCACCTCATGTGAAGAGTTGACTCACTGGAAAAGACTCTGATGCTGGGAGGGATTGGGGGCAAGAGGAGAAGGGGATGACAGAGGATGAGATGGCTGGATGGCATCACGGACTTGATGGACGTGTGTCTGAGTGAACTCCGGGAGATGGTGATGAACAGGGAGGCCTGGCGTGCTGTGATTCATGGAGTCGCAAAGAGTCGGACACGACTGAGCGACTGAACTGAACTGAACTGAATTGATCTCATTAACAGCCTTTTGTGCTCATCAGTTCAGGCTGTGTTTTCCCAATGGTACATCATTTACAGTGTCCTAAACATATTTTCACAACATTCACCTGACAATATCAGCTGAGAGAAAAGTCTTCAGACTGCAAAGAAACATTGGGAAACCATAAATTCTTAAATAATACACCAAACTACAAAGATGGTGTGTACATCTCTTTGAAAATATCCTTAACAATAAGTAACCAGGAAAAGACAGTATAGATGAAGGAGTTCGACTGAGGCTCCCTTCCCATTTGGGGAAGGTATTAGTGTAGTGGTCAAGCTTTATGATTGCTGTTTACCTGGGGAAGGATGGTTTTAGTTCCCTGATGTTCACCTAGAAATAGGAACAAGCTAATCATGTATCATCTGGTGGAAGGTCTCCTTTATTGAACAAATAAAAATGACTTATAATTAGTGCACATACATGCTTTTCTAATGCGACCACACCAAGAATCAATCCATTCCCTTAATAGGTAGATGAATAGTTTCTTCTCTAATCTCCATTAATACATTCATTTGTTCAACAAGTTCCTCTTCCCCTGCTTTGTAAAGTGACCTTTAAGGTTTTGCCAGAATTTCTGTATTGTTTTACACAGATTGCATTTTATTACTAGAAGTGCACATTAGGTCTCTCAGTGTATCCCCTGGAGGTGTGGTTGGAACTCAGGCTGAATGGCATTTCATTGTGGTCTAAGTCCTTTGTACCCAAAGTGACTAAATTATGGTATCCAGATAATCAGTATTAATATCACTTCAGAACGTGTTCAAATTTCTAGTGCCCTTAACCAGATCTTCTGAATCACAATCCTCAGATGAGGTGGAACACCAGTAGTCTTCACTATAACAAGTATTCCAGAAGAATCTGTATGCTTAAATGTAGAAAGCACCTGTCAAGGTATAGTTGTCATGTGTTGTGCTGTGCTAAGTCACTTCAGTCATATCTGACTCTTTGTGATCCCAAGGACTGTAGCTTGCCAGGCTCCTCAGTCAACAGGGTTCTCCAGGCAAGAATACAAGAATTTGTTGCCATTTCCTTTCAGGGGAATCTTCCTGAACCAGGGATCAAACCCCTGTCTCTTAAGTTTCCTGCGTTGGCAGGTGAGTTCTTTACCATTAGCGCCACCTGGATAGTTATCATAGTTTTAGAATATTCTGCCACAATCCCTTCATCTCCTTGCCTTTGGGTGAACTATACCTTCTCTTTGAAATTCCTCTTCTTTTGTCTACTATTGAAAAAAGCCTACAAGCCTCTTCCTTCAGTAGCCAGTTCTTATTCACTCTTTATAAGTTACTCCAAGGAAGCTTGTCTGTACCCTAAGATGCACCTTTCTTCCCTTGGGAAGTGGTGCTTTCTTGCTCCCTCCCTTTGCATGCTGTGCACATCACATCTGAGTAACCACATAAGCCCTTTGACAGTTATGTAACAAGGTGAGATCTTCCTTCTTACTATGGTCAACTCCTGGAAGGCAAGGGTTGCAACTTATCCCTGATGCTGAAAATAGAGCTTGATATTCAGTAAGAGGCAGAAAGAATCAATGAGCTGGAAAACAGAGCATTAGAAATTACTCAAACAGAACAGGAAAAAAAAATAGACTAAAATAAATAATAGAACTCCAGGGACATGTAGAACTATAACAGATGATCTAACATGTGTGTCATCAGAATGTTGCTGCTGCTAAGTCACTTCAGTTGTGTCCGACTCTGTGTGACCCCATAGATGGCCTCCCACCAGGTTCCCCGTCCCTGGGATTCTCCAGGCAAGAACACTGGAGTGAGTTGCCATTTCCTTCTCCAATGCATGAAAGTGAAAAGTGAAAGTGAAATTGTTTAGTTGTGTCTGACTCTTAGTGACCCCTTGGACTGCAGCCTACCAGGCTCCTCCATCCATGGGATTTTCCAGGCAAGAGTACTGGAGTGGGGTGCCATTGCCTTCTCCAATCAGAGTGTTAGGAGAAGAGAAATAAGGTTGGGCTGAAATGTCCTAGAAGAAATACTACTCTGCAATAAAGAGAAATGAACTATTGACACATGCAACACCTTGGATGGCTAGCAAGAGTATTATGCTGAGCGAAAATAAGCAACTTCAAAAGGTTACATACTACATGATCTAATTTATATAACATTCTTTATGTGACAAAATTATAAAGACCAGATTAGTGGTTGCCAAGGTTTAAGAATGATTGAGGGGAGGGGGTTGATGAGACTATAAATGGGTAGCATGAGGGAGATCATTGTGATGATGGAACAGTTCACTTGACTGCAGCAGTGGTTACTCAAATCTACGTATGTGATAAAATAATAGAGAACTCTGCCCATGTTGCACCAATGTTAATTTCTGGCTTTGATACTGCACTACAGTTGCATTAGTTGTCACCACTCTGGGAAACTGGGTGAGGGGGTGTGGAGAGTCTCTGTGCGCTACCTTTACAACTTCTTGTGAATCTATATTTGTTTCATAATAAATTATTTTAGATTGGCTTAATAACAGGCATTAGGCAATGAGAAAGGGAATGAGAGTTGGGGATGAGAGTTGTACTTCTAGGCTTCCCAGGTGGTGCTAGGGGTAAAGAACCCATCTGCCAATGCAGGAGACATAAGAGACGTGGGTTTGATCCCTGGGTCAGGAAGATCCCCTGGAGGAGGGCATGGCAACCTACTCCAGTATTCTTGCCTGGAGAATTTCATGGACAGAGGAGCCTGGCGGGCTACAGTCCATAGGGTCACAAAGAGTTGGACACGACAGAAGTGACTTTGCACACACGCATGCCCCTTGTAAATCCTAGTGCCCAGAGCCAGAGAGAATTCAAGAAAGAATTTATGCTTGCTCACTTTAAAGCCTCCAGGGAAGGGATCCTGGAGATAGTTGGGAGAGAAAATTTCTTTCGCTTAAAGTACTAGGATGCAAAGAAGAACCACATTAGGTTGGGAAATCCTTCAGGGCCAAACTTGTGATATATTTGACAGTTGTTTCAAAGAAAAATATCTGTGGAGTGGACAAATGAATCAATGAGAGTGCCAGGTCCTAAGGAATGGCTTGTTGGCTGCAGTCAGAGAGAAGATCTAGAATTAGGCTTTGGGGAAAAGGAAGAATTACTGTGGGTCTCAAGGAAGTTCTTATCAGAACCTCTCTCTTAACATTAATCTTGCAGATTTCTGGATGTATGGTTTCTAACACTTCAAATTAGGAAAAGAGGAAGGTCCTGAATTCATGTTGTCAAAGCAGCTGATAGTCTTGCTGAACTTGTAGTGTCAGGATCAGAAATCTATATGCTGAGACATTTGCTATACTTTTGTAAATTCTTCACTTCCATTGTTGTTGTTGTTCATTCACTCAGTTGTGCCCCACTCTTTGTGACCCCATGGACTGCAGCATGCCAGGCTTCCCTGTCCTTCAGTATCTCCAGGAGTTTGCTCAAACTCATGTCCATTGAGTCGATGATGCCATCCAACCATTTCATCCTCTGTCATCCCCTTCTCCCCCTGCCCTCAATCTTTCCCAGCATCAAGGTCTTTTCCATTGAGTTGGCTCTTTGCACCTGGTGGCCAAAGTATTTTAGCGTCAGCTTCACCATCAGTCCTTCCAATGAGTATTTGGTGTTGATTTCCTTTAGGATTGACTGGTTTGATCGGCTTGCAGTCCAAGGGACTCTCAAGAGTCTTTTCCAGCACCACAGTTTGAAAGCATCAGTTTTTTGATGCTCAGCCTTCTTTATCGTCCAACTCTCTCAATTCTCAGTAAAGTTATTTATAAGATTCTAATTTGTCATGAATATCATGAGGTGGATTGATCTGCCCATGTGCCACAGAGCTTAGGTGTCAAGTATAGAGGCCAGATCACAATAGCAGAAGATTTATAAGCAGAACATCAAGGAAAAAAAACAAAGAGAAATAATGCAGTTGCAGTTACTGAGGTGGACCCTCCTAGAGTGAAAGTGACAGAGAGATATCAGAAAAAGTTGCAAATTCTGTTTTCAGCCCCAGAAGCCTGGTCATTGCCATGAGCCCTGGGAATTGTTCAGCCTATAAATGTGTTAGTCTAATTTGGTTTGCTTGGGCCTGTCTACAACATCAAAGTACATGACAATAGAATAAAATATACTTACTGCCACCCCTCCCCCAGCAGGGATCAGCAGGCCACTCAGACAATAATAGCAAGAATGTTCCATAAAATGGTCAACAACCTATAAAATCACTTCATGAGGAGTAACAAATAGACTTGATTTAAAAGCCACAAAGCTACAGTGACCACTTAGATTTTAAAAGTAATGCAAAGTGCAATAAGAATCTGTATTAAAACATTTTTGAAGTGAATATTAAATCTACATAAATTCTGTCAGTCAATGCTTTTGTAGCAAGCATGTGAACTTTAGGGCATTGAATAGGCAGATATTTAGTGAATGCCTTCTGAGGCAAAGCATTTTATATCTCAAGGATCATAGAAAGATATAATCTTGTTAAATTTTTAAAAAGTATCTGTATGCGTGTGTGTGTGAAAGAAAGAGAGAGACAGAGAGAAAGAGACAGAGAGAGATGTGAGCCTTCCCAAGCTTACTCCAGCCTTATATTCATTCCTTAACCCAGAGTCTTCTGTTCCCACAGTCTTGAAACTCACATATATGACCTTTTGTTGTTGTTGTTTAGTTGCTAAGTCATGTCTGACTCTTTTGTGATCCCATGAACTGTAGCCTGCCAGGCTCCTCTGTCCATGGGATGCTCTAGGCAAGAACACTGGAGTGGGTTGCCATGCCCTCTTCCAGGGGATCCTCCTGACCCAGGGATTGAACCTGGGTCTCCTGCATTGCAGGCAGATTCTTTACCACTGAGCCACCAGGGAAGTCTGACACCACAGTAAAGGGTTCTGAAATCCTGAAAGAAGATGCATAGGCAGCTGCAAATGAGAGTCATCCACCGGCCATCCAAAAGGACTGTAAGCTTCCTGAAGTTGGGGATGATGTCCTCTTTGCTCCTGTCTGATAGCCTACACTTGAATAGAATTTTATGCATAAGAAACATTCCATACATATCAGTTCAACAAAGGGGTAAATGAGGAAGTGGCACCTCTCTTCTGAGGAATACAGAAATGTTTACGTACTATTTGACATGGCATATTGTCACTACCTCTTACAGAATGTTTCAAGACTTCTCAAAATTACTGGTTGCTACTCAAACAAGGAAGTAAAAGGGATGGAAACATCCGTGAACCCCAGGGTGCTTCACTTTTCCCCCTCATAGGACTGATTTCAGAGTCTTCAGAGATGTTCTTCAACTTCTTCCAAGTGGGTTAAAAATGGAAGCTTATGAGTTTCAAAAGGAAACTATCATAGCCCATTTTTTTCTGTTTTTAAATATTTGGAAGCCTCTTATGGAAAAATGGAATGTACAGTAATGATATACATAATAACAGGAGATGAGAGTTTATTGAAACCTCAGGACTGAATACTGACACTTGTGTGTTTCCAGCATGAGAGTGGTCCCAGGAGCTGCTCAGAGCACTTGAGATACAGATTCACTTTTCCTATCAGTCAAAAAGCAGTTATCTCCCTTTTCTGTATGTCTGGGTAAAAGTCACTAGATCAAAAGAAAAACTAAATCTTAGAAAATTTTGAATTGGACCATGTGCCCAGATGGATACAAGCCAGATAAGTACATCATTAGAAAGTATGAATTTGTCGTATTATAAAATGCAGATCCAGGAAATGCAGTTGAGGTTTCACACTCTGATGAATTTAGTTTTAGGTAACTGACTTTAAGGAAGAATCATTACATGAAGAGAAAAAAATACATGTAAATACTCTTGCCTTTTCCATCTCTGTTTCTTTTGATATGATCTCTGGAAGATTTTCTTGACTTTATCTTTCATCTTATACATATTTTTTAAATTTCAGAAGTCATCATATTCATTTATTTCATGAAGCTCTTTCTTGTTCTTTTTCTCTCAGCCTCCTTTTCCTGTTGCATCCATATAGTAACATTATGAATCTTTTTTTTTAATTAAGAAAACAGTTTATTGCTAAAACATAAAGCCTTTTTTTTTGCAGTTTATATTTTTTAAGGGAATTTTTTTAAGTTTTTTTTTTTTATTCTACATTACAATACTGTATTTGTTTTGCCATACATTGACATGAATCAGCCACAGGTGTACACGATCTCCCAATGCCAAAGCCCCTCCCACCTCCCACCCCATATCATCTCCCTGGATCCTCCCGTGCACCAGCCCCAAGCATCCTGTATCCTGTATTGAACATAGAGTGCTTTTGTTTTCCAACTTGTCTCTTTTCTCTGAGGTTTGTTTTTATGCATTTACCCTGGTCTCTCTGCTCCATGATGAATGTTCTACTTAAATACCTGGTAACGTGTGGTAAAGAGAAGTAAAAGAAAAAGAATAAAAGCAGATTTGGAGACTTACAAATGTAAGACTCTACAGGAGCTCAATGCGGTACTCTGTGATGACCAAGAGGGGTGGGATGGGAGGTTGGAGAGGGAGGAAAGAAAGTGACAGTCTCTCAGTAGTGTCTGATTCTTTGCAACCCCATGGAATTCTCCAGGCCAGAATACTGGAGTGGCTAGCCGTTCCCTTCTCCAGGAGAATCTTCCCAACCCAGGGATTGAATCCAGATTGCCTGCATTGTGGGCAGATTCTTTACCAACAGAGCTATCAGGGAAGCCCTTCGAGAGGGCAGAGACATGTATACTTCTGGCTAATTCACGTTGTTGTATGGCAGAAGCTAGTACAATATTGTAAAGCGATTGTCCTCCGACTAAAAATAAATTTTGAAAAGTAAGACTCTAGAGTAGAAGGTTAATTTTATATTCATTATTTATTTTCAAAAAATAATTCCAACCACAGTCATTGCTGGTCAATGGCTTTGAGAAGCTGGAAGCAGAAGGATTTTATTCCACTATGAGGGACTTCCAATTCTATGTCACATCTTTATTCCTTTTACCAGTTTACTGATAATGCCTCATTTACTCATTGCTAGATAATTGCACTATTTTAAAAATAGTTTTGGTTGCTTAAAGTGTTTTGACAGTGATGTTAACTAAACTGTTAACTAATTTTGCTGAGATGGTCCACCTTTTAGCACTATAGTACATAAATATAATTAATGCTGTCAGTTGCCTTTTTCTATATTACAAAACAATCATCAGTTTTGAATAAAAAACTTTACATAATAAGCTACATAAGAAATATAAAGTGTGTTCATTCATGTTCAAAATGTAAAACCAAGGCTTTCATGTTTCTTCTTTATATTGCTTCCTAGTTATAACACTGTCTTCTACAACTGTACATTGTACCTCCTGCTTTCTCTAAAACAGAGGTCTGACCTTCTCTAAAACCCTGAACCAAGGGGTGCTTTTGTGGGAGTACAGGTTTTTGTGACCCCGGAGCACTATGAGACAAGATGGGGTTTGGGGGTTGCTAAGCACTGCCTCTGTTCCCTCTCATGAGGATGACCATGTGTCCTTGCTGGGGCTGAGTTTGTTTAAAGCACTAGGTGTTTTGGATAGCATGCCAGCAAAATAAAAGACCTACTCAAACTAGGCAATTTGAGGAGAATTTAATTAAATTTATTATTTACTTAAATGTATTTTTATCATTTTAACATTTATTAAGTTTCTTTTTATTTTAAAATGTATTTAAACACATTATTTATAAATACATTGTTTATTTAAATTTTTAATTTATTGTTTGTTTTTAAATTTTATTTATTTTAAATTATTGTTTATTTTAAATGTATTGTTTATTTGTTTAAATTTATTATTTCAAGTTTATAGTTTAAGTTTATTTATAAATTTTAAATTTATTCATGTATTTATTTATCAAATAAAAGGAATAGTTGCAAATGCATGGGCACAAGGGATTAAAAAAAAGACAACAAAGGACAATGTAGTTCTTTACATCTGGCAATAGTGAGACCCATAAGCACCCTCTGGCCTGAAAGTACAAAAGAAGGGCACATTTGTTGGAACTGAGAGAGGAGATATATACTAAGAAGACTGACTGAAAGAAGTTGTGGCCTTCAGTAGAGAAAAGTAGCCAACCCATGGTGATCCTGTAGAGAGAAAGACAGGGAAATAAAAATATCCCTACTTCATTCTTCTCCCATATTCCCATCTCAGGAAGATCTCCCATTGGCTGAACCCAACCAGATGTCAGAGGGCAAAGAAGCCCACTGCTATTGTTCTCACAAGCCAGTTTCCTTGGGCACAGAGTAGGTGGAGATCTGGGTCAGGCAATGGAAAATACCCAGCACATCATGAAGCCACATGTTTATTAAAAAAAAAAAAAAAATTCCTTAAGTGGAGTCATTAGTGTAAGTACTCCTGGAACACTAAGGTAAATACATAAATTCAAAAGAAAGTAGGATAGCAAGCTCTTGATTATTTCTCCATTCTAGAAGGCCTCTCGGAGAAGGCAATGACACCCAAGTACAGTACTCTTGCCTGGAAAATCCCATGGACAGAGGAGCCTGGTGGGCTGCAGTCCACGGGGTCGCAAAGAGTCAAACACGACTGAGCAACTTCACTTTCACTTTTCACTTTCATGCATTGGAGAAGACAGTGGCAACCCACTCCAGTGTTCTTGCCTTGAGAATCCCAGGGACAGAGGAGCCTGGTGGGCTGCCGTCTACGATGTCACACAGAGTCGGACACGACTGACATGACTTAGCAGCAGCAGCAGAAAGCCTCTACCTGCATGGAAAATGACAGGCAGCCCCATAAGTCATAGAAAAGCCGGCATGAAGGCAAAATCTTGTAAAGATATATATCTACTCATGCTCTGTGTAGTCACCTTTTTCTATCACCCTGGTAAAATAATTGAGAATTTCTGTCTTAAGTATATATTTATATGTTTGTGTGCTTTTTCTACCCATCAATTCGCAGCCTGCCTGAAACACTGTATTTCTCAAACATACAAATGTTTCATGGTACACATATACTTGCCCTTTAACCATAGACATATACATCATTTAAGTTTACTAAAGGTTATACCTTATGAAATACAAGTGGAGTATTATTCACTTGATCACTGTTGACTCTAATATTTATTTATTTATTTTTACACTTTAAAAAATTATAGTTGATTTACAATGTGGTATCAATTTCTGCTATATAGCAAAGTAATTCAGGTATATATATATACATACACATATATATATATTCTTTTTCATATTCTTTTCCATTATGGTTTATCGCAGGATATTGAATATAGTTCCCTGTGTGTAGGACCTTGTTATTTATCCATTCTATATGTAAGACTTTGCATCTGTTAACCCCAAATTCTCAATCCATCTCTGCCCTCCCCCCCACCCCCTTGGCAATCACAAGTTTGTTCTCTATGTCTGTGTTGATGCTAGTATTTAATTTTCATAATTAATATCCATAATTATTAATAATTTTAGTAAAATTATTCTATCTTTAGATGGAGAAGGAATCCTGGATAGTGACCAATGAGGGCAAGACAGACAGCTGTAATGAAGGAAACTGATAAAAAAGGGAAAGTGTTTACAGTGGAATGCTACCTTTCTATCACTGTGGGACATATCCTGACATGGGTGTATTATGTTGGTGTGAAGGTTATTAGCCAGAGACAGACCTAGGATCTGTAGGGTCTAAAGATTATTATGTCCTTGTTCCATTACAACCTCTGACCCTGCACTGGCATAGCAATGCTGGATTTGTTGGCATAATGAGCAATGGAAGTATTTCTGGAAGCCAGGCTTACTCTTGACTGGCTAACATTACCTTAACTCTCCACAGAAGTGACTGTCTCCAAAGTAAATATACTTCACTAACTCTACATGAAAAGCAAACCCAACTCAAGATCCCTTTAACGGAATCTCCAAAAATGTCTGTGGCCACATCATTGCTACCCTGACACAAGTGTAAATATGACAAAAGGAAATTGTCATAAAAGTAGTCAGTGGTTAACCAACTATTTTTAAAATATCTTATTTTGTAACTTTTACAAGAATATGTGCTGTGAATATATTGTTCAGGCCTCTTCTGTGGTCTTGGAAAGGAACTGTGTAAACTCAATTAGCTTCTTAATAAACTCACATTAGGTAATTGAAATAAACTGCACAGTGCCTCACCCTCCTCCCATGGAGGTGACAAGAAGAGGATCCAAGGCGAAGTTAATTCTGCTGCTTTTCCCATAGAATGATGGTGAAATTTGGAAATTCAAGTTCTGAATCCTTCCCATGGATTAGGGAGTTGAGGAGAATACGTATAGATAATGGCTAAGATAACTTTCTCTTGTATTCATTCATTAAATAGGTATCTACTGATTGTCCATTATGTGTCAGACACTATTTGAGATGATAGGAATAAAATGGTAAGTAAAACAGATGCAGTGTCTGTCTTCAGTGATCTTAAAGTCTAATGAAGGACAAGCAACTTACATCTTTATGTAGAGTATATCATGTACTCTGTGATATAAAAATCATAGAGTAACTCATCTACCCTCCTGTTCCTATCTTGGTACAAAGCACTGGTATATATTCTTGCTACATAGTTCTTTAAAGTCCTGTCCATGGTCTTAGTATCTCTGGTCTCTTCTTGTCCCTGAAAAATGAGAGAAAAAGAAGGCAAGAATTTCAAGGAGTGGAGAATGTAGAAACTGAGAAATCAACCCATTTCCAAGCCTTTATTCTTTCTTTTGGAATGTCCAATCTTGTGCTCCTTTGGATGGATAATATAAAGAAGTATAGTCTCTGATACTCAACCAATCATCAGTGACGAGTGTTAAGAGAATATGTACCATGTGAGGCTTCTTCTATTTTAGACTCTCATATTACTCCTATTGTAATGGCTGCAAAGCATTTTTAGACTATGTAAAGGCTCTCATTATTGGATGGAGACAAAGATAAAGACTTCACTTTATGTTCACCCTTGCCTCAGACTTTCAGAAAGCCATCTAATTTCTCAGCATATCAGATGCATATCAGTCGAACAAGGTCAACTACAAAAATTCATTACTTATCTTACTGGGGTACAAACTGATCTAAGTATTACAGCTGTGAATCAGTGGCATTTCCAGAGGGCTTGTCTATGGTTGGGAGAAATTAAGCAGAACTCAATGAGCTCTAAAGAAAGGATAGCCATACAAAGTCATGCACAGCTAAGAAGGAATGAATTAAAAGGAACTCCTTGGTCAGGAAGACATTTGAATTAATATTGAATACTGAGTCAGTACTAACATCAACAATCACTAATCAAGCCACATGTGATCTATTCTCATGAACCTTTGACTGCTTGATCATTGTCTGTCTTCAGATACATCTTTCCAGGAATGTTGATATTCTGGAAATAGTGATGAGAATTCTACTGTCAAATAACAGCTGCAGTGATGTCATAAATATGCAAATAATTGATTATGTCTGCCAAGCATTTTAAGTACCTTAAAGTTTATTAATTCTAGGCCAAACCTATATGATCTTTAGAAACATCAAAGCATGAGAAAAGAACACTTGAGTTTGAATCCCAGCTCTGCAACTTTCTGGGTGGTATATGTGCCCTTGGACAAGTTACTTGACTTCTTTGAACTTCAGTTTTTCTAACCTATGAAATAAGGATAATAATAGTTCTGTAGGATTGTTTTCATAATTTGAAGAAATGTTGTACTCAACATAAAGCATGTGCTATAAAATAAGCACTCCATGAATGGTTAAGTTCAGTTCAGTTCAGTTGCTCAGTTGTGTCTGACTCTTTGCGACCCCATGAATCGCAGCACGCCAGGTCTCCCTGTCCATCACCAACTCACGGAGTTCACCCAAACTCATGTCCATCGAGTCGGTGATGCCATCCAACCATCTTATCCTCTGTCATCCACTTCTCCTCCTGCTCCCAGTCCCTCCCAGCATCAGAGTCTTTTCCAGTGAGTCAACTCTTCACATGAGATGGCCAAACTACTGGAGTTTCAGCTTTAGCATCAGTCCTTTCAATGAATATTCAGGATTGATTTCATTTAGGATGGACTGGTTGAATCTCCTTGCAGTCCAAGGGTCTCTCAAGAGTCTTCTCCAACACCACAGTTCAAAAGCATCAATTCTTCGGCACTCGGCTTTCTTCAGTCCAACTTTCACATCCATACATGAACACTGGAAAAACCATAGCCTTGACTAGACAGACCTTTGTTGGCAAAGTATTGTCTCTGCTTTTGAATGAATGGTAAGTATTACTAATTATGAATTTAAGCACAATAATAAACTTTTTAATCACTTTTTTCTAGTACTTTCAGCTAGGAAAGACATTCTCACAAGTTTATCATGATTTGTAAACAACAGCCAACTGCTCTATAGCAATTATTTTGCTAGGAAGTAAGCAAGGTCATAAATCAATAATGACTCCTGCAACCTTAGGACTTATTGATCTTGCTGTTTATCTGCTGTAATGTTCCTGGAAAACCCAATTATTTTGGGAAGTTACCTAAACTAGTTTACCCATTATTCTATATTAGTATTATTAGTAACAAGTTATGAAAGCATTTGGTTGATTTTCTTGGAAAAACAATCTCTTTATTGTACAATAGAGATATTACTTTAGCCAATAAATTTCTTAGCATATTCTATTTTTTAAAAAGGACAAAATGGGATAAAGAGCAAGAGATTCTTTTCAGTGCTTTTTGCTGGGTATCACAGTTGAGAATTATAGAGCACTTTAGCTAAAAATCTCTAGGAATACATGAAAAAGTAGTTCATCTTAGGGGTCTGGCCATTTGCAATGTTTTGAAGTAGGAGAATCTTTTAATACACCTGATTTTGTTCCCTAATTTTAAGTATAATGCTTGTATAATTCTCATATAATGTTTGGTGTGGAGTAAATGCCCAGTAAAAGTTTGTTTAATGAACGAGTAACTGAATGAATAAGACCAGGAACAAGTAAAATCATGAATGCATTAAGAGTCACACACTATAAATGCTGGTGCATGTGTGCATATGCTCAGTTGTGTCCAACTTTGTGACCCCATGCATTGTAGCCTGCCAGGCTTCTCTGTCCATGGGATTTCCCAAGAAAGAATACTAGAGTGGGTTGCCATTTCCTTCTCTAGTGGATCTTCTTGGCCCAGGGATTGAACCTGGGTCTCCTGTACTGGCAGGCAGATTCTTTACCGCTGAGCCACCTGGGAAGCCCATAAAGGCTTATGAGGGTAGCTCTACTTCCCAGTACAAATGTTTTCTTGGATTTATAGACATGTTTAAAGGCCTGTGTCTTTAACACTGGATTCTCTATTTCTTTTTTCAGTTTATTCCATCTGACAAGTAGTCTCTATGAGGCACAAAAATTGTTTTGTGTGATTGTAAGGTAGCTTGAATTTGAGCCAAAGGGAGCTATTTATTAAAACAAAATAGAGTATGAAGGAGGTTAGTGCTTCCCCAAACTAGTCTCATATAAAAATCATCTGAAACACATGTCAAAAATATAAATTCTTAGCCATCATCTGAGAATCTCCAAAGGTAGTACAACAAGAGTTTCTTCTGACCAAGCAGATTGGGCAAAGACTGGGATAGTGGATGACTGTCATCTTATCAGAAGACTGATGGAGCTTATTTGAGGTAGCAATTGACTGAAAAAAAAAAAAGAAAAGCACAACCTGAAAGTTGAGAATTATGTTTTATTCTGTGGATTTACTGAGCCCTTAAGCCTGGGATATAGCCCTCAAATAGCTCTAAGGGACTGCTCTAAAGAGATAAGGGAAGAGTCAGAATATGGGAATTAAAAAAAAATACCCAGTTAGACAAACATCAAAAGATTACTGCTAATTATAAAAATGATGCTTTTTAACTGTGGTGTTGGAGAAGACTCTTGAGAGTCCCTTGAACTGCAAGGAGCTCGAACCAAGTCAGTCCTAAAGGAAATCAGTCCTGAATATCCATTGGAAGGATTGATGCTGAAGCTGAAACTCCAATACTTTGGCCACCTGACGCGGAGAACTGACTCATTTGAAAAGATCCTGCCACTGGGAAAGATTGAAGGCAGGAGGAGAAGGGGATGACTGAGGATGAGTTGGTTGGATGGCATCACCAACTCGATGGACATGAGTTTGAGCAAGATCCAACAGTTGGTGATGGAGAGGGAAGCCTGGTGTCTTGTAGTCCAAGGGGTCTCGAAGAGTCGGACACACTGAGTGACTGAACTGAACTGAACTGAATTATTAAAAAAAAAAAAATCTGAGACATCTCAAATTAATTGTTTTAATGCTTTTTTATGTATGGGAAGATGCAAATTCTGCACTTACTGAAATTATTCATTCGATATGCACCATAACTATCTAGGGTCAGTATCCTGTTTTTCTCCATCTGAATTCCTGCACCATGGTGGAGGAGGGTGCAGCTGCAGTGGCTGATGGCTTGAGGGCAACAACTTGTTTTTCTCTATCCTGAATTTCCCTCAGGGTGCACTGTCAGTGTCAGTGGTGGTGGCTGATGGCTTTATGGCTGAAACATCCTTTATTTATTGAAATTGCAGGCAACATTCTTTATCCACACAGCAATTGTCCCCTAGATTCTGTTTTTTTTCCCTATTTAATACAGGTATATCAATATTTCTCCAGACCACATCAAAGGATTTCTATGAGAATCATGAGAGTTTTAATCTTCAAACCCATATATTTTATGCAAACTTTAAAAATCTATCCTGAAGACAATAACAAATCCATTAAGACTGTGATGCATCTACTTAAAAGGCACCAATTCACAGTTTTACAAATACTTTTTAGCAATTCTTCCAGGTAACCTTTCCATAGTCACTGTGACCAACCCATGCTAGCAAAGAGCTCCTACTCTGCCTTGTCTGTTACTACTTCTCTGAAAATGAGCTACCATATTTGTACAATTAAGAAAGCTCCATGGTCTGTAAAGACCTAGAAGGATGGGTTGGGGGGATGTAGGAGGGAGGTTCAAGAGGGAAGAAATATATGCATATATACAGCTGATTCACTTTGTTGTGCAGCAGAAACAACACAACATTGTAAAGCAGTTGTTCTCCTTTAAAAAAAAAAAAAAGAAATATTGACTCTAGAAATGAAAAACTGAGCGAGCATGTGATCCAGCAATCCCCTTCTGGGTATATATCCACAAGAAAGAAAACCATTATCCTGAAGAGATACTATACTCCCATCTTCATTGTGCATTATTCACAATAGCCAGGGTATGGAAACAACCTTAATGTCTCATTGAATGAATGGATCAAGAATTGCTGGTGTCTGTCTAGTCAAGGGTATGGTTTTTCCTGTGGTCATGTATGGATGTGAGAGTTGGACTGTGAAGAAGGCTGAGCGCCGAAGGATTGATGCTTTTGAACTGTGGTGTTGGAGAAGACTCTTGAGAGTCCCTTGGACTGCAAGAAGATCCAACCAGTGCATTCTGAAGGAGATCAGCCCTGGGATTTCTTTGGAAGGAATGATGCTAAAGCTGAAACTCCAGTACTTTGGCCACCTCATGCGAAGAGTTGACTCATTGGAAAAGACTCTGATGCTGGGAAGGATTGGGGGCAGGAGGAGAAGGGGGCGACAGAGGATGAGATGGCTGGATGGCATCACTGACTCGATGGATGTGAGTCTGAGTGAACTCCGGGAGATGGTGATGGACAAGGAGGCCTGGCATGCTGCAATTCATGGGGTCGCAAAGAGTCGGACACGACTGAGCGACTGAACTGAACTGATGTACAATGCAATGTCTTTAAGCCTTAAAAAGGAAGGAAATCTTATCATTTGGCATAACATGAATGAACCTGGAAAGCATTATGCTATGTGAAATAAGCCAGACACAGAAAGACAAATACTGCATAATCTCACTTACATGTGAAACAACAACAAAAAATAGTCGAATTCATAGAAACAGAGTAGAATAGTGCTTGCTAATGGCTAATGAACTAGGGAGAGGTTGTTAAAAGGGTACAAACTTTCAGTTATAAGATGAATATGTTCGAAGATCTAATGTGTAACATGGTGACTATAGTTGGAAACATTGTATTATATAACTGAAATTTGCTGAGATAATAAAACTTAAATGTGCCCACACACTAAAAGAAGTAAATCTGTTAGATGATGAATGTATTAATTAACTCTATGGAGGAAATTCTTTCACAATATATGCATATATCAAGTAAAGAAAAATGAAATACTAAGATGTGGAAAAAAATACATCTTTGCCTTAACATAAAAGAAGAATCAAGTCTACTACTTGGTTGCTATTAGGCATTAATCACTTGGATTAGGTTTATTTTCTTAGTTAGACTAGTGTCCTGTCTTTTAAAAGTGTTCCTACAGTTATATTGAGAAGAAAATAAAAATAACTATTGTCACTATATGAATAATCACTGTAATATTAATAACATTTTCAGCTCAATATGTATTTCAGCATTTTTGCTAGAGGTGAAAATTTACATTAATAGAATAAGACTCCTGTAAAATAAAGAGGATAAATGAACTATTAATATACTCAAGAAAATATACTTGGCCCCCTCATGGTTATTGCCAATTAAGAACCATGCACTAAGAAAGATTTTCCCTTTCTTCTAACAATAAAAAATATTATTAATAAAAATATTATTGAAAAAGCCATGAGCTAAGTGTTTTACATGCTTTATTTCTTTTAAAATATATGATAACCTTCTGGACTAAGTATGATTATTATCATCATTTTGAAAATGAGTATGCCGAGACTTAGAAAAGATAATTTGCCAGAAATCATACAGCTAGTAAGTAACAAACTCAGGCTATGCATTCATCTCCATTCAATTCCAGAAGCCAAATTCTTAGTCATGATCATTTATTGATTCATAAACAAAACCAAATAGGAATTTAAGGGTTCATGTATCTTCTCTTTAAGGTAATGAGTCTTCATTGATTTCCTGCACAATTTAAAAAAAAACCCTCAAGAAATCAGTAAAAGTACAATTATCAATTGCATTAGTCTAAAACTTTAGCATCCTTTGCTAACTTCTATTACAAATGGATGGACTTACCAGGTGGCGCTAGTGGTAAGGAATCTGCCTGCCAATGCAGGAGAAGTAAGAAATGTGTGTTTGATTCCAGGGTCAGGAAGTTCCCCTGGAGGGGGAAATGACAACCCACTTCAGTATTTTTGCCTGGAGAATCCCATGGGCAGAGAAGCCCGGCAGGCTACAGTCCATAGGGTCACAAAGAGTCGGACATGACTGAAACGACTTAGCAGGCATGCAAGCATTAAAAATGGATAGTGCGTGTGTGTGAATAAGTATTCATAGTGATATGAAAGTCATAAAATCCAATTGTGAAATCTGTTCTCTTTGTTCTGAAGCCTTTCTTCCGAGTATTTCCAGCTTCAGTAGGAGTTCTGCTAGGCCTCAGTAGATGGTAAACAATCCTGAATTTGTGCTCAGATTTGACTGAACAACTTTCTCAAGAGATCACAAGATACCTTTGTCAGGGTTTGGATTTCAGTGTTAATGCACACTGGATTCTCTAGAAGCAGACTTTTAGATAGAATTTGGCATGAGAGCTGTTTGTTTAAAAGGAAAAGGAGCAGGATTTGGCTGAGAGACAAACTGGACAGCAAAGCAGACCTGGGAGAGCCTGGAGGATACTTACAGGTGCCCCCAGAGGCAACCCCTCAGAGCTGGCCCCCATTTAGGATTGCCAGATTTAATAAATAAAAATACAGGATACCCAGTTAATTTGAATTTCAGATAAACAACAGGCAACTTTTTAGCATAAGTATGTCCCATGCAATATTTGTCCCATGCAGTATTTTGTCTGCCAACTCTACTCTCATTGGATCAGGATGTCTGAGTCTTTATTCCTGAATTTTGATCAGTCATTGACTGTGGGCCAGCCCAGGAAAAGTATGACCTTGGAAAAGGTGGCTTTCTGCAGCAGATCTGATTTAAGCTGTCCTCTCTCAGGCAGACCCTAAAGGAGCTGAGAGCTGGGGCAACAAACTTTTCCTTGAAGGGAAATCTTGGAGGCTTATATCTGTGTTCCCTACAAATTCTTAACCAAGTGAAGTCTCGGCATAAACTTAAAGTTACAGATAGCGTTTTAACAAAGGAAGTCCAGCAGTTCCACACTTTGCTGCTTAGTGATGGACTCGTGTTGGTACTGCAAATGAATAAGCTAACAACAAAGCTCTTTTCAGTCAACTGTGAAAGCAGTGAGGCTGAGAATATATCCATGGAAGAGAGATCTGAACTGAGGAGTTCAGAGCAGGGCCAACTTTACGGATGTGTGACTACTGCAGTCGCCCAGGGCCACATGCTCAGGAAGGCCTTGCATTTGGTTTCTTGCTTAGAAGTTTCTGTCTTACAATTCTTAGTCATTTTATCTTTGATCTTTTGTTAGTGAAATCTGATGGGACAATGGAGTGTGCCTGTGACGAAAGGACATGCACACACAGTATGATTACCTGCCATTCCTTATGTCCTCATTCATGAATAAGTTTGAGATACACCATGAGCACAGAGTTCAGTGAGACTCAAAGTGAATAGAAGGTACATAGACTACATCTATGACTGATAAGCCCCTAAAGGACATATTTCTACTTGAATTAGAAATTTGACTTCAGAAAGAACACATTTGTATTCTAAGAAATACAAATGTTCAAGGAGCTCTACCATGTTTTTCTTACTCACGTTATTTCCCTGTATTAGCCAATCACTTATGCTGAAAATGATGACATAGAAAAGGAAAGATGGGGCACCCACAGTTGTTTTTTCTTTTCTCTCAGATCTAAACTCATCAGTAAACTAAAGGGAGAGTGTTGATAGAATGTATGTGTATCAAGAAGTAAAATGATTGTTTCCATGTTATGACTATTGTAAGTAGTCTTGCAGTGATCATTGGGGTACATGCCCTTTTGAATTATGGTTTTCTCATGGTTTATGGTCAGTAGTGGGATTTTGCCTTGCAATACTATATGGGATAGCTCATATTTTTAGTTTTTTAAGGAACCTCCATACTGTTCTAAATGTCCAACAAAAGATAAATGGATAAAGACGTGGTACATATATACATTGGAATGTTACTGAGCCACTAAAAGGAACAAAATAGGGTCACTTGTAGGGACATGGATGGACATAGTCTGTCATGCAGAGTGAAGTAAGTCAGAGAAAAATGAATATGATGTATTAATGCATATAGGTGGAATCTAGAAAAATGGTACCAGTTCTTCAGTTCAGTTCAGTTGCTCAGTCATGTCTAGCTCTTTGCAACCCATGGACTGCAGCACGCCAGGCCTCCTTGTCCATTACCAACTCCCAGAGCTTACTCAAACTCATATCCATTGAGTCAATGATGCCCCCAACCATCTCATCCTCTGTCGTCCCCTTTTCCTTCTGCCTTAAATTTTTCCCAGCACCAGGGTCTTTTCAAATGAGTCAATTCTTTGCATCAGGTGGCCAGTGCATTGGAGTTTCAGCTTCAGCATCAGTCTTTCCAATGAATATTCAGGACTGATTTGGTTTAGGATGGACTGGTTTGATCTCCTTGCTGTTCAAGGGACTCTCAAGAGTCTTCTCCAACACCACAAGTACAAAAGCATCAATTTTTTGTCACTCAGGTTTCTTTATGGTCCAATTCTCACATCTACACATGACTACTAGGAAAACCATAGCTTTGACTAGATGGATCTTTGTTGGCAAAGTAATTTCTCTGCTTTTTAATATGCTTTCTAGATTGGTCATAACTTTTCTTCCAAGGAGCAAGCATCTTTTAATTTCATAGCTGCAGTCATCATCTGCAGTGATTTTGGAGCCCCCCAAAATAAAGTCTGACACTGTTTCCACTGTTTCCCCGTTTATTGCCATGAAGTGATGGGACTAGATGCCATGATCTTAGTTTTCTGAATGTTGAGTTTTAAGCCAACTTTTTCACTCTCCTCTTTCACTTTCACCAAGAGACTCTTCAGTTCTTCTTTGCTTTCTCCTATAAGGGTGCTGTCATCTGCTTATCTGAGGTTACTGTTATTTCTCCTGGGAATCCTGATTCCAGCTTGTGCTTCATCCTGTCCAGCATTTCTCATGACGTACTCTGCATATAAGTTAAATAAGCAGGGTGACAATATACAGCCTTGATGTACTCCTTTCCTGACTTGGAACCAGTCTGTTGTTCAATGTCCAGTTCTGACTGTTGCTTCCTGACCTGCATACACATTTCTCAGGAGGCAGGTCAGATGGTCTGATATTCCCATCTCTTCAAGAATTTTCCACAGTTTGTGGTGATCCACACAGTCAAAGACAGAAGTAGATGTTTTTCTGGAACTCTCTTGCTTTTTCGATGATCCAGTAGATGTTGGCAATTTGATCTCTGGTTCCTCTACCTTTTCTAAATCCAGCTTGAATATCTGGAAGTTCATGGTTCACATACTGTTGAAGTCTGGCTTGGAGAATTTTGAGCATTACTTTGCTAGCCTGTGAGATGAGTGCAATTGTGTGGTAGCTTGAGCATTCTTTGGTGTTGCCCTTTTTGGGATTGGAATGAAAACTGACCTTTTCCAGTCTTGTGGCCACTGCTGAGTTTTCGAAATTTGCTGGCATATTGAGTGCAGCACTTTCACAGTATCATCTTTTAGGATTTGAAATAGCTCCACTGGAATTTCATCACCTCCACTAGCTTTGTTCATAGTGATGCTTCCTAAGGCCCATTTGACTTTACATTCCAGGATGTCTGACTCTAGGTGAGTGATCACATCATCATGATTATCTGGGTCATGAAGATCTTTTTGTATAGTCCTTCTGTGTATTCTTGCCACCTCTTCTTAATATCTTCAGCTTCTGTTAGGTCCATACCATTTCTGTCCTTTATTGTGCCCATCTTTGGATGAAAACTTCTCTTGGTATCTCTAATTTTCTTGAAGAGACCTCTAATCTTTCCCATTCTATTGTTTTCCTCTATTTCTTTGCATTGATCACTGAAGAAGTCTTCCTTATATCTCCTTGCTATTCTTTGGAACTCTACATTCAAATGGGTATTTCTTTCCTTTTCTCCTTTGCCTTTCACTTCTCTTCTTTTCATAGCTATTTGTAAGGCTTCTTCAGACAACCATTTTGCCTGTTTGCATTTCTTTTTCTTGGGGATGGTCCTGGTCACTGCCTCCTGTAGAATGTCACGAACCTCTGTCTAAAGTTCTTCAGGCACTCTGTCTATCAGATCTAATCTCTTGAATCTATTTGTTACTTCCACTGTGTAATTGTAAAGGATTTGATTTAGGTCATACCTGAATTGTCTAGTGGTTTTCCCTACTTTTCTTTAGGTCTGAATTTGGGTCTGAATTTGGCTATAAGGAGTTTGTGATCTGAGCCACAGTCAGATCCCAGTCTTATTTTTGCTGACTGTATAAAGCTTCTCCATCTTTGGATGCAAAGAATATAATCAATCTGATTTT
The DNA here is from genome assembly GCA_917880005.1 of Nanger dama. Lineage (NCBI taxonomy): Eukaryota > Metazoa > Chordata > Mammalia > Artiodactyla > Bovidae > Nanger > Nanger dama. The sequence goes on from CAKJTW010000088.1 coordinate 4,822,554, forward strand.
GGTATTGACCGTCTGGTAATGTCCATGTGTGGAGTCTTCTCTTGTGTTGTTGGAAGAGGGTGTTTACTATGACCAGTGTGTTCTCTTGGCAAAATTCTGTTAACCTTTGCCCTGCTTCATTTTGTACTTCAAGGCCAAATTTGACTGTTACTCCAGGTATTTCTTGACTTCCTACTTTTGCATTCCAGTCCCCTATAATGCAAAGAAAAATGGTATACATGATCCTATTTCCAGGGAAGGAATAGAGACTCAGACATAGAGAACGGACATGTGAACACAGAAGGAGAATTAGAGGGTGAGATGAATTCGAAGATTAGCATTGACATATATACACTGTTGCTGTTATTCAGTCGTTAAGTTGTGTCCAACTCTGCAACACCAACTGTCCCATGCCAGGCTTCCCTGTCCTTCACTCTCTCCCTGAGTTTGCTCAAACTCATGTCCATTGAGTCAGTGATGCCATCCAACTATCTCATCCTCTGTTGCCCCCTTCTCCTCCTGCCCTCAATCTTTCTGAGCATCATGCGTACAATAGATAGCTAGTGGAAACCTGTGATAGAGCACAGAAAACTCAGCTCAGTGTTGTGTCGACCTAGATGGGTGGGAAGGGGGGAGGGCTAGGAAGGAGAGCCAAGGGGGAGGGGACATGCATATACATATAGCTAATTTACTTCATTGTACAGCAGAAATGAACACAACATTGTAAAGCCATTACATTCCAATTTAAAAAGTCAGTAAGAGAGAAGTGAGATGAAAACAGTTGTTAGTTTTTACAGTGTTTCCATTTTTCTGGTAAGAACAGAAATATACATGAATATACTAACTATGAAATATAAATTATGATTTCAGTGATCTTACATGAGTTAACTACTCATATCTGCATTTAATACTAACATCACACAAAATAAACATAAAGAGTAATATTTATGTTAATAGTTTACAATTTTAATTTTTCTTTACTTAGAATGACATTAAATCGCTGATTAAAAAAAAAAAGAAATCATGGCAAGCCTAGAGAGAAACTGCAAGAAGAAAGAAAAAAGCTTTATCTTTTAACACAATCATTTTTTCCTGTGCTTTGAACAGGGGGGCTCTGCATTTTCCTTTTGCACTGGGGCCTGCAAATTATGCAGTGAGCTTTAGGTCAGAGAAATGGAATTGGCAAGAATAAATGAATGGTGTGGGGCAGGATCCTGAAAATCAGTTTTAGGAGAAAACACTGGTTTTCCATGACCATGACTATCTGTGGATGGACCTGCATTACTTTTAAAAACTTGCTTTCATAACTTGTGACTTAACCAGCACTGATTTTTCTCTCCTCGTTCTGTTATCCATTTTTTTGAGAGTTTATTGTGGATACAGCAATGAACTAAGAAATACAAAGGAGGACAAAGTGGAGGTATGCTACAGGGACAATACCTTTGAGGAGCTTGCATCTGAATAATAGAACTTTTCTAATTACTTCTAGATTCTGAGATGCACCTACATCACATCATGCATGTGCATATACAAACACATATTCACATCTGCCATTTTCCCTTTTCTTCTTTTAATCATATTTTCTCCTTCTTCATCCCAGATCACCAGTCATTTCTATGGTAGTGATGATGGGGTGGTAATAATGATGATGATGATGATGATAGTGAACATTATTCTGAATACTTTACCCATGCTGATTCAGTTACTCTTAGCAGTAACTGAGCTATGAAGTGAAGTGTTACTCACTCAGTCGTGTCTGACTCTTACTGACCCCATGGACTGGGATTCACCAGGCTCTTCTATCCATGGGGTTCTCCAGGCAAGAATACTGGAGTAGGTTGCCATTTCTTTCTCCAGGGGATCTTCTTGACCCAGGGATTGAACCCGAGTCTTCTGCACTGCAGGCAGACTCTTTACTACCTGAGTCATCAGGGGAGCTCAGCTGAGATATATACCCTTTCAGTCTCCATTTTATGAAGGAAGAAACTGAAGCACAGAGAGGTTATGTAACGTGTCCAAAATCGAATAGCTAGAAAGTGAATGAGCCAGGATTTGAACTAAGGTAGTTCCCATTATGTTGCACTATAGAAATTTCCCCAAACTTTTGGGTAATAGTGATTTTGAGCAGTGTCTTCAGATTTACATATGTGTATTATGGCAGAAGGGAGATACTACAAATTCAAGCAAAGTTTTAGGGGATTCATTTCCAGACTCTCAGCTTCACAGAACTCTCTTTCCTAAAAATAGACTGCCCAGGGAAAGCCTGTCATTGAGGCTGGTTCCCTTTTGCAATAGCCCTTTTCTCTTTCTACAGAAAAGAGGCTCTCATACTGAATGTTATTATCTCCAGGCTCATTGCCCTGGAGTCCAACACACTCCAGAGTGCCAACCAAAGGGTAATTTAAAGTACTGGTAAAAGTGTTGAGAAAGTGAGTGGCTTTTAAGACTGGGCAACAATATTCAACAATATTCTTTACATTTCAGGGGTTTCTAATTCTCTGTTGTTAATGTAAGTGAAGGACGACCTAAACAGGTTACCAACTGATAGACTATTAAGAATGATTTGTGATGACAGATCCATATTTGAATTTTGTCATGTAACTTAGAAGGCATTCTAAGAGTGGAGTGGCAATTTGATAACAAAGCTACTTCAATTCCCATCTTCTTATTTAAGTGACAAGTTTTCTTAGTATACGAATGGAAATGAAGAAACAAATTTTTGTTGCATCTTGTTTCATTCTAAGGATAAGGTGCATTCATCCATGGATTCATAAACTGATCATGTAAAGATGATTTTAGCTACCTTATTAAGAAGTGTATTTCCATTAAGATTATATTTTTATGTTTAATAATTATTTGTCAAAACTATATTTGTTGTTTCCAATCAGTTTTAAAATGATGATTGTAATGATATTTCAATCTTGAAGAAAATTTTAATATGTAATGCCATCTAATAAAAAAATTTAAAAAAGATTTCAGTTTCAATATAATATTTATTGCATAAAAGAAAAGAAGGTTAATTAGTAGAAGGTCTTCAAGGAAAAATATATTACAGTACCTAAAAGTTCTGAGAGAGAAGGCACCAGAAATAGAAAGTAAAAACAAAAAGTAAAATTTCTGACAATTAAAGAAGAACTTGTTCACATAATTTTTAAAGTAAATTATAGTGAGTAGCACTATAGTAATAGATTCCTTTCAGTACCTTTAAGAGTGATATAATAGTTTGTTTCAAAATGGCAAAACTTTAATATCTTCTTTACACATATTTAATATTTTAAGGAAAACATTTAAAGGTCAACTTAAAATTTGTGAAATAGTATTTAGTTTTAATAAAGCTTTTAAAAGATACATTAGCATAAAAGTCTGAAGGCCTCATGACCTGGAAGAATTGTCTTGTAACCTAAGTATATTATTTCCTATTCATCTCTGTTACATACTCCTTCAGCTCTTTTTAATGCCCAGAGCTTTCTTTGAAGTTGAAGAAAAACCCTGTGACAAGAAGGAAGGAACTATGAGAGAAAGGGGTGATAGAAACCTGTCAACTGTAGTGTCTCCAGAGGGGATATTTACATGAGTAATCAATTTTACTCTTTTCTTCATCATGTTCAGGAAACTTCTGGCCTGCTTACTTATTCAGTTTCAGAATTGCATCTCTCATAATTGCTTCTGGACCTGCATACAGCATTGATGAGTAAAATAGTATTTACCTTACAACTCCCCACTGGAATAGCTGTAAGGGAAAAAAAGAAAGAAAGGACAGTAAGATTTTTCTATGTGAGAAAATAAAGCAGGACAGTGGCTTTCACCTTGAAAATGGAAAGCAAGATGAGTGACTGACAGAGGCATAATAACCAAGATACAAAGAACGAGGGACCAAACTACCTGTATATTCTTATTCATACCTCTCTGAGACACAGTTTCCTCAAAAAGAGGAAAAACTGTCTTAGATGTCACTGTCAGGTATGAGTGAGATTAAGTATGAAAAACATGACAAAATATCTAATATTAAAAAAATATTGTAAGAAATTTGTGAAGTTGGCTAGGAAAAGAAAGAAGCATATTGAACTTATTGAAAAAATGAGGCCAGGAGATTCATTTTATTTTTATTTTTATTTTTTTATTTTTTTATCTTTATTTTTATTATTTTTTAATACTTTATTCTACTTTACAATACTGTATTGGTTTTGCCATACATTGACATGAATCAGCCACATGTGTACACGATCTCCCAATGCCAAAGCCCCCTCCCACCTCCCACCCCACACCATCTCCCCGGATCAACCCGTACACCAGCCCCAAGCATCCTGTATCCTGTATTGAACATAGACTGGCGCTTCGTTGCTTATATGATAGTATACATGTTTCAGTGTCATTCTCCCAAATCATCCCACCCTCTCCCTCTCCCTCAGAGGCCAAGAGTCTGTTCTATACCTCTGTGTCTCTTTTGTTGTCTCACATACAGGGTCATCGTTACTGTCTTTCTAAATTCCATATATATGTATCAGTATACTGTATTGGTATTTTTCTTTCTGGCTTACTTCACTCTGTATAATCGGCTCCAGTTTCATCCATCTCATTAGAACTGAGTCAAATTTATTCTTTTTAAGGGCTGAGTAATACTCCATTGTGTATATGTACCAATGCTTTCTTATCCATTCATCTGCTGATGGACATCTAGGTTGCTTCCATGTCCTGGCTATTATAAACAGCGCTGCAATGAACATTGGGGTACATGTGTCTCTTTCAGTTCTGGTTTCCTCAGTGTGTATGCCCGGTCATAAGGCAGTTCTATTTGCAATTTTTTAAGGAATCTCCACACTGTTTTCCATAGTGGCTGTACTAGTTTGCATTCCCACGAACAGTGTAAGAGGGTTCCCTTTTCTCCACATCCTCTCCAGCATTTATTGCTTGTAGACTTTTGGATTGGAGCCATTCTGACTGGTTGTTATGATTTTCCTCTTCTAAGCAGTGCCCTTTAAAAACTATATGATTATTTCAGAGATACTGTCATGGCTAAGACTTCTCTTTTGGGAATGTCTTCAAGACACAGTAATTTAGAATACTCTGTCTCTTTAAGAGTATTAATAAAGTTTTCATTTTGAGATAATTGTAGATTCGCATGCAGTCGCAAAAAATAATAATAATACAGAGATATATTGTATACTCTTTCCCCTGATTATAGCATCTTGTAAAACTGGAGTACAATATCACAACCAGAATATTAACATTGATAGAGTCCACTGATCTAATTCACATTTCCCCAATATTATTTATGTGTGTGTGTGTGTATGTGTGTGTAACAGGACATATAATTTTGTAAAGAAAATATAGATGAAATTTTTCATAATTACTAGTCTCTTGCCTACCTACTCAGAATTTGAGAACCCTTAAAAAGAAAAATAGTTGGAAATTTTCAGAAGGTTAGCTGCTTGGTAAAATCATGCTGTGGTTGGGAAAAACCTTAATAAAATACAAACAGATAGTGTCAGTCCTTTCACTTTGTTCTTTTTCAAAGCTGTTTTGGCGTTTCTAGATCCTCTGTAGTTTTGAGTGAATTTAGAATCAGGTTGTCAACTTCTATGAAAAATGAAAACTTATTTCGATATTGATTTTGATTGCATTGGCTCTACAGATAAACCTGGGGAGAATTGACATCTCAGTAATATTGAGTCCTCCAATTCATGAACATGGTATATCTCTCCATTTATTTAGATCTTCTTTGATTTTTCTTAGTAGTGTTTTGTAGTTTTTATTCTATGATTGTATACATTTTTGTCATGTTTATCCTTATTTATTTCATAGTTTTTGATGCTATTAAAATGTTCTGTATGACTCAGGAAACTCAAACCAGTGCTCTGTAAACACCTAGAGGGGTGGGATGGGGAGGCTGGTGGGAGGGATGTTCAAGAAGGAGGGGGCATAGGTATACCTATGGCTGACTCATGTTGATGCCTGGCAGAAACAAATACAATACTGTAAAGCAATTATCTTTTGATTAAAAGTAAATAAAATTTTAAAATGTTAAAAAAATAAAGAACTTAAGAGGATACATTTTATATTTACCCAGATACTTACCATATCTATTGCTTCATTTCAGAAGATCCAGATTTCCTTCTGGTATCATTTCTGTTCGTCCTGAAGAATTTCTTTCAGCATTTCTGGTGACAAATTCTATTAGTTGTTCTTCATCTGAGAATGGGCTTCCCAGGTGGTGCTAATGGTAAAGAATCTGCCTGCCTATGTAGAAGACCCAAGAGAAGTGGGTTCGATCCCTGGGTTGGGAAGATCTCCTGGAGTAGGAAATGGCAACCCACTCCACTATTCTTGCCTGGGACATTCCATGAACAGAGAAGTTTGACGGGCTGCAGTGTATGGAGCCACAGAGAGTCAGACACAACTGAGCACATCTGTTGTTGTTGTTCAGGCACTCATTTGTGTCCAACTCTTTGCAACCCCATGGATAGCAGCACTCCAGGTCTCCCTGTCCTTCACCATCTCCCGGAGTTGCTCAAACTCATGTCCATTGAGTCGGTGATGCCATACAACCATCTTGTCCTCTGTTCTGCACATCCAAGAATGTCTTTATTTTGCCTTTATTCCTGACAGGTGTTTTTTTTTTTTTTTTTTTTTATGGATGTATAAGTTGGGGTTGGCAGTTCTTTACTTTCAGCATGTTAAAGATGTTTTGCTGTCTTTTGACCTCCATGATTTTTGATAAAAAAATTGAGGTCATTTAAATCTTTATTCTTCTGCATGTCATGTTAACCTATCTGCCTTCAAGGATTTTTCTTTATCTTTGGTTTTCAGCAGCTGGATTATGATGTATCTAGATTTATCCCTATTTGAATTTTTCTCTTTGGGGTCTGACGATTTTCTTGAACTTATAAATGTATGTCTTTTACTAAATTTGGTGAAATTTTCCTCATTATTTCTTCAAATACATTTTGTATATCAGTTGTTTTCTGCTTTTATTCCAGGACTCCTGATGACCCCTATTATACCATTTGATACTATCCTATGAATCCCCAAAAGTTTATTCAAATTTCATTGTTCTTTCTCTTTGTTACTTATATTCTGTATTTTCTATTGATCTATCTTTAAGATCATTGACTATTCCTTCTGTCATCTCCATTGTACGGGTGATTCCATCAAGTGATTTTAAAATTTCAGATATTATAATTTTCAGTTCTAGGAGATCAGTTTGATTTTATTCACAGTTTATACTTCTCTTTTAACTACTTGGTATTTCCATTTACTTCAAGGATGTTAGCATGTTTATCTTTTTCTTATAAGAATAGTTTAAATATCTGTTGTTGTTGTTGACACTTCCAACATTTAGGTCTTTCAGGAATTGTTATCTAATGATTTTCATTTCTCTTTAGAAAGTGAAGTCTCTCAGTCATGTCTGACTCTTTGGGGCCCCATGGACTGTAGACTACCAGGCTCCTCCATCCATCCATGGGATATTCCAGGCAAGAGTGGATTGCACTGGAGTGGATTGCAATTTCCTTCTCCAGGGGGATCTTCCCGACCCAAGGATCGAACCCAGGTCTCCCACAGTGTAAGCAGATGGTTTTACTGTCTGAGCCACCAGGGAAGAGTGTAGTCACTCGTTAGAAGTGACTATAATTTCTGTGACCCTTTGTGTTCTGAGTAAATTTGGGATTATACCATAGCATTGTGAGTGTTCTGGTATATAGACTCTCGGTCCTGTTATAATCCTCTAGAGATTTTTTTTATTTTACTTTTGTTTGTTTTAGTAGGGTATCAACCCACTTAGGTTTAAACCTCAATCTCTGCATTAGCTGCTGTTGGTGGTGGGTTTCAGTCTCAGTTCAGTTTCCTAGACCTTTGCTATGCTGGTTTGGATCTAGTCCACACATGTATAGTCCAAGAATGAGTCTGAGATTTTTTGAGTTCATACACAAAATTAGGGACTCCTTTTCTTTGCATCTCTTCTCACCATGGTTCTTCTTACACTCTATGGCCTGCAAAGTTATGTTTCTTGATTTTTCTGGCCAGTGAGATTCAGTCAGGCAATTCAAGAAATTAGACCCACTTTGGGGGCAAATCCATACAAGAAAAGATATTTTAAAAATTCAGAAACTCTTCTCTCTGCAGGTCATTTCTCCAATATTTGCCTTCTTTCCTTCTGCCTGCTATTCTTTATTCTAAGTCTTCAGGTAGGTTTGTGTGTGTGTGTGTGTGTGTGTGTGTGTGTGTGTTGTCCTGTTTTCAGTTGTAATCAGCAGGAGAGATAGTCTGTTATTGAAATTAGGTTGCCCTGTCAAAAGAACCTCATTTATCTTTTTTTTTTTTTTTGCTGCATCACTTGGCATGTGGAATTTCCCTGACCAGGGATTGAACCTGTGCCCCCTGCAGTGGAAAGGCAGAATCTTAACCACTGGGCCACTAGAGACTGCCACCTTATTTTAAAAATCATACTCATGCTAAAGTATTTGTTGAAATGTCCCGTAGTATGATATTCATTTGCTAATTGTTGAGTGTATTGGTTTTCTTTACTGCCCAAAGTTTTTATATTTGTTTTGGAACATTGTTTTGTAAATTCATTTTGAGAAGATATCTTTGTTATATCTTTCTCCTCATTTCATTAATGCAATCTATAGCTTACAGTCTATGAACTGTCCTAGCAACTTTCATGTAAGTACATAGTACTATTACTACTATTAAAATAATAGCTAATATTTATATGTCTTACACTACCAGCCAGATTTTAGTTCAAGTGGTTTAAATTTAATTTTTATACTTTAAACTTTTATATATGTACAAAGTATTTTGTTGGGATTTTGATAGAAATTGTATGAAATCTATAGATTATTTGGAGAGAAGTGACATATTTCTTATGTTCAGTGTTCCAATACATGAGCACAACATGTCTCACCATTTTGTTAGATCTTTTTGATTTCTTTCATCCATATTTTGTAGTTTTCAGCATACAAGTCTTGTACATTTTTGTTAGATTTACACCGGTTTCAGTTTTTGAATTAATGACTGTGTTTACATTTTTTGTTTCCATGTGTTCGTTGCTAGTGTATAGAAATATATTTGAGTCTTGAATGTTAGATCTTGGTCCTTTGATTTTGCTGAATTCACTTATTAGTTGTAGGAGGTTATATGGCTTATTTTGGTACATTCCTTGGGATTTTCAGTAGAGACCATCATGCTATCTGCAAAGAAGGAGAGTTTTCTTTCTTTCTTTCCAATTTGAATGCCCTTTATTTCCTTTTCTTGCCTTGTGGAGCTGGAAAGAACTTCTGTGTTAATTAAGAGTGGTGAAAGTGGGTATCTTTGCTTTGTTGCTTGTTAAAGACATTCTGTTTTAATCATTAAGATTGATGTTATCTGTAAAAGTTTTTACAGAAATTCTTTATCAAGACTAGGAAAGTCCCTTTATTTCTAGTTTGCTGAGAGTTTTTTGTCATGAATAGCTATTAAATATTTGTAAGATCCTTTTTCTTTGTCAATTGATATGATAATATAATTTTTCTACTCAGTTTTATTTTTTAAAACTTTTTATTTTATATTGGAGCATAGTTGATTAACAATGTTTTGATAGTTTCAGTTGTACAACAAAGTGATTCAGTTATACATATATATGTATCTATTATTTTTCAAATTCTTTCCCAATTGGATTGTTACATAATATTGAGCAGGATTCCCTGGCTATACAGTAGGTCCTTGTTAGTTTTCTGTTTTAAATATGGTAGTGTGTACATGTCAGTCTCAAGCTCCTTAACTATCCCTACTTCCCATCCTTCCCCTCAGTAGCCATAAGCTTCCTCTCTAAGTCTGTGAGTCTGTTTTTGTTTTGTAAATAAGTTCATTTTATAATTTTTTACAATAGATTCCACATATATGTGATATCATATGATGCTTGTTTTTTTCTGTCTGACATATTTCACTTAATATGACAATGTCTGGGTCCATCCATGTTACTGCAAATGACATTGTCTCATTCTTTTTAATGACTGAGTAATATTCCATTGTATATATGTACCACATCTTCTTTATACATTCTTCTGTCAATGGGCATTTAGGTTGCTTGCATGTCTTGGCTATTGTAAATAGTGCTGCAATGAACATTGGGGTGTATGTATCCTTTCCAACCATGTTTTTCTCTGGGTATATACTTAAGAATGGGATTGCAGAATCATATGATAGTTCTATTTTTAGTTTCTTGAGGAACCTCCATATTATTTTCCATAGTGGCTACACTAATTTACATCCCCACAACAGTGCAGGAGGATTCTCTTCTCTCTACACCCTCTCCAGAATTCATAGTTTGTGGAATTTTTTTTTTTTTTTAAATAATGGCCATTCTGACTGGTGGGAAGTGATATCTCATTGTAGTTTTGATCTGTATTTCTCTAATCATTAGCCATGTTGAACATTTTTTGTGTGCCTCTTGGCCATCCGTATGTCTTCTTTGGAGAAAGGTCTACTTAGGTTCAAAGTAAACCATAAACCAAATGAAAAGACATAGAATGTGAGAAAATATTTGCAAATGATGTGACTGACAAGGGATTAGAAAGTGAAAGTGAAGTCCCTCAGTTGTGTCCAGCTCTTTGCGACCCCATGGACTGTAGCCTACCAGGATCCTCCCTCCATGGGATTCTCCAGGCAAGAGTACTGGAGTGGGTTGCCATTTCCTTCTCCAGGGGATTTTCCCAACCCAGGGGTGGAACCCTGCTCTCCTGCATTCCAGGCAGACACTTTAACCTCTGAGCCACCAAGACTGGTCTCTAAAATTTACAAACAGCTCACACAGCTTAATATTATCAAAACAAACAGCTGAATCAAAAAACGGGCAGAAGCTCTCCCCAGTTTTAAATGCACTTATACTTGACCATTTGACTTTGGTGATGATAAATTAGAGGAAATTATTCATTTTCCAAACGGATTGAATTGCTTCGGTAAGTATTCCAGTAAATTTAAATTTAATGTTTTTATTTTACTAAAAGGAGCAAATTGATTGCTAATATACCTATTCATTATGACTGATTACATTTTCCAGAATTTTCCAGAACATAGGGTTTGACAAGAATTTAGACTGTTTCTGGATGTGAAAAGCCAGTATAGATATATAAGTTGGAGATCAAAATTTTGAATGTCTCACACATTTCAGTGGTTTATGGATTTGCTAGAATAGAATATTTGAAATTAAACCATTCTAGAATGTCTCATGGATTATAGGCACATAAGACTCATAAGAATGAAGAGACAATAAGGAGCAGGTTTTATCCTCACAGTCTTTAAATCAAGCTTCTGCCTGTTCTTGGGGTATATTAGGTCATCCACTGGAAATGATTATTAACCTGCCCTGAAGTCTTTATCCAAACCACATTTTTGTTTTCTTTTTAACACTCAGGTTTGAATTAGTTATGCCAATACAGTGCTGGGCTGCCTGAGATGTGTGTGTATGCACTCATGCACACATGCACGCAATTCTGTACCTTTTGAATTTCCAAGGCTATACTTGCTGATGGATATTTTCACTGATTAATATTTCCTGGGAATTATTCATTTCCCTGAGATTTAGTAATGCCTACTTATGATTAATTTTATTGGCCAGTTATATAGTCTGAAATCAGATTTACTATAAAATTAGTCCCTCAGTTTGCAATTTGGCAATAAATAGTTTGACCTTTTTACATTCATTTTGCTTCTGTCTCTTTCTTTTAGGTTGAGCAAATTTTTACTTTTCAGTTTAGGGTTATACATAACCCATGTTCACAAAGTAGGGTAATGTCATAACAGTTTTGTGTTTTATAATTCACCTGAAATTTACAACATGTGAATGCTTTGTCTTTCTCATGTAGGTAGAGAATATAGAGAATATATCTCCAGATCAGTGGTTTGCAAACTTGAGCATGTATCAGAAATACCCTGGAGGATTTGTTCACACACAAATTGCTGGACCACAGCTTCAGAATTTCTGATTCTGTAGGTCTAAGGTGGGCCAGAGAATTTACATTTCTAACAAGTTCCCAGTGATGTTGAAGGTGCTTCTTCAAGGATCACACTTTGAAAACTCATTCTATGAGGATGGGAAGATGGGTTTTAACCCTGGTTTGGGGTGCAAATTATCTGAGTGAGTTTAAGCAAGCAATGAGCTTCCCAGGTGACTCAGTGGTAAAGAATCTGCCTGCCAAGCAGGAAATATGGGCTCGAACCCTGGGTTGGGAAGATCCCCTGGAGAAGGAAATGGCAACCCACTCCAGTATTCTTGCCTGGGAAATCGCATGGACAGAGGAGCCTCGCGGGCTACAGTCCTTGGGGTCGCAAAATAGTCAAGCATGACTTAGCGACTCAACAGCAGCAGCAGCAGCAGCAGCAACAGCAAGCAAGTCATATATATTCTATTCTTCAATTCCTTCATCTGATAATTAAGATCAGTGATACCTGGTCAGCCTGCTTTGTAGAGTTATTGGGAAGAGCCTGTGGAATAATACATATGAAAGGTTTTTTTAAATTTATTTATTTTAATTGGGGGCTAATTACCCTACAGTATTGTAATGGTTTTTGCCATACATTGACATGAATCAACCATGGGTGTACATGTGTACATGTGTTCCCCATCCTGAACCCCCTCCTCTTGCCTCTTTCCCCATTCCATAAATTGAAAGAAATAAACACCTATATGAAGTTGTTACATATTTTTAGAAGTTCTAAAAAGAGAGAATAATAATGTAAGAAATACTCACTTAAAAATACGGTGACTCACACAATATTTGCGATTTTATGCCCTTCATATTTCCCCCTCTCTTTCCAGTTTTATAGCAAGCACATCAATGATTGCCTTTTGGTTTTTATCAAGCAGCAGATAAGTGGTTGGTGAATCAATAAACTCTTTGGCCTTGAGTCTCTGATTTTGCTTTTTCCCAAACATGTTCTCTTGGTAGCCTTGTTTTCTCCAGATGATTATTGCAGAAATATTTCACAGGGAATGGGATGACATTAAGCTTCAAGATACTGCTTCTTTTTCCTAAACAGACACTCTTATCACTAGAGGACAATCCTGCCTTAGTCAATGACATATTAGTTGATATAAAGGTGCTCCTGTTAGTCTCTTTTAGCTAGTCATGTTTCCTACCTATAAATCAGTGAAAGGTGTGATATGAACTTGATTGCTTAGAAAGACATGAAGGCAAGGAAGATAGGTTGCATTTCAATACTAAATATTAAAGGACAAGCTTTCCACCAAAGTCATACCATTTACTTTATTTGATCTATTGCTTTTAAACTGGAGGGACTCTGGAAAAGAGAAAGATCACGTCATGCCAAAAGCTAATATGGAAAAATTTTCAGCATTTTGTATTTGTATCAAATATAATAATGGGGGGTGGTTTCATATAAAGCTGTACAGCAATCATTTCTCTCATTCGAATGCTAATTACATTCTCAATGTATAAATTAATTATAACTTCTCTTGACTGTGTTGATACTGTTTAGAAAAATTATCTCTCAGATCAGATGAAAACTTCTGTCTTTGTGTGAAAGGCTCAAGTGACTTGTTCTGGCATCCAGCATTAATATTCCTTGGTGTAAGCTTCATAAAACATTAAAACGGAATTAAACTCAGAAAGGGGACCAACCCTGCTGACTTATTCATTTAAAGTTGAGAGAGGAGATCCCCTTTTTGGTGTATGTGTAGATAAAGACATATGCCTGTCCCACTGTCCCTGCCTTTTTACAGCATTTTTAGAGATTTAATCATATCCACCTAAAATGATTATCTTCAAAGCTAGAGCAGGATTTATTAAGCCCTGAAGTGTTTGGGTAAAGGCAGTAATTTTGTGTGAGCATGCTTTGTCTAAAGCTATTTTGAACATGCTCTGTGCCAGATAGAGAGAGGGAAAGATTCCCCCAAATAGAAAGAAAGGCTACAAGCAAATGAGTACTGACATTTTTTACACAGTTCTTGGTCAAAAAGCCTGAAGATTTTCAAGTGCTTCATTGCCCCCCTTGCATCTTCCCCTTTTGGACTGAAGTGTAGTGTAGAGAGGTCTGTGGTGTAGGGGATTAAAAGTAAAAAAATCCATGATGATAACTGACCTTGAGTTATGCTTCTGGAAGAGAGACTATAGAATTTAACTTCTGTTTGTTACCATTCTTTTTGGGTCAAAGAGATTCCTAGCCTGGTTAAAGCAATTAGAAACAGTCAATATTCTGATATTCCCCAATACATATTAATTCGTTTATTCATCAATTTATTTGACAAATATTTATTAAATCTTTATCATCTGCCAAGTAACATTTTCGATGCTGAAGCTATCATAGCAGATAAAGCAAAGTCCCTAATCCCAAGGAGTTTACATTAGTAGAAGGAGGTAAACAATAAACGAAAAGGTAAGAAAAGTTTGAGCATATCAGATGGTGTTAAGTGCCAAGAAGAAAAATAAAGCAGGGCGTTATGGTATGAATGCTTGTATCCTGCCATTCAAATTCATATTTTTGGCCACACCATGTTGCTTCTGGGATCTTGGTTTCCTAATGAGGGATCAAGCCTGAATGCCCTGGCAGTGGAAGAGTGGAGTCCTAACCACTGGAATGCCAGGGAATTTCCCAAATTCACATGTTGAAGCCTAACCCCCAATGTGATGATTCTAGGAAATGGGACCTATGAAAGATGGTTAGGTTATGAGGGTGGAGCCCTCATGAATGACATCAGTGCCCTCATAAGCAAGACCCCAAAGAGCTCCCTCATCTCTTCTGCCATGTGAGGACACAGTGAGAAGATGGCTAGCTGCAAATCAGAAAGTGGATCCTCACCAGGCACCTAATCTGCCAGCACATTAATCTTGAACTTCCAGCCTCCAAAACTATGAGAAATAAATGTCATGGCTACAAGCCACCTTCAGAATATGAGATGGTTAGATAGCATCACCAACTAAATGGGCATGAATTTGAGCAAACTCCGGGAGATAGTGAGGGGCAGGGAAGACTGGTCTGCTGCAGTTAATGGGATCATAAAGATTTGGACACAATTTAGCAACAACAACAGGCTACCTTATCTATGGTATTTGGTTAAGACAGCCCAAATGGACTAAAACACAGGGTAAGAGAGATAAGCAGAGATGGGGAATGAGGATAGGGTTCCTTATGAGGAAGGAAAAGATCACTTCAGAATAAGATCCAAGGTGGGAGTGTTCTTGGTAAGAATAAAAATAATATCAGAGAGGCTAGAGAAAGATGAATGAAAGAAAAGATGAAAGGAGATGAGATCAAAGAAGTTTGTGTGTGTGAGTGAGAAAGATGGGAGTGGGGTTCAGATCATTTAGGGTCTTATATTCTAAGGCCATTGGCTTTTAAGTCAGAATAAGCTAGAAAGCGAGGTTTTGAATGGAGAAAAGATGTGACTTTTCTCAGTTTAAATGAATCTGGATGCTCTGTGTAAAACAGACAGTGGGGAACAAGGGCAAAAGTGAGGACACCTCTTAAAAGGATTTTACAATAATTCAGGGTAGGGATATTGATGGCCTGAACCAAGATAGTAGTGATGAAGGTAGAGAAAAGTGATTAATATATTGGATGAATTTTAAAGAAAGAAATTTGCTGATGGAATGCCTATGGAATATGACAGAAAAAGAGAAGGCATTGATGACTCTAAGGTTGTTGTCCTGAATAAATGGAGTTTACATGTACTGAAGTGATTAAAATGGGGAATGAGCAGATTTCGGGTGTGTGTAAAGTAACCAGGAAAACGTGTGTGTGTGTGTCTATGTGTTAGTCACTCATTCATGTCCAACTAAAGAGTTGTAAAGCAACCCCATGGACTATAGTTCACCAGGCTCCTCTGTCCATGGGATTCTCCAGGCAAGAATACTGGAGTGGGTTGCCATTCCCTTCTCCTAGGGATCTTCCCAACCCAGGGATCAAACCTGAGTTTCCTGCATTGCAGGCAAATTCTTTACCATTTAAGCCACCAGGGAAGCCCAACCAAGAAAATACCACCCCCAAAGAAAACATTCTTCTGAGTATAGGCTCATATATCCAACTGATTACCTGAAATCTTCCTTTGGTTGTCATATATTCTTCAAATGTAGCACTTTAATGTGCAAAATGAAACTTTGATCTCTTGACTCAAACCTCATTGCCATGTTCAACCAGGGAGTATTATTTAGCATTATTATTTTTGATTCTTCCTACTTCATCACCTTCTTACATCCAATTCAACTATGAATCTTGTTTCTACTTCCAAAATATATTTGGAAAACCTGCCACTTCATCTACCACTTCTCTCCGTCCCTATTGCCATTTCCCTGATCAAACTCACCATCACTTATTTACCTGAGCCAGGGCCACAGCTTCCTAACTAGTTCCCATGCTTCTGTTCTTGCCCACCCCCTATTCATTCTCTACATCACAACTAGAAGAAACTCTACAATGACAAATATGATTATTTCATTCTTCTGCTTAGAACTCTTCAGCTGTTTTTCACTTCTCTTAGGAAAAAAATGAAAAATCTTTTAAATGAGTTGTATGAGTTGACTATAGATTCCTCTCCAATCTCATCTTTTTTTTTTTCCCCTCCTACTTACCTTCTGTGGTCCAGCTACATGGGACTCTTCATTCACTTAAATTTGCTTGACTTGCTTCCTACCTCCAAACTTTGCTCCTTCTTTTCAACTTCAATAGCCTCCTCCTCCGAGAAGTCTTCCTTTTCTGACTATTCATGTGTGCCCTGTTGCTAAATGTATGTTGCATATCCCAAGACATTAAAGAGGTAGAAAATTAACTATGCCAATCTGGATGATTGGGAGAATTTAACTTTTCCAAATGAATATCTTGCCTTAGACCCTCTCTTTCCTAAAATATTATTCCTAATTTGTATTTTCAAGTGTGATATTGTGAGAACGCTATTTCAATATTTGGTGTTGTGTGCTATAAAGGGATTTTGGAGGAATTTTAAACAAGATATTTTAGATTATGGATACTTTAAAATGCAATAAACTTCTCTGCATTTGGAAAGAAAATTAAGAACAACCTTTATTTATCACTCTGTTTTATTTTTTTTCTTCACCTGGATTACTATTTGATGCTATCTGTTTTACTATATATTTACTTGGTTCCCTTTCTAGATTGCAAGCTGGATGATGGCAGAGATGATAACTGTTTAATTTACCACTCTGTACACAGGGCTTCCCTGGTGGCTCAGATGGTAAAGAATCTGCCTGCCAATGCAGGAGATGCAGGTTCGATCCCTGGGTTGGGAAAATCCCCTGGAGGAGGGCACGGCAATCCACTCCTGTATTCTTGCCTGGAGATTTCCGTGGACAGAGAAGCCTGATAGTCTACAGGACATGGGATTGAAAAAAGTCAGACACGACTGAGCAACTAACACTCACTTTCACACAGTGCTTAATACAGGCTCTTGTCCCTTGGAGATGCTCATTTCATTTGTGCTGTATGCTGAGCAATAAATGCAATAGTGTATTCCATTCTAAATGATCCTTTATTCAATTAAAATTAAAAAAAAATACTAAGTGCTATGGCTAACACCCTGAGATAGATGTATATGGCAGAAAAATCTCTAAATTTTGGACTAGTGTCAGTTAGAGAAGATACCCTCATTAAATTGTGACTAAGTGAGAAAAGACAATGTAGTGTTTACATATGTGTTACTTTGCAATTTTACTTTAAGTAGTGTGTCACACATATGAGTATATGAAGAGTAGGGAAGTGATGGGTAGGTGGTGTAATAAAAATCTTCATGAAGTCTGAATTTTGAAATAGACATGAAAAAAAGAGGGAAGAGTTTGAGAATTATTTGGAGAGAATATTCCAGGTAGAAGGTACTCAGGAATAAATATGTAGGGAGATTGAAAAGTATGGATTGACTAAAGAAGTTAGCATTTAGAAGTCTAGTTTAGTTGGGATTTAAAGACTATATACTAGAAATTAGTGAGGAGGAATGGCTGAAATATGAATTGAAGTACAGTTGTAAAGGGCTTTGGCTTGAGGAATTTGGGCATATCTCCTCAATTTTTAGCAATAAGGCAATCCATTGGAGACTTTGTTGAGAAAGGCAGTATTATCTAAGCTGAACTTTAATGAATTATTTCAGAATTAGGTAAAATGAATGGTTTAGTGGTTTTAAAACATGTTCACAAAATCATTGACATTCTTCCAACCAAAAAGTAGAGTTGATATTTTGAATTATCCAACAGAGTGCAACAGAATTGCACTGGGTCAGAAAAGGCCATGTTGCTTCCTCCATGGTTTTTCTTGGACCATCTGAGAAATCTAAACCTCAGGCTGCCATTTTTTGACAAAACTCAAACCACAAATAGAGGCTTTTGTGGACTCTGCAGCCAACAGTTCCAGCTCCACCCAGTATTCAAGTTATTTTAGCCCAGGTGCCAAGCTGCAGAGTAAACACATCTTCATATGATTCTAGCCTGTAGCTATGAAACCATCCCCAGCCTTCAGGTCTTTCTTGCAGAGGCTACATATATCATTAAACAGATACAATTCATTCCCACTCTGTCCTCTTCAAATCCCTGATCCACAGAATCCATGAGCATGAGAAAATGCTTGTCTCATACCACTAATTTAAGGGTAATTTGTTACATAGTGATAGATACTTGGAACAAATGGCATATATATATAGAGAGAGAACTGGGAAACAGAGACCACCCTAGAAGCTCTAATGATGCTTTGTGTAAGAGACATCTCCACCTCTATAGAATCTAGTTCAGAGACTGGGAAACCAAGCAGAAAATGTGATTCATGAACTACTGTGGTCCGTCTAGTGAAGGCTATGGTTTTTCCAGTGGTCATGTATGGATGTGAGAGTTGGACTGTGAAGAAGGCTGAGTGCCGAAGAATTGATGCTTTTGAACTGTGGTGTTGGAGAAGACTCTTGAGCATCCCTTGGACTGCAAGGAGATCCAACCAGTCCATTCTAAAGGAGATCGGTCCTGGGTGTTCTTTGGAAGGACTGATGCTAAAGCTGAAACTCCAGTACTTTGGCCACCTCATGCAAAGAGTTGACTCATTGGAAAAGACTCTGATGCTGGGAGGGATTGGAGGCAGGGGGAGAAGGAGACAACAGAGGATCAGATGGCTGGATGGCATCACTGACTCGATGGACATGAGTTTGAGTGAATTCCGGGAGTTGATGATGAACAGGGAGGCCTGGTGTGCTGTATTTCATGGGATCACAAAGAGTCGGACACGACTGAGTGACTGAACTGAACTGTGCCATATTTTAAATGAACTTCATTGAATTTGTTGAAATTTGGAATTTTATTAGTTCTTTGAGGTATATGGCCTAAACAAGGGTGATGAAAATATTGGCCACAAATATCCTTGTGACTTAGGGGCAGGGATGAACTTCTTATAAAAGCACAAACACATGGAAAATGACACCAAAATTAGGCACAATATGGACAAAGTTGATAGCAGGTTGGTTAAAAACTGAGAGAAAGCATTTGCCTGAAACTGACATGGAATTAATATCTAGAATATATAGGCAATTTCAGCAAATAAGCAAGAAGAGAAGATATTCTTTGTAGAAAACTGGGCAAAAATAGTAATAAAAATTTGCAGGATAAATTAAAAAAGCCAACAAGCATATATGTGATGGTACACAAAATCAAGAGTAATTAGAGAAATGAATATTAAAAAAATAATGAGAATCCACTTTACATCTGACTGGAAAAAATAAGGAAATTTGGTAATGCCAGGTATTGCTGGGAATGTAGGAATGTACCGCTGAATGAGAGCAAGAACCAAAGCAGCCACTGTGAACAATTTGATACTCCTTAGACTAAGCAACAGTATGCATACACTATGACCTAGCAGTTCTTCATCTGGGACTAACCTATAAGAAGTCCTCACACAGCTCCATAAAGGGTAATACATGAGGTTCTTAACTACTTTATTGCAGTCATCAGTTGACGCTACCTGGGTGTCCATTCACTGGGAGACTGGAGAAAATAAAAATAGTGGATATTTTCATCGTGAAGTATCATACAGGAAGTAGAGGCAAGAATTTAGATATGTATGGATCCTAAAAAGAGTTCAAAGTGGGGGCAAAAAGTAAAAAAAAAGAGATAGATAACAAAGTGTCAGTTTCATAAATTAAAATGTCATCAGTACAGATTACCCATCCATATTTGACAAGAGTTTAAATGAATCATGAAGAATAGTTGCTGAAGGGTGCAGTACTGGACATGAGTAAGAGACCAAAAGGGAATAAATAAGTAAATAAAATAAAAGCTAAGTCTTGCACAAACCAAAGATTATACCATGAAATGAAAGGTATGATGAATGTAACTTTCTATACCTGAAATCCAAAGATCATAACACAAAACAATAAATTCAGTTCAAAGCTTCTGGCAATTCTGATTGTTCTGATTATTTTTAATTTTTCCTTAAATTAGATTATTTTGTCCTCTCTACATTTTTATCCGAATGTATACAATTAAGTGAGACTATCAGGTGTGGGGTACTAATGTGCTACAAATTTCTATCAAGAAATTTCCCAAGAGCTCATTTGGAAATCTTGTGATTCTGTACATTGATTCAAGAGACTTACATTTTTCCTTGATTATGAAAAAAATCCATATTAATTGTGAAACAGAAAATACAAGAAAAAGTTTAAGAAAAATACTTTTAAAAAGAATAAAGAAGAAAATAATCTCCACTATAATCTCACCACTCAGAAATAATTACAGTTAGTATTTGGATGTATTTATTTCCAGTCTTTTTTCTAAATATGTCTATATAAGTATTAATATTGAACAAGCATATAGATGCACAGAAGTGCATCTTACTTATAATCTAATTTAAGTATATATATGAAATTTTTGCAATCATACTATATGCAAATTTCACTGTTGTCAGAATTAAGTAGCATATCTTTTAAATCTTTGCTTAGTTTACAGGTATTAATGGCATCTCTGTTACAGATTTTTATTTTGTGAATCTTTATTATTCTATAGAATTCTTGTTAAAAATCAATTATATACTTCCTCTGTATATGAATATCATTAAATCTTTGTCGTGCTTCTTTTAATTTAATTTATGCCAAAATATTATAAAGTTGTTTATAGATGTAAAAGTATCATTCATTCTTTTCTGTTTCTCCACATTATTTTTAAGCTTAGAATGTCTTTACCTCATCTACAATTTCTTCTTTCTTGTCTATGTATCTGTGAATGTTTATTTATAATTTTAAAAATTATTTGATCAAGTCAGGAACTTATTTTCTATAATATGAGAGGGATGTCTACATTAATCTTGTCAGCTGTTGTCATTGAATAGTCCTTAATTTTTCTATTACATCTCACTTCTTTCATTCTGATTAATTATTTCACTCACACACACACACACACACACACACACACACACACACTTTTCTGTCTCTACTGTGGCATTAATTGATTTGTCTATCCTTGCACCAGAATTAAAATGTTATAATTATTATAGGTTTACAATGTATTTTAATAACTGGTAATTCCTGTAATACCCTTTTTAAAACCATATTCTTATCTATCCACTTCTTTGCAGTTGAACTTCAGAATTATTTTAAGATTCATTACACTGAAACAACACAATCATCTGGGAATAAACAGAATCGTCAAGATATTTTGAATTTATATGCAAAATGATGTATCCCTTCATTTCTTTGAGTCATTTTAAAAATCTTTCAATAAAGTTTAGGCATCCTCTTCATACGCCTTGTCCACATTGTCTTCAGTAGGCTATTCTTGATGGCTGCTGTAGTCATCAACCACTGTACAACCTGACATCACACCACCACAGCGTTGGCCAAAATGGTCACTTCTGACCAACCATGAAAAAGAAGGATATTGATGGAAACTGAGTTGGGAAGGCTCACTCCTATCTGCTTTCAAAAGAAATTTCAGTGCAGGTTTGCAGTGGCTGCCTAGTGTATTTTTCCCACAGACCTTGCAGTCTCTAGGGGAGGACAGTCAGAGTGGGTCAAAGGCCAAGTTTATCCTTCAAAACCTATTATTATTTCAGAAGAGAGATTGATAATATTTTTCTAAATTTAGTCTCATCTTCACTGCCTTTCGTGGAAACTCCTTGTAGGATTTAGCCAATAATTGGGCATTACTCACATTTTCATTGTTATGGCTTTATATCTTATTTTGCTCTTTTATGAGAATTGTAATGAAAACATGGGTCAAGGCAGACTAAGTACTGCTGTAGTAACAATCAATCCCAAAATTTCACGAGCTTTATATAAGACAAGTTTATTTTTCATTCTTAATCTTTGTCCAATATATGTCATCTGGAGGAATCTCACTGTTGTAGGCTTAGGGAGATTCCGCTTGATCACTGCTTGCCTTATCACTCCAGCAGGGAAAGGAAATGTTGTAAATCATGTTCCGGCTCTTAAAGCTCCCACACAGAAATATCACTTTAACACTCTTTCATTGACCAAAGAAAGTCATATAGCCTTACCTGATTTCAAATGAGAGCTTCCCTAGTAGCTCAGATGGTAAAGTATCTGTCTGCAATGCAGGAGACCTGGGTTCGATCCCTGGGTTGGGAAGATCTCCTGGAGAAGGAAATGGCAACCCACTCCAGTATTCTTGCTTGGAGAATCCCACGGATGGAGGACCCTGGTAGGCTACAGTCCATGGGGTCGCAAGAGTCGGACACAACAGGGAGGTATAATCCCATCCTATGCCAGAAGAGGAGCAAGCTATTTGTGAACTGCCCAATGACTAGTATACCTTAACATTTTAAAAGTTTCATTTCAGTGACTTTTTAAAAGGATGGTCATCTGGCTTCTTAATCATTTACAATAAATAGATTGAGTCACTTAACAAGTGAGTAGTACATTAGAAGCCAGAAAGGTGTTAATCCTTGTAGAAAAGCAATCTATGTTTAAAGGCAAAGACCAAGTAAGATAGAAGTTATGTGTTTGATACCAGAAGGCCTGTATTTTCAGTATTCAGCATTCAGATGGGAACCGAAGGGGATAAACATCTCTGCTGTTTTATCTATGGAACAATGTAAAGCACATGCATTCAGAACTTTCTTTCATTGCCTGAATACTTTATTATGTATATTGACTTCTTCCTTCCAAAGACAGAATCTCAATCTCAGAGCTTGAATGTAATCACTTGAATGCTGAGTGTCCTCTTCTATTGGTTTTTAGGCATTCACTGTTTCTTTTTAACAACAGAGGAAGAGAGAAGTCCTGTTGCTCTAATATGCTATTCCAAACAATGCTGGACTGTGAGGCTGCCAACTCCGGCATCAAAGTCAGGATCAGGGTGCATTGGATAGTGAGTCAGGAGGGACAATCCACCTAATACATATCTCATACTGATTAAAATAAATGAATGCTCTGTATCTCTAACTGGTGTCAAAAGACATTTACAGTTTTTCTAGCCTGTTTCCCACGTCTGCCTGGCACCAAGACTGCCAGGATCAATGGTCCAATTTTAGTTCCACTTTCTTCTTCCCTCGTTCCCTGCATTCAGCTCTTCGGAAGTGAGTTAATAATGTAAAATCTGGCTGAATTAAATTCATTTAACTGTGCTGCCAATTTTCTTCCCTTCATGCATTTTTAAAGAGATCTCAAACCGGTGATGGATTTCTAATGCTCTTGGAAAAGAAAGCAAGGATGAGACGGTAAACCTGAATGGGATAAATTGTTTATTATAATTACTCTGTTGAATTATCTCACTTCATACCCAGAAGGAAGAGGAAATATCAACCTCTTTAGACTTTGCAAAGGGCAATATGAGTGTTGGAAAAAAAAATGTAGAAACTGCCTCTTTAGTCAGTCAAAGAAGCGACATAGCACAGCTTCACTTGGAAAGCTGTGAACAGTAAAATACGAGGTGGGAGAGGGGTCTGTTTCTATAGCAACCTAGCATATTCCATCTAGGGCAATGATTTTTCTCAACTTACAGTTAGAAATAAATTAGCAACCAGGCCTCAGACTGTGCTTGCCTTTGACACTGTAAGTATGTGAGCTACCTGAAAATATGGTCTAATTTGAACTCTATTTTTCGGTCTTATGTTGTCTCCCATTCTTTCCAAAGGCTGTTGGCTTATTACACTGACAGAATTAGAGTCTAGAATCTTAAAGTTATGTTCAGAAGAAGAGCAAAAGACAACATTTCTGTCAGATATCTCATAACAAAAGGTTAAGATTTCAGTAAGCAGAGACCTTTACATGAGGGAATATTCCTAGAAATTAAATACCCATGTATTTATTAACTTGGGTGAGTTTGTTGGCATTTAATTGTTAAAGTCATCTGCTTTCAAAGCCAGGTGTTAGGAAGACATTGTTCTTGGCCCTTTTCTTTGGAACTTCTAGTCACGAACTATTTCCCCCATGGGAAGCAAACAGCACCTGGAATTTGGTTTTATTTCCTGTCTGCCTACTTGCAATATCTGTTCTTGTAGAGCTGTCTTGTTTATCCTGCCTATAAAATGGTTCTAATGGTCGTACTGGTTTTTTACTTAGTTCTCTAGTTTACATTTTCACGGCAATCCAGAGAGTTGAAAGACTCTGCATTCTGATTCCACACTTGCATGTACTCAGTTCCTTCCATTGAATCAGGGATTACCCTGCTGTTAGATATGTTGTTTGTCACCACACAGTTCCTGAGACATCATTTGTGCAATTCAGATGCAAGTTGCAATGGCTCTGGAAACCATCTTTTGTTAATTTCACATTTAGCAAGACGACTCTGAAAATCCAGCACACAGCAGTGGCGCAAATCTGGGTGATTTATTCAATCTTTCACCTGGCAAAATTTAGCATTTGTGGAGCTTAAGAGTATAGATACTCCTAATAATATGGAAAATGCTTTTTCTATTAATAATGCAGCACACTCTGCCCAGTTGTCTCTTTGGTGGACTCAAAAATGAAAGAAAAAAAAAATACTGTGTTGTGCTTTTACACAAATCCCAAGCACCTCTGGAGAGACTCTGTAGATCAACCAATGACGGGGAAAGATTTGAAACTTGAGATGCAGGATTTGAGAAGGGTTTTCTATTACTTTGAGTTTTCCTCTTTTTTTTGTTATCCACCAACCATCGACTGCCCCATTCTTGAAGGTTCAAATCCTAAAAATCTCTCACATAGACTCTGAATAAATTATTGGCAATTAAAAAAGCCAGTTTTCCTTCCTACTCTCAAAGCCAAATGGAGGTTTTGTGCTATGTCAATGCACGAGCAACTTGTAAATTTGACAGGGCCACATCCTGATGTTTTCACCTCCAACTGAGTTATTGAGGTTCATTAAATCCACCCAAGTCCCCCATCTTCCCACCACTTAAAAAGTAAACTCTTCTGATACCCTGTCTGCCCACATGTTGCTAAGTCATGTCCAGCTCTCTGCAACCCCATGGTCAGCAGCATGCAGGCTTCCCTGTCCTCCACTATCTCCTGGAGTTGGCTCAATTCCATGTCCATTGAGTCGCTGATGCTATCTAACCAACTCAGCCTCTGCTGTCCTCTTCTTTTGCCTTCAATATTTCCCAGCATCAGGGCCTTTTCCAATGAGTCAGCTCTTCCCATCAGGTGGCCAAAGTACTGGAGCTTCAGCTTCAGCATCAATCCTTCCAATGAATATTCAGGGTTAATTTCCTTTAGGATTGACTGGTTTCATCTCATCGCAGTTCAAGGGACTCTCGTGTCTTTGTAATTTACCATATGTCTCTTACACCATCATAGAGTAACATAAAACTGAAGACTTTAAAACACTATTTTCATTTTGCTCAAGATATTGTAGATCTGGAGTTCAGGGCCGGCTTAGATGGGAAATTTTTCTCTAATTCATGCGGCACAGGCTGCGGCAGCTAAGGCCAGAGCCTCCACTTCCAACATGGCTTCTTCAGTCACGTTTCTGGTGTCTCAGTGCTTCTTGGCCTCTCTAGCTCCCCCACATCTATCACATCCTCACAGGATGGTAGTCTCAGAGTAAACCATTTTGTTACAGAGTCCACAACTTTCTCCAGAGTGAATGTCCCTGGAGATTCAGGTAGAAGCCACAAGACTTCTCTTGGTTTAGTCCAGAATATAACTTGAGCTATATTCTATCGGATAAGCAAGTCACTAAAGCTCACCCAGATTCAAAGGCAGAGAAGTTAGACTCTACCTCTCAATGGGAGGAGTAGCAAAGAAATTGTGGCCATTTGAAATTTACCACATCTCTGTTTTGGAGATCTGAAATGGGGCAGCATTCTTGCAACCCCCGTTTTTTTTTTTTTTTTCCCCCCCTTTTTTAAGATCATTTTCAAAATGTGGACCATTATTAAAGACTTTATTGATTTTTTTACAGTATTGCTTCTGTTTTATGGTTTGGTTGTTTTGGCCTTGAGGCATGTGGGGTCTTAGCTCCCCTACCAGGGATCAAACCCATACCTCCTGCATTGAAAGGCAAAGTCTTAACCACTGGACTACCAGGGAAGTCCCCAACTCCTGCTTTTTCTTGTTCCAACTAAACCTTCCATCTTCTTTGAGTTCTGGCCTCATCTCTTCCCTAAAATAGCCCTCTCTGTGATGATAAAGCATTATTCTGACTCACTACGTCCTATAGAAGCTGTTCATCTCAGCTTGCTGTTTGCCAGAGCATTCTTTATGTTGACCAATCCCTTTTTCTTTGGCTTCCATGACATAATGCTCCTGATTCTCTTCTTACATCTTTGACCCTATCTTGTTTCTTTTGCAGATCATCCTCCTCTACTTGCTAATTACATATTAGGTTCCAAGAATTAGGGTCTTAGTATCTCCTGTTGTATTCTAGATCAAGCAGGGTGGCAAATTAGAGCCCACAGTCCAACACCTGTTTTTGTAAATAAAGTTCTATTGAAATCATCACCATTTACATATGTATTGTTTCTGGCTGTTTTTAAAGCTACAGTAGTAGACTGACAGGGAGTGAATGGCTTGTAAGCTTGTAATATTTACTACTTGGCCCGTGCAGAAAACATTTGCCAACCCCTCCTCTAGAACCAATGGTTATTAAAATGTGATATCCAGATTAGCAGCATTAGCATTCCCTGGCATATGTTTAGAAATGCAAATTCTCAGGCCCTATCCCAGACCCTCTGACCTGATGACTTATGTTTTTACAAGCCTTCCAGGTGATTGTGATACATGCTCAAGTTTGATAAACTGTGCTCCAGATAGTAATACAAAGAGAAAGCAAGACCTAACAGAGGTGGGGATGCAGCCACTAACTACATCTGCCAAATTTGAGCTGGGATGGTGCAGACTTAGCATCTCAGCCACAGGTAGGATCTTCAGCAGCAACACAGGAAATCTGTTTCAGCCCAGAGCTAGAGACAGCAGCCAGGGCAACCCCACAAGCCTGTGGATCCTTCTCTTCTTATTCTTTTCATACAGGCAGAGTAGGTAAAGAGTTAGGAACTTGAAGTAGTACCTCTGGCTCTGTGGAAGGGATTGTGTATTGTAACCTGGGGTAAATTTATAATTTTAAGTGTGACCTGAAGAATAAGCAATATGATTTGTTATATTCCTATGTGTGAGGCATGGTAAAGAATCTGCCTGCAATGCAGGAGACCCAGGTTCAATCCCTGAGTCTGGAAGATCCTCAGAGGAAGACATGGCAACCCATTCCAGTATTATTGCCTGGAGAATCCCATGGACAGAGGATCCCGGCAGGCTACAGTCCATGGCATTGCAGAGTCAGACATGACTGAGTGACTGAGCACACACACGTCTTTCCCTCTGTGCTCTGGGGGAATTTCTAAATTTTTTCTGCTTATATTCTGCATTCAATTTTCTGCTTAGTCAATTTTTCTAGTTATGGTTTCCAATGTAAATTTTCATTCTATTACTCCTTTTGAGTAAGTGTGTAAACTTTTCATATGCAACACTTCTTTTCTTTTTATCTTATCCTTCCCTTTTCTTATCATAAATCTGTTCTAGAATAACATTAGCAAGAATGTTATTAATTTTATTGAGATCAGAGCAGAAATTATCTAAAATTTTCTTGCAGTTTCTGCTATGATTACATGTCATTGAATCTGTTCCCTTTTCTGAATTGTCTAGGGAATGCATTTTCTTATAAGTAGAATAGAAAATTTCCTAGGCCCTGCATTTTCAATTGTTTTATTTCCAATCATACCAAATGAGAAGAAATCTATACTGGCCCCATGTTTTTAACAGATAGGGGCTTGATCACACCTTATTTGCTTCGACTGTCTACTTGGAACCTGAGAGAATTCCCTTCTCAGCTATAAAGCCAGATGCTAGTTTGATTTGCATCACCCTGAGCCCCAAATCCATTACTCTGTAAGCATTCATTTCTTATAGATCTGCTGAACTGGAAGGGAAACTTTTCCTTTTCAACTGCATCATTCTTTGACTCTGCAGAATGCATGAGTGATGGTGAGATTGGAGGAGGAGGAGGAGAAGGAAGAGGAAATAATCTTGGTGACTCTATTGGGCACTTCTGTAACATCTTTATATTAATTATCTGATTTACCTCTTTTAAGAACTCTGCAAGAGAGCTACCATTCTTATTTCATATTACTTATAAGGACTCTAAGTTTTGACTGAATTAAGTAACTCAAAATCTTGGGACAAGTAGTAAGAAGAGGTAGGACTCCATCTCAGGTCTGTCTGATTTCAGTCTATTCCTGACCATCATGCAATGCTTTATTCCATAGATGGTTCATGCCAGTCTACCCTTGTCCTCTGTCTGCACATAGCATGCTTTGCTCTAGAGGGTATCTCAGGATTCCTTGATCCATTTTTAATCTTCCCCACTGCTTTGAACCATCATATTGCACATGGAACTACATAAAAGGAGGGTGGAGAAGGTGTTGGGAGAATGATGCCTCCTCTGCACCTGCAGATAGTTCCTGTGAAGTTAAAAGAGTGACACTGGCTTTTGTCCTATTGTAGCTTTGTGCTCTGAGCTGAAGGCAGAAAGTGGTGGTGGTCCTAACCTTCTTCCTCTCACTTCCAAGCTGTGCTTTTCTGCTCAGAGTTTGAGCATGCCTTGATTATCAATTGTGTTTCCTAATCCACACCTACCTGTTATGAAATTGATGAAAGTTTCTCCCTGCTTACACACGCTGCTGGAAACCTCTCCCTGGCTTATTGTGCTATCTTATTCTCAGAATTCATTTATCACGCTACCATAATGTTTCCCTTTTGTTAAGTTACTATACATTTTTAAAATGAATCTGAGAAGACGTTGAATTAAATGCTTTAGCTAGCTATCATTGTGGTGCTAAACTTTCACTCTCTTTGCTGTGTTTGTTCTTTAATAATATTCCAGGCAGAAGAAAACATTTAAAATTGCTATCTTTGATGCTATCATTGTATTGATATTCATTCAAATGAAAAAAAATATTTATGAAGCACTAAGAATGTGCAAAGTGCTGTGCTCAGTGATTTGAAGCTGTATAGAGAAATCAAAATCCTTACCTTCAAATGCTTAGGAGGAGGGACAGATACATCTATTATTCACTGTGTCTTTTTATATTCCATTTGTCACTTTTTAGTGACGTCTTAAGGGAGACCAGAAGGGGAAGGAGTTATTTTCTTTTCTTTTTTTTTCAACTTTTAACTTTATATTGGAGTCTAATCTATTAGCAATGTTATGATAGTTTCTGGTGGACAGCAAAGCATTTCAGCCACACACATACATGTGTCTATTCTCCCCCAAACTTCCCACTCATCCAGGCTGCCACATAACACTGAGCAGAGTTCCCCATGCTATACAGTAAGTCCTTGTTGGTTAACCATTTTAAATATAGCAGACTATTGATGCTCATCCCAAACTGCCTGTTTTCCCCAATCTTCCCCCATGACAACTGTAAGCTCATTCTCTGAGTCTGTAAGTCTGTTTCTGTTTCATAAATAAGTTCATTTTTATCATCTTTTAAGATTCCACATATAAGTGACATCATCTGATGTTTGTCTTTCTCTGTCTGTCTTACTTCACTCAGCATGAAAATCTCTAGGCCCTTCCATGTTGCTGTGAATGTCATTATTCTATTCCTTTTAATGGCCAAGGAGTTATTTTCTATGGGGTCACTGGAAAAGGATTTCCAAGAAATCTTAGATTGGATTCCCCTAGAAGCAGAGACCGAGAGTAATATTTCAACCCAAGATTTATTTGGGAGGTGGTTTCAGGAAGCCGAAGAGGGTGCTAGGCATGTCACTTGTTATGGGCAATTGGGGCCCAGTCCCACTGGGGATATAACTGGGAGATGGTGAAGAGCACATGTCAGTGTTGTTCTATTTGAAGAGGAAGGAAGATGAGATATTATTTTACCGAATCCTCATCATTGTTTGAGAGCTCTGCCCAGTGGTGTTAACTTTCCAGTACTTCTGAGCTGTCCCACATATGGGCTAGTCCATTCCTGTCCAATCATTGAAAGGTCTCAGACAGAGAGCTATAAACTTGCGTGGTGCATGGAGACAGAATTTGGCTGAGGCGCACACAGCATCTGCTTCCTTGGAGGAGGTGGTATTTAAATTGAACCTTAGACGATGTCGTGATATGAGGATAAGCATTTTAGCATACAAGAGTAGGAAGGACTAAGGCAGCATGTGTGTGGTCCATGGCAAATATAATAAAGCACCAAAGTTTGAATATGATTCATATTTTTAAAATTAGAGGAAATTCAAGGTTATACCTATAAATATTCATTCTCACCCCCTTGCTTTGAGTGGGAGAGAACTTAGTTCTCAAGAGTTTGCTCAGAGGGAATCGTGCCTCACCAGCAGCCTGTTACCTCCAGTTAATATCTAGGTTGTTTTGACTTGTGACACTGTTTTACTTCTCTGCAGAATTTTGGGGTTTGTCAACATCTAGACATGGCTACATGAGTTGTTTTGTTGCACATGGGCGTACATACCTTATATGTATCGCTTTGGGGCAAAGGTTAGGAACTGTTGATCCAAGGCTTGAAAACATTAGTTAGGTTCAAGAAAAACAAATAACCTGGTGGCTGTGGCATAGGTTGTAGTGTATAGGGATGGGGGCTGAGGGTAGATGAGGAAGGGAAAGGAGAGTTGTAGATGGTTGACTAATAATTGATTATTTCAATGATAAATATATGTTGTAAATTAACAATGAATATATACAAATAAATTATATATACATTATATATTTTATATATATGTATGCATGCATTCATGCATGCTAAGTCACTTCAGTCATGTCTGACTCTTTCTGACCCTATGGACTGTCCATGGGAGTCTCCAGGAAAGAATATTGGAGGGAGTGACCATGCCCCCTCCAGGGGATCTTCCCAACTCAGGGATTGAAACCATGTCTCCTACATCTCCTGCATAGGCAGGTGCGTTCTTCACCATTAGGCACTGGGAAGCCCCTATATATACATGTGCATATGTATACATATTACTTGTTTCTAGCTCAGTTCAATCATGTGTTGACATGATTAAACCCAGCATATCTAAAATGATGAAAAGGAAATACGCATCACAGGAGTGAAGACGATTCATGAAAATTTTCCTTTTACTTGCATGTAGGAGTGAGGAGAAATATCAAATCATATTTTCTACTTCATAGATGCATCAACACCCCATCAATAACACCCATATGAAGTTTCATTTGAACTTTAGAAAATATTGAAATTTTTATCAGTAGGTTGGGGACCTGCATCACAATTTGCCCTTGTTTTAAAATGCTTCATTCTGGACAGCAATCACCACTGATAATAGACTCCTGTGAGTCCCTGAAGATTTGGGGAAGCTGAGTAACAGCCACTGCTCTTCTTTGCCCAAATTTCCCATGGGGCACAAGGCTGTCAGCTGTGAACAGGTGAGGTTTATTTTTTAAAACATCTTCGTTTCCAGTTTGCACCACTTGGCAGAGTATTTTGTCGTGTGAGTACGGGGAAGGCTGAGCATATAGAGTCCTTGTGTCAGAGTTAGACTTGGACACCTGGATTGTCACAGAAGTGGTAATGACATTCTTCCGAGGGAAGTTAATGAAAGAGTGACAGTGCATAGAAATTCTGTTTAGAGAGAAAAGCAAAAAGATGAATGAATCTTGTTACAAATATAATATGTATATTATAGAGTCCTGTCAAGGGACAGGACTTAGTACCCTCTTCAAAGCTGCCTCTTCAGTTTTCAAAGTTCATCTTCATCCGGGGTCAGAGGAAGTTTCATACCATTTCTGTTTCAATTGTCCAGCCCTCAGTGCAAGCCTCCTCGCACCTCCCTGGGGGCTCTGTGACCACTGGTTCAACATCTGAACACCCTAAACCCATGTTCAGGGCTGTTAATTCAGAAAAGCCATGGTTAGTTTGTAATGGGAGCAGCCACACTTCTCTTTGACATCCTGTGCTTCCCTTTGTTACTGATACTATGTCTCCACACAAGCAGGAAGGGTAGGATAAATTTTACTGAAGGACCAGGGAAGAAATTCGATTTAGGATGGGAACAACTTAAAATTCAGTACTATACCATGATTTTTTTCCAGTTTTTTTTTTTTTTTTTTTTTTTGAGACAGTCTGGTAAGTTGAACTTCTCACAGGCAAGTGATCAACTCCATCCTTGTTCCTGACCTGTCTTTCCCCTTTTGTGCTCTCAAAAGGTGAAAAGGAAATATCTTCCTTTCTCTCCAATTGTTCTTTCCTTCTCAACCAAATTATTATTTTCCATTAGCATTCAAAGAGTATTGAGATCCTCTTTTTATTCTCCATCCCCATTATTTGCCATTGGATCTGTTGGGGAAAATAATTAGGCACCTTGTTGTGCTTTTCGCCTTGTACCAGCTAGTTTCTTAGCGACCAAGAGAGAAACTTGAGACTACCATCTTATTCGCTGATGATCTTCATTTCTCCAATCATCTTCTTTCTTTTGAGAAGAAGAGGAGAGATAATTTGTTAACTTTTTTTCTCTTTATTTATTTATTTTTTTTTAAAATACTTTATTCTACATTACAATACTATATTTGTTTTGCCATACATTGACATGAATCAGCCACAGGTGAACACGATCTCCCAATGCCAAAGCCCCTCCTACCTCCCACCCCACATCATCTCCCTGAATCATTCTGTGCACCAGCCCCAGGCATCCTGCATCCTGCATTGAACATAGACTGGCGCTTCGTTTCTTATATGATAGTATGCATGTTTCAATGCCATTCTCCCAAACCATCCCACCCTCTCCATCTCCCTCAGAGTCCAAAAGTCCGTTCTGTACCTCTGTGTCTCTTTTGTTGTTTCACATACAGGGTCATCATTACTATCTTTCTAAATTCCATATATATGTGTCAGTATACTGTATTGGTGTTTTTCTTTCTGGCTTACTTCACTCTGTATAATCGGCTCCAGTTTCATCCATCTCATTAGAACTGAGTCAAATTTATTCTTTTTAAGGGCTGAGTAATACTCCATTGTGTATATGTACCACTGCTTTCTTATCCATTCATCTGCTGATGGACATCTAGGTTGCTTCCATGACCTGGCTATTATAAACAGTGCTGCAATGAACATTGGGGTACATGTGTCTCTTTCAATTCTGGTTTCCTGGGTGTGTATGCCCAGCAGTGGGACTGCTGGGTCATAAGGCAGTTCTATTTGCAATTTTTAAGGAATCTCCACACTGTTTTCCATAGTGGCTGTACTAGTTTGCATTCCCACCAGCAGTGTAAGAGGGCTCCCTTTTCTCCACATCCTCTCCAGCATTTATCGCTTGTAGACTTTTGGATCACAGCCATTCTGACTGGTGTGAAATGGTACCTCACTGTGGTCTTGATTTGCATTTCTCTGATAATGAGTGATGTTGAACATCTTTTCACGTGTTTGTTAGCCATCTGTATGTCTTCTTTGGAGAAATGCCTATTTAGTTCTTTGGCCCATTTTTTTTATTGGTTAGTTTATTTTTCTGGAGTTGAGCTGCATAAGTTGCTTGTATATCTTTGAGATTACTTGTTCTAACACCATACACAAAAATAAACTCAAAGTGGATTAAAGATCTAAATGTAAGACCAGAAACTATAAAACTCCTAGAGGAAAACATAGGCAAAACACTCTCCGACATAAATCACAGCAGGATCCTCTATGATCCAACTCCCAGTATACTGGAAATAAAAGCAAAAATAAACAAATGGGATCTAATTAAAATTAAAAGCTTCTGCACAACAAAGGAAACTATAAGCAAGGTGAAAAGACAGCCTCCTGAATGGGAGAAAATAATAGCAAATGAAACAACTGACAAACATTTTTTTTTTTTTAAAAAAGAGGATAATATAAGACTTTTGGAGTGATACTGTTCTTTTCTGAACTTTAAATATAATCAATGGAAATTGATTTCCATTGTGGGAACTGATCATAGACTCCTACACTCCCCAAACTGTTTTCCTGTGTTTCCTGGTACAAACTTTCCTATGGCCCTTATATCACTAGTTTAGACTTATCTATCCATTGGCCAAATACCATACTGCATGGGTTTTGTCCCTACACAGCCCAATATTAAGAAAGGCACATAACTAGTAATAAATGTTTATTGGATGGATTTGTATCTAAGCTATTATCCACTCTCTGAAAGAGTACCATTTAAAAATTCTAGGACAATGAGATTCCCATTTTGAAAAGCTTCTAGAAACCTATTCCAACAGTTACTACTGGGGAGAAAGGGGATGGAAAGAAGAGGATCAACATTTAGGGACTATTGACTCCATATCACGTACAAGCATAATACATTTGACATCATTTATTCCTTAAAATAGTCTTATTACTGATGAGGAAATAGAGGAATATAAAATTAAGAATTTTGCAGGCCATGAGACAGACCTGAGATACAAACCTTGGACTATCTTCAAGGCTCAAGCCTTTCCCATTTGATTTCCTCTTAATTGTCCCCCAAAGAGAAAGAGACTAATCTATATAACATTGCTAGATTAGTTTTCTCCAAGTTTTGTTTTTGCTCACATGTCCCCAGTCATTCCCCTTCATCTAACATTAGAGTCAATACTACTCAGCTTGAATGGCAAGGCAGTATAGCCCAGTTTAAACAACTTCTGTTGTCTTCTGTGTGTCACTGTCAAGTGGGCCTCTATATTTTCTTACTTAACCTCATGGAACTGTTCTCTAAAATGGGCATAATAATAGAGTCTTAGTCATTTAGGGGTGCTATAACAAAATGCCAAAAACTGGGTGGCTGATCTACAATAGAAATGTATTTCTCACACCTCTGCAGGCTGAAAGTACAACATCAGAGTGTCAGCATCATTGGGTTCTAGAAAGAGTCCTCTTCCCAGTTGCAAAAGTGCTGGATTCTTGTATACTCACAGGGTAAAAAGAGCACTTGCTAGCTCTATGACCTCTTCTTATAAGGACGCAAATTCCATACATGAAGGCTCTACCACCCTGACCTCATTATTTCCCAAAGGTTCCATCTCCAAACCCCATCACATTAGAATTAGGGTTTCACCATATGAATTTGGTAGGGGGAGCCACAAACATTCAGTCCATTGCAAGTAGTATCACTATTTAGCTCATGTGATTTTTAAGGTTTAAATAATATAATACATATAAAGTGCTCAGCACAGTAAACCTTAAGGACTTGGTAATGTAAGATAATATTACTATGTGTTGTTGTTATTAATAGAACTTTACCACACTCTTCCTTTCTAACCTTTGTGGGTTTCCCCCAAAGGTTCATTATAATACAAACTTGCCTCCAGTTAGCCTGGACTCCCCATGCTTTGCCAGATGCTATGATTATCCCTGCCTTTATTCTTTTGCTTAAACTAACATCTCTTCCTTTCCATCTGCTCATGCAAATATGATCAATTTTTTCACTTTCTCCAGTGAAAAAGTAGAGATTTTTTACTTTCTCCACTTTCACCAGTGGCAAAGCTGGTCACTTCAAATAGCCATCCTGTGGATTTTAGTTGGCTTCTTTCCCAAGCTGCCTTGTGACAGATTACTCAAGGTGCAAAGTGACTGTGACAGCAAGAACAGGGAGTAGGCATGGGCTCAACCACATTGACTTTACCTTACTCACGCTGCTCTGGCTACCATCACTACAGAGTGGCCTGTCTTCCAACACTGGAGGGGAGCAGGTAAGGGAGATCAGCCAGCTGTTTAGTGGGAGACTGATTACCTTCAACCTCTTTCATCATGGAGAGAGCAGCAATTTGTTGTTACTGGAATATATTTGGGTTGGCCAAAAGTTCATTCGGGTTTGCAACCACCCCACCCCCCAAATGAACTTTTTGGCCAGCCGATATATGTATTCTGAATATAGATTGCCATCCCTGCCCATGATACTATTGCCAGTACAACCATTCATAGATCTACATAATGAACTATTCACTATCAATTTTTTTTTTTTTTTTACATAACATTGCTTTCCGTCAAACATCTAATTTTTCAGGAAAAGAAATGTGGCTTGGCCTCTTGGCCCTGAAATTCACTCTTCTTGCCATGTGCTCCCCTACTCAAAAAGCAGATGGTTTCCTTGAAGGTTGAAATAGCTTATTGAAAGTATGGCTATAATGCCAATTACAGAAGGAACTTATCTCCATGAGGCTGGGGTACTGACCTCAAGGATGTGATACACTTTCTACCAATGACCAATATTGATACCATTTCCCCACAGCCAAAGAATTGTTGTTCAGTCACAAAGTTGTGTCTGACTCTTTAGAACCCCATGGACTGTAGCCCTCCAGGCTCCTCTGTCTATGGGATTTCCTGGGCAAGAATATTGAAGTGGGTAGTCATTCCCTTTTCCAGAGTATCTTCCCAACCCACGGATAGAACCCAGGTCTCCTGCATTGCAGGCAGATTGTTTACCATCTGAGTCACCAGGAAGGCTACTTTGCATAGAGTGGGTAGCAAAAGTCAATGAAACTTGCACCAACATGGATGAACCTGGAGATTATCATAGAGAAGAAAGCCAAGCAGAGAAAGACAAATATCATATGATATCACCTACATGTAGAATCAAAGAAAAAAATGATACAAATGAACTTATGTTCAAAACAGAAATAGATCCGCAGACATGGACAATAAACTTATGGTTACCAAAGGGAAAATGGGAAAAGGAATAAATTAGGAGTTTGTGTTTAATAGTACTATATATAGTAGATAAACAACAAGGACATACCATATGGCACAGGGAACTATACTTGAAATTTGAGGGAAAAGAATCTGAAAAACATACATGCATGCATTTATATATATATATATATATATATATAAAATATATATAAACTGCATATATATATATATAAACTGAATCACTTTGCTATACACATGAAAGTAACACAACATTGTAAATCAGCTATACTTTAATTAAAAAAAGAAACAACCAGCAAAATAAGTCAATGAAACAAGTGTTGTTACAATTGAAGTAACATATCTGTTCCCCCTATATTTGTACCCATTGGCTTGCAAGTTGTGGGGAAACTTACATTGCAAATAACTGAACTTGAATTCTCAAATAGGCCCAAAAACACAGATCATTTTGAATAAACTCACTTCCTGAAACAGCAAATTATTTTCCTCTGTTGAGCCTTTTTTTATTGTGAAAATATTTTGGACTTGAGAAATACAGTGACAAGATGATTATAATCTTATTAATATAGTTGTAAATTTTTAAATTGAAGATTATACTTTATATTATTTGCAAATAAGCTTCTAAAATCATAAGCAAAGCTTTTCCCCTTTCTGGAAAATTCTCACTTCAAAGCTAATATGAAATCTTTTTCAAAAAGAAATGCTCAGCAAAGAAACAGTGTTAATGGATATACCTAAGGACAATTTAGTGAAATGACGAGACATATGTATTTTATGTACTAACCCTTTTTGCCAATTTTCCTGCTTTGCTGTAAAGTTCATTTTCAAAACATCAGTGCTCTATCATTTGACAGCTTGCTGCTTCTGAAACTCTAAATTTCTGGTGTGCGGCTAATGTATGTACATTTAGAAAGCACAGGATCTGAATTCATATGTATGCAACTCTTAAATTACAAGATGCTGTCAAGTATTGACTTTTATGGTTGATAGCTTTAATATTACTATTTGTGTCTCTATAAATTATTTTTGCAGAAACCCCAAAAGAGGAAAATCCAAGTTTTATTAATAGATATACTAAGCATCACACTCATGACATAATTGATATGAATATCAATAGCATGATTTTAATAACATCAAACACTTTAGTGTCATAGGGAGATGTCTTTTAAATGTGGAATGTAAGTGGTGCAGTGTATCAGGAGCAGGATCTTAGGAGGAAATACTTGACTTGATCTATGAACAGAAGAATCTGAAAACCATATGAAACAGCAATAGAAATCATCCCAAATATTCACACTTAACATGACCTTGAATTTCACATCCCCAAACCATTAATAGATGCGCCACCACAAGGTCACCAAGATTTCTAGAACTATGCAAACAACAGTTATTTGTTTTTCTCCTTAAATGCTGTATTGAAAAGTGTGTGTGTGTGTGTGTGTGTGTGTGTGTGTGTGTGTGTGTGTGTGTGTTGGGAAATGGAGAAGGGGGTGCTTGACTGAAGAGACTTCTTTGTAGAATTTCCTTCTGAAAGCATTTTTAGGAATGTTTGGCTTCTCTCTAGACTTGAAGCCTGGCTTTCCAACAGTGGAGAAGGGAGAAGGGGAAAGGCGAAAGGGGGAAGGGAGGAGTCTTTGCCAGAGATTTTTGGAGGGTGAAGGAGAGACCAACATAATATAGACATGCCATAGGACAAAAGATCCCTTAATGGAATTCTGAGCTAATTAAGTTTGAGAGAAGCACTTGCAGAGTGAGGCCTGAAGCCAGAGTTCCACACAGTGTTCAACTTCTCTGTAATTTGACTCATGGAAAAGGGGCCACTGAATGAACCAAGGCCAAAAGTGAGGTAGAGAAATTGATCTTTAACACTGCCCATTCATTCTCTCCTCTGCTTTCCTCACTTCAAGCTCTCTAACTTCAGTCTGCCCTCCAATTACTCAGGACTCCTCAGCTGTTTCCTAATCAGATATATCCTCCTTGGGCAGTACCAAGTGGAATTTGACTATTTCACCCTCAGCCCTCATTTTGTTTTACCCTAATAAAACTATCCTTCCTGAAGTTCACTCCCCCAGAGTCTTACTCTTTATAAATAAAGGAATGAGGGCTATTGATTCAATATGTTATACTTTATCTAATATGCTTACATCTTAACAGAATCTCTCAGAGCCTCAAGCAAAGAATAGATTCAAACTGTGGTCATTTTTAATTGAGCAGCTTGTTTGGAGGACTATGTGGGAGGGAGATTTCTTGGTTTTCCTCAAACCACACCATGTAGCTAGCTGCCTATTTTACCTAAGCATAAGCTCATCCTTGATCCATTATCCCCAGGGGCTCCACTTGCTGTGTGTAGCCCATTGTCATGTATAATGTGATACTTAGTATACTATACTCAGCTTATGTCACTTCTCATCTACCAGGTCTCTCCTGGACCTTGTCACATCCCTTGCTTGCCTGTAGGAGTGGCCCTAAGGAAAGGCCTTTCTTGGCGCCTGTGTTTTTCCTGGCATCTTTAACACTGTGGATGCCCCTCTTGCCATACTCAGAGGAGCCCCCACATGCTGAGCTGACTGATAAAGGGAAACCACCATGCCAGCACATTGGACTGGGCCCCACAAAAGACCTGCTTTCCTAGAGGTTTCCCAGGAGGCCCGGGTAACTTAACTCAGAAGTGTAAATAAGCTAATGTCTTGTAGACCAATAAGAAATTAGAGATGGGAAGAAGTTATTGTTCTTCCTTTTCTCCCTAATAGACTGTTTTAAGACCTGCAGCCTCTCTGGACCCATTCTATGTGAGTGAGTTGTATTTTTGCTGTGTGGCTTTGGTCAATCTCATAATGCACCATCTTTTATTTGCCCTCTTTCCTTCCCAGCTTCACTTCCATTTTATCCCCTTCTTCTTGCTAACTTGGGACTGTTGTTGTTCCGCTGATCAGTTGTGTCTGACTCTTTGCAACCCCATGGACTGCAGCACACCAAGTTTCTCTGCCCTTAACCACCTCCTGGAGTTTGTTCAAACTCATGTCCATTGAATTGGTGATGCCATCCAACCATCTTATCCTCTGCTGTCCCCTTCTTTTGCCCTCAGTGTTTCCCAGCATCAGGGCCTGTTCCAATGAGTCAGCTCTTCGCATCAGGTGGCCAAAGTATTGGAGCTTCAGGATCAGTCCTCCCAATGAATATGCAGAGTTGATTTCCTTTAGGATTGACTGGTTTGATTTCCCTGAAGTCTCAAAAGTCTTTTCCAGCACCACAGTTCAAAAGTATCAGTTCTTCGGTGCTCAGCCTTCTTTATGGTCCAACTCTCATATCTATAAATGGCTACTTGAAAAACCATAGCTTTGACTATATGGACCTTTGTCAACAAAGTAATGTCTCTGTTTTATAATATGCTGTCTAGATTTGTCATAGCTGAGCTCGCCAGCCTCCTCTGTCCATGGAATTCTCCAGACAAGAATACAGGAGTGGGTAGACATTCCCTTCTCTAGAACTTGGGATTGCACTCCCTAATTAAGGATTAAAGTATAAGGGTCTATTCTTGATTTCTGATTTTTAAGGAATCAGGGCTAAAATACAGTAAAAAATGATTAGTGACAGTGATCAAAGAAACATCCAAATGTATGTGTATTCTCCCAACCGTAAGTCAAATCTGGTCTTATTAAAGTTACCCAAATATATGATAGAAGTTGTTGAGTGCAATATTATATGGCAGGGAGGTCTGAGACATAGACTCTAAAGGGCAATGACCCAAGAAAGTTCATATAAATGGAAATTATTCAAAATTTCCTGCTACGGTGTCACTAGCACCCCCCCACAGAGTACGGAAAGAGAATACAGCCCTGGAGATGGTAAGCAAATCCTGAGGGTAGCTTTTCATTCCAAACACGGACTCAGGACATTTCATCTTCTTGGCCTGGCCAAGGCTGTCAGAGCTGGGTTCAGCTAGGGGTCTCCAGGGAGACGTGGGGAGTAACACACTGGTAAAGTACTCCTCTGGGTCTGGGTGTTCTCAAGGCCAAGTTAAACTTATATGTGTGTATGCTTCATCAGTGATCTGCTAAACAAAGAATCCACCTCTCCATGTGGTTTTTACAGTACTTTCCACTTTACAACCAATTTCTGCCTCCATTTCTTAGCAAGCAAAAGATTTGGAATGACCATATATGTGATAGGGTAAGTGTCTCCACAGGTCCAGGGGTGAAGCTAGAGGCTGAGAGTAGATGAGTGTCCTCTAAATGAAATTAAGGGGAAATGTAATAATGGCTTTTAATAAGGTCACATTGAAATGGAGTGACAGGATAAATTGGACCATTTGAGAAATTTGCCAAGTGTAAGAATTAAGGTTACATTACTAAAAAAATCTATCTAAATAATCTTGGACTCTGAAAAATATTCAGTGGGAAATGGACCTAATTATTTGAGCTGAGAGGCAGAAAATGTAGCTGATGTACATATTTAAGCATACATCATTTTTGCCCAAGGTACCTGAACAAATGTTCTGACAAAGATGGATTTAATACTGAATGACATTTCAGGAGACCTAGAATCTTTTTAAAAAGAGATTTAGGGGGTGAAATGAGCTTAAATAAACAAATTGTGAGACAACATTTAATTTATATCTGGGTCACTGGAAAAGGTAAATTTGATTTTCAAATATAAATAAAATTAGGAAATTAAAAGAGACTTGACAAAAATAGAGCAATTGTTCTTTAACGTAAAATCAAGGAAGGATAAGGAAAAACAAGACAGAAACAGTCAAGAGTAGCAACATGCTTGGTTTGCTCTCTTTTTGAAAAAAATGCAGCACATTTCAGAAATTTAGAGTTTCAAGTAATTTCAGATAGTTTTTAAAAATTAAAAAACATTTTTAAAAACTATCTGAATTTTTTTATCTTAAAATATGAAGATGGGTAAAGTAGAAAAAAAATAACCCTGTACAAATTTAGTCATTATAGTTTCAGGGGTTAAGAAAAATTATTCTAAACATTTAGTTAAGGTTTTTCTATATATTATCTTCTCTGCTCAGCAGAACTCTGTAAATAAAAATTTTAATAGTGTTATAGATAAAACAGCTTTAGGAAGCTTAATGAACTTCCTCAAAGTCTTGCACCTTGTTAGTCAGGACTTGAACTCATATCTCTGAGACTAAAATGTACATTTAGTCATTGGGACTCAGGCCCGTGTGATCCCCGATCTGCTTGGTGCATGGAACATCCCACAAGGCTGGGCCAGATACACATAATAGATCTTCTGTGGGTCATTTATAGTGCAAATGTCTGACCAAGTTTGACAACCCTTTCTTCTCCAGATTAACTTTCTGTGTGTGTATGTATGTTCTTTCTTTCTTTTAAAAAAAATTAATTTATTTTTTTGATTGAAGGATAATTGCTTTACAGAATTTTGTATTCTGTCAAACTTCAACACGAATCAGCAATAAGTATACTTATGTCCTCTCCCACTTGAAACTCCCTCCCATTTCCCTCCCCATCCCACCCCTCTAGGTTGATACAGAGCCTCTCTTTGAGTTCCCTGAGACATACAGCAAATTCCCATTGGCTGTCTATTTTACATATGATAATATACGTTTCCATGTTACTCTCTCCATACCTCTCACCCTCTCCTCCCTCCCCCTATGTCCACAAGTCTGTTCTCTATGTCTGTTTCTCCATTGCTGCCCTTCAAATAAATTCCTTGGTACCATCTTTCTAGATTCCATATATATGCATTGTATATGGTATTTATCTTTCTCTTTCTGACTTACTTCACTCTGTATAGTAGGCTCTAGATTCTCCACCTTATTAGAGCTAACTCAAATGTGTTCCTTTTTATGGCTGAGTAATATTTCATTGTGTATATGTACCACAGCTTCTTAATCCATTCATCTGTCAATGGACATCTAGGTTACTTCCATGTTGTAGCTATTGTAAATAGTGCTGCAGTAAACACTGGGGTACATGTGTCTTTTTCAATCTTTATTTCCTCAGAGTATATGCCTAGGAGTGGGATTACTGGGTCCTATGGTGGTTTTATTCCTAGTTTTTTAAAGGAATCTCTATATTATCTTCAATAGAAGCTGCATCAATTTACATTCCCACCAACAGTGCAACAGTGTTCCTTTTCTCCATACCCTCACCAGCATTTATTATTCATAAACATTTGATGATGGCCATTCTGACTGGTATGAGGTGATATCTCATTGTAGTTTTGATTTGCATTTCTCTAATGATGAGCAATGTTGAACATCTTTTCATGTGTTTGTGATCCATCCGTATGCCTTCTTTGGAGAAATGTCTATTTAGGTCTTTTTTCCACTTTATGATTGGGTTGTTTTTCTGGCATTGAGTTCTATAAGCTGCTTGTATATTTTGGAAACGAATCCTTTGTCAGCTGTTTCATTTGCTATTATTTTCTCCCATTCTGAGGGCTGTCTTTTCACCTTGCTTATAGTTTCCTTTGCTGTGCAAAAGCTTTTAAGTTTAATTAGGTACCACTTGCTTACTTTTGTTTTTATTTCCCTTATTCTAGGAGGTGGGTCATAGAGGATCTTGCTTTGATTTATATCATCGAGTGTTCTGCCTATGTTCTCCTCTAAGAGATTTATAGTTTCTGGTCTTACATTTAGATCTTTAATCCATTTTGAGTTTATCTTTTTGTGTGGTGTTAGGAAGTGTTCTAATTTCATTCTTTTACATGTAGCTGTCCAGTTTTCCCAGCACAATTTATTGAAGACGTTGTCTTTGCCCCGTTGTATATTCTTGCCTACTTTGTCAAAAATAAGGTAGCCATAGGTTCATGGGTTTATTTATGGGTTTTTTTATCTTGTTCCATTGGTCTATATTTCTGTTTTTGTGCCAGTACCATACTGTCTTGATGACTGTAGTATTGTAGTATAATCTGAAGTTAAGAAGGCTGATTCTTCCAGCTGCATTTTTCTTTTAAAGACTGCTTTGTGTTTCCATATGAACTATGAAATTTTTTTGTTCTAGTTCTGTGAAAAATGCCATTGATAATTTCATAGGGATCACATTGAATCTGTAGATTAGCATTCACTTTTTTAGTACTGCAAAATTTTTTTATATTTATTGAAACAGTTCTTTGAGAGTTCTTAAACATGGATCATTTGTCTCTTTTTAATCTCCCCTTTTCCTCCACCACCCAGCCCTTAGTAACTACTATTCTAGTGTGTTACTATGAGTTCAGCTATTTTAGATTTTACATAAAAGCGAAATATCAATAACTTCAGATATGCAGATGATACCACCCTTATGGCAGAAAATAAAGAAGAACTAAAGAGCCTCTTGATGACAGTGAAAGAGGAGAGTTAAAAAGCTGGCTTCAAGCTCAACATTCAGAAAATGAAGATCATGGCATCCAGTCCCATCACTTCATGGCAAATAGATAGGGAAACAGTGGAAACAGTGTCAGACTTTATTTTTCTGGGATCCAAAATCACTGCAGATGGTAACTGCAGTCATGAAATTAAAAGATGCTTACTTCTTGGAAGGAAAGTTATGACCAACCTAGATAGCGTATTAAAAAGTAGAGACAGTACTTTGCCAACAAAGGTGCATCTAGACAAGGCTATGTTTTTTCCAGTAGTCATATATGGATGTGAGAGTTGGACTATAAAGAAAGCTGAGCGCAGAAGAATTGATGCTTTGGAACCGTG
Organism: Nanger dama; assembly: GCA_917880005.1. Taxonomy (NCBI): domain Eukaryota; kingdom Metazoa; phylum Chordata; class Mammalia; order Artiodactyla; family Bovidae; genus Nanger; species Nanger dama. The sequence goes on from CAKJTW010000088.1 coordinate 4,867,213, forward strand.
GTGTTGGAAAAGACACTTGAGAGTCCCTTGGACTGCAAAGGGATCAAACCAGTCCATCCTAAAGGAACTCAGTCCTGGGTGTTCATTGAAAGGATTGATGTTGAAGCCGAAACTCCAATAGTTTGGCCACCTGATGTGAAGAGCTGACTCATTGGAAAAGGCCCTGATGCTGGGAAATATTGAGGGCAGGAGGAGAAGGGGACGACAGAGGATGAGATGGTTGGATGGCATCACCAACTAAATGGATGTGAGTTTGTAAATTCTGGGAGTTGGTGATAGACAGGGAAGCCTGGCATGCTGCGGTTCATGGGGTCACAAAGGGTCGGACATGACTGAGTGACTGAACTGAACTGAACTGATATCATACAGTCTTTTTCTTTTTCTTTCTGACTTACTTCCTTAGTATAATGCCCTCAAGTTTCATCCATGTTGCCACAAGAGGCAGGATGATCTTTCTCAAGGCTGAATAATGTTTATATCTATATCACACCTTTTTAATCTATTCATCAGGTAAGAGAAATACAAGTTATTTCCATATCTTGGCTACTGTGAATAATGTGGCAATGAATATGAAAGTATAGATATATTTTGATATCCTGTTTTAATTTCCTGTGGATATATATACCCAGAGGTAAAATTTCTGGGTGATGTGGTACTTTTATTTTTAGTTTGTGAAGTCAGAAGTAAATTCAGTTGCTCAGTCATATCTGACCCTGCAACCCCATGTTCTGCAGCATGCCAGGTTTCCCTGTCCATCACTAACTCCTGGAGCTTTCTCAAACTCATGTCCATCAAGTCGGTGATGCCATCCAACCATCTCATCCTCTGTCATCCCCTTCACCTCCTGCCTTCAATCTTTCCCAGCATCAGGGTCTTTCCCAATGAGTCAGTTCTTTGCATCAGGTGGCCAAATTATTGGAGTTTCAGCTTCAATGTCAGTCCTTCCAATGAATATTCAGAACTGATTTCCTTTAGGATTGATTGGTTTGATCCCCTTGCAGTCCAAGGGACTCTCAAGAGTCTTCTCCAATACCACAGTTCAAAAACATCAATTCTTGGGCACTTAGCTTTCTTTATTGTCCACTCTTACCCCCATACTTGACAACTGGGAAAACCATAGCTTTGACTATACAGACATTTGTCAGCAAAGTAATGTCTCTGCTTTTTAATATGTTCTCTGGGTTTGTCATAGTTTTTCTTCCAAGGAACAAGCATCTTTTAATTTCATGACTGCAGTCACCATCTGCAGTGATTTTGGAGCCCAAGAAAATAAATTCTCTCACTATTTCCATTGTTTCCCCATCTATTTTCATGAAGTGATGAGACCAGATGCCATGATCTTAGTTTTTTGAATGCTGTGTTTTAAGCCAGCTTTTTCACTCTTTTCTTTCATTTTCATCAAGAAGCTCTTTTGCCAGGATCCAGCCCCGGTGGATCCAAGGAGATTCGAAGGGGAGACTGATAGGTGAGGAAAAACTTAGTTATTTAGAGATATAAGATTAGATTAGGAAGAAATAGCATAGTAGGAATTTTAGGTGGAGAAAAGATGCTGATTAACTTGGTTTATGTGGAAAACCAATAAAGTTCCAGACAAGGAACTTGCACCATCTACGTTAGGCTGCCAGCACTCGTTTGAATATCAGAGTGCCCCTCCTTGGGCTCTCTCTCTAACAGATTTTAGAAGCCGGGACAAGTAAGTAGACATGGTGAGCCTCCACGTCCCAGATGGGAATTCAGCCAAAAAGGGGAGAAAAAGAATGACATGGGGAAGCCCAGCATCAGTGCAAGACTCCAAAAACTTTATTTTTCAAAATCAGCTTATATACTCCAAGTTGTACATAAAGAAATAATGGAATATGCAGAGTTATGCAGGGGCATTAGTCCTGACCCTCACTGAGACAAGGCTTTCTTTTTGCATACCCTCCCGTATACAAAAGGTCTCAGGTGGTTTACATTATCTTCTGGCCAAGAGGCCTGTTAACATTTTTATGGCTCTCTTCCTGGATAATTGTCTATCAACCAGAAAACTCCTTTTCCCTAGAAGTGTTTTTTCTTTACTCTGCATCACCCTCAAAGTACTAAATAAAGTTACATTCCTGTAGAACAAAGGTGCAGTGGGTTATAACAAAGAAAAACTTAACTCAAAGATCTAATGTTGCTAATACCAGGTCTACTACCTGTTTTTCTATATACCAACTATATCTAAAAATAAAGGATATGAAAATTTGGCAGCAAGTATTGGCTCAACAAATGAAACCTTTAAACAGTCCTATTCTAATGATTTTGACTCCTTGGAAGCCCCTGCATTCCCAGGATGTTTTAAGCTTCCTGTGCCTCCCGCAGTCGGGAGGCCTCAAACAATCACATGCGCAGCTGTACAAGTCCTACAGGCAGGCTACAAAGCCATCAGAGGGGTTTTGGATTGAAACACTCGTATTATGCCCAGATTTATTATCTAAAAGCTCTAGATTAATTTTTTTCCAGAAAAGGTGGTGGGGGGACAGCCCCCTGTTAGTGTCAGAAGAGTAGGTGGAAAGCATAACACAGTAAAGCAGGCAGACTCTGGTTTTGGGGGTGGATGCTCAAGAAATTCCAGGGGAACCCCTGAAGCCTGATCATGTCCTAGCGTTTTGTCAGGCTTCCTTCCTCATGAGCTTGTCACAGGCGGGATTCCTCACGCTGGCTCCCGGCACTCTAGTTCCTCTTCTCTTTCTGCCATAAGGGTGGTGTCATCTGCATATCTGAGGTTACTGATATTTCTCCCAGCAATCCTAATTCTAGCTTGTGATTCATCCAGCCTGGCATTTCACATGATGTACTGTTCATATAAGTTAAATAAACATAGTGACAATATGCAACTTAGACATACTCCTTTCCCAATTTGGAACCAATCTGTTGTTCCATGTCCAGTTCTAACTGTTGCTTCTTGACCTGCATACAGATTTCTCAACAGGCAGGTAAGGTGGTCTGGTCTTTCCATCTCTTTAAGAATGTTCCACAGTTTGCTGTGATCCACACAGTCAAAGGCTTTAGCATAGTCAATGAGGCAGAAGTAGATGTTTTTCTGGAATTCTCTTGCTTTTTCAATGGATCTCTGGTTTTTGAAGGCAGTTTGATCTCCGGTTCATTTGCCTTTTCTAAATCCAGCTGGAACATCTGAAAGTTCTCCGTTCACATCCTGTTGAAGCCTAGCTTGGAGAATTTTGAGCATTACTTTGCTAGCCTGTGAGAGGAGTGCAATAGTGCAGGAGTGTGAACATTCTTTGGCATTGCCCTTGTTTGGGATTGGAATGAAAACTGACCTTTTCCAGTCCTGTGGCCACTGCTGAGTTTTCCAAATTTGCTGGCATATTGATCACAACATTTTCACAGTATCATCTTTTAGGATTTGAAATAACTCAACTGGAATTCCATCACCTCCACTAGCTTTGTCCGTAGTGATGCTTCATAAGGCCCACTTGACTTCATACTTCAAGATGTCTGGCTCTAGTTGAGTGATCACACCATTGTGGTTATCTGGGTTATTAAGATCTTTTTTTAATAGTTCTTCCTTATATTCTTGCCACCTCTTCTTAGTATCTTCGGCTTTTGTTAGTTCTATATCATTGCTGTCCTTTATTCTGCCCATCTTTGCATGAAATGTTCCCTTGGTATCTCTAATTTTCTTGAAGAGATCTCCAATCTTTCCCATTCTATTGTTTTCCTCTATTTCTTTTCATTGATCACTGAGGAAGGCTTTCTTATCTCTCCTTGCTATTCTTTGAAACTCTGCATGCAGATGGGTATATCTTTCCATTTTTCTTTTCCTTTCACTTCATTTCTTTTCATAGCTATTTGTAAGGCCTCCTCAGACAACCATTTTGCATTTCTTCTTCTTTGTAATGGTTTTGATCACCACCTCCTGTACAATGTTATGAACCTCCTTCCATAGTTCTTCAGGCACTCTATCTATCAGATCTAATGCCTTGAATCTATTTCTCACTTCTACTGTATAATCATAGGGTATTTCATTTAGGTCGTATCTGAATGGTCTAGTGGTTTTCCCTACTTTCTTCAGTTTAAGTTGAATTTGGCAATAAGGAGTTCATGATCTGAGCCACAGTCAGCTCCTGGTCTTGTTTTTGCTGACTGTACAGAGCTTCTCCATCTTTGACTGCAAAGAATATAATCAATCTGATTTCAATGTTTACCATCTGGTGATGTCCATGTGTAGATTCATCTCTGTTTTTTGAGGAGCCTCCATACTGTTTTCTATAGTGACTGCACCAACTTATATTCCCACTTCCATTGCAAAAGAGTTCCTTTCTTTCAACAGCCTCATCGGCACTTGTTATCTCTTTTCCAGGTGTGAGATGATAGCTCATTATGATTTTGATTTGCATTTCAGTGTTGAGCACTGTTTCATGTACTTGGTGGCCATTTGTATGTCTTTGAAAAAATGTCTATTCCATTCCTTTGCACATTTAAAAAATAATGTTTATTTTATTTTGGAGTATAGTTGATTAATAGGCTTCTTGAATGGCTCAGCATTAAAGAATCTACCTGCAATGCAGGAGAGACAGGAGATGCAGGTTTGATCCCCGGGTTAGGAAGATCCCCTGAAGGAGGAAATGACAACCCTATCCAGTATTCTCGCCTGGAAAATTCCATGGACAGAGGTACCTGGCAGGCTACAGTCCATGTAGTCCAAAGAACATGACTGAAGAATAGTTGATTAATAATGCTGTGTTTATTTGAGGTGTACAGCAAAGCGATTCAGTTATACACATGAATCTATTCTTTTTCAAATTCTCTCCCATTTCAGTTATTACAGAATATTGAACAGAGTTTCCTGTACTATACAGTAGGTCCTTGTTGGTTATCTATTTTAAATATAATAGTGTGTATATGTCAATCACCCTATGCAAATTTTTAATCAGATGGTTTGATATCTTTTGCTATTGAGTTGTATGAGTTCTTTATACGTTTTGTATATTAACCCCTTATCAGATATACTTTGCAGATATTTTTTCCAATTCTGTAGTTTGCTTCTTCATTTCATTGAAGGTTTCTTTTGATGTACAGAAGCTTTTAGTTTGATGTGGTAACAATGCTTATTTTTGCTTTTCTTGCTTTTGCTTTTGGTATCAAGTCCAAAAACTAATTGGCAAGATCAATATCAAGGAGCTTATCCCCTGTATTTTCTTTTAGGAATTTTATGGCTTTAGGGCATACGTTGAAGTCTTCAATCTCTTTTGAGTTGTTTTTTGTGTAGGGTTCAATAAAAAGTCCAGTTTCATTCTTTGGCTTGTGGCTTTCCAGTTTACTTAACATCATTGATTGAAGGGACTGTAGTTTCTTCATTGTATATTCTTGGCTGCTTTTTCATAAATTAATTGACCACATGTGCATGGGTTTATTTCTGGGCTATCTATTATGTTCTGTTTATCTAAGGTCTGTTTTTATGCCAATTTGATACTGTTTTGATTACTATAGCATTGTAATATAGTTTGAAATCAGAATGCATGGTGCCTCCAGTTTTGTTCTTTTTTTCTCAAGATTGCTTTTGCTATTTCACGTTTTTGTTTTTTTTTTTTTGTGGCTCCATATAAATTGTAAGATTTTTTTTTTCTATTTCTGTGAAAAATACCTTTGGGATTTTGATAGAGATTGATTGAATCTGTAGATCACTTTGAGTAATATGGTGTGCTTAGTCACTCGATTGTGTCTGACTCCTTTCAGCCTCATGGACTATAGCTTGCCAGGCTCCTCTGTCCGTGGAATTTCCCAGGCAAGAATACTAGAGCAGGTTGCTGTTTCCTACTCCAGGGGATCGTCCCAATCCAGGGATCGAACCCATACACGTCTCTTGTGTTTCCTTCCTGCTTTGACAGGTGGATTCTTAACCACTAGTGCCACCTTGAAAGCCTGGATAGTATGGACATTTTAACAATACTAATACAGTATGGAATATCTTTCCATTTCTTTGTGTCTTCTTTAATTTCTTTCACAAATATCTTATAGTTTTCAGCTTGTGCTTCTTCCAGTCCAGTGTTTCTCATGATGTACTCTGCATATAAGTTAAATAAGCAGGTTGACAATATACTCCTTTTCCTATTTGGAACCAGTCTGTTGTTCCATGTCCAGTTCTAACTGTTGCTTCCTGACCTGCATATAGGTTTTTCAAGAGGCAGGACAGGTGGTCTGGTATTCCCATCTCTTTCAGAATTTTCCACAGTTTATTGTGATCCACACAGTCAGAGGCTTTGGCATAGTTAGTGAAGCAGAAATAGATGTTTTTCTGGAACTCTCTTGCTTTTTCGATGATCCAGTGGATGTTGGCAATTTGATGTCTTGTTCTTCTGCCTTTTCTAAAACCAGCTTGAACATCTGGAAGTTCACAATTCACATATTGCTGAAGCCTGGCTTGTGGTGATGGACAGGGAGGCCTGGCGTGCTGCGATTCATGGGGTCGCAAAGAATCAGACACGACTGAGTGACTGAACTGAACTGAACTGATAGAGATCATTAATGTCCTTGGTTAAATGTATTTCTAAGTATTTTACTCTTTTTGATGTTATTATAAATAGTATCATTTTCTTAATTTCTCTTTCTGATGATTTATTGCACCTGATTTTATATATTAATTTTCTTTCCTGCAACTTTACTGAAGTCACTTATTAGTTCTAACAGTTTTTTATGGTGTCAGGGTTTCTGTATATAATATGTCATCTGCAAACAGAAATAATTTTACTTATTTTCTTCTTTTTGGATGCCTTTATTTGTTTTCCTACCCGAATTGCTTTGGCTTATTTAAGGTGAATAAAAATGGTGAGAGTGGGCACTCTTGTCTTGTTTCTGATCTTAGAGGAATAAGTTTTCAGCTTTTTACCCTTGATTATGATGCTAGCTGTGAGCTTGTCATGTATAGATTTTATTATAGTGAGGTACATTGCTTCTATGGGCTTCCTCAATGGCTCAGGAGTAAAGAATCCTCCTGCAATGCAGGGGCAGCAGGAGGCACAGGTTCGATTCCGGGTCAGGAAGATCCCCTGGAAAAGGGAATGGCAACCCATTTCAATATTCTCACCTGAAGAATCCCCTGGACAGAGGAGCCTGGCAGGCTACAGTCCATATGGTCTCAGAGTCAGACATGACTGAAGCAACTCAGCACACACGCACACACATGGCTTATATGTCCAGTTTGTTGAAAGTTTTTATCAGAAAAGATGTTGAATTATGAAAAATGCTTTTCCTGCATTTATTGGGATGATCAGATGATTTTTATCCTTCATTTTGGTAATATGTATCAGATGTAAACTACTGTCTATAAAATATATAAATAGCAAAGTCCTACTGCATAGCCCAGAGAACTATATTCAATATGGTAATACACCATACTGCTATTTCAAGGTCTTTTGTGGCTCCTTATAGAAAAGATAACAAAAAAGAATATATATAATATGAATCCTTGTACTGTATACCTGAAATGATACAACATTGTAAATTAACTATATTTCAATAAAATAATAAAATGAATACATGTGTAATTCAATATAAATTTAGCACATTACACCAAAAATTTCCGCTTTGGTAAAACTAACAGCAGCAAATCATAGAGCTTGTCAGGATCTAAGGCTTCACTGAGAGTCACTATAGAAATCTGCACCAGGAGGAGGCATCAAATGCAGTGGCCTGCAGTTCTCAGCAGTGAATCCCAATGGGACTGTATTAGCATGATTCCAGCAGGAACTACTGCCCAGCTGGTTGTCAGGAGGAATATAGGCAGAGGCTGCCACTTTTATTTGGTCTCCCAGTTACAGAACTCTCTGATGCTGGTCAGATTTTTCCAACTGTCCACACTACACATGAGAAAGACCTAAATTAGCCTCTGTACTCCCTTCTCCCACTTTTAGTAGTTTGAGGACTGTAATTTCAGAGAAACATCACATTTGATACTGTGGATCCAACTAAAATTGTGCCATTTTTACTTTTAATGATATTTTTAAAATAGTGTAAGCCTGTATGTGGAAAAATAATAAATCAGAGCACTGTAAATAACTTATTAGTATCTCCCTAATACTTGGGGTAGGAAATTATCTTAATCTTCCACTATTAGGGAGATGGCATGAAAAATTATTTAATCACAAGATACACAATGTTAATCCCTAAAATCAATCTAGTATAATATAATAACTAAATAGTCTATCATGATTTTAAAGCCATTATCCAAATTGGTTGTGGGAAAAATGAAACTAAACATAATAAGAACTGTGGAACCATTAATAATATTCTGGTGTCACTAAAAGTTAGCTATAAGAATTCTCATCCAAAATTACAAACATAATTCAAAAATCACAGAGGACTCAAAACAAAACATAAAATGACAGTCATGAAATTCATCAGCTGTTTTAATAGCAACTTACATTTATATGATGCCTTACACTTTGAAACTCAATTTCACAGATGTTTTCTTAACACAATAATCCTTTGAAGCAGGTGTATATGCACCATTATTTTTGTTTTTCATATGAATGTACTGAGGCTCAAAAGATTATGTAACTTGGCAATGTCAGACCTTTAATTCACTTTTCCTGTCTCCAAAGTAGGTGTTTTTCTTCTTTCTTTCTGCTGGTCACAGATATTAATATTCATTGCACGCTTGCTCAGTCGCTTCAGTCATGTCTGACTCTGCAATCCCGTGGACTGCAGCCCACCAGGCTCCTCTGTCCATGGGGTTTTCTCAGCAGGAATACTGGAGTGGATTACTGTTTCCTTCTCCAGGGGATCTTCCTGACCCAAGGATCGAAACCACGTCTCCTATATCTCCTGCATTGTAGGCAGATTCTTTACAGCTGAGCCATCAGGGAAGCCATTAGCCACTGGAGCATGTTCATTAGATACTGGCCATTGAAAGCATCTCAAATTGCCTGGGAAGTCAAATAATCACTTATACATGGTGTGTGTGTGTGTGTGTGTGAGAGAGAGAGAGAGAGAGAGAGAGAGAGAGACTGGTGCTAATATTCAGCTTTTTTGTGGCATTGCTGGTCCCAAATGAACCACTTGGTAGCCATGCCTTTGTATGTTCTTCTACTTATCTCTGGGCTGAGCCTGTGTTGGTATTAGCCAAAGAAAATGGTGAGATTGCTGCTATGCCACTTCTGGGCCTAAGCCTTAAGAAGGTCTGCCATCTTCTGATTTATACCTCGGGAGTCTGGGATATCATGAAAGAAGTCTGACTGTTGTGTAGAAGACACTATCTGTGTGTACACATCACATGGAGAGGCCTCATGGAGAGAGAGAAAGCTCTTCCAGAATCCCGGCTGAGCTCAGCTCCCAGTCACTAGGCCTGCTGAATTTAGCCACACTACTGACCAATGGGAAGGCTAACAAAAGAACCCCCAGCTGAGCACAGCTCAAGCCACAGAACAGTGAGAAAAGAAAAGGAATATTGCTTTAAATTACCAAGTTTTGCAGTAGTTTGCTATACAGCAATAGATAACTGAAATAAATGTCAAAGCAATGAGCCTCAGTTTTCAGTACTCTGTCCAAGTCCACAGTTATTGAATGAGTGAATGTTCCCCAATCCTGTATCTCAAAGTCCTGATGACAGTTGTATGAATTCACATTAAATATTTTTCATCATCAAGGAAAGGGAAAAGCCTGCTGTGAAAGACCCCAAAATTCATGAAATTGACTAATTTTTTTCTATCAGAGTAATAATACTACTAATTGTTTGAAGCAAAGACCCAGGCACAACGTGGCTGCCTAGATATGAAATGACACTCCATAAACTTGCAATTTCATTTCTCATCCATGAATGCATTTGCATCCTATGAGGGCTGCTCTGTATGCGGGTGCTTTCCATTCTGGAAATGTCATCTGGGAAAAGATAGCAGCAGCTTGGCCATGAAACCACAGGTTTGAAAATTAGCAAATTTTCACCACTCTGTTCATTAGTGAAATCAATGAGACTTTGGAAGGACTGAGGAAAATTGTCAAAATATGAGAAGATAAAAATGATGAGATGAATGGGACTTCAGGTGCACAGGGGTGAATGTGGTGGAGGGCCAGCCCACTGAGTGTCCTTTTATATGTACCAACAGACCCCAAACAGACTAAACTCATTTGCATCAACCACATCAACTGCTCTGACTCTAGGTCATTTGCAGTTTCTGGGTACTGTAATATACTCTTTGTGCTCATTTCTTGATTTAATTTCCTTTCTCTTCAGATTAAGACCATATCAGAATTTGAGAGATTTTCCTCAACTGTGTGATTTTAAGGAAAGTCACTCTAAGAGATTTGAGTTATTGTATATTTAAACCTTAATACAAAAGATAATCATGGTTTACATAATAAAAAGAGGAGGGGGAAAAGCTTGAACTGATAAGATCTAGCTCTTTCATCTCCAGTGTGACTTGTGTTAATTTTTCTAGAGGCAACTGATATTTGTCAAGAAACTAGCAATGAGTAGGGGCTTCCTTGTGGTCCAGTGGTTAAGACTCTGCAGGGGGCATGAGTTAAAGCCCTGCTCCAGGAACTAAGATCCCATATGCCCTGTGACATGGTTAAACAAACAAACAAACAAACAAAAAACTAGCAAGGGGCAAATAAAAGCATTACAAAGAGCCTTTGCCTTCAAAAAGCTTATAGTTGAGTTTGGAAAAAGAAGTGGTATGGGAGTATTTTAACAATTCTGAGTCAGTGAGCCTCAAAGGAGCTAATGATGAAGCCAATCTTTCTTTCAAGTGAAATAAACACATTGATTTCCTTATTTTTTGTGCCAATTGGCAACAGGATTCCCTAGTGCCCACCTCTTTTGGGGCATCAGAAATGCCTACAGTCTTGAAATATATCAGGTCATCTACAGCTGCTGTTGCTGCTAAGTCGCTTCATTTGTGTCTGACTCTGTGCGACCCGATGGACAGCAGTCCACCAGGCTCCTCTGTCCACGGAATTCTCTAGGCAAAATTATTGGAGTGGGTTGCCATTTCCAATCTATAGCAAGTTAGAGTAAATCACGTATTACAGTTGACAATGAAAATGAGATTTCATGGATTTTTTTCTAACAAAATAATCCTAAAAAGTAAGTGAAGCATGAATGATTATTTCCACTTTTTGGATAAATAAGCTGAGAGATGTCCATTCAGTAAATTTAAAAGTCTGGAGGTAATACACTCATGGATAATAGGTTGATGCCTTTGAGCAAACATTCTTAAGAAATATAAATCTTACTTTGTCCAGTTATCCTGATAAGGGAATCAGAGGGAGCAATTATGAAGGAGTAGAGGATTTATATGAAAAAAAAAAGATAAGTATCTTGGAATGTAGTAAGGGCAACTATTCTTATGGAGGAATCTTAAACTCAGGTGTCATAAGGTTGTTGCAATGCAATTAGGAAGGAATCAGTCCCTCACTCTACATCCCATTTTCAAGTGAGTGCCAAAAGTTCACAGAAACTGCTAACTCAAAGTAGGAAATGAATGACAGGATTAACATGGTGGAAGTTTCCTTTTCTTTCCCAGGTTTGAAATAATGTATGCTTCCTAGTGTGTAAGAGAGTATTACATTTACTGTGTCTGGGTTATTTTCACTATATTGTATGCGAGCACACACATTATGCATATTCACGTACATACAAATACACACATTATCACCTTAATTTACTGTATTTAGTGGACATATAGTCTGAAAAGGACACAGGGCCCTTTCTATTTTCATTTGTACCATACTGATTGACAGAGACGCTTTCAGCACCATGTTGAACAGAACCAGAAAAAAATATGCTATTTTGTGAAGTCTTAACTGTCCTAATGTTTAGTGGAGAATCTTTCCCATCTTCTCATATCCCACAGCATCCTTTAGGATTGTTTGAACAAGATGTATGTTCTAAAACAACTCTAAGACATGCACTGGGCTGATGGAAAATCCAGTTTTAATTTCTGGTCTCTAGTAAACCACTGTTGGGAAGTGGAAATAGAATTTTGAGACCAAAAAATGAAGTGGGCAACTCTGTAAAGGATAATTATGAAGTTTATTGTGGGTAAGTTACAGGCAGTTACAGTCAAGTCACAGTCAACCTGACAGTCAGCTTGACAGTCACAGTCAACTTCCCAGGTGACTCAGTGGGAAAGAATTTGCCTGCTAAGCAGGAGATACACAGGAAACGCAGGTTCAATCTCTGGGTCAGGAAGATCCCCTGGAAAAGGAAATGGCAACCCATTTCAGTATTCTTGCCTGGAAAATCCCATGGACACAGGAGCCTGACAGGGTCACAAAAGAGTCAGATATGACTTAGTGACTCAACACCAATAATAACTTCTAGGCAGGAAGGATCAGGCAGTTGGAAGATCCAGAGACATTCACAGCTACACTCCACATAGCTAAAAAGGGTACATAGTAATTAGAAAGGGCCAAAGCTAAAAATAGAATCTGACTACCAAGTTAAAAAGAAATCCACACGGATCAGAAGCAGGGACTGCCCCCTCCTCCACTGAGTCTCATGACGATTAACCAGCAAAGGCATTAATCAGCAAAAGGCACTCTGCTGGTTTTCATATCAGCTGAAGACACAGGTAAAAGTTGATTGAGAACTTATCTGACTTGGGTGCATTCCTCATGAGTGGGCTAAAGCTCAGTAAGACCAAAAGGGGAAGGCATAGGAGTGCAGACCCAAGATGGAACTGACAAAACAGAGTCAGCATAGTTTAGCCCACACAGAGATTCAAACTCTTTTGCCTCAGTTGCTTTTTTAGTCAGTTATAAATTGGGGATGGTTAGAATACGTGGCGCTAGTGATAAAGAACCCACCTGCCAATGCAGGAGATATAAGAGACGTGGGTTTAATCCCTGGGTTGAAAAGATCCTCTGGAGTAGGAAATGGCAACCCACTCCAGTATTCTTGCCTGGAGAATTCCATGGACAGAGGAGCCAGGCAGACTATGGTTCATAGGGTCTCAAAGAGTCAGACATGACTGAAGCAACTTAGCACAGCACACAGCACAGAACAGAGTCTAGTCACTTCCTGATGGAAGTTTAACCATGTTTGGAATTCCTTGCTATTACTTTGACATACAAGAAACAAGTTTATTTTAAATATGGGATTGTTATTTTTTTCCCCAATGATCCTGTAGACTCAGATAAGAGATGATACAATGTATACCCTGTGCATATTGACATTTTCCCCCTTATGCTTCTTCATGAGAGCTAAAGTAAAGATACAGTTAGTCCAACCATGGCAAATGAATAAGCCTCCTCAGCAGCTCATGCCAGACATTTCTCATGCTTTGTCTAGCTGTCTCTAATTTTCTGTTTGATTTTCCACCACTCACAAGTAAGATAGAGGGTTGCTTTGGCAGAAATTAAATGTGCAAAAATGTTTTACCATCTGCTGGAATACCCTTGGATGTTATTCCTCCAGAAACACTCATTATTAAAAATATTTATTGGACATCAACAGTATATCAAACTCTGTTCAAAATAGGGCTGCCTTACAGTTATTACTCAAACAGGAATTAAAAACAGTATTTATTGCATTTAAGAATCAGCAAGAGTTAGCCCTGCTCCTGAACTCTGTTATCTTGACACTATCTTTACCCTTCCAAGAGGAATAAGTTATTTAAGGCAAGAATTGTGTTTCTCTTATTTAGAATATTCACAGCCTTATAGCCCTTAACACAACACTTGCACATGGTAGAGACTAAAATGTTGATTGATCAGTAAAACTGTGAAGGCCTGTTTCATCAGCTAAACTGGCAGTTTCTTAAAGGGCAGTGACAGGATTCACTATTTCTTATGTATCTGTTGTTTTTGGTTTTCATGCTTAGCATCTGATGGCCCAGTCTTGATTTGGAAAATTGCCCACTGTAAAAGCTGAAACCAAAAATACTTGTTTCCCCAGGCTCCCTTGTAGCTTGAGTACTGGCAGTTGACCTAGTTAGACCTATTAGATGCTAATAGTGGTAAGAATAATAACAAACTGTGGAAAATTCTTACGGAGATGGGAGTACCAAACCATCTTACTGATCTTCTGAGAAGTCTGTGTGCAGGTCAAGAGGCAACAGTTAGAAGTGGACATAGAACAACTGACTCATTCAGAATTCAGAAAGGAGTATGACAAGGCTGTTTATTGTCACCCTGCTTATTTAACTTATATGCAGAGTGTGTGTTAAGTTGCTTCAGTCGTGTTGGACTTGAAGCAGAAATTATACTTTTAACCCCAGGGACATAGTAGCATCCTTAAAAAAGAGTACATGCTGAATAAATATTTTACTGATTGATATCATCTCAGTAACATCAGAACAAGAGTCATTAGCACAGTGAATACATGGCTTAATAAGAAGATGTTATTCTTTTTGGACTGAGGTAGGAAATACATGAGTTACTTAAAATTAAAATCAGTGTTATAAAAGAGGAACAGAAGATTTTACTGAATTCAGACTGCTTTGAATTCAATTTAGTCAAATCAATTTTTGGAACTAGACAGTTCTAAAATGGAGAATGATTTTAGGTGTAGCCTTCAGGCAAAAATTAGATAAAATAAGAATGAAAGGATGGATTTTCAATGTCATTCATCTGATGTCATTGTTAGACTAACAGTTCATGCTCTCCCCCTTCCTTTCCTTCTTCTCACCTTCCCCAAGCACATTCATATAATAAGGTCAGAGGAAGTTGGTTTGGGATTATGTGTCAAAGAGATTAAAGAAAAGATGAGGGAGAGAATATAGTGAGAGAGAATGCTGGGGAACTGTGTTGGCTATGAAAATGGACCTATGGACTGAACTATGTGTTCTAGGGAGGGGAATCTGCTAGCCAGCTGCAGCGGAGCAGGTGGAGAATGGCCAGTGTCAGAGAACTGAAGCTATTATCTGCATTTAAACAATCAGAAGCTGATCCTTTGGATGCCACTGTTATGAATCAATGTCAAGCAGTTCATTCTTCTTTGTGTTCATTCTACAATCACTGATTAAAGACTTGTTTTGTGTCATGTGTTGCTCTAGGCCCTGGAGATAGAACAATGAATGAGATGGGTAACATCTTGAATTCAAGGAGCTTATATGCTATTTATTTAATTTTTAATTTTCTATTACAGTTTATCACAGTCTATTAAATATAGTTTCCTGTGCAATATAATAGGACCTTGTTGTTTATCCATTCTATAATATTATAGTTTGCATCAACCCCCTCCCCCATCCACCTCCCCATTGGCAACCACAAGTCTGTTCAAGGAGCTTATATTCTAGTAAGAGAGATAATAAGCCATCAAGGAAGCAAAAATATATTCTAGGTATCAAATAGTAATAAGTACTATGAAGAGAAATTAAGTAGGGTAGCAAGACAGAGGGTGACAAGGCCTGCGGTTCTGGGCAGAGCTGTTAAAGAAGTTCTCTCTCTAAGGTGGCTCCTTTTGAGAAGAGACTTGGATAAAGTTAATTTAAGCAGATAAGGATGCTCCAGGTGGCTTAGATGGGAAAAAAATCTGCCTGCACTGCAGAAGAACCATGTTTGATCCCTGGGTCAAGAAGATCCCCTGGAGAAGGGAATGACTATCCACCAGTATTCTTGCCTGGAGAATTCCGTGGACAGAGGAGGCTGGTGGGCTACCATCCATGGGGTTGCAAAGAGTTGGACACAACTGAGCGACTAACACTTTCACTTCACTTTCAGAGAAAGAAGAGCTAGGGAAAAGTTTCTGAGGCATATTGTACTTGACTTACTTGAGCAGCCACAAGATGGCTATTTTATTTGGAGGTGACTGACTAGCGGAAGAATGATGGGAGATGAGGTAGAACAGTGTGTTGGGCACTATAAGCCTGTGTACTTAGTCACTCAGTTGTGTCCAACTCTTTGTGACCCCATGGACTGTAGCCCACTAGGCTCCTCTTCCTTGGAATTTTCCATGCAAGAATACTGAAGTGGGTTGCCATTTCCTCCTCCAGGGGATCTTCCTGACCCAGGGATCCAATGCACATCTCCTGTGTGTCCTGCATTGCAGGCTGATTCTTTTCCCACCAAGCCATCAGGGAAAGTGCTGACCAAATCCTCTTTAATGGACCTGTTTCCCCAGCTCTAGGAGTGCCATGGACTGGCCTTTAGGGGACTGCCCTATTTGCTGAGAACCCTTATAGCTTAGTTAGTAAAGAATCTGCCTGCAATGCAGGAGACACCGGTTTGATTCCTGGGTTGGAAAGATCCACTGGAGAAGGGATAGGCTACTTACTCCTGTATTCTTGGGCTTCCCTTGTGGCTCAGTTGGTAAAGAATCTGCCTGCAATGAGGGAGACCTGGGTTAGATCCCTGGATTGGAAATATCTCCTGGAGAAGGGAAAGGCTACCCACTCCAGTATTCTGGCCTGGAGAAGTCCATGGACTGTATAGAATTTAAGGAGTTGCAAAGAGTCAGACATGACTGAGTGACTTTCACTTTTCACTTTCATGTCAGCTAAGGCCGTGCTCCTTCCCAACCTGCCTACATCTGATGAGTGATCACTGAAGGAGTGTAAAGGCCTGGCATCTTGGCCTAACTTGGAACTACTATAAAGGGCTATTCCAGCTCCAGTGCTCCCCCATGAGATTGGTCAGGACTATTGTAATTGAATGTCTTCCTCTGCCATGTTTGCCTTGTTGCCCTCCTTTCTACTTGTGCTGATCCCAAGGGCACTCCCTAATAAATACTCTGCCCTCTAAACTCCATCTCAGATGGAGAATCCAGACTGCAACAGAGTTTGATAAGGACTTATGTAGCTAATTAGAAGTACTGTGGAAAGATTCTGTAGGGTTCTAAGCAGAAAGAAAGTAAAGTTGCTCAGTCGTGTCCAACTCTTTGCAACCTCATGGGCTATAGCCTACCATGCTCCTCTGTCCATGGGATTTTCCAGGCAAGAGTCCTGGAGTGGATTGCCATTTCCTTTTCCATTCTAAGCAGAAGAGTGATGCAGTTAGTCTTATCTTTTTGTTATTGGAGTATAGTTTCTTTACTATGTTGTGTTAATTTCTGCTTTACAGCAAAGTATATCAGCTACATGTATACATATATCCCCTCCCTCTTGAGCCTCCCTCCCACATAACCCCAATCTCACCTTTACAGGTCATCACAGAGAGCCAGGCTGGACTCCTTGTGCTATACAGCAGCTTCCCACTAGCTATCTATTTTACACATGGTAGTGTATATATGTCGATATTATTCTCCTAATTCATCCTACCCTCCCTTTAAGGTCTAAATGTAAGACCAGAAACTATAAAACTCTTAGAGGAAAACATAGGGAAAAACTGATTGACATAAATCACAGCAAGATCTTTTTTGACTCATCTCCTAGAGTAATGAAAAACAAACAAACAAACAAAAAAAACAAATGGGACCTAATTAAGCTTAAAATTTTTTGCACAGCAAAGGAAAACATACATAGAATGAAAAGACAGTCCTCAGAATGGGAGAAAGTATTTGCAAATGAAGCAATGGACAAAGGACTAATCTCCGAAATATTCAAACAGCTCATGGAGCTCAATATCAAAAAAGCAAATAACCCAATCAAAAAATGGATGGAAGACCTAAGTAGACAATTTTTCAAAGTCTTATCTTTTAAAGTGGTTGCCTGGCTATAGTATGCAGAAGAAACTGTAGAAGAAAAAGAGAAAATTGGGAAGATATTGTCATCCAGGCAAGAGATGATTAATCTAGAGAAATGAGAAATGAATGGGTTCAGGTATTTTCTAAAAGCATAGCTTCAAGGGATCAAGCAATGCTCTTTAGCCCATCAGAACAGCTATAAGCTTCAACAATTAGCATCAGAAACAAAAGAGTTGATTAAAAACATGGCTAACTAGTTTACAATCACAAGTATTGTTTAAATTACAAATAAAATCAAGTCGCTTCTTATATTCATAACCTGAATTGTTTACATCACAGAAACAAAAATTACCTGGTGAAGTGTCCAGTTCATGCTGGTGGGCTTGTCGTTGTTATTCATTCGCTAAGTGGTTTCTGACTCTTTGTGAGCCCATGGACTGCAGTATGCTAGGATTCATCACTATCTCCCTGAGTTTTCTCAAACTCATGTCGATTGAGTCAGTGATGCCATCCAACCTTCTCATCCTCTTTCATCCCCTTTTCCTTCTGCCTTCTATCTTTCCCAGCGTCAGGGTCTTTTCCAGTGAGTTGACTCTTTGCATCAAGCGGCCAAAGTATTGGAGCTTCAGCTTTAGCATTAGTCCTTCCAATGAATATTCAAGGTTGATTTCCTTTAGGATTGGCTGGTTTCATATCTGATGGGCTGTGTACTCTTTATATCTGAGATCAGCAAACTATAGTCCCTAAGACAAATCTGGCCTGCTGCATGCTTTCTTGTGGTCCACAAACTAATAATGGTTTTTATATTTTTAAGTGGTTGAAAAGAATCAAAACAAAAATAATCTTTCAGGACACAAAAATTATATGAAATTCAAATTTTAGTGTCCACACATGAATTTTATTGGTACATAGCCTTGTGCATTCATTTACATGTTGAATTATTGTGACAGAGATTATACAGCCCACAAAGCTTAAAATATTTATTAGATGGTCCTTATGGAAAAATTTTTCTGACCTCTCACTTATCTCAAAGAAGTACAGCCTAAGGTCATCCATGGAATGCCCAGTTAATATTGGTGGGGGTGGTAGCCTATTTTCTTACGTTAACATTGTTTATGCTAGCTACCAGGTGATGAGCAATGATTTAGGGTCAGTTTTGTTCAGGTAAGTTTGTGTTATTGAATTCTGGCCTATTCTGTGATTTCTTTTGCTCATATCAAACTCGGCCATTGAAAAGAATACATTTGAATCAGTTCTAATGAGGTGGATGAAACTGGAGCTGATTATACAGAGTGAAGTAAGCCAGAAAGAAAAGCACCAATACAGTATACTAACGCATATATGTGGAATTTACAAAAATGGTAACGATAACCCTGTATGCGAGACAGCAGAAGAGACACAGATGTATAGAACAGTCTTTTGGACTTTGTGGGAGAGGGAGAGGGTGGGATGATTTGGGACAATGGCATTGAAACATGTATAATATCATATACGAAATGAATCATCAGTCCAGGTTCGATGCATGATACAGGATGCTTGGGGCTGGTGCACTGGGATGACCTAGAGAGATGGTACAGGGAGGGAGGTGGGAGGGGGGTTCAGGATGGGGAACACGTGTACACCCGTGGCGGAGTCATGTTGATGTGTGGCAAAACCAATACAATATTGTAAAGTAATTAGCCTCCAATTAAAATAAATAAATGTAGATTAAAAAAAAGTCTATTGTAGTGCCTTGCATATTAGTTGTTTCTTCTTATTATAAAACCTGAACTTGGGACCTCTGTCAATAACCTTGTAATTTTCAACTAGTCATACCCACTGTGCAGCACAGAGTCACAAACAAAAGCAAACGGCGAATATGTCAATGCTGTTCTCCACAGTTTTCTGTGGAATGTGTTCCAGTTTCTCCTTGCTGTTGGCCCTTGTCCCTGTCTCTCATGTTTTTCCCCTGCCCCAGCAATTTGGACTTAACCTTTAAACATGATCTTCCAAGTACCGATCTTCAGCGTTCTCTAGGAATTTTGACTCACGTTGGCCTTTTCCTCCTTCTGCTCATGGCTATGCCATAGGAAGCCCTAAACTGGCTCTGGTCCCAGCACTCAGCTGCAGTGCTGCCCTCCCTGCGTGACTCTCTCTCTACCGCTAGAGGCTGCTTCACCAGCTGTCTGTCTTTCCACGGAGCTCCTGCTGTTGCTCTATATGGTCATCTCCTCTTTACAGGAGCACATGTTGGAAAAGCCCACATCCCACTTCACGTTGCTTATTCTCCATCCTTTGAACTCTTCTTTTGATCATAGCCCCGTACCTACCAACAGAAGCCTCTTGAGCCTTTAAGAGTGTAGGAAACATCTTTTGCCACAGGGCCTGAAAATTTACTTACATTAATTATAACAAGAAATATCACCATTACAGCTCATATTTATTGAGCACATAACTCTGTGTCTGATGGTACACGTATTAGTCAGCTCAGATTTTCATAAAAACGTACTAAAGGCTGGGTGGCTTAGAGAATAGAAATTTATTTCTCACAGTTCAGGAGGCTGGATGTCCAAGGTCAAAGTACCGGCAGTTTGGTGTTTACTGGGCCCTCTCTACTTGGGTTGGCTTCTCACTGTGTCTTTACATGGTCTTTTCTCTGTGTATGCTCATCCCTGGTGTCTCTTCCTCCTCTTATAAAGATACCAGTCTTACTGGATTAGGGCCCTGCCCTTATGACTACATTTAACCTTAATAGTTTCTTTAAAGGCTCCATCTCCAAAATCAGTTACTTGGGGTTTCCACTTCACTATATGCATTTAGCAGGGACACGATTTAGTCCAGAACAGTGCATTACCCACTTTGCATAAAAATCTCAACAGCTCCATGAGATAAAAAGATGCTCTTGTCCTCCCCATTTTACCTGTGTGGAAACTGAGATTTACTTTACACAAAGTTACACTTCTGATAATTTTAGGTAGATTTAGTACTAAATCCCAGGTCTGAATTAATCCACAACTCATTCCCTTAATCCCTCTTGTATACATCCTCTGAAAAATGATCAACTTCTTTCATAGGATTTATTCTAATTATATAGGAGTCTTTTTTGTCTACTGGCAGTGAGCTCCTTGGTGACCTTTAGGGCTCTTTGGGCAAGGGTCCTTGCAGCCTGCAGTAACCCGTTCAGCTACAAGGACTATACTACATCAGGCTAATTGTAGAAGAGTCTTGGAACACAGCAGGAGTCAACCCAGTGCAAGGGTGTTAGGGCTATAGTTTGTACAGGACTCTGGCTTGGTTTTATTGCATTCTGGGCAAAGGACAATTTGGTAAGCTTCCATGATTTTGAGTGAGAATAAAAAAGTGTACACTGTGTGTGTGCGTGTTTGGTTCTATCCAGTTTTATTCAATGCATAGTTTTGTATATCCACCACCACAGTTAAGACCCAGAACAAGCAGTTCTATCAACACAAGGATACATTGTATTCTCTTCTCATACCATCCCCAGTCCTTCCCTTTCCTAAATCCCTGACAATGACTAATCTAACCTTCCTTTCTAAAATTTTGTCATTTCAAAAAATGGTACAGTAATGGAATCATACAATATATAACCCTTTGGGATTGGCTCTTTTTCGCTCAGTGTAGTTTCAAATATTCATCCAAATTGTTGTAGGTATCAATAGTTCATCCCTTTTTATTGCTGAATTGTATTCCATATGTATATATATACATATACCATAGTTTGTTTAGCCATTCAACTGTTGAAGGATATCTAGACCAGTTCCAATCTTTGCTATCACAATTAACATTGCTATTGAGGGAGCCAGTACCAAGATGGTGGAGGAATAGGATGGGGAGACCACTTTCTTCCCACAAATTCATCAAAAGATCATTTGAATGCTGAGAGACTTCCACAAAACAACTTCTGAATGCTGGCAGTGGACACCAGGCATCCAGAAAGGCAACCCATTCTCTTCAAAAGGAAGTAGGGCAAAATATAAAAGACAAAAAGAGAGACAGAAGAGTTAGGGATGGAGACCCATCCTGGGGAGGGAGTCATGAAGGAGAAGAAGTCTCCACAGCAGGAAACTCTCTCAAATGTGAGTCTGTGGGGAGTTTTGGAATCTCAAAGGGCAATATCACCAGGAGGGGGAAAAAAAAAAAACAAAACCCACAGAATAGGTGCCTAACCGCAATTGCCAGCAGAGAAGTAGCCCAGATGATTGCATCAGCCACCAGCAAGG
Source organism: Nanger dama (assembly GCA_917880005.1). Classification (NCBI taxonomy): domain Eukaryota; kingdom Metazoa; phylum Chordata; class Mammalia; order Artiodactyla; family Bovidae; genus Nanger; species Nanger dama. Next base: position 4,888,981 of record CAKJTW010000088.1, read on the forward strand.
GGGGGTGCTGGACAGGGAGGCGTGGACAGCATCGTTGGTCCTTAGAATAAGGACTGGGCCTGAATGTCCTGAGGACAATCTGAGGGAGCCAGTGTGAGATAGCAACCCAAACTGTGGGATCGCCAGAAAGGAAAAAAAGAGAGACTGAGAGAGAGAACTTTCCCATGAAAGGCTCTAACTCGCAGCCTGGCCTGCTCACAGAACAAAGGATTGAGCAAATACCAAAGGAGAGCTAGCCAGCCGGCTGCATACAGGCCCCTCCCCACAACCTGACCCCCTTCTGCCAGAGGCAGACAGAGCTGGAAGGCAAGGGGCTGCTCTAATCTCAGCCCCAGAGACTGGCATCCTCCACCAAACTGTGAGCAGGCTTCCATTTGCTAACCACATCTTCCTGGGATCTTCAACAGTTGACTTCTGCCAGGAGGGTCATAGCCTGAGATCAGCTCCCCAGAGGAGACACATGGCACACCTGAAACGGTGCTCTCATGGTGCAACCGGGAAACCAAGTGGCCAGGACCAGGGAGGTGATTAAGATACACAGCCCACCTGGGACAGTGCACTCACCAAGCACCTGGTCATCTGAGCTGCTCGGACCTGGGAAGGGCACAAAACGCATGCCAAACTGAGTCTGTGCCCTTGTGGAGTACTCGAGAATCTGAATCTGAGCAGCTTAGACCTGGGAAGTGCACAAGTGCAGGGCCCACTTTGGACAGTGCCCTGCAGAGCACCCTGGAGCCTGGGCAGTGTAGAGCCAGAAAACACATGCCACTGTGAGCTGGGGAAAACCCCATATGGTCCATACATTGTGAGCACTCCCCACACATGCCAGCAATATTTGTTTGCAGTGTTCCTCCCTTCCCACAACACAACTGAACAAGTGAGCCTAAATAAGTGGTCACCTTCACCCCGTTGTGCCAGGGCAGAAATTAGACACTGAAGAAACTTGCAAATAAAGGAAGTCAAAATAAAAAAATAAGAAGGAACCGCTCTGGAAGTGACAGGTGCAACAGATTAAAACCCTGTAGTTAACATTGACAGAGCATTGGAGGGAGCCTATAGACCTTAAGAACAAGTACAAGCTGAAACAAGGAACTATCTGAAACTGAACTGACCCCACACTGCCCACAAAAGCTCCAGAGAAATTCCTAGATATATTTTTACTATTATCACTCTTTAATTTTTTAAAGTTTAAGTTCTTTATTACTCCTTTAATTTTCATTTTTATAACCTACTATTATTACCTTGCAAAAAAGACCTTATTTTTAAAGCAAATTTCATATATATAATTATATATATATATATTATAATTTTGTGAATGATTTTGTTTTGTATTTTTAATATTGTATTTTTGAGAGTCTAACCTCTACTCTAAATTTTTAATATTTGCTTTTTGGTATTTGTTATCAATTTTGTACCTTTAAGAATCTAACCTTCAGTATCCATTTTCACTTAGGGGTGTGATTACTGGCTTGGTTGCTCTCTCCCCTTTTGACTCTCCCTTTTCCCCCAGGTCACTTCTATCTCCTCCCTCCCCCTTCTCTTCTCTACTTAACTCTGTGAATCTCTCTGGGTGTTCTGGGCTGTGGAAAATACTTAGGGAGCTGATTACTGGCTAGATTGGTCTCTCCCTTTGGACTAACCCCTCTTGTCCTCCTGGACACCACTATCTCTGTCCTCCCTCTTCTCTTCTCTATGTAACTCTGTGGATATTTCTTGGTGTTCCAGACTGTGGAAAGCACATAGGGAATTGATCACTGGCTAGATTGTTCTCTCCCTTTTGACTCCCTGTCTTCTCCTCCTAGTCACCTCTATCTCCCTTCTCCCTCTTCTGTTCTCCATGTAACTCTGTAAACTGCTTTGGGTATCCCTTGCTGTGGAGAATTGTTTCACCATTAACCTAGATGTTTTATCATCTGCACTGTGTGGATTGAGAAGGCTTGAGGCTACTGTAAGAATAAGACTGAAAGCAAGAGGCAGGAGGCTTAACTCTAAAACTTGAGAATAGCAGAGAACTCCTGATTCCAGGGAACATTAATAGACAAGAGCTAATCCAAAAGCCTCAATACCTACACTGAAATGAAGCTCCATCCAAGAGCCAACAAGTTCCAGAGCAAGATATACCATGCTAATTTTCCAGCAAAGCAGGAACACAGCCTTGAGCATTAAAAGACAGGCTGCCCAAAACCATGCCAAACCCATAGACACCCCCAAACTTACTATTGGACACTTCATTGCACTTCAGAGAGAAGAGATCCAGCTCCACCCACCAGAACACAGATGCAAGCTCTCCTAACCAGGAAACCTTGACAAGCCACTAGTCCAACCCCACCCACAGGGAGCAGACTCCACAATAAAGTGGAAACACAAACTTCCAGCCTACAGAATGGGCACCCCAAATACATCAATCTAAACAAAATGAAAAAGCAGAGAAATATTCAGCAGATAAAGGAACATGATAAATGTCGATGAAACAAACAAACAAAAACAGAAGAGATAGGGCGTCTACCTGAAAAAGAATTCAGAATAATGATAGTAAAAATGATCCAAAATCTTGAAAACGAAATGGAGTTACAGATAAATAGCCTGGAGACAAGGATTGACAAGATGCAAGAAATGTTTAACAAGGACTTAGAAGAAATAAAAAGAGTCAATCAATAATGAATAATGCAATAACTGAGACAAAAAGCATTCTGGAGGTAACCAACAGTAGACTAACTTAGGCAGAAGATAGGATAAGTGAGGTGGAAGATAGAATTGTGGAAATAAATGAAGCAGAGAGGAAAAAAAGAATTAAAAGAAATGAGAACAACCTTAAAGACCTCTGGAACAATGTTAAATGCCCCAACATTTGAGTCATAGGAGTCCCAGAAGATGAAGACAAAAAGAAAGGGCATAAGAAAATACTTGAGGAGATAATAGTTGAAAACTTTCCTAAAATGGAGAAGGAAATAGCCACCCGAGTCCATGAAACCCAGAGAGTACCAAACAAGATTAAACCCAAGGTGAAATACCCAAGAGACACATATTAATTAAGCTAACAAACATCAAATACAAAGAGCAAATATTATAAGCAGCAAGGGAAAAGCAACAAATAACACACAAGGGGATTCCCATAAGGATAACAGCTGATCTTTCCATAGAAACTCTTCAGGCCAGAAGGAAATTGCAGGACATACTTAAAGTGATGAAAGAGAAAAACCTACAACCCAGATTACTATACCCAGCAAGGATCTCATTGAAATATGAAGGAGAAATCAAAAGCTTTACAGACAAGCATAAACTGAGAGAATTCAGCACCACCAAACAAGCTCTTCAACAAATGCTAAAGGATCTTCTCTAGACAGGAAACATAGAAAAGGTTTATAAACTCAAACCCGTAAGAACAAAGTAAATGGCAATGGGATCATACTTATCAATAATTACCTTAAATGTAAATAGGTTGAATGCCCCAATGAAAAGACAAAGACTAGCTGAATGGATCAAAAACAAGACCTGTATATATGCTGTCTACAAGATACCCACCTCAAACCAAGGGACACATACATGCTGAAAGTGAATGGCTGGAAAAACATATTTCATGCAAATGGAGACCAAAAGAATGCAGGAGTAGGGATACTCATATCAGATAAAACAGACTTAGAAATAAAGGCTGTGAAAAGAGACAAAGAAGGACACTACGTAATGATCAAAGGATCAATCCAAGAAGATATAACAACTGTAAATATATATGCCCTCAACGGAGGAGCACCTCAATACCTAAGGCAAATGCTAACAAGTATGAAAGGGGAAATTAACAGTAACACAATAATATTGGGAGACTTCAATACCCCATTCACACCTATGGATAGATCAACTAAACAGAAAATTAGCAAGGAAACACAAGCTTTAAATGATACAATGGATCAGTTAGACCTAATTGATATCTACAGGACATTTCACTCCAAAACAATGAATTTCATCTTTTTCTCAAGTGCACATGGAACATTCTCCAGGATAGATCACATCTTGGGACATAAACCTAGCCTTAGTAAATTCAAAAAAAAAAATTCAAATCATTTAAAGCATCTTTTCTGATCACAATGCAGTAAGATTAGATGTCAACTACAAGAAAAAAAAACAAACTATTAAAATGCAAGCATATGGAGGCTAAATAACACACTTCTGAATAACCAAAAATTTGGAAGAAATAAAAAGGTAAATTAAAATATGCATAGAAACAAATGGAGAAGGCAATGGCACCCCACTCCAGTACTCTTGCCTGGAAAATCCCATGGATGGAAGAGCCTGGTAGGCTGTAGTCCATGGGGTTGCAAACAGTTGGACATGACTGAGCGACTTCACTTTCACTTTTCACTTTCATGCATTGGAGAAGGAAATGGCAACCCACTCCAGTGTTCTTGCCTGGAGAATCCCAGGGACAGAGGATCCTGTGGGCTGCCATCTATGGGGTCACACAGAGTCAGACACGACTGAAGTGACTTAGCAGCATAGAAACAAATGAAAATGAAAATACAGCAACCCAAAACCTATGGGATTCAGAAAAGCAGGGCTAAAGGGAATGTTCATAGCAATACAAGCTTACCTCAAGAAACAAGAGAAAAATAAAATAAATATCCTAACTTGACACCTAAGGCAACTAGAAAAAGAAGAAATAAAGAACCTCAGGGTTAGTAGAAGGAAAGAAATCATAAAAATTAGGGCAGAAATAAATGAAAAAGAAACAAAGGAGACTATAGCAAGAATCAACAAAACTAAAAGCTGATTCCTGAGAAGATAAATAAAATAGATAAACCATTAGCCAGACTCATCAAGAAAAAGAGGAAGAAGAATCAAATCAAAAAAATTAGAAATGAAAATCGAGAAATCGAAACAGACAACACAGAAATACAAAGGATCATAAGCAACTATATGCCAATAAAATGGACAACTTGGAAAAAATGGACGAATTCTTGGAAAAGTATAACCTTCCAAAACTGAACCAAGAAGAAATAGAAAATCTTAACAGACCCATCACAAGCATGGAAAGAGAAACTGTAATAAAAACTCTGCCAACAAACAAAATCCCAGGACCAGATGTCTTCACAGGTGAATTCTGCCAAAAATTTAGAGACAAGCTAACACCTATCCTATTCAAACTCTTCCAGAAAATTGCAGAGGAAGGTAAACTTCCAGACTCTTTCTATGAGGCCACCATCACCCTAATGCCAAACCAGACAAAGATGCCATGAAAAAGAAAACTACATAGATGAACATAGATGCAGAAATCCTCAACAAAATTCTAGCAGACAGAATTCAACAACATATTAAAAAAAAAAAATCATACATCATGACTAAGTGGACTTTATCCCAAGGATGCAAGGATTCTTCAGAATTTGCAAATCAATCAATGTGATCCACCACATTAACAAATTAAAGGATAAAATTATATGATTATCTCAATAGATACAGAGAATGCCTTTGACAAAATTCAACACCCATTTATGATAAAAGCTCTCAGAAAGCAGGCATAGACATAATAAAAGCCATATATGATAAACCCACAGCAAACGTTATCCTCAATTGCAAAAATTGAAAGTATTTCCTCTAAGGTCAGGAACAAGACAAGAGTGCCCACTCTCACCACTACTGTTCAATATAGTTTTGGAAGTTTAGCCACAGCAATCAGAGAAGAAAAAGAAATGAAAGGAATCAAGATTGGAAAAGGAGAAGTAAAATTCTCACTGTTTGCAGATGACAAGATCCTCTACATAGAAAATCCTAAAGACACCACCAGAAAATTTCTAGAGCTAATCAATGAATATAGTAAGTTTCAGCATATGAAATTAATACACAGAAATCCCTTGCATTTCTATATACTAACAATGAGAAAACAGAAAGAGAAATTAAGGAAATAATATCATTCACCATTGTGACAAAAACAATAAAATACTAAGGAATAAATCTACCTGAAGAAACAAAAAACCTATACATAGAAAACTATAAAACACTGCTGAAAGAAATAAAAGGTGACACAAATAGATGGAGAAATATACCATATTCATGGATCGGAAGAATCAATATAGTGAAAATGAGTATACTAACAAAAGCAATCTATAGATTCAATACAGTCCCTATCAAGCTACCAACAGCATTTTTCTCAGAACTAGAACAAATAATTTCACAATTTGTATGGAAATACAAAAAACCTCAAACAGCCAAAGCAATCTTGAGAAGGAAGAATGGAACTGGAGGAATCCACCTGCCTGACTTCAGACTATATTACGAAGCTACAGTCATCAAGATAGTATGGTACTGGCACAAAGATAGAAATATAGATAAATGGAACAAAATAGAAAGCCCAGAATAAATCCACACATTTATGGACACCTTATATTTGACAAAGGAGTCAAGAATATACAATGGAGAAAAGACAATCTCTTTAACAAGTGGTGCTGGGAAAATTGGTCAACCACTTGTAAAAGAATGAAACTAGAACACTTTCTAACACCATACACAAAAACAAACTCAAAATGGATTAAAGATCTACATGTAAGACCAGAAACTATAAAACTTGTAGAGGAAAACATAGGCAAAACACTCTCTGACATAAATCACAGCAAGATCCTCTGTGACCCACCTCCCAGAGTAATGGAAATAAAAGCTAAAATAAATAAATGGGACCTAACAAAATTTAAAAGCTTTTGTACAATGAAGGAAACTATAAGAAACGTGAAAAGACAGCCTTCAGAATGGGAAAAAGCCATTGCCTTCTCCCAATAGCAAATGAAGCAACTGGCAAAGAATTAATTTCAAAAATATACAAATAGCTCTTACAGCTTAATACCAGAAAAATAAATGACCCAATCCAAAAAATGGGCCAAAGAACTAAACAGACATTTCTCCAAAGAAGACATACAGATGGCTAACAAACACATAAAAAGATGCTCAACATCACTCATTATCAGAGAACCACAATGAGGTACCATCTCATGTCGGTCAGAATGTCTGTTATCAAAGAGTCTACAAACAATAAATGCTGGAGAGGGTGTGGAGAAAAGGGAACCCTCTCACACTGCTGGTGGGAATGCAAACTAGTACAGCAACTATAGAGAACAGTGTGGAGATTCCTTAAAAAACTCAAAATAGATCTGCCATATCACCCAGCAATCCCATTGCTGGGCATACACACCAAGAAAACCAGAATTGAAAGAAATACATGTACCCCAATTTTCATCACAATACTGTTTACAATAGCTAGGATGTGGAAGCTGCCTAGACATCCATTGGCAGACGAATGGATAAGAAAACTGTGGTATATAAACACAATTGAATATTACTCAGCTACTAAAAAGAACACATTTGAATCATTTCTAATGAGGTGGATAAAACTGGAGCCTATTAGACAGAGTGAAGTAAGTCAGAAAGAGAAACACCAGTACAGTATATTAGCACACATATATGGAATTTAGAAAGATAGTAACAACGACCCTATATGGAAGACAGCAAAAGAGACATAGACATAAAGAACAGACTTTTGGACTCTGTGGGGGAAGGTGAGGGTAGGATGATTTGAGAGACTAGTATTGAAACATGTATATTACCATACGTGAAACAGATGACCCATCCAAGTTCAATGCATGAAACAGTGCACCCAAAGCCAGTGCCCTGGGACAGCCCAGAGGGATGGGATGGGGAAAGAGATTGGAAGGGGTTCGGGATGGGGGACACATGTACACCCATGGCTGATTCTTGTCAATGAATGGCAAAAAAAAAAAAAAACCATCAGAAAATTGTGAATTAATTAGCCTCCAATTAAAATAAATCAATTAATTTAAATGAGAAAAAATTAGTCATATTTGTTACATCAATGATAATAAATGCACTTCTGGAAAGAAGACATTTTTCAATTATATTGCCATATAGATACCATTCTCTTTAGATGATAAATCTACATTAGAATGATTCATAAAGCTTAAAGATAAAAGATATGGTTCATGTACATTAAATTTACAACATCAAGGGTGAATGTTAATATAAACTGTGGGCTTTGGTGGATTGGTATATGTCAATGTAGACTTGTTAAAGAAAAATGCACCATTCCCTTGAATGATGCTGATAATGGGGGAGGCAAAGCAAATGGAAGCTGGGAATATGTGGGAAATCTATGTACCTTTCTTGCAATTTTGTTGTAAACCTTAAATGCACTAAAATAGTGTTTAATAAAAAAAATAAAGAGTATACATGAATATTAAAAAGCCCTGCTATTTGCATATAGGTTGTGTGATATTTTTGTATAGGTTGTTGTGTGGACATGAGTGTCCATTTCTCTAGAATAAATGCCTGAGAATTCAATTTCAGGGTCCCATTGTGTGAATGAAGAGTTTCACGCTCGAGGGATTGAAGAAGCTTCCTGGATGGCAATATGGGGAAGGAATGAGACTGAGGAGCCTACCTGAGCTGTCTGATGTTGCTAGGTCATGGGTAGGAAATATTCACTCTGGGTTGTTTTATTCCATGGGGTGGAGGAAGTAACACATAAGATATTGTGTTACTGAGCTGTTCCTCCAATCCAGGGGTCTCAAAAGAGTTTATCTTCTTCTTACCACCTTTCCAACTTCTCCTTCAGTGGTTTTTTTCATAATCTCCATGGTTTATAGTTGAGCTTGATAGAAAGAACCTAGGCAAAAGAGGTCTATGCTGGACTGGAAATCTTGGCTTATTTTTATGATAAGCAAAGAGATGGAAATTTTAGAGTAACAAAAATCTAGGCAATTAGGTGATGGGTGTTTTAATTGTCTTTTATTATCTATTTAGAACAATATTGGGTTTCCCAGGTGGTGCAGTGGTAAAGATTCCATTTGCCGAAGAGAGGTGGGTTCAATCCTTGGGTTAGAAAGATCCTCTGGAAGAGGAAATAGCTATTCTTGACTGGAAAGCTCCATAGACAGAGGAGCCTGGTGGGCACAGTCCCTGGGATTGCAAAGAGTCAGACACAACTGAGCACCCACACTACTGCTAGAACAATATTACACAACAGCAGCTCTGACCCTTACTGGCTTCAGACTTTTTGCATGTTACATGTCTAAGCAGACAGATTGCCATCCTGAGGTAGAGATGGAGTAGATGGACAGACATAGGAAGTTTTACTCTTACACTGGGCATCTGTTTTAAATCCAGGACTGTCAATCCTTTTATAGTTTTTTCTAGAGCAGAAATAATTGACTATGGTGAGATCCAACCAAAATGCCATCCCTTATTGAGATAGATCAATGGGAAGGTCTTTTCCTATGATTTAGACCCAATATTGAATGTCTGCTGGTGTAAGCTTTGGACAAAGACACCTGTCAGGGACTATGTGAGCATCACATGTTCCATTCACTGCAGTAACATGAAATATATCTTTATGCAAAAGGAACACTCAGAATTATTTGTACTAATTTAAGAAGAGTTAATAGACAGATTTTTATTCCCATCTTTTTCTTGAGAGACAGAAGAACTAATAAATCCATGCTCAGGGTCAAGGGCTTTAAGCTTCTAAAGAAGAATTTGCATAAGTGTCACCTGAATCATGCTTATAAGAATCTTGTAAGAGAGGCATTATTTTCTCCATTTACAACTGTGGAGTTCCATCTGAACAAAGGTAAATGTCTTAAACCAGTGGCTCTGCAGTATAGAATCTGCCAGCAATGCAGAAGACACAGGAGATGTGGGTTTGGTCCCTGGGTTGGGAAGATCCCATGGAGGAGGGCATGGCAAACCACTTTATTCAATGCTCCCCCAGCTCAGCCTGTTTGGCTTTGTCCATCCAGTAGAGATAAAGCTAAACCTCTATACACATCAAACACTGGTCTTAGCCAAGAAACATTCTATTGTAAATTTTAAAATTCTGTAAATTTTCTCTCCCCAATTTTCCTTTTAGGGCTTGCTAGGTAGCTCAGTGTTAAAGAACCTGCTTGCCAATACAGGAGACATAAGAGATATGGGTTCCATCCCTGGGTTGGGAAGATCCCCTGGAGAAGGAAATGCAACCCATTCCAGTATTCTTGCCTGGGAAATCCCGTAGAGAGAGGGGCCTGGTGGGCTACAGTCCATGGGGTTGCAGAGTCAGACACAACCGAGTGACTAACACACATAGACCACCCATATGCTAGAACAGAAGCAAGCTAACACTCCAAACCTTTTTATTTTAAAACAGAATTCCATGCTGGTCTAGTGGTTAGGATTCCACACTTCCAACTGCAGGGGGCATGGGTTCAAACCCTGGGTGGGGAACTAAGATCCTGCATGCTGTGTGGTGGAGCCAATAAATGAATAAATAAATAACATTGGAAAAATGGAAGACCTTGGTCTTTAGAAATTCTAACAGGCAGACAGTGGGAGGTTTCTATTGGGGGTAGGTCATAATTATTCAGCCCCAACTGTACTTTGTAGCCTTTAGTCATCCTCCTTGGCCTCATGTACAAAGGCATGAGAGAATATTCCTTCTTTGAGCAATTTTCTCAATCTATTTTTCCTCAGTCATGTCAACCTGTCACAGACTTTATTTTCCAGGCCTGTGGTTTCTTTGGCAGCACAGCTTCCCCTCTTCTCCCAAATTAGCTTGTTATCTATTTAATTCAAGTAATATCCAGGTGCCAGTAGCTATACATGCACACCTTTTGTAAATATCTGTCTTTTCATTTAAATGAAGAAAGTGTGTGTGTTAGTTGCTCAGTCATGTCCCACTCTCTTGCAACCCCATGGAGCCACCAGGCTTCTCTGTCCATGGAATTCTCTAGTCACAGATATTGGAGTGGGCAGCCATTTGCTTCACCAGAGGATCTTCCCAACCCAAAGATCAAACCCCCTCTCCTGCATTGGAAATGCACTGGAATGTCTCCTGCACTGAAGACTTGAGGCTATGACTGGTGAAGAGCTATGTTCTCACGTTTGTAATAATCAGGAGAAATTAGTTCAGAGATTGTACAAATAATGGGTCTAGAGACTACCCTGGCAGCCCAGTGGTTAGGACTCCACACTGTCACTATTGAGGGACCAGGTTCCATCCCTGGCCGAGACACTAAGATTGTAAAAGAAATCTAACAATCAAATAACAGTCCATTTCTCACTTGTACTACTATTGAGGGTCAACTGGGAGCCCTGCTCTGTGTCTCCTCACTCCATTACTCAGACTTAAGGAAAAGAGAGCACAGTGAATCCCACTGCAGCTCTAAGAGCTCCTTTTGAGCTCAGACACACTGTGCACTCACATTTCACTGGCCAATGTGACACAAATGGGTACAACTCATTTCAAGTGGCATGAAAAAAATTCTTGCCATGTGCATTGGGAAGGAAAGAGAACTGAAACATTTGTAAAGAGCATGAACAACTATCACTAACTACCTGAATTTCCATACTATCTATTGTAGAGTTTCCAAACTATGACAAAGCTGGCCTACCAGCTGGATGTATGAGGTTTGGGGACAGATGATCTGATATACAGACATAACGGTAGTGGGGTAATAGATTAATATTAACTGATATGTGTTTTAATTTTTTGTGAGTACCTTTGGCCCATGACTCACCTATCTCACCTCATCTCCTTGGCCACTCAGGAGTTACTGAATCAGTGAAGGAAAGACACAGCAGAGCAAAGAATAATGCCTCAGCTGAGGCGGGCATTGGTGGGTGATTTCCAAATAGATGGTTGAAGCTAGTAGGTTGAAAGAATAGGTTTTCAGTCTCAACAGCATGGTGTTTTGAATACCAAAGATTAATATTTAGGTTATCAAGAGTAGACTGGTGATAATACATGCTGAGAAGGTCAGCTCTCCTTCCCTTGACTTGAGAAAGAATATATTGCCAGGGTGATTGAGAGAAGAGGGCATTCAGATGGAAAATGGGCTAGTGGAGGTGGTCTCAGTATGTACTGAGGACTCCTTCCCAGGTTTTCTTAATCTCTTACAACTCTTTTTAATTCAACAAGTTTAAAAAGGTAAATCAGGTATATTTCTTATTCTCCTGGAGCTCAAAACCTTGGGGGAAGGAATAGATATGCAAAGAAATAATTATAGACTATTTGGCTAAAATTTAAATACAAGAAGTGCAATGTTACTGGAGAAGAAGAGGAAATCAGTGTCTCTCGGGGGGTGGGGTGGGTAGGGTGTGCAACTTGCTGGGAGGAAGCCAATTCTGAGTCCTTGTTGGAAACTGTTTCTTTGACTTGCTTTTTGTTGCTCTTGTGATTATAATGATACTCAATGGCTTGCCTGGAGGACCCAGCCCCTCTGCTTGACTATAAATTAAAGTACCTTTGTTCAGTTCCTGGAGAGAGAGTTTGTCCCTGCCCACCTGTGAATAGAAGAAATAGAGGAAAAGAACAGAATGGGAAAGACTAGAGATCTCTTCAAGAAAATTAGAGATACCAAGGGAACATTTCATGCAAAGATGGGCTCGATAAAGGACAGAAATGGTATGGACCTAACGAAGCTGAAGATATTAAGAGGTGGCAAGAATACACGGAAGAACTGTACAAAAAAAGATCTTCACGACCCAGATAATCATGATGATGTGATCACTCATCTAGAGCCAGACATCTTGGAATGTGAAGTCAAGTGGGCCTTAGAAAGCATCACTAAGAACAAAGCTAGTGGAGGTGATGGAATTCCAGTGGAGCTGTTTCAAATCCTGAAAGATGATGCTGTGAAAGTGCTGCAATCAATATGCCAGCAAATTTGGAAAACTCAGCAGTGGCCACAGGACTGCAAAAGGTCAGTTTTCATTCCAATTCCAAAGAAAGGCAATGCCAAAGAATGCTCAAACTACCACACAATTGCACTCATCTCACACGCTAGTAAAGTCATGCTCAAAATTCTCCAAGCCAGGCTTCAGCAATATGTGAACCATGAATTCCCTGATGTTCAAGCTGGTTTTAGAAAAGGCAGAGGAACCAGAGATCAAATTGCCAACATCTGCTGGATCATGGAAAAAGCAAGAGAGTTTCAGAAAAACATCTATTTCTGCTTTATTGACTATGCCAAACCCTCTGACTGTGTGAATCACAATAAACTGTGGAAAATTCTGAAAGAGATGGGAATACCAGACCACCTGACCTGTCTCTTGAGAAACCTATATGCAGGTCAGGAAGCAACAGTTAGAACTGGACATGGAACAACAGACTGGTTCCAAATAGGAAAAGGAATATGTCAAGGCTGTATATTGTCATTCTGCTTATTTAACTTCTGTGCAGAGTACATCATGAGAAACACTGGACTGGAAGAAACACAAGCTGGAATCAAGATTGCTGGGAGAAATATCAATAACCTCAGATATGCAGATGACACCACCCTTATGGCAGAAAGTGAAGAGGAGCTAAAAAGCCTCTTGATGAAAGTGAAAGAGGAGAGTGAAAAAGCTGGCTTAATGCTCAACATTCAGAAAACGAAGATCATGGCATCCGGTCCCATCACTTCATGGGAAATAGATGGGGAAACAGTGGAAACAGTGTCAGACTTTATTTTTGGGGGCTCCAAAATCACTGCAGATGGTGACTGCAGCCATGACATTAAAATATGCTTACTCCTTGGAAGAAAAGTTATGACCAACCTAGATAGCATATTCAAAAGCAGAAACATTACTTTGCCGACTAAGGTCCGTCTAGTCAAGGCTATGGTTTTTCCTGTGGTCATGTATGGATGTGAGAGTTGGACTGTGAAGAAGGCTGAGCATTGAAGAATTGATGCTTTTGAACTGTGGTGTTGGAGAAGACTCTTGAGAGTCCCTTGGACTGCAAGGAGATCCAACCAGTCCATTCTGAAGATCAGCTCTGGGTGTTCTTTGGAAGGAGTGATGCTAAAGCTGAAACTCCAGTACTTTGGCCACCTCATGTGAAGAGCTGACTCATTAGAAAAGACTCTGATGGTGAAAGGGATTGGGAGCAGAAGGAGAAGGGGACGATAGAGGATGAGATGGCTGGATGGCATCACGGACTCAATGGACGTGAGTCTGAGTGAACTCTGAGAGATGGTGATGAACAGGGAGGCCTGGCGTGCTGTGATTAATGGGGTCGCAAAGAGTCGGCCACGACTGAGTGACTGAACTGAACTGAATGCACCCCTTCCAAAGACTTTCCATTCCCTTGTAGAAATGTTTTGCAAGGCTGAAAACCCTTTCACTTTACTTCCCCACTGCGTCTCCCTCTCTATTCTGGCTTTTGAATTTAGTTCCTCATTGCTTCATTCTCTCTGATTTATAAAAGAACCTGGCATCCAGACCCCAATATGATGACTATTTTGAGGCGCTAGCCAGCTCCCCGATTTAAGTCTCTTCCTTGCCTCAATACCTCATCTCTTGGATTCATTGACCTATTACTCAGCAAGCAGAGTGAGCCTGGACTTGGGAACATGGAGAGACAAGAAGAAAGCTTCAACTTTCTCACCTCTTCCAGCAGGAAGGAGAGGACTTTCTTTTTTAATGCAGCACTTTAAAAGAAAATCTTATTGGAATATAGTTACTTTGCAATGTTGTGCTGGTTTCTGCTGTACAGCAAAGTGAATCAGCTATATGTATACATACATCCCCTCTTTTTGGATTTCTTTCCCATTTAGGTCACCACAGAGCACTGAATAGAGTTTCCTGTGCTATACAGAAGATTCTCAGTGATTAGCTATTTTATACATGTTGGGGAGTGTGTAATTTCCTCGGTTCTTTCTCACTGCAACAAAAATTTGAAGCAATGGATGGAACAGTGTTATAGCTCAGTTTTATTTAGAAAGCAAAGCAAAATACATCCTTGAGGCATCAGGACGGGCCAACCCAAAAGACGCAAAGAGTAGAGAAGCCCCTGGCTCAATTTTGGCTCCTTTTTATAAGTTTTTTTCTTCTCCCCTGAGCCTGCCCTATGTAAATTGGGCTAGCCAGGAGGACTGTTTGTTTTACCTGAGGTCCTCACTCCAGTCCTCAGACCTTCCTTTGTTCTAGTTTCACAGGCTTTCCCCTTCTTTTAGCCACTGCCATTCTGGACTCCTTTTTCCTATTCTAACTACTTAACATACATAATAGTGTATATACTGGGCTTCCTCTGTGACTCAGCTGGTAAAGAATCCACTTGCAATGTGGGAAACCTGGGTTTAATCCCTGGCTTGGGATGATCCCCTGGAGAAGGGAAAGGCTACCCACTCCAGTATTCTGGCCTGGAGAATTCCATGGACTGTGTAGTCCATGGGGTTGGAAAGAGCTGGACATTACTGAGTGACTTTCACTATGCCATACTATATGATATATATATATGTCAATCCCAGTCTCCGAATCCATCTGATCCCCCACTGCTTGGAGTCCATATGTTTGTTTTCTACATCTGTGTCTCTGTTTCTGCTTTGCTGTTATCACACTCTATTTCTTCTAGATTCTGTCATCTTCACCCCCACTATAAATTACCTTCCACTATACTCAGGCTCTGAATATCCTTTCTTCAAAACCAGTCCTTCCCTGCCACAAAAATATTAGACCTTTGTTTTAGACCTTGCTCAACACAACCACTGAGGCTGTGCTGAGGCTGAAGGGGATTTACTGTGAAGCTCATAAATCTGAAGTTTCAGAGCCCCTCATTCCCCAGAGCCCCTTCTAAGGTCCTGAAAGGAGCCTCCATGATAGGCTCACATTGTCATATGATTTCATACAGTTTCCAAACAGTATATATTTCAACAGAAATTTTTTAAGATCATTGTCTCCTTCCTCTCCAACTTCTCTTCTCCACTTCCCCTAATGTAAAGCAGTGCTGGAGAAGCTGTGGCCCAGTGTGGACTCTGGCTACAAGGAACCTGAACCAGTAGTCCATCCTGGGTCCCTCAGGCCATTATAATAAATGGTCACAAATCTGGTGGCTTGCAACAATAGAAATGTATTCTCTATAGTTCTGGAGGCCAGAAGTCCAACATCAAGGCAGCAGCAGGACCCTCAGGAGGTTTTGGGGGAGAACTCATTCCTTACATCTTCTAGCATCTAGTGGCTGCCAGTCTTCCTTGGTCTTCCTTGGCTTGTGACCACATCATTCCAATCTCTGCCTCTGTCTTCATGTCACCTTCTCTTCTGTGTGTGTGTGTGTGTGATCTGTCTTGCTGTCTCTTACAATGACACTTGTGATGGTCTTTAGGGCTCACCTGGATAGTCCAGGATAATTTTCTTATCTCAGGATCATAAATCATATCCTCTAGATTATTTTTGCTTATAAAGTAACATCTGCATATTCCAGGGATTAAGACTTGATATCCTTGGGTTGCCATGATTCAACCTACAACAGGACACTGTTAGTCATGCTTAGTGGGATGTATCTATGCAGATTTGAAGCCCCATTTCCTTATACAGTTAAGCTGTTGCTAAGCATCCTGATAGAATAATCCTTCTTCCCAAGGTGCTGACTCACCTCATATTGTAACACAAAGGTATAGGACCATATTGTGATATGAACCTTCCCTGTGGGGCCTGAGGGCTTCCCTGGTGGCTCAGTTGGTAAAAAAAAAAAAAAAAAAAAAAATCCACCTTCAATGCAGGAGACCTAGGTTCGATCCCTGGGTTGGGAAGATCCCCTGGAGAAGGGAACAGCTACCCACTCCAATATTCTGGTATGGAGAGTTCCATGGGTTATATAGTCCATGGGGTCACAAAGAGTCAGACACAACTAAATGACTTTTATATATGTTGTGGGGCCTGGAGCTAGAAATATGTAGAAAGTAATAGAGGAAAGACAAATGTAGGGAGAGTGAACCTGATCTGTGAAAAATTACTCTATAAATATCTATGAAAAAAATGACAGAGATTTTTCTAAATTGACAATAATCCTAAAAATGTACATGTCACTGTCCATAATAAAGTTGTGAAATGGAAAGAAACTTTTCCTAGAAGATTAATAAGATAAAGCCAAATTTTTATCATCCATGCTGAGACTGAGTTATCTTTCTCTTTTCTATATAGAAAGGAATTCTCTAAAAACTCAAGGAATGTGTGGCTGAAAATGTAGGAAAATTATATTATAGAGGTGTGTTGAGCAGTTAATTCATTTAAAAATTATTTAATTTTCATGGAGTATTACTCAGCCATTAAAAAGAATACATTGAATCAGTTCTAATGAGGTGGATGAAACTGGAGCCAATTATACAGAGCAAAGTAAGCCAGAAAGAAAAATACCAATACAGTATACTAACATATATATGTGGAATTTAGAAAGATGGTAATGATAACCCTGTATGCGAGACAGCAAAAGAGACACAGATGTATAGAACAGTCTTTTGGACTCTATGGGAGAGGGAGAGGGTGGGATGATTTGGGACAATGGCATTGAAACATGTATATTATCATATGTGAAATGAATCATCAGTCCAGGTTCGATGCAGGATACAGGATACTTGAGGCAGGTGCACTGGGATGACCCTGAGAGATGGTATGGGGAGGGAGGTGGGAGGGCATTTCAGGATTGGGAACACGTGGCAGATTCATGTTGATGTATGGCAAAACCAATACAATATTGTAAAGTAAAAATAAAAATAAAAAAATAAAATCTGAAAAAAATATTAAAATAAAAAATAAATAAAAATTATTTATTTTTAGAGATTTTTGTGATATTTGCCAGGTTTTAAAATTTTTGTAATTTACTGCCTTTTCTTATTCTTAATTAACTTTTGTGGTTGATTTTGTATCCATCTTCTAAAGTGACTCTAAAAATTCTATAGTCTTTTGGCCTAATAAACTGGATCCTCCTCCAATTGGTTTTATGATTCAGATTTATTGTGGAGTGAGTGAAAGGAGCAGCTTCTTATATGCATAAAGGGAAGGTGGCCCAGAAGTCAGAGTTCCTCAACATCTCCAAGAAATCATCTTTGTTCCTAGCTTGGCCAAGCTGGCAACACAGAACAGTTGCTCTCCAGTTTCTTGTCCAGGGTGTCAGCCTGAACTCTGTGCTCCTCGCAAGCTTGAATGAAAAATAAATATTTCTGGGCTATTGAATCAGTGATGTGCAGTGCATCCATCCATTCTTTGCACGTGCTAATATCCTTCCCTGAAGCAAGCCAGGCTCTTAGAGTTGTGTGTGGGTTCCCTTGCCAAGTGGCTTTTCCTGGATCATGTTTCTATGGTGGCACCAAGGGAAATATAAGAAACTGCCCTCTGAAACCTGTTTCCATATTTACTGTAAGGATGCTGTTGAGGAAGTTGTCTATTATATTCCTGTTTACGAGGACCCAAGGGAGACATTTCCTTCTGGTTCTCCTGAGCATCAGGTTTGATTTTTATCTTATGGCAGTTGTAAATCATATGTCTGGTTTTGTCTCTCACATCTCAGGTCTTTGTTGGAATTCTGAGGACTTAGAAAATATATTTCAGTACCAATATTACCCCTGGCTCCACAATACCTTAACTACTTGAATTTTTTCCTTTACTTTGATTTTATTATTTGCTTCTTATTAATTGCTTCTTATCTTATTAGACGTATTTATGTACATCACCCTAAAATCAGTCAGCAACAAGGTGGGCATAAAAAATGATTTATTTCACAGTGTTTTTCATGTCTATTATATCCTTCTACTTCTCTGTATATTCATTCTGTTAATTTTTGAGAATTTGATATTGAAGTTCCAACTAAAAATCTTATATATTAAAAAAACAACTTTAATATAGAGTGGAACTATCCATAACCTTGTTCTTTATTTTCCAAGTCTCCTGTAGATGTGTTATCATACATTCGTAATTTTAAAAAATAAAAATAAAAAAATAATTGAAAAGTCACATTAAATGAATAAAACATAAAACACCTAAAGCACATTTCCCTTCAAGGCTTTATTAATTATGTGATATTTCTGCATCAGTCTTTTGCCAGCAAGTCAGAACCTTATTTACTGAGAAAGGATCCAAGTTTCATTAATGAAATCTTAGGCATTCTCAGTGGAGAAAAAAAGAAAGACAGAAAAGCATCCTCATTTTGTTTCCTTTTTCTTCTTCTTCTCTTTTGCACTATGATTATTATTCATTTAAGAGGATAAATTTTCTCTAAGGCCTCTAGTTCTTTCTTATTCAAGTAGATATAGTCAGCTTACAGATGACAAAGGCCTTCTTAATCTGCAGTGCTTGGAGAACTGGCCTCATGTCTCCTTTCCCTTTCCTGAGTCAGCACTTGGCTCCTCCAAAGCCGTGGGGCCCCAGGTCAGACTTAGAAATAATAAGCAAGGAGGGAGAGAACAGCAGCCCATATTTTAAATGTGAAAAGGAGCCCTGCTCTCCAGAGCAATTGTGTTGTTAATACAGTTCTGAGAAAAGAAGGGGCTAGGAAATTCAAAGAAATGAAAAAAACAGTGTCTCTACAACCCACTTAGGGCTTCCTGTTGGCTCAGACAGTAAAGAATCTGCCTGCAATGCAGGAGACCAAGGTTCAATCCCTGGTCAGGAAGATCCCCTAGAGAAGGCAATGCAACCCATTCCAGCATTTTTGCCTGGAGAATTCCATGGACAGAGGAGCCTGGTGGGGTACAGTCCATGGAGTCACAAAGAGTTGGACCTGATTGAACAGCTAACACTTTCATTTTGCTTTCACAACCCCACTTAATTGTGACACTGAACTCTAGAGTTAGATAATACTTCTCAGGCTAAAAGATACCAAGATATCTAGCTAAGGTTATTTTACCTACTCAGGACTGAATTCCCTTATCTTCTTATTCCTCAAAGAAAAGTTCATCTGATCATTTGCTGATTAAGTGTTATAAACTGGATAGTCTGTATTAATTTTGATAGTATTCTTTTTTTCTTTTTTCATATTTTCTTCCCGCCTTGGTTAACCTGCTTTCTAGTTAACTTGTAACTGAATCCAACTTTGAGTGCCTGATGCACAGTAAGGCCAAACAAGCCAAACTGTGGGTGTTAGGGCTTCCCGATGGCTCAAACAGTAAAGAACCTGCCTTCAATACAGGAAACACAGGAGATGTGGTTTCAATTCTTGGATCAGGAAGATTCCCTGGAGGAGGAAATGGTAACCCACTCCAGTATTCTTGCCTGGAAAGCCCATGGACAGAGA
Source organism: Nanger dama (assembly GCA_917880005.1). Taxonomy (NCBI): domain Eukaryota; kingdom Metazoa; phylum Chordata; class Mammalia; order Artiodactyla; family Bovidae; genus Nanger; species Nanger dama. The sequence goes on from CAKJTW010000088.1 coordinate 4,908,992, forward strand.
AACCTGGTGGGCTACAGTCTATGGTGTTGCAAAGGCTTCAGGCATGAATGAACATGCATGCACAGGGTAGAGAAAGATTGATAGCAGGGCCAAGCAAAAATGGTGGCTCATGCTCAAAAACCCCAAACTCCATGATGATTTTCAGGGAAAAGTTTTTATTAGGCAAAATTTGGGGTCAGGGCTGCATGGTGTGTGACTTTCTTGATGAGTTGAGGTGAGGTAACAGAGTGGTGCTCTAGGATTCTTGTTCTCAGCCTGAAGTTTCCATCCTCCACCTAGGTGGGGGCCTTAGTCCTATAGAAGGACTCAGAGATATTGTGGTGGAATGCTCCTTGAGCAGGCACTAAGATCCTCCTTTAATGGCTGCACTATTGTTATTTGAATGCTCCTCCTTTCCATCTGCTTTCCCTTACCCCCTGATTGGTAACTGTCCGAATCTTCTCTTTGGTATTCAGAAAGGTCCAGAGGCTGAAACCTTTATCCTGCAAATAAGAAACAGGGGGTATAGAAAGACTTTGCACTCTGGAGGGCCCCACAGGTTCCCACTCGGTATCAAACTCTTTATACAATTTTCATTTTTTTCTTCTTTATCAATATCGCTAACATTTCTTGGCACCTTAACATGGCCAGTTTTTAACTGCCTATCTGAATCAGATTCCTCTTTATTTTTCACCTGATGCCCATCTGACTTCAAGTTTGGGAAGTTATGTTTTATATCAGAATTTATGAATCAATTTTCTAATCTACATTTCCGTGACTGTCAAGGTTCTGGTGACCTTGACATGGCACCCCTTTATTTACTTCCCCCAGGCTTATATTCCATCTTATACACCACCTTCTGATTTACTGTCTGTTTCTCTGTTCTGTCCACTAGTCATTCACAGGAACACTTCAGATCAATGTTTGCCTATGGCCCTATGCAAATTATAGCAACATTTTCATGAGGATCTCTGCTCATTCTGTTCCCATTCATGAAGGCTCCTTATCTGCCTCTTCCTGAGATGCCCTAGAGTTCCTCCAAGGTCACATCCAGTTTTGAATTGATAAGGACATGAAACTGAGGCCCCATGACAAGCCATCTAAAGTAAACAAGCAACTCTTAACCCAAGCATGCATCAGAGAAGAATGGTATTTGTCAAGAATAAAAAAGATTAAGATTTTTTATTTATTTTTTTATTGAAGGATAATTGCTTTACAGAATTTTGTTGTTTACTGTCAAACCTCAACATGAATCAGCCATAGGTATACATATATCCCCTCCCTTTTGAAACTCCATTCCATCTCCCTCCCCATCCCACCCCTCTAGGTTGATACAGAACCCCTGTTTGAGTTTTATGAGCTATACAGCAAATTCCCATTGGCTATCTATTTTATGGTAACGTAAGTTTCCATGTCGCACTTACATACATCTCACCCTCCCCCTCCTCTCTCCCCATGTCCATAAGTCTATTCTCTATGTCTGTTTCTCCATTGCTACCCTATAAATAAATTCTTCCATACCATTTTTCTAGATTCCATATATATGCATTAGAATACGATATTTATCTTTCTCTGACTTACTTCACTCTGTATAATAGGTTCTAGGTTCATCCACCTCCTCAGAACTGACCAAATATGTTCCTTTTTATGGCTGAGTAATATTCCATTGTGTATATATACGACAAATTCTTTATTCATCTGTCGATGGACATCTAAGTTGCTTCCTTGTTCTAGCTATTGTAAATAGTGCTGTAATGAACAATGGGATACATGTGTCTTTTCCAATTTTGGTTTCCTCAGGATAAATGCCTAGGAGTGGGATTGCTGGGGTGTATGGTGGTTTTATTCCAATTTTTAAGGAATCTCCATACTGTCTTCCACAGTGACTGTATCAGTTAACATTCCCACCTACAATGTCAGAGCATTCCCGTTGCTCCACACCCTTTCCAGCATTTATTGTTTGTAGACATTTTGATGAGGGCCATTCTGACCAGTGTGAGGTGATATCTCATTGTAGTTTTGATTTGCATTTCTCTAATAATGAGCGATGTTGAGCATCTTTTCATGTGTTTGTTAGGCATATGTATGTCTTCTTTCGAGACATGTCTGTTTCGGTCTTTTCCCCACTTTTTGATTGGGTTGTTTGTCTTTCGGGCATTGAGTTATATGAGCTGCTTGTATATTTTGGAAATTAATCCTTTGTCAATTGTTTCATTTGCTATTATTTTCTCCCATTCTGAGGACTGTCTTTTCACCTTGCATATAGTTTCCTTTGCTGTACAAAGGCTTTAAGTTTAATTAGATCCCACTTGTTTACTTTTGTTTTTATTTCTATTACTCTAGGAGGTGGATCATAGATATCTTTCTTTGATTTATGTCACCGAGTGTTCTGCCTATGTTTTCCTCTAAGGGTCTTATAGTTTCTGCTCTTTCATTTAGGTCTTTAATCCATTTTGAGTTTATCTTTGTGTATTGTATTAGGAAGTGTTCTAATTTCATTCTTTTCCATGTAGCTGTCCAGTTTCCCCATCACCATTTGTGGAAGAGGCTGTTTTTGCCCCATTTTACATTATTGCCTCTGTAAAAATAAGGTACCCATAGGTGCATAGGTTTATTTCTGGGCTTTCTATCTTGTTCCATTGGTCTATATTTCTGTTTTTGTGCCAGTGTCATACTGTCTAAATGATTGTAGCTTTGTAGTATAATCTGAAATCAGGTAGGTTGGTTCCTCCAGCTGCATTCTTCTTTCTCAAGACTGCTTTGGCTATTCGAGGTCTTTTCTGTTTCCATATAAAATGAATTATGATATTTTTTTCTAGTTCTGTGAGAAAATGCCATTGGTAATTTGATAGGGTTCACATTGAATCTGTAGATTGCATAATCATTTTCACAATATTGATTCTTACCCAGGAACATGGAATATCTCTCCATCTGTTTATGATGTATTTGATTTCTTTCATTAAGTAGATAAGTAAGTGTTAGTCACTCAGTCGTGCCTGACTCTTTGTGACCCATGGACTGCAGTCCACCAGACTCCCCTGTCCATGAGATTTTCCAGGCAAGTATACTGGTGTGGGTTGCCACTTCCTTCTCCAGGGGATCTTCCCAACCTAGGGATCGAACCTGGGTCTCCTGCACTGCAGGCAGATTCTTTACCAATATTGAGCTACAAGGAAAGCCCAGATTTCTTTCATCAGTGTCTTCTGATTTTCTGTGTATAGTTCTTTTGTCTTCTTAGGTAAGTTTATTCCTAGATATCTAATTCTTTTTGTTGCAATGGTGAATGGGATTGATTCCTTAATTTCTGTCTGATTTTTCATTATTAGTTTATAGAAATGCAAGTAATTTCTGTGTACTGATTTTGTATCCTGCAACTTACTGATTAGCTCCAGTAATTTTCTTATACTGACTTTAGGGTCTTCTATGTGCAGTATCATGTCATCTGCAAACAGTGAGAGCTTTACTTCTTTTCTGATCTGGATTCCTTTTATTTGTTTTTCTTATCTGAATGTTGAAGCTAGGACTTCCAGAACTATGTTGAATAATAGTGGTGAAAGTGGACACACCTGTCTGGTTCCTGATCTTAGGGGGAATACTTTCAGTTTTTCACCATTGAGAATAATGTTTGTTGTAGGCTTATCATATATGGCTTTTACTATGTTGAGGTAGGTTCTTTCTGTGCCCATTTTCTAAAGAGCTTTAATCATGAATCAGTGCTGAATTTTGTCAAAGGCTTTTTGTGTATCTACTGAGATGATCCTATGGTTTTTTATCTTTTAATTTGTTAATATGGTGTATCAAATTGATTAATTTCTGTATATTGAAGAATCCTTGCATCTCTGGAATAAACCCAACTTGATCATGGGGTATGAGCTTTTTGATGTATTGCTAAATTCTGTTTGCTAAAATTTTGTTGAGGATTTTTGCATCTATGTTCATCAATGATATTGGCCTGTAGTTTTCGTTTTTTGTGTTGTCTTTGTCTCGTTTTGGTATCAGGGTGATGGTGGCCTCATAGAATGAGTTTTGAAGTGTTCCTTGCTCTGCAATTTGTTGAAAGAGTTTTAGAAGGATAGGCATTAGCTCTTCTCTAAATATTTGATAGAATTCTCCTGTGAAGCCATCTGGTCCTGGACTTTTGTTTCTTGGGAAATTTTTGATCACAGCTTCAATTTCAATGCTTGTAATTGCATTGTTCATAATTTCCATTTCTTCCTGGTTCAGTCAAGACTGAACTTTTCTAAGAATATGCCCATTTCCTCCAGGTTATCCACTTTATTGCAACTATATGTTGTTCATAATAGTCTCTTATAATCCTTTGTATTTCTGCATTTTCTGTTGTAATCCTCCTTTCTCATTTCTAATTTTGTTGATTTGATTCTCCTCTGTTTTTTTTTTCTTGATGAGTCTAGCTAAGGGTTTGTCAATTTTATCTTCTCAAAGAACCAGGTTTTAGTTTTATTAATCTTTATTATTGTTTCTTTCATTTCTTTTTCATTTATTTCTATTCAGATCCTTATGATTTCTTTCCTTCTACTAATTTTTTTTTTCCTTCTGCTTTTGCCAGTTGTTTTAGGTGTAAAATTAGGTTGTTTATTCGATGTTTTTCTTGTTTCTTGAGGTAGGATGGTATTGTTATAAACTTCGCTCTTAGAACTGCTCTTGCAGTTTTGAGTTGTCTTGTTTCATGGTCGTTTGTTTCTGGAAATATTTTTATTTCCCTTTTGATATCTTTAGTAACCTGTAGATTATTTGGAAATATGTTGTTTCATGTCTACGTGTTTATGTTTCATACAGTTGTTGTTGTTGTTGTTGTTGATTTTTGGTAACTGATATCTAGTCTCACTGTGTTGTGGTCAGAAAAGATGCTTGATACAATTTCAATTGTCTTAGATTTACTGAGGCTTGATTTGTGACCCAAGATGTGGTCTATTCTGGAGAATGTACCATGTGCACTTGAGAAGAAGGTGTATTCTGTGTTTGGAAAGAATGTCCTGAATAAATCAATGATATCTGTCTCATCTAATGTATCACTTAAGAGTTTTGTTTCCTTATTATTTTTTTTTTCTGTTTTGATGATCTTTCCATTTGTGTGAGTGAGGTGTTAAAGTCTCCTACTATTAATGTGTTACTGTCAATTTCTCCTTTTACATCTGTAAGTATTTGTCTTATGTATTGAGGTGCTCCTATGCTGGGTACATAGTTATTTACAATTGTTACGTCTTCCTCTTGGATTGATCCTTTGATCATTATGTAGTATCCTTCCTTATCTCTTGTAATCTTCTTTATTTTAAGGTCTGTTTTGTCTGATATGAAGACTGCTACTCCAGCTTTCTTTCACTTTCCATTTGCATGGAAGATATTTTTCCATCCTCTCACTTTCAGTCTATATGTGTCTTGAGGTCTGAAGTGGGTTTCTTGTAGACAGCCTATATATGGGCATTATTTTGTATCCATTCAGCCAGTTTGTGTCTTTTCGTTGGAGCATTTAATCCATTTACATTTAAAGTAATTATTGACATATGTGTAAGTTAGTGGAGGTGATGGAATTCCAGTTGAGCTGTTTCAAATCCTGAAAAATGATGCTGTGAAAGCACTGCACTCAATATGCCAGCAAATTTGGAAAACTCCACAGTGGCCACAGGACTGGAAAAGGTCAGTTTTCATTCCAATCTCAAAGAAAGGCAATGCCAAAGAATGCTCAAACTACCACACAATTGCACTCATCTCACATGCTAGTAAAGTAATGCTCAAAATTCTCCAAGCCAGGCCTCAGCAATACATGAACCGTGAACTCCCTGATATTCAAGCTGGTTTTAGAAAAGGCAGAGGAACCAGAGATCAAATTGCCAACATCTGCTGGATCACGGAAAAAGCAAGAAAGTTCCAGAAAAACATCTATTTTTGCTTTATTGACTATGCCAAAGCCTTTGACTGTGTGGATCACAACAAACTGTGGAAAATTCTGAAAGAGATGGGAATACCAGACCATCTAACCTGCCTCTGGAGAAATCTGTATGCAGGTCAGGAAGCAACAGTTAGAAGTGGACATGAAACAACAGACTGGTTCCAAATAGGAAAAGGAGTATGTCAAGGCTGTATATTGTCACCCTGCTTATTGAACTTCTATGCAGAGTACATCATGAGAAACGCTGGACTGGAAGAAACACAAGCTGGAATCAAGATTTCCAGGAGAAATATCAATAACCTCAGCTATGCAGATGACACCACCTTTATGGCAGAAAGTGAAGAGGAACTAAAAATCCTCTTGATGAAAGTGAAAGAGGAGAGTGAAAAAGTTGGCTTAAAGCTTAACATTCAGAAAACGAAGATCATGGCATCCGGTCCTATCACTTCATGGCAAATAGATGGGGAGACAGTGTCAGACTTTATTTTCGGGGCTCTAAAATCACTGCAGATGGTGACTGCAGCCATGAAATTAGAAGACGCTTGCTCCTTGGAAGAAAAGTTATGACCAACCTAGATAGTATATTCAAAAGCAGAGACATTACTTTGCCGACTAAGGTCCGTCTAGTCAAGGCTATGGTTTTTCCTGTGGTCATGTATGGATGTGAGAGTTGGACTGTGAAGAAGGCTGAGTACTGAAGAATTGATGCTTTTGAACTGTGGTGTTGGAGAAGACTCTTGAGAGTCCCTTGGACTGCAAGGAGATCCAACCAGTCCATTCTGAAAGAGATCAGCCCTGGGTGTTCTTTGGAAGGAATGATGCTAAAGCTGAAACCCCAGTACTTTGGCCACCTCATGCAAGGAGCTGACTCATTGGAAAAGACCTTGATGCTGGGAGGGATTGGAGGCAGGAGGAGAAGGGGATGACAGAGGATGAGATGGCTGGATGGCATCACTGACTCGATGGATGTGAGTCTGAGTGAACTCCGGGAGATGGTGATGGACAGGGAGGCCTGGCGTGCTGCGATTCATGGGGTCACAAAGAGTCAGACACGACTGAGCGACTGAATTGAACTGATGTTCCTATTGCTATTTTCTAATTGTTTGGGGTTGATTTTGTGGATCTTTTTATTTCTCTTGTATTTCTTGACTATATAAGTCCCTTTAATATTTGTTGTAAAGCTGGTTTGGTGGTACTGAATTCTTTTAATTTTTGCTTGTATGAAAAGCTTTTGATTTCTCCATCAATTTTGAATGAGATCCTTGCCAGGTATGGTAATATTGGCTGTAGGTTTTTTCCTTTCAATACTTATATCCTGCCATTCCCTTCTGGCCTGTAGAGATTCTGCTGAAAGATCAGTTGTTAAGCATATGGAGTTTCCCTTGTATGTTATTTGTTGCTTCTTCCTTGCTTCTTTTAATATTCTTTATTTGTGTTAGTCTTTGTTGGCTTGATTAGTATGTGTCTAGCCATGTTTCTCCTTGGGTTTATCTGGTATGGGATTATTTGTGTCTCTTGGACTTGATTGGCTATTTCCTTTTCCATGTTGGCAAATTTTCAACTATAGTCTCTTCAAAAATTTTCTCTTACCCTTATTTTTCTCTTCTTCTTCTGGGACCCCTATAATTCAAATGTTGGTGCATTTGATATTTTCCCATAGGTCTCTGAGGCTATCTTCAGTTCTTTTCATTCTTTTTACTTTATTCTGCTTTTCAAAAGTTATTCCCACCATTTTATCTTCCCACTCACTGATTCATTCTTCTGCTTCAGATACTCTGCTATTGATTCCTTCCAGATTATTTTTAATTTCAGTAACTGTGTTGTTTGTCCCTGTATGTTTATTCTTTAATTCTTCTAAGTCGTTTTTAATTGATTCTTGCATTTTCTCCATTTGGTTTTCAAGGTTTTTGATCATCTTTACTGTCACTATCCTGAATTCTTTCTCAGGTAGTCTGCCTATTTCCTATTCATTTATTTGAACTTCTATGTTTCTAGTTTGTTCCTTCATTTGTGTAGTATTTCTCTGCCTTTTCATTATTTTTTTTTTTATACTGATTATGTTTGAGGTCTCATTTTCCCAGGCTGTAAGGTTGAATTCTTTCTCCCTTTGGGCTTCTGCCCTCCTAAGATGGGTCCAGTGGTTTGTGTAGGCTCCCTATCAGGTGAGATTTGTGCTGAGTTCTTGTTTGTTTGTTTTTTTGTTTTTCCTCTGATGGGCAAGGCTAGTGGAGTGGTGCTCCTGTCTGCTGATGATTGGCTTTGTATTCTTGTTCTGTTTGTTGTTCAGTTTAGGCACCCTGCACAGGCGCTACTGGTGGTTGGGTGATGGCGGGTCTTGTATTCAAGTGGTTTCCTTTGTGTGAGCTCTCACTATTTGACACTCCCTAGGGTTAGTTCTCTAATAATCTAGGGCCTTGGAGTCAGTGCTCCCACTCCAAAGGCTCAGGGCTTTATCTCTAGTCAGGAATGAAAATTCCACAAGTGGCTTCCTATGGCATTAAGTGAGATTAAAACAAATATACAAAAATGAGAAACCAAAGATGAGCCCCAGAAAAATGGCAGTTACAAAATCAGGAAAATAATAATTAAAATAATGAAATATACACATATACATACACATCCATGAGCAAAGTCAAACAGTCCAACAAAAATAAAGTTGATTTACCCAGTGAACAAAGGAAATCAAAAGTTATATTTACCAGTTAAGAACAAAAGTAAGTAAAGCACAAACTGGAAAACAAAACTAAAGCAAGGTGCCAAGTGGGGAATAAAGCAATGAAAACAAAACTAACAAATATACTGAGAGGAAAGGAAAGAAAGAAAAGAAAGAGGGAATAGATATGCAAAGTTAAGCAGAGGTAGATGGAGAAGGTTTATATACATTAAAGATTAACTGCAAAGGGAAAAGAACAGTAGGAAAGGCAAATGAAGGAATACATGTAGAAAAATATAATAGATTTAAAAAATTAAAACTTAAAATTATAGAAAAGAGCAAAGAAAAATAAAACAGAAGAAGAAAGAAAAAAGAAAACAAAGCAACAACAAAAAAGGAAAACTCCACAGAACTGCAAAAGCCCAATGTAGAGGCTGAGGTTTACAGCAACAGTAACAAGTGTGATTGAATATACACATATGCATACGCCCCCATAAGCAAAATCAAAACAGTCCAACAAAAATAAAGTACAATAGATTGACCTAGCAAACACAAAAATTATATCAGTTCAGTTCAGTTCAGTCGCTCAGTCGTGTCTGACTCTTTGCGACCCCATCAATCACAGCACGCCAGGCCTCTCTGTCCATCAGCAACTCCCGGAGTTCACTCAGACTCACATCCATCAAGTCAGTGATGCCATCCAGCCATCTCATCTTTGGTCGTCCCCTTCGCCTCCTGCCCCCAATCCTTCCCAGCATCAGAGTCTTTTCCAATGAGTCAGCTCTTCGCATGAGGTGGCCAAAGTACTGGAGTTTCAGCTTCAGCATCATTCCTTCCAAAGAAATCCCAGGGCTGATCTCCTTCAGAATGGACTGGTTGGATCTCCTTGCAGTCCAAGGGACTCTCAAGAGTCTTCTCTAACACCACAGTTCAAAAGCATCAATTCTTCGGCGCTCAGCTTTCTTCACAGTCCAACTCTCACATCCATATGTAGATCAGAACAAAACTAACTAAAGCACAAACTGGAAACAAAACTGAAGTAAGGTGACAATTTGGAATAAAGCAATGAAAATAAAACTAACAAATATGTTGAGAGGAAAGGGAAGAAAGAAAGAATAGATATGCAAAGTTAAATAGAGGTAGATGAAGATGTATATATACATTAAAGATTAACTGCAAGGGGAAAGGAACAGTAGGAGAAACAAAAAAGGATTAAATGTAGAAAAAAACAATAATAAGTTTAAAATATTAAAATTAAAAAGGGAGAGAGAGGAGAAAAAAAAGGAAAACTCTACAGAAATGCAAAAGACCAATGTAGAGACTGAGATTTATAACAACAATAAAAAGTGTGACTGAAGGGGAAAAAAAAAAGCTTAATTAGATTTCATAGTGCCAATAAAATTGACAGGTACAACAGAATTGAGAAAAAGGGGGGAAAATCCAAAAGAATCTACAGAACAAGTCAAAGCATAAGAATAACAAATGTTTTTCTTGAGTCACTGCTGCCAGATGCCTTTCCTCGCAGGGAGTCACAGTCCACCTCATCTCCCTAGGATACCCTCCAACACTGTGCTGATCTCTGGACCTGATGTGAAGGCAGCTCAGATTCTAATCTGGTCCTACTCCTGTGTGTTCTTGCCTCCAATGTCCACGGCTATCAGAACTAGTGTGTTTTCTTTTGTGGGAGCTCTCAATGACCTTTTATATATTCCATAGACACAGAGTCTGCCTAGTTGATCATGTGGATTTAATCTGCAGCTTGTACAGCTGGTGGGAAGGTTTGGGTCTTCTTCCTTAGCCACACCGCCCCTGGGTTTCAACTGTGGTTTTATTTCTACCTCTCCATGTGGGTCATCCACTGGGGTTTGCTCCCGAGGCTGCCCTGGAAGACTTGGATTTGCCGCTGTGAGGGCCAGGTGTGGAGGTGGGGCAGCTGCTTGAGTTGCAGGGGGTTCTGGCAGCACCAGGTACTCAGGAGAGTTGGTGGCTAAGGCAGCAGGAAATGTGCTCTAGAAGGGTACTGCAACCAGTATTGGCTGCAGTATTCTTGCCTGGAGAACCCCCTTTCTGACAGAGAATCCTGGTAGGCCCCAGTCTACAGGGTTGCAAAGAGTCTGGACACAACAAAAGCGACCCTGTGTGCATAGACACAAGACTTTTTTGTCTGTGACAGCTCTGCCCCAGGGAGAGTTGAGCATGAAGGTGGCACAGCTGCTTGGCTTGTGGGGACCCTGGCAGCACCAAGTGTGCAGGAACACAGACTGCCTCTGCCGCAGGAATTATGGCCCTATCAGATTTTTTTTTGAGCCTCTTGTATCTGGCGATCAGAAGACCTCTTTGTCCAGTCTTTCTCCGTAGCTGTGCCTGTTCAGACACTTAGAAAGGTCCCTTGCCTGGGATCTGTCTCTGTTGTTTGGCACATCAGGCACATAGAGGGGCCCCCCTGGCTGGGGTCCTACTGTGTAAATTGGCACATCAGGCACTTAAAGGGGCACCCTGAGTGGGGTCCTACTCAGTAGTTCAATGCATCAGAGGTTTGATGGGTGAGCCTCTCTGTTGTTCAACTGCCTATGCTGGCATGCAGGGAGAGAGAGGCTATGGTGATGACTCCACCCCCTACACATGACTCAGCAGTATCACCTTGCTTCCATGGCTGCCTGACTTTCCTCCACAGGCATTTTCCTGCCACAAACTCCTCCCTAACCTCCTCTTGATCCGTCTCTCCACAGTCAACAGCAGCCCTCACCCTTGGATTGCTCCACAATCCCTAAACTCCAGCTCCCAACTGCTGCACTTTTCAAGGGATCTGTGTCTCTGTCCAGGGTATATATGGCTGTGGCAAGGACTGTCTGATTCTCATTCCATTTATGCTGCCACAGATCAGCTGCTTCACTCTCAGCCTTAAACGTTTTTCCTCTGACTCAGACAAATGACGCAATGTGGAGATCGAACCCCTGCTTCAGTTTACCCACCTGCCGAGGGCAGGTCCAGTCCTACTAACACTCCAGCTTTTCCCTCCAATTCCTTCATCCTACCAAGTTTTGTGTGGTTCTATATATTCTTTTCAACTGGTCACGTCCTCCTGTCCACTATCAGCTGTTGTTCTGCATGCATGGGAGAGATGTACTCCATATCCACCTACTACTCCACCATCTTGTTCTCTCTCCTAAGATTTATTTTGAATGGCTCTCCACACATGCTTGGAGGGTGTGTGCCTGTGTGTAGGTGAGTAGGAAAGTATTTGCAGCCTGAAGTGAAACAGAGGCAGGACCACACAGAGCAGAGACTAACCAGAAACTCCAATGGGAAGACATATAAGTTATATTACCAGGGACCTATCTACTCTGGCTGCCTGGGAGGTAAGGTAGAGGCATAATTCCTGCTCCATAGCATACACCGATTTGTCATCCAGGATACTGGCTTTCTCTGATAAGAAGATAATGCTGAAGAATTTTTTACCTGACTCTACTTACTCATTAGTAGGTAACAAGGAAGCCTGCACATCTTGCCACCAAGCTGTGACCCAGAGGGTGCCCAGGTGCCACCCCCTTGCTGTCTTATATCAACCTTTCTGAGCACAAGTGAGCCAAGGGCTCCATGAAGGCTTAGTTTCAATGGACTGGCAAGACTATTTGTTTTCCTTCTAGTGTCATTTCTGCTCCATGTTGCACTCATTAAATGTGTTTATGCGCCAATTGCTAAGTCAGGATACTTTCCATTTGGTGGCTCTGTTGTAAGGCTTTAGGTTTGTTTGTTATTTATAAGTCATGATGCACATATATTCTCATTCTTCACACCAACTCCCATAATCTCAATTAACAAAAACATCCAAAAAGAAGTCCAAGAAAAATATTATACATTGTTTAATCAGTAAAGACCATATTATACAATCAAAGGGATATTAAAACAGTAGCAATGCTTAACATGTTGGGAACTCACAAGGTGGCAGGCACATGCAAAGGTACAAAACAATTGGCATGTAGTTTATCAAATCCTAATAGCAATCCTGAAAAGTGGGTATTGTAGAAATATACAAAAGTACAGTTCTTATTCCCCATTTCAGAGGAAAAACATCAGCCAGCTGGCTCCTAGAGGAATCTGTTCCCTTTGTGAAGTTCAGCATGACTCAGCTCATTGGCCTATACTGATTCGATGAATGTGGAGCTATCTTTCAGAGATAAATCATAAGCCAAAGAGAAATCACCGTGAAACACACCAGATACTCAAACCCACATGCTCAGCATATGTATCTATCAGTCAGGGGCTCAACAGGAGACAGATGGCATGCTGGTACTACAATAATTGGAGGAGGGTTTAATAAAAGAGTTACTTACAAAAGTGTGGGTAGGAATAGGGAAACCATACAGGATTGTACAGAACTGAAGGCTAGTAAAAACTGCTCTATTTCCACTTCTAGGCCTGACAGGATGAAGGGAGGGAGTGGTCTCAAAGAGACAGCTTTAGAGAAGGAACCACCTGGACAGGAGTCACAATGTTGTCCTGAGGGACTCAGTCTACACAAACCAGTTTTAACAAGGAGAAAGCTGTAGGAATAAACAAATGTTCTGAAATCACTGTTTTCTTCTCCAGTTTCCAGGTAGGGCTTCATTGGAGAAGCCCAATAAGAAGCCACAGGCAAGATTTTTCCTTGAGGCAATCTAAAGAGGTCAACTGCCTAGAGTACAGAGTAGGGTAGAGAAGGGTGGAGAGTAAATATTCAGAGATGTTGAATATCTTCTCCTTAAACCAAACCTTGGTCAGAATTCACTTCAACTTATCATGAACAATAACCATACCAAGGGACCCTTGGAGTTTCTGTGGTTAACCCATTGCCCACTGTAGTCAGACTATATGAAAGGTCAGATCATAATTAGAAATATGTTGGTAAGCATGGATTCAGTAAGGGAAAATAGGAGTAATTAATGATATCAATATAAGATTGCCTGATCCCAGTAAACCAATGAAGTTGCCCAGTTGTGCCTGACTCTTTGTGATCCCAAGGACTGTAGCCTACCAGGCTCATCCATCCATGGGATTTTCCAGGCAAGAGTACTGGAGTGGTTGCTATTTCCTTCTCCAGGGTATCTTCCCGACCCAGGGATCAAACCTGGGTCTCCCACATTGCAGGCAGATGCTTTACTGTCTGAGCCACCAGGAAGCTGCCTGATATATTCATATTAAAGAAGTGATGAATTCATCCTTGGGACTAGAATGCTGAAAGCTGAAAAGTCCTCTGATATTTATTGCTGCATAAGAAACCATCCCAAAACTTAGTGACTTAAATCAATAAACAATTATTTTTCGTAATTCTTTAGGTTAGCTGAGTGCGTCTTCTAAGCTGGCAACTTCTTTGGTGCTAGATGTTCTAGGATGGCCTCACTGACATATAAGGGACTTCACAGTGGGATGGCCAGATAGCTAAAGCCTCTGTATAGACAGGCTCCTATCATACAGGAGGTTAGCCCAGGCTTACTCACATGATAGAGGAAGGGATCCCAGCAGCAAGGGAAGGCAAGCCCCACTATACCTGGGTATCTATGCTTGGGTAATATATGCCAGTATCGTACTGGCCAGAGAAAGTCACATTGACAAAACTAGATTCAAGTTTGGAAGGCTAGACTCTACCTCTTGATGAAAGGAGCTTTCAATCTACCACACCCATGTTAGAAATGGTCTATCCTGTTGACCAAGAAACACTCAGAAATTGTTGGCTTACATTCTGTCTCCTTTACCAATATTTGGACAATTGTGTGTGATGTTCTGCTATATTTCTGTGGCTAACTGTGAGTCCTATTCTGATTGCATTTGCTACCAGATCTTACAGACATTCTTTTTAGGGCTATTGGGTGGTGGGTCATTGTATTAATATTAGAGCTTAATTTTCAGATTATAATTTGATGTTTATGGTTTCTAAATTTTAAGGGGTCTTCCATTTAGTCCCCAAGCATGGACAATATGTATTATCATTCTTATTTTCAGATGACAGAATTGATTGCACAGACAGTAGAGGCTGAATTTGAACTCTGATCTAACAGAATCCATAGCCTATTTGCTTTCCTTTACATTCAGTTATTTCTCCAAATTTTTATGAAAACATTTGTAAACCATAAAGTACCACTAAAATATAAAGGAACATGAGAACCATCTTTATTGTTATTGGAGTTCTCAGTATTATTCAGAGTTTCAGGTTTCATAGGGAGGTAGCAATTTTCTCAAAGACAATTTTTATTCTTTTCTTTTCTCTGGAGTCAGAAATTAGCACTTCATAAGACTTACATAAGAACCAGTCTTTATTAGAAGGTTGAGTTTAATGGTTTTCCATTCTATTAAATAGCCATTTATTCTTTTAAATTAGCTGTCATTTCAATAGGAAAGCCAATTGGTTGAGAAACTGGGCTACAAGGTGTACAAATTAAAACAGCTGTGGAGCGTGCATGTCTCATGTTCCTATTATACTTTACATTAGGGGCATAGACAAGCATATAGGTTGATGAAAACTCAGTCACTGCCTTCAGGAAAATTACAGTCTAATTTACAGTCATCAACTAATATTATGACTTAACTGAATCAATATTCCCTATATTCTAATAGACTGTAGGTTTCTTAGTGGCAAGAATTGGGATTTTATGCTTCATTTCGGTACCATTTAAAACATAACACATGTAATAAGTGTCTGAGAATATTTAATTAATGAACTGATTGAAGATTGAAAGAAGTTAATGAGCAGAAGTTGAGGGAAAATAGTTAATCTTTTTGTAAAATGCTATTGATAAACATTAATAATTTGGATCAGTAAAGAATGTGGTTTGGCTACAATAATAGGCACCCAGATAAGAACATCTTATCTAAGATAGGGGTTTATTTTTATTTCAGATAACATTAAATTCAGAGCTAGAGAAAAAGAGGTATGACAGATTCGTGGGTGTTGTCAAGGACACTGTCTCTTTGGTTTTTTCTGCTGTATCATCTCAAACATATGGGCTTACAATATGCATTATCAATTTGTCAGCATCTCACAACACATCTCACAACCCTAGTAGCTCAGATGGTAAAAATCTGCCTGCAATGCAATGCAGGAGAACTGAATTCGATCCCTGAGTTAGGAAGATTCCCTAGAGTAGGAAATGGCAACCCACTCCAGTATTCTTGCCTGGAGAATCCCATGGACAGAGGGCCCTAGTGAGCTACAGTCCATGGGGTCACAAAGAGTTGGACATGACTAAGTTACTAACACTTTCACTTTCACAACACATACTTTGGGAAATGCTAATCTAAATGAATCCCTTCATTTTATAGATGCAACAGAATTTTATTCAACATATAATTATTGAGCAGATACTAGATTCCCAAAACTAATTTTGAAGCTCTGGAAAAGGCCAGATGAGAAAATCAAGATTCAGAGGGGGTGAAGTGGTTTGAAAGTTGACACATGAAGTAAATAAATCAAGTCCAGGGTAGTCTGAGCCCTCTAATGGTCATGTTCCCTTCCCCTGACAAACATGACTAAACTTCACAAAAATTTATATAGGGCAGATATTATTGTAATAATCCTCCTTTTTTTTTCAGATCAATAAATGTGGCTCAGAGACAACATAACTTGCCCAAGATCACCCAAATAACAATAACTCTGTTCTGATCCGTCTGACCCCAGATTCCTTACTCTTCTGCTATGGCATGTTTATTGTTTTCCTATTATTACTTTCTGAACCCAGGTCTCCGTATTGTACACAGACGCTTTACGTCTGAGCCACCAGGGAAGTCCTATTATTACTTTGATATTGAAAAAGATAGATTCAGCTTTGGGTACAGAAGATAACCTGCTCTAAGGCATTCAGGGCTGCAAGGCATGGGCATTCAAGATGCAAGTGAGCTGACCATCTTTGATGGGGGTTAGTCTATACATTAGTAGATTGTGCTCTGCCCATCTGACCTCATTGCAGACATCAGATGTGTTAGTGCCAGACTTCATCAACACTCTTACGGCCAATAGGGTCTTTAGTGCATGAGCCAAACATCATTATCTCAAGTCCTGAGCAGGGCTGAAACTTCCAGTTGTACAGACCAGTGGCTTTCATGAGTTTTCTGACACTCCTTTTATAATCCTTTCTTGCCTTGCAGCATCCCCTCTTTGTTGTACCTGCTCTTTATATCCCATCTGCCACCAAGTTCTTTCTTAGGTTTCTTCCTTAGAGAAGTATTTTGAATTGTTTCCTGTATCTTTTCCATTGCCAGTCCTCAGCATTGAATTCCTGGATTATTATCATGGAGATACTAAATATAAAGCTGTTTCCAGCCTCTCCCATTCCACAATATCTTACCCTATGCTTCTAGAAAAATCTTCTTTAAACCTCATGCCATTTCCATGTTCAAAATGCATATACAATACCTAGCTTGTCATTACTGTCCTTTGCCAAATGTGGCAGACACTCCTAATGACTTATCCATGTCACTTTTCCCCTTGTGGCTTAATAACAGAGGTCTAGTTTTCTTCAGGCAGCAAATTGCCTAGTGATACATAAGTCTTTTTTGAAGATATGAATGACCTGTTCATCCCCATAAGAAGACAGTACTGAATAAGCTCCTAGAAAAATTTATTTTAAAATGGCTGGCTTAGCTAGGAGAAGCTGGAATGTAGACTTGATGGATGTTAGTTAGGGAGATAGAATTTATGTGCTAAGGAGCAGAAAAACAGAAGGCACTTGTCTCTGAAAACTTTATGAACCTGCCATGACAACTCTGGATGGGCTACTTCTAGATTATTTTCAGATGAGAGAAATAAGTCTGAGCTAAATATAAGCAGTTCTCACATAACATCAATAATCCATTGCAGTAAAGACATATTACATTAAAATGCTAACTGGGAATGTATTTCCCATTATCTTAAATGAGAAAAAAAAATGGGTTAATTGTTAATGTCACCAAAATCATCCCACCAATTTCTCAAGTTCAGTTCAGTCCCTCAGTCGTGTCCAACACTTTGCGACCTCATGAATCGCAGCACGCCAGGCCTCCCTGTTCATCCCCATCTCTCGGAGTTCACTCAGACTCACGTACATCGAGTCAGTGATGCCATCCAGCCATCTCATCCTCGGTTGTCCCCTTCTCCTCTTGCTCCCAATCCCTCCTAGCATCAGAGTCTTTTCCAATGAGTCAACTCTTCACATGAGTTGGCCAAAGTACTGGAGCTTCAGCTTCAGCATCAGTCCTTCCAAAGAAATCCCAGGGCTGATCTCCTTCAGAATGGACTGGTTGGATCTCCTTGCAGTCCAAGGGACTCTCAAGAGTCTTCTCCAACACTACAGTTCTGAGGCATCAATTCTTCGGTGCTCAGCCTTCTTCACAGTCCAACTCTCACATCCATACATGACCACAGGAAAAACCATAGCCTTGACTAGACGGACCTTAGTCGGCAAAGTAATGTCTCTGCTTTTGAATATACTATCTAGGTGGGTCATGACTTTTCTTCCAAGGAGTAAGAGTCTTTTAATTTCATGGCTGCAGTCACTATCCGCAGTGATTTTGGAGCCCAAAAATATAAAGTCTGACACTGTTTCCACTGTTTCCCCATCTATTTCCCATGAAGTGATGGGATCAGATGCCATGATCTTTGTTTTCTGAATGTTGAGCTTTAAGCCAACTTTTTCACTCTCCTCTTTCACTTTCATCAAGAGGCTTTTAGTTCCTCTTAACTTTCTGCCATAAGGGTGGTGTTATCTGCATATCTGAGGTGATTGATATTTCTCCCGGCAGTCTTGATTCCAGCTTGTGCTTCTTCCAGTCCAGCATTTCTCGTGATGTACTCTGCCTGTAAGTTAAATAAGCAGGGTGACAATATACAGCCTTGACATACTCCTTTTCCTATTTGGAACCAGTCTGTTGTCCCATGTCCAGTTCTAACTGTTGCTTCCTGACCTGCATACAGATTTCTCAAGAGGCAGGTCAGGTGGTCTGGTATTCCCATCTCTTGAAGAATTTTCCACAGTTTATTGTGATCCACACAGTCAAAGGCTTTGGCATAGTCAATATAGCAGAAATAGATGTTTTTCTGGAACTCTCATGCTTTTTCCATGATCCAGCAGATGTTGGCAATTTGATCTCTGGTTCCTCTGCCTTTTCTAAAACCAGCTTGAACATCAGGGAGATCACGGTTCACGCATTGCTAAAGCCTGGCTTGAAGAATTTTGAGCATTACTTTACTAGCGTGTGAGATGAGTGCAATTGTGTGGTAGTTTGAGCATTCTTTGGCATTGCCTTTCTTTGGAATTGGAATAAAAACTGACCAATTTCTCAAAGCATAGCTAAAACACAATCAAATGCCAACATGTAAATAATAATAGCTTGTGTTGAGACGTAAAATGCTCAAACTATCACTTCCTTACATGAAAACAGTTAGTGTAGTCAATGAACAACTGGACTTTTCACATCTAGCTGAAATAGAGTAACAGGTACCATATTTATCCACCCAACAGAAACAACCAAAACTTTGGCTAAACATATGAAACAACAGTTTTTAGGACACTGGACATTATGCAACAAAAGACAGTGCTTCTTGAGGAATGAGAAAATAATGAGGTAAGCCTAATGAACTGGCCCAGTTTACTGACTTAAAAGAATTTCTAGGCTGAAGTGCAGGGAGTGGAGACTAAGGCAGAATCAAAAAGATTCCCTGAGTTGAGGTGATGTGCATGAGAGTCAGGTAAGAAGAATATGGCCTGAGTTTGCAAGACAGAATATCAAAGAGGAGAAAACTGCACAAAGAGAAAACTGTCATGATTTGTAAGCAATTACTCTTGAGTATTTAGCAGAGTACTGATCAGTGCATGCAAGTGTGAAGAGTCTGGAGGCTGAGAGAATCAGCCGAAAGGATTGCAAGTAATAGTGTACAGTGCTCACACTGAGTCAGGAATAATCCTGCTAGCTATACTGGAAAACTTCATGATGCATGGAGGATCAGGCAAGGGACACAGAAGGGTCTTATCTCAGTAGTAGGGAATGATTATTATCAGACAGCACTGTTCCAGTTCCACCTAATGAATTTTAAAAGCAAAACTCAGAATATATGGCATTTAATACAAAATTACCAGGCATGCATAAGAACAGGAATACATGACTTATAAAGGCAAACCTTGGAGATGCTGTGGGTTCAGTTCAAGACTACCACAATAAAGCAAATGTCATAATAAAGTGAGTCACATGAACTTTCTGGTTCCCCAGTACATATAAAAATTATATTTATATGATACTGTAGTGTATTAAGTATGCAATAGCATTATACCTTTTAAGAAAAAAACCCCTGGTGTATATCTTTTGAAAATAACTTAAAAATACTTAATTTGCTAAAAATGCTAACCATCATCTGAACCTTCAGTGCATTGGGATCTTTTGCTGGTAGAGTGTTTGAAATATGGCAAGAGCTACCAAAATGTGACAGAAACATGAAGTGAGCAAATACTGTTGGAAAAATAGTTCCAAGAAACTTGCTTGATGTAGGGTTGCTGCAAACTTCTAATGTGTAAAAACCACAATATCTGCGATGTGCAGTAAAGTAAGGTATGTCTGTAATGACAAAAATGATCCCATAATTAAATCTGACCCAGGGACTTCCCTAGTGGTCCAGTGGCTAAGGATCTGTCTTGCAATAAAGGGGACAGAGGTTTGATCCCTAGTTGGGAAATTAAGATCCACGTGCTATGGGGGCAACTAAACATGTGCTCTGTAGAGCCCACACACCACAACTACAGAGAAGCCTAAGCACCACAGCAAAGAATCCTGCATGCCACAACTAAGACCCAACACAGTCAAATAAATAAATAAATATGAACCGGTAAAGTGGTTAAAATAAGTAAAAAATGACATTAAACAGTTATTATCATTGAATTCCATGTTCAAAATATTAAATAGAGATATGGAAGATACAATAGATGACTCAAATCAAAATTCTAGAAATGAAACCTGTAATGTCAGAGATGCAAAATATGCAGAATAGAATTAATGGCAGATTAGTCATTGCAGAAGAAACAATTAGCAAACTTGAAGATATAAAACAAACTAGAAAATAAAACAAAGAGAAAAAAATGAATAAAAATGAAAAGAGCATCCATGATTTGTGGGACAACAGCAAGTGTACTACTACACATTTAATTGGAGTTCCTGAAAGTTACCTTGCTTTTCTTAGCATCAATATGCTAGTTTCATATCCCTTTTGTTGTCCTTTTAAAAATGTCTTCTTCATGTATTATGACATTCTACTAATTTTATTTAGAATGTTACTTAGGACTTCACAGGTGGCACTAGTGGTAAAGAACTCGCCTGCGAATGCAGGAGACTAAGAGACATGGATTTGATCCCTGGGTTGGGAAGATCTCATGGAGAAGGGCATGACAATCCACTCTAGTATTCTTGTCTGAAGAATCCCATGGACAGAGGATCCAGGCAGACTCCAGTGCATAGGGTAGCAAAGAGTTAGACAGGACTGAAGTGACTTAGCACACACAAGACTTCTCACACACAGTATTTTGTTTTCAAATGTTCAGTCAGTTCAGTTCAGTTGCTCAGTCATGTCCAACTCTTTGCAACCCCATGAATCGCAGCATGCCAGGCCTCCTTGTCCATCACCAACTCCCGGAGTTTACCCAAACTCATGTCCATCGAGTTGGTGACGCCATCCAGCCACCTCATCCTCTGTCGTCCCCTTTTCCGCCTGCCCCTAATCCCTCCCAACCAGTATCTAAATGCAAAAAAAAAAAATGTTTTCAATATAATTTTTACCATAGACATTTACTGTTGTTGTTCATTCACTCAGTCGTGTCTGACTCTTTGCAACCCCATGGTCTGCAGCATGCTAGGCTTCCCTGTCCTTCACTATCTCCCAGAGTTTGTTCACACTCACATCTATTGAGTTGGTGATGCCATCCAACCATCACATCCTCTGTTGTTCCCTTTTCCTCCTGACATCTATCTTTCCCTGCATCAGGGTCTTTTCAAATGAGTCAGCTCTTCACATCAAGTGTCCAAAGTATTGGAACTTCAGCTTCAGCATCAGTCCTTCCAATGAGTATTCAGAGTTGATATCCTTTAGGATGGACTGGTTTGATCTCCTTGCAGTCCCAGGAACGCTCAGTAGTCTTCTCCAGCACCACAGTTCAAAAGCATCAATTCTTTGGTGCTCAGCCTTCTTTATGATCCATTTCTCACATCCATACTTGACTGCTAGAAAAACCATAGCTTTGACTCTACAGACCTTTGTCAACAAGGTAATGTCTCTCTGCTTTTTAATACGATGTCTAGGTTTGTCATAGCTTTTCTTCCAAAGAAGGAGGTGTCTTTTAATTCATGGCAACAGTCACCATCTGCAGTGATTTTGAAGCCCAAGAAAATCAGTTCTTTCACTGTTTCTATTGTTTTCCCATCTATTTGCCATGAAGTGATGGGACTGGATGTCACAGTCTTAGTTTTTTGAATGCTAAGTTTTAAGCCAGGTTTTTCACTCTCCTCTTTCACCTTCCTCATGGACATATAAGCCCCCAAATGACCTACTGCAAGGTCTCTGCCTTTGTGACTTGGTTTTAGCAGAAAGCAGAGCTTGAGGCTCCTGGAGGCTTGTGTGCTTGTATTTTATCATGGATATTATTTCAGGGGGACAAGAGAGGAACAAAGAGAGTGGGGCAGCTAATGGAGAACAAACATAACACTGTGCTATTGTTTGCTGTTGCTAAGTGCAACAGAATGCTAGATAATTGGCACTCAGTGCCCAAGAACCTCTGTCTATAAAATGCATTCAAGGACTCCATTGGGGACAGTGTGTTGATAACAAGGAAATGATTTGTTTACTGGTGCCTGCTTCCCATTGGCCAAAGGTTTATTCCACAGGATATTAACTTGCCTACACCTATGGTTTATGCAGGCCAGGATGAGGGTACAGGACAGAGTACCAAGGAAAGAGGCTTCAGGTGCAAGTAGGAGGCAAGGAACTCTGGTTATTCCCACAGCACCTGAAAACAAAACAAATCTGATGAAGCCAAGAGAATCTGAAGTGGAATTCCCAAATGTCTGATACTTCTCTGTTCCATGATCACTAAGAACTGGGATAAGTCCACAGTAGTCTGTGTTCCATGTCCTAGATAATCCATGTCATAGACAATGAATACTACTTGATACATGTAACCTACCACTTTGTTTCACATGAGTTTGCTCTTTTAATCAGTCTTGTGGCACTCATCCCTGATGTACACTAAGTTTACCTCAGGAGCTTTTATAAACCACTGACTTCTGGGCTTCATCCTCTACCAGTGGAAACAGAATAACTGATATGTGCCTGGGTACCAGTATTTTCTAAAGTTTCTAAGATGATTCTGCTATGTGGAAAAAGTTGAAAACCTTTGAGGCACTTTGGTCTCCTAGTTGTCCCCTGTATATTCCATGCTTGTTAGCAATTCCAAATAGTATTCATGCCTTCCCTCTAATGGAGTGGTCTCTTCATCTCTAAATACCATCCATCATTCAAACTACATTTTAATTCTACCTCACCTACATATCTTTCCATAATCATGTTATTCTTGATGATCTTTCCCTAATTTTGACTCTGTATTAGGAAAGCATCCTCCACACCTCTCTTAGCAGTCTATAGCGAAAACGTCTTAAAATTTCTTTCTACATGTAATTGACTTTTCTCTTTCCTTCCATCCTTGAGTTCCTAAGTTTCAATTTACATGTGTTCTTAACTTGAAGGGATTCTCTACCTCCAAATTGCTTGTTCTGTTTATCTTTAGAAGGGTCATTGTGGAAAACAGATTTTTAAGATGATTCCAGTAATCTCCATAAGGATCATAGGAGTAAAGACCACTGAAATCCATGAGACCCCCAAAGTTTCTGAGAAAGTTATTTTATAATAAACACTGCCAGTTTGAACTGAAGGGGACCCAAAGAGTACACAATGAAGGGAGGCCACTGAATCTTCAAAATTATAATGACAAGGAGCAGGCTAATAAAATGAATCAGCAGCAGACACATGCTACCTCTCATGGAAATGGAAGGATTATTAACACAGAATAAAAACTACAGAGGTTGGAGCTGAGAGCCATGAAGAATGATTCCCAGATTTTGAAACTGAATCAAGTAATCCCTATTATTTGCCTGACTAGGCTCCAGAACTGTTGTGACTCATTGACACCTTTTACTTTCCATTTCCCTCATTTTTTATCTGGAATATCTATAGCTGTTAAGCTGTGCTCATCTCACCATTGTATGTTGGATGCATTGGGAGCATATCATGTGTCCCTTGGGTTTTACATGTCCATAGATGGAAAGCAATTATGGCCCAGGAGCTGCACTTAAACAAGTAGAGCCAGGAACCTCTTTCATACCTGGACTTGATTTAGATTATGAGATGTTGGACTTTGAGCTGATGCTCTAATGGGATGAGATTTTGAGATCTTTGAACATGGATAATATATTTTCCAGGAGCTTCCCAGGTGGCACTAGTGGTAAAGAATCTGCCTGCCAATGTAGGAGATGCAGTTTGAATCCCTGGATCAAGAAGATCCACTTGAGGAGGGCATGGGCAGTATTCTTGCATGGAAAATCCTATGCACAGAGGAGATAGAGGTGAATTACAGCCCATGGGGCTGCAAAAAGTTGGACATGACTGAGCACACACTTGCAATGTACTTTCCATGTAGAGAGACATAGATCATCAATGGGATGCCAGAGGGCAGATTAGGGGAAGACTTGAAGGTGTCTCCTATGATCCCCACCTCCTTATGTTCATACCCTTTGATAATCCCCTACTCTCCTCTTGAATATGGGGCTTCCTAGGTGGCTAAGAAAGAATAAGATTTCCTGGAAAAGGGAATGGAAACCCACTCAAGTATTCTTGCATGGAGAATTCCATGGACAGAGGAGCCTAGCGGGCTACAGTCCATGGGGTCATAAAGAATCAGACACGACTGAGCAACTAACGCTACTACTGCTACTCTTCTTGAAGGTAGGGAAAACCTGTGACTTACTTCTAACCAGTAGAATATCGCAAGGTGATGGATGGCCACTGCCATGATTGTCTTATATTATGCGTGCCTGCTAAGTCTTGTTAGTCATGTCCAACTCTTTGTGACCCTATGGACTGTAGCCCACCAGGCTCCTCTGTCCATGGAATCCTCAAGGCAAGAATACTAGAGTGGGTTGCCATGCCCTCCTCCAGGGGATCTTCCCAACCCAGGGATTGAACCCATGTCTCTTAAGTCTTCTGGTGCATTGTCACATGGGGTCTTTACCACTAGTGCCACCCAGGAAGCCTTAGGTTATATAAGACTTCATTTAGCTAACAGTCTCTCACTCCATTGCTGGCTTTGAAGAGGCAAATTTCCACCAATCCTTTGACCACAAGGCAATGAATTCTGCCAATGACTGAAAGGAACTTGGAAGCACATCCTTCTCCATTCAAGCCTCTAATGGGAACCTAGTCCTGGCCGACACCTTGATGGCAACTTTGTGAGACAATAATCAGAGAACCCAGTTAAGTCATGCCTGGACTTGTGACCCACAGAAACTATTAGATAATGAATATGTGTTGTTTTAAGCTACTAAATGTGTGGTTGTTATGCCGAAATAGAAAGCTAATACAGTCAGATTTTCCATTGCTGTATTTTAGTCAACATTTCTACTCAGGTAAACCACAGGGAAATTATGAGATCATATTTGCCTTCCATTTTAGAACTTTTATTTTAGTTTCTTTATTATCCACCTTCTGCACATTTGGATGTTGGGAGCTGAAGCCAAATTTCCTGACCCTTAGATCCATGGTTCTCGTATTTTAGCACGCATCAGACTCACCTGGGGAGCTTTTTAAAACAGACTGTTTGAGACTCTAGAGTTTCCCATTCAGTAGGGACTGAGCATGATTCAAGGACCTACATGTTTAATAAATGCCCAGGGATGTTGATGCTGTTGGTTCAGGGCCAATGTTTGAGAACTACTGCCTTTTCTCCAGTTCTTCTTTCTGTGGACTCTATGAAATACATTTTTTTTTTTTGAAGTTTGCTGTGGCCCTTTTTCTCGTGGTGATTGATATTATAAGCTGCTGGAATTTCCAGGTTCTGGCTGGTAGTTGCTATGGCAACACACACAGGGTTGCCCTGTGCTTGAGGCCCTGAGTGAGGATGACACTAGATGAATCACTGCTGTAAGTGACTTGTAAGTGGCGTGGACATTTCTCTCAAGTTGTCTATTTCCTCCTGTGCCCTTATTCCTGGTCCCTTCCTTTTTGGTAATGAGCTTTTGGGGTCTCACTCAAAATTCTTCTCTATATTATGATTTTTAAAAACCCTTAGATTTATCTTGTTTTTCACATTTATAAAACAATGTCTTTTCTATCACGAAACTGGATTTTATTAGCATAGCAACTTTACAAGGTATGCTACAGAGGCCTTATTATTCCCATTAACAAATGACTACAAGCCTCAGAGACACTCAGAGGTAAGTAAGATGCAAAGTGACACAAGGCAGAAAGTGGCAGAGGCAAATCTGGAACCCAGAACATCAGTGCTGATATTGCCCAGGGCTCTGGCAGGAAACAGATGGCACAGTCAAAAGAATGACTGAAGAGAGCTTAATGAAGAGAACTGACAAGCAGTAGTAAAGTGCCTTGAGGCAGGAAACTAACCTGGATGGTTAAGAGGAGATAGTGGCTCATATCACCTGGAAAGAGAGATGTAGCTACAGCTATAGCTTACACGAGAAAGACATCCATCAGGAGCTGTGACCTTCATTGGAAGAATGCAGCCACTCCCAACCCACTGACCAGGAGGAAGGGAGCAGAGCTAGAAACAACTCAACTTCTCTCCCCAAAACATGACAGAGGTTTAGGATAAGGCTGAGACATTTTACCATTGCTGTCTGATAGGAGGTCTTTACAGATGTTTGAACAATGAGCAATCCATGAAAATGGGGTATTAGAAGAATTTGCCAAGCAGTGTGATACAGGGCAAATCAGAGGAAGGAGAAGTTGAAGGCACAGAGATCAGTTAAAAGAATGCTGTGGAACTTAGAACATCTTCCATTTCTGTCCACACTGCAGTGGTCCTGAACAGAGTGGTCAAGGAAAGACACATAAGAGCTGTGGAGGGTAGTCACTTCTTTCATCCCTGAAGTGAAGTGAAGTGAAGTCACTCAGTCGTGTCTGACTCTTTGCGACCCCGTGGACTGTAGCCTACCAGGCTTCTCTGTCCATGGGATTCTCCAGGCAAGAATACTGGAGTGGGTTACCATTTCCTTCTCCAGGGGATCTTCCCGACCCAGGGATCAAACCCAGGTCTCCCGCATTGGAGGCAGACACTTTAACCTCTGAGCCACCAGGGAAGCCCTTCATCCCTAGGACCTGTTTGTTTAAAGAAGTTATCCTACTGTACCTGGTTATTTGATATCGAGCTTGAAGTCCTTTTCAAGTTTTAAGCAGAGTATAACTGCTTTTTTTTTGGGTTTTGGTTTAGGTTCCCAAAGAACAGACACAAAGAGAGAAAGATTTCAGTATAAGTAATTTATTAGGCAGGTTCAGCGAATACCAGCATGAAATTCGAGTTAAGTGAGGGAGGAAAACCAAGAAATGAGGTATTATCAATCCAACTATCAATAATAATTGAGTGACAGACACTAATTCCATGGGTAAATTCTGGGAACTAGTATAATATACACATCTCAGTAACATTCCCACTTAGGAGGCAAAGGATTTAGAATATTTGTATGTCTACTGTTGAGCATCATTGGTTGACATTTTAGAGTATTTGTATACCAACTTTTGAGCATCAGTGGTTGACAGTCACTCTTGGGAAATGTTAATGTCAATGTTAACTCACTTCCAGCCTGTACCCAGGCAGAAAGTTACCATGTGTGATTCTGGAAATGGCCTCCTGACTATGGTCCTGATGCAGATGTGGATAGTTGGAAATCATTTTGAGGGCGATGAACTGGATATGGGTGGGGCATCAGCAGCACCTGCTTGCTACATTGTCATTTGCAGGAGAGTACTTATCATCCATATGGTCTCTACCCACTTAATACAGTGCCCAGAATTGCTGAGTCCAAATGGAATTCTACTTGACACAAAATCAAGCCAACATGGTTAGTTTGAAGGTTACAGCATTGTTGGGCAAATACCATATTGGGCAGTGGAATTTGTAGTGAAACACAGGAGGTAAAAACTTGGGTACTTTTTTTAAGGTTCTGGGAGTGAGGGGGAAAGATATTACCAAGTGGATGGGAGAGCAGTGTAGCCAACATATCAGTTGGTAATTAACAAATGATTAGTACCCAGGATTCTAAACTTTCAATCCAGAAGCAAAAGAGGAACATGTACACCCAAGCAAAGTAGCCAGAAAGAACTCATGCTGCTTTGCATAGAATGTCTGTGTATTGCTCTAACCAGGCTGCAAAAGATACCTAATAGCCCTGACTCTGCTTAAAAACAAAAGCATTCAAGGCGGTGTAATTTTCCATCCAGTTTCAGAACAGCCAATCGTCTCATGACTTACACCTCACTGAGTCTGTATCTCTCGTTTGCAGCCAGGACATCTGCCCTGCTCTACATCAGAGTGCTCAGCATGATCTTGAATCCACACAGACACTTTTTTTTTTTTTTTAATGAGACAGAGGGAAGCATTTTCTGTGCCACACTGTGCTGAATTATTTACTCCCAGCCTGGGATTCAGAGAGCTAGAGCTTTCTCAGCCTTGAATTTTACTGCAATACAAAGAAATAAAATAAGTAAATAAGGAGAGAGGGGAAATAAATTCCTTGGAGACATACTGGCATATGAAGTATTGTTTGAAATGGAGCCTGATGCTGAAATAATTGTGTCATTTTAGAGTGCAATACTGAGACGCTCACAACTATGGTTAAATGCTGGAGAAAAGCACAGTTTTGCAGCAATAAATGTGTGGCCATTTGTTTAAGCAGAAGCAATGAACCTAAAATTTGCATGGATTTATTTAATTAAGCGTCCCCAAATTTAGATACTGACTCCAAAATAATGCCTTTAAGCACTATGAGCAAAATAATAATAAGACAGGTAATAAAAATGAGGATATTTCCATTTCCTTGGAGATCAGGATGAGGAAAAAGGATACAATATAGGTTGAGAGGTATTTATACAGCTGTAAAAGAGAGCAATCTGCCTCCATTCAGGATCTGTGTCCTGGAGGTCATAATGAACATTCCCAATGTATTCTGAAGGGGTTGTAACCATGTAATCACAGAAACACAAGGTAACTCACTTTGGGTTTCCCACTACTCCTTTACATTTATTCAGAAAGATAATTCTTTCCTAGCCCCTAGACAAAAGCCGGATTTCTTTCCTGGAGTGCTTGCATGCCTGCTAAGTCGATTCAGTCGCGTCTGACTCTATGCAACCCTAAGGACTGTAGCCCACCAGGCTGCTCTGTCCATTGGGATCCTCCAGGCAAGAATGCTGGAGTGGGTTGCTATGCCCTCCTCCAAGGGATTTTCTCAACCCAGGGATAGAAACTGCATCTCCTCTGTCTCCTCCATTGCAGGTGGATTCTTTACGATAACTGCCACATGTGAAGCCCTCCAGAGTGCTTAGGTAATAAAAAATTCCTGTGGTAATTTTAAGCCCAAAACACTTTTCTTTTTCATGATTATCAGTACTATCATTTCTAGGTCCAGGTGATGATCACAACTTTAAACATGACCTGATTTTTTATTCTTTAAAAAAACTCTTAATGTATTTTAGTTTTTACTATTACTATTATTATTTGGCTTGCAGGATGTCAATTCCTGGACCAGAGGTTGAACCCAGACCATGGTAGTGAAATCATGGAATCCTAACCAGTAGGCCACTGGGGAACTCCCAAACATGACTTGATTCTGATAGGAAGCCTGGAGCAGAGATTGCATGGAGAGAGAGATGGTCAGGATTTTATCTGGAGAAGAAAAAACAGTGCTTCTTTTTTTTTCCCTCAGCTGCTCACCTGGCTCCTCACCCCTCCTGCACTGGTGTGCAGGGAAGGAGAAGTACACAAAGACAGCCCTTTAGCAACTGGAACACTTATGAGCCCTTGCTTCTGTGAGCCTGATTGGCATGATACACTGACTCTTTTCTTCTTGAATGCTTTTCTGAGGTTTTTGGAGATCTTTTCCCTGACCTAATGCTGCGAATCTCTCACCTGTAGTCCTCTTATCCCAGGTGATGAACTCTTTCTGGTCTCATCTCTTTGCTGTTTACTCAGTTGCTGGCTGCCCTCTTGGGTTCATCGTTAGCTTTATTCTCTGAACATCCTTTCATTCCTCCAAGCATGTCCTCCTGAATACTTCCTAAATTGATTCTATGGTGCTTGTTCATTCTGTGTCTGGGTCTGTCTCTCTCTCACACACACATACCAATTCAAACACGTTTCACAGCAAACACTTATGCATCCTTTTCTCCAATAAATTCCAGGAGCATTGGTCAATCCCAATGTAACCACTCACCACAACAGCCAGTCTGTTCATGTCACATATGAGATAAACATTAATCCACTGTATCTCCCCTCAAATGTTAGACAACAGATATTGCCCCACCAAAGGGCCTCCTAGAAGCCCCTCTCTCTTGACTTGAGGTCAAGGCACTTCGTGGTTTTTTCAATAGATCTTTCTTAAATAAAATATATCTAAGAAAATTTTGCTCTAAACTCTAACCCTAAATCCTTTTTGCCCATAGTGTATGTGAGAGTCACAAAACTCATAAAATTGGTCTGGGCCATATCTTTCAGCAAATCCTATAGAAAAGTCTATCTCACAAGTCATTTTGGTATCTGGTATCTATTAGAGTTTCAGCAGAAATTTCAATTTTAACATCCAATTACAAAACAAACAGTATGAAGAAGCTATTTTTTTTCCCTCAACCAACACTTGGAAGAACAACCCACAGACTCAGCAATAAGGAACTCTTCTCTGGTATTTCTGGATTTGCAGAAAGCTTCAGAGTCACTTTTTACTGAAGGATAGTGTGTCGACAGCATTTATTGGAAAACCACCATATGCCCTCAAGATAGCTATGCTGTGTAAAATGCCATTTCTATTTTTCCCCAAGGGGGGGAAAAGCAATTAGAGAGAAAGATGAACTACCTCGCTTAGAGACATCTAACAACATGAGTTGTTAGAACATGAGAAAGAAAAATATTTATTATTGTGTGATCAGCCAACTAACAATGCCTGTCAACAAATCTGTGAATTCAACCTAGTAACTTCTGTCTGTCCCAAGGACCATAGGCTGAGGTTGATCTGAAAGATAGGAATATCTGTGATCCAGGGTCAGAAGAATCAAGGAAAGTCTGGGAATTTCATCCTTGAACAGAAAGTAAAATCCTTCAGGAACGAGAAGAGTATCAAAGGTGAAGGGCAAAAGATTAGATTAAATCATATCAACAGAAGAACGAATGCACCAGGGACAAGAAGAACCTGAAGTTGTAGCAGCGTTCCTTCATCTTGGAGGATTCTTTCACATTCCTTTCTCAAACATGAATCACCTTCATGAAGAGAAGATTTCCCTGCTCCTGGAGATGACCACAACTCACTCCTCTCAAGAGACCTGAGATGTCTATGGAGAAGCCCACTGGCTTATATCTGCTACTCCTCTTATATCCATCTTGCTCCAGATGAACCCACTCATACCCAAAGCTATTCTCTCTCTCATGAAGAATGGCAGCTATTCATTAAACCTTTTCCTTGACTTCCTGAGCACACCCCTGGATCACATTTTCAAACATCTCTTGAGGTTAGACATGGTCATGTGACTAAGTCCTAGTTGATAGCTTGTTGGGAACTGTTGTGTCACTTTCATATCTGTCCCAAAATATCCTCTCACATGCTACCCTCCCTGTGGTTCCCTGTCAACCGACTTAAAACAAATGAGCTCAAAAAGCTGAGGTGCCTATCAGCATGGAAGAAGCCTAGATCTCTGAATCACTACCTGGAGGATTGCTGCCCACCAATTGTACCACCCGTTTTGGGCTTAGCATAGCAAGAAATTCACTTCTGTTACATTGGAAGTATTATATATGTTTGGATTTATTTATTGCAGGATTTAGGGTTACTTTAACCAATATAGATACACTGAGAAAAGCTGAAAAAAACCTGATATACATCTCAGCTTGAGTTTCAGTTGAGAACTTTAGAATAAACATTGTAAATGGGACCTTGAGCTTATTGAGGACAGAGTCCATATTCTAGGCATTTTTGTATCTTCCTAATAATAGTTCTGAGGTGCCAGAGGGCCTAGAGGAGCTATTCCATGTTCAAGGTAGGGAGGGGCGGCGGTGAGGAGATATACCTCGTCTAAGGTGAGGAGATATACTCCTCCAATGTAAGGAGCAGCAGCTGTGCTTTGCTGGACCAGCCGTGAAGAGACACTGCACATCCAGGATAAGAGAAACCCAAGTAAGACGGTAGGTGTTGCAAAAGGGTGTCAAAGGGCAGACATACTGAAACCATAATCACAAAAAACTAGTCAATCTAATAACACTAGGACCACAGCCTTGTCTAACTCAATGAAACTAAGCCATGCCCTGTGGGGCTACCCAAGACGGGCAGGCATGGTGGAGATGTGTGACACAATGTGGTCCACTAGAGAAGGGAATGGCAAACCACTTCAGTATTCTTGCCTTGAGAACCCCATGAACAGTATGAAAAGGCAAAATGATAGGATACTGAAAGAGGAACTCCACAGGTCAGTAGGTGCCCAATATGCTACTGGAGATCAGTAGAGAAATAACTCCAGAAAGAATGAAAGGATGGAGCCAAAGCAAAAACAATACCCAGCTGTGGATGTGACTGGTGATAGAAGCAAGATCCAATGCTGTAAACAGCAATATTGCATAGGAACCTGGAATGTCAGGTCCATGAATCAAGGCACACTGGAAGTGGTCAAAAGGAGATGGCAGAGTGAACATCAACATTCTAGGAATCAACGAACTAAAATGGACTGGAATGGGTGAATTTAACTCAAATGACCATTATATCTACTACTGCGGGCAGGAATCCCTCAGAAGAAATGGAGTAGCCATCATGGTCAACAAAAGAGTCTGAAATGCAGTACTTGGATGCAATCTCAAAAATGACAGAATGATCTCTGTTCATTTCCAAGGCAAACCATTCAATATCACAGTTATCCAAGTCTATGCCCTAACCAGTAATGCTGAAGAAGCTGAAGTTGAACGGTTTTGTGAAGACCTCCAAGACCGTTTAGAATACCAAAAAGATGGCCTTTTCATTCTAGGAGACTGGAATGTGAAAGTAGGAAGTCAAGAAACACCTGGAGTAACAGGCAAATTTGGCCTTGGGATACAGAATGAAGCAAGGCAAAGACTAATAGAGTTTTGCCAAGAAAATGCACTGGTCATAGCAAACACCCTCTTCCAACAACACAGGAAAGACTCTACACATGGACATCACCAGATAGTCAACACAGAAATAAGACTGATTATATTCTTTGCAGCCAAAGAAGAAGAAGCTCTATGCAGTCAACAAAAATAAGACCAGGAGCTGACTGTGGCTCAGATCATGAACTCCTTATTACCAAATTTAGACTGAAATTGAAGAAAGTAGGGAAAACTGCTAGATCATTCAGGTATGACCTAAATCAAATCCCTTGTGATTATACAGTGGAAGTGAGAAATAGATTTAAGGGACTAGATCTGATAGATAGAGTGCCTGATGAACTATAGATGGAGGTTTGTGGCATTGTTCAGGAGACAGGGATCAAGACCATTCCCATAGAAAAGATATGCAAAAAAGCAAAATAGCTGTCTGAGAAGGCCTTAAAAATAGCTGTGAAAAGAAGAGAAACAAAATCAAAGGAGAAAAGGAAAGATACAGGCATCTGAATGCAGAGTTCCAAAGAATAGAAAGGAGAGATAAGAAAGCCTTCCTCAGTGATCAATGCAAAGAAATAGAGGAAAACAACAGAATGGGAAAGACTAGAGATCTCTTCAAGAAAATTAGAGATACCAAGGGAACATTTCATGCAAGGATGGGCTTGATAAAAGACAGAAATGGTATGGACCTAACAGAAGCAGAAGATATTAAAAAGAGGTGGCAAGAATACATGGAAGAACTGTACAAAAAGATCTTCATGAGCAAGATAATCACAATGGTGTGATCACCCATCTAGAGCCAGACATCTTGGAATGTGGAGTCAAGTGGGCCTTAAGAAGCATCACTATGAACAAAGCTAGTGGAGGTGATGGAATTCCAGTGGAGCTGTTTCAAGTCCTGAAAGATGATGCTGTGAAAGTGCTGCACTCAATATGCCAGCAAATTTGGAAAACTCCGCAGTGGCCACAGGACTGGAAAAGGTCAGTTTTCATTCCGGTTCCAAAGAAAGGCAATGCGAAAAAATGCTCAAACTACCACACAGTTGCACTCATCTCACATGCTAGTAAAGTAATGCTCAAAATTCTCCAAGCCAGGCTTCAGCAATATGTAAACTGTGAACTTCCAGATGTTCAAGCTGGTTTTAGAAAAAGCAGAGGAACCAGGGATCAAATTGCCAACATCTGCTGGATCACGGAAAAAGCAAGAGAGTTCCAGAAAAACATCTATTTCTGCTTTATTGACTATGCCAAAACCTCTGACTGTGTGGATCACAACAAACTGTGGAAAATTCTGAGAGAGATGGGACTATCAGACCACCTCATCCGCCTCTTGAGAAACCTATATGCAGGTCAGGAAGCAACAGTTAGAACTGGACATGGAACAACAGACTGGTTCCAAATAGGAAAAGGAGTACGTCAAGGCTGTATATTGTCACCCTGCTTATTTAACTTATAGGCAGAGTACATCATGAGAAACGCCGGACTGAAAGAAACACAAGCTGGAATCAAGATTGCCAGGAGAAATATCAAACACCTCAGATATGCAGATGACACCACCCTTATGGCAGAAAGTGAAGAGGAACTAAAAAGCCTCTTGATGAAACAGAAAAAGAGAGTGAAAAAGTTGGCCTAAAGCTCAACATTCAGAAAACGAAGATCATGGCATGCGGTCCCATCACTTCATGGGAAATAGATGGGGAAACTGTGGAAACAGTGTCAGACTTTATTTTTTGGGGCTCCAAAATCACTGCAGATGGTGATTGCAGTCATGAAATTAAGACATTTACTCCTTGGAAGAAAAGTTATGACCAACCTAGATAGCATATTGAAAAGCAGAGACATTGCTTTTCCAACAAAGGTCCGTCTAGTCAAGGCTATCTATGGTTTTTCCAGTGGTCATATGTGGATGTGAGAGTTGGGCTGTGAAGAAAACTGAGCGCTGAAAAATTGATGCTTTTGAACTGTGGTGTTGGAGAAGACTCTTGAGAGTCCCTTGGACTGCAAGGAGATCCAGCCAGTCCATTCTGAAGGAGATCAGCCTTGGGATTTCTTTGGACGGAATGATGCTAAAGCTGAAACTCAATACTTTGGCCACCTCATGTGAAGAGCTGACTCATTGGAAAAGACTGTGATGCTGGGAGGGATTAGGGGCAGGAGGAGAAGGGGACGACAGAGGATGAGATGGCTGGATGGCATCACTGACTCAATGGATATGAGTCTGAGTGAACTCCGGGGAGTTTGTGATGGACAGGGAGGCCTGGCGTGCTGTGATTCATGGGGTCGTAAAGAGTCGGACATAACTGAGTGACTGAACTGAACTGAATAATATTTCTTGATACAATATCATAAATAGTAGGAATTGAGTAGCTATTCATTTAAATGTTTAAGTCTTAAACAGAAGTATTGGCTGTGAAAATATTGATGAGCCCTTATTAGGCTGCTGCTGCTGCTGCTAAGTTGCTTCAGTCGTGTCCGACTCTGCAATCCCATAGATGGCAGCCCTCTAGGCTCCACCGTCCCTGGGATTCTCCAGGCAAGAGTATTCGAGTGGGGTGCCATTGCCTTTTCCGCTTATTAAGCTAAATGAAGCCATATTTAATAAATGAATGGATGAGTGAAAAATGGTATAATTTAGTGGAAGTAAGTCCCACCTGAGGAGTTACAGAGAAATTTTCTCATCTGTAAAATGAATATTAGTATATATTGCATTTATTGCCAAACAATATACTTCAGGTGTTTTAACTCTAAATTACTAAGTGCTGGTTACATCCAAGTTCTCCAGTATAATCTGAGTAGGTTACATTATGTTAGCAGTATTCTAATAATAGAGTCAAAGCTTAAGGACAGAGAGTCAGCTGTAAAGCACTTTTGAACATCTCAGGGAAAATCAAAAAGTTGTGTTGGTGTCCTGAAGACTTTAGACCACTCAAAATTCTGAATCTCTACTAATTTTCAGGCAAAGTAATACCCACTATTTGCCACTGAACTCAGAACATCTTTGCATCCATGTGTGTGCTTGCATGGTAGTCACTTCAGTCGTGTCTGACTCTTTGTGACTCTATGGACTACAGGCCTCCAGGCTCCTTTGTCCATGAGACTCTCCAGGCAAGAGTACTGGAGTGGGTTGCCGTGCTCTCCTCCAGATCTCCCTGACCCAGTGGATCGAACCTGCATCTCTTTCATCTCCTGCATTAACAGGCAGGTTCTTTATCACCAGCACCACCTAGGAAGCCCTGCATCCGTAATGCCCTGTAATCATGAGCAAATTTAGCTTTCTGTATCTCCCTAGGGAGTAAGTACCTGCCACTTCTTAGGTTCCCGCTTGGTGATCAGAGTCAGATAAAAATTAAGCAACACGTCTGTGCCAAATACTATGGAAGTTCATTCAGCCATATCAGCAAATTGAAATGTCAGAGTGTTTAAACCCTTTCAACCACATGAAAATACATTTGGACAAGTTTGGAACAAAGCTGGCAGAGAATGACCAGAGGGAATATTCCTATGAAATGAATAAGGTCCAATGATCGAGGGAATGGTTCTACCTTGGCTTTTTGTCAGAAGGCTGAGAATGAAGATTGGGCCTAAGTGACTGCCTAGTGTGCCCACTGTAGTGGTAACCCCTCACCAGCTGAAGCTGGGAAATATATGCAGCTCTTGTATTGGCTGAGCAAGCAACCATCACCAGGGGTCAAGAGATTTCCTGTGAATTCAATGTAAGATCACCTCTCCTTTAGTCCTTCAGTTACATCAGAGAGAGGAAGCCCCGCATGCTGGGAGCAAGGTTTCGTTGTACAGGCTTCATTCTCCACCAGTAAGAGTCAAGATATTGCTTCCAAATTTCGTATTCTCCCAATACTCCTTTCAAATGCCTGACCTTACAAGTACTATCTGCTTTGGACCATCGAGTTTTATATTCCTATTCATGTCAGTCACCAGCATAAATCAAGAGCTTCAGTCCCCTCCCCCGGACCACATCCCGTGGCATATAATCTTGTTGCTCTAGACTCCATCTCCCCTCCCTCTGCCCAATCTCCTGAAAGTACTGGACCAATCATCAGGCAAATTCCCCATATCCCCTCACACTTCCTCGACTGATCCCTCATTTTCTTGCTGCAACTGAAACTTAGCTCTACTCAGAGGTCACTAATTCCTGCAGCCTCCTCAAGTGATGGCTGTTTTCTCTCCCAGATTCTTCGATCACTGAGTCTAGATGTGAGGTGGTGTCATCCTTCCTCTTCATGATCTCTTCCAGATCACTCTTCCTTTGTTATTGTGGTTTAGTTGCTTCAGTCCTGTCTGACTCCTTGCGACCCCATGGACTGCAGCCTGCCTGGCTCCTCTGTCCATGGGATTCTCCAGGCAAGAATACTGGAGTGGGTAGCCATGCCCTCCTGCAGGGGATCTTCCTGACCCAGGGATGGAACCTGGGTTTCCTGCATTGCAGGCAAATTCTTTACCACTGAGCCACTAAGGAAGCTCATGAAAGTGAAAGTGAAAGTCGCTCAGCCATGTCCAACTCTTTGCAACCCCATGGACTATACAGTCCATGGAATTCTCCAGTGGTCCATTCTGAGTCTGCATTTACTTAATAGATGAGCAGCATTTTACCCTGTCGAGTGCTCTCTTCCAGTTGACACACTTTCTTCACTTGGTTTCCAGAACACCACACTCTCCTGCTTGCTTCCTACCTTATCAGATGCTTCTTCCGCATCCTTTTGCTACTTTCTCTTCCTCCCACTGACATCTAAATGAAGCCACAGGGCTTAATCATTGAACTTTTCCTTTCTGGATATGCTCACTGCCTTGATGGTCTCATTCAATCTCATAATTTTCTATGAGTCTCTACCATGAATCTCTATCTCAGAACTTCTCTTGATGTGTCCATCTGCCTGACATCCCCATGCAAATTAACTGAGCTTCTGATCTTTTTCTCCTAATCTCTTCCTATTGAAGTCTCCCTTCCACCATCAAAGTCACTTTATGACAGTTGCAATCTTCTAGTCATTCAGGCCAGAAACCTTAATGGCATCCTTGACTCCTCTTTTTCACACAGCATGTCGAGTTCATCAGAAAATCCTGATGGATATTCTTTCAAATATATCTGCCATTTGACCAGTTCTTACCAGCTTTACTACTAATACCTCTAGCCCAAGAAACTGTTATTTTGCACTTAGATTGCTTCAACACCCTCTGTTACTTCCGTCCTTGTCTTCTAAACATGGTAGCCAAAGTAATCCTACCAAGCATAGGCTGAACATATCGTTTCTTGGCTTATAACCCTACAGTGACTTCCCAGCTCACACTGTGTAAAAGTTAAAAGTCCTTACAATAATCTACCAGGCTTTACAAGATCTAGTCAGTTACCAACTCTCTAACCTCATCTCCTACCACTCAAAGACCCTGAAGCTTTCTTGTCAGTTTCTGACCATTCCATGCACACTTCTGCATTAGAGCTTTTGCATCTGCTCTTTCGTCTGCATAGAATGTTCCTTCTCTGAGTATTCATGTGGCATACTCCCTCAGCTCCTTCAGGTCTATCTAAAATGCAATCATCACTCCATCTTTGACACTCTATATCTCCTTTACCTAGAGGCTTCCCAGGTGGCACAGTGGTAAAGAATCCACCTGTGAATGCAGGAGACACAAGAGATGTGGGTTCGATCCATGGATCAGGAAGATCTCCTGGAGAAGGAAATAGCAAGCCACTCCAGTATTCTTGCCCAGAAAATTCCATGGATAGAAGAGCCAGGCAGGCTACAGTCCACGGAGTTGTAAAGAGTCAGACATGACTGAGCACACACACACACACACACACACACAAACCCACACACATCTCTATTACCTGCTTTATTTTTCACCTCAGCACTTATTGCTGTCTGTAAGTAATAATACTAGATATTTTAATTATTTACCTTATTGATAGTTTGCCTGTTCTACTGAAATATAACTGCCATTTGAGTAGGGATTTTGACCTAAATTATCCACTGTTGTATACCTAGGGCCTTGAAGTATGCTGGTACATACTAGGTGTTCAGTTAATATTTGTGGAAATAATCATCTTACAACATACCAAGTGCAGTGTAGGTGTTTAGAAGGTATTCACTGAATATTTTTTGACTTCTTTTCATTGAACAGAAATCCATTACAGCAGTGGTCCCTAAACTTTTGGCACCAGAAAGTGATTTTGTGGAAGACAGTTTTTCCACAGAACAGGGCAAGGATGGGGAAATGGTTTGGGGATGATTCATGAGCATTACATTTATTGTGTACTTTATTTCTATTATTATTATTATTATATCAGCTTTAGCTCAGATCATTAGTTGTTAGATCCCAGAGGCCAGGAACCCTGCAATAAAGGACTCCTCCTGCCCCCAGAATTAGTTAGCACCTCAGCCAATGACCCATATTCAGAATCTATGCATGCATGCATGCATGCAAAGTCGTTTCAGTCATGTTTGATTCTTTGTGATGCTATGGACTGCAGCCTGCCAGGCTCCTCTGTCCTAGGGATTCTCCATGCAAGAATATTGGAGTGGGTTGCCATGCCCTCCTCCAGGAGATCTTCCCATTCAGAATCTATATCCTCCCTCAAATGTAACTTCCATTAGCATTACCTGAGTTGTGTCGCCATCTTGCTCAACCATCAACTAGCATTCTACCCATACTTACCATGTGGTTTGAGTCACAATGACACTTTATGTTACAGCATTTCTTCCTTTAGTGTTCATATATAAGGCCTGAAATAGTACCAGGAAACTATAGTCATTCTGTCAGAACAAGTTTGAGACCACACCAATAGTCATAATGTATCAGGCCATTCCCAAATGACCTCTTAATCTCATT
This sequence comes from Nanger dama, assembly GCA_917880005.1. Lineage (NCBI taxonomy): Eukaryota > Metazoa > Chordata > Mammalia > Artiodactyla > Bovidae > Nanger > Nanger dama. The sequence continues at coordinate 4,948,734 of CAKJTW010000088.1, forward strand.
GTAAACTAGCCCCCATGATTTGGAGAGCTGCTGAGAGACAAAATCATGGCCAGAGCTCTACAGCCTTAGGGAATCCTTTGTTTCCCCAGAACCTCTTAGAAATGATTATTATAGCTTTAATATCATTAACCTTTATTGAGTTCCTTCAATGTGCCAGGCATGGGCCTGTGCACATTATGTGATTAACTCATAGAAGTTTCTCAACAACCTAATGAAGTGGAAGCTACTATTATCCTCATTTTAGATGTGAGAAAGCTGAAGCACAGAGAGTTCAGTGACTCTTGAAGTCACACAGTTTGAAAGTGGCAGAAATTGGATTCCACCTCAAACAGTAATCCCTACCAGTGTACCTACCATAGGATGTTGTAGTCCAGACACTATCAAGCTGCAATCTAGATCCAGGAGTGCTAATCCTATCACTTCCTTCTCTAGTGGATGAGAGAAAAGGAGCAGGAAGTAAGTCTCCCACTCTGACTGTGTGGGAATTGGCCTTTCTTGCTTCATATACACTGAAATGATAGGTGGGTGAGGGGTGTTCCCAGCTTCTGGTGTCAGACAAATATGAGATGCACTTTTCCACCTTTCACACCATCTCATACTTTAATGGTTGGAAATTTCAAATCACATCCCAAGCTTCTTGGAACTCAAAATTGAGTTATCTGACTCAGTAAAATGTAGCTTTCTCACTTAAAAGGATTTGCCCAAGAGGCCTCTGGGATTTCAAATATACTTAAAAGCAACAACTGTGTTGAATCTCGGAATTATAAGGGATTGCTTTTCCGCTGGAGAACACACAGGATGTATTAAACAGAGGGGGAAATGTTTGAAGTTCAACAAGCTTTGAGTTTCATCCCACCCACCACATTTGAAAACTATCTGAGTCATTTGATGAGGGCAAACTACAGCTGAGTTCCCTCTTTCCTGGTGTTCTTGTGGCTTTATTGCCTTGACATTGACATGCTATCTCTATAGGAACGTTTGCACCTATATCTGCTAAGCCCTTTTTATTGGAATCAAGAAGAGCCCATTTTCCAAAAGCTACCTGGAGGAGGGTGTCTGAAGGGTAGCTGGGAGCAACTGCCCCATTAACAGAAGGCTAATATTCTCACAGCAGTAGATACAGCTCTGAACAAAACAGTGAAGGGGAATAGGCTTATCCAGGCCCTGAGCTGCTTTCAAACAAATTCAACAATATATTAATAATTCTATAATTAATAATAATATAATTTGACTTAGGGAAAATTTCTAAACTTCTCTAATTAGGTATTGTGTGCTTAGTCACTCAGTCGTGTTTAACTCTTTGCGACCCCATGGACTAAAGCCCACCAGGCTCCTCTGCCCATAGGACTCTCCAGGCAAGGATACTGGAATGGGTTGCCATGCCCTCCTCCAGGGGATGTTCCCAACCCAGGGATCGAACCCAGGTCTGTCACATTGCAGGAGGATTCTTTACAGTCTGAGCCACCAGAGAAACCCCTAATTGTTATTTCCTTACTATTAAATGGGGATAACACTTGCTGGGAAAGATTGAGGGCAGGAGGACAAGGGGACGACAGAGAATGAGATGGTTGGATGGCATCACCAACACAATGGACATGAGTTTGGGTGCACTCCGGGAGTTGGTGATGGACAGGGAGGCCTGGCGTGCTGCAGTTCATGTGGTCACAAAGAGTCGGACAAGACTGAGTGACTGAACTGAACTGAACTGAACTGAACATTTGTTACCTAGAAGGGTTGTTGTGAGGATTAAACAAAAAATATAAGGTACTTGAGATAGTGCTGAACACATAACAAGTATTCAGTAAATTTAACTTATTATTGATACTATTGTTGTTATTGCCAGTCTTGCAAATGTCCACTGTTCTTTACTACTTATTAAAACCTGCTTTCAGATGTTTCATTTGCCTAAGAAATAAATGAAACTAATTCAAAGTCTTACCTTCCTTCCTAAATTCTTGATCAACACCTGCCATGGAACTCAGAGACAAAGGAATAGTAAAATAAAAGTCCTCCCAAGCAGCATATTTGTTCCAGGTCTATCTGGACCTGTAATAGTAGAAAGAGCACTGGCTTGGGGCCAAGGCTAAGGAAACCTACATAAGTTTGGAACCTTGAACAAGTCACTCCTTGGGCCTCCTTATAACAAATGAAAAGACTTAGGGGATCTTAAATCAGTGTTTTTCAAATCTTTTTTTTTTGCCACAGAACTATTTATTCAAATGACCTCTCACAGGGACATACCATCAAAAAAAAAAAATGGATTTGGGAGGTGAGTATGGGATTCCTCTCCTCAGGCCTTGGGAGGGTTCTATGAACCCCTGGGCAATGAATAGTCACACTGCATACTACTCAATTACAGGATCACCAAATCCCTTCTGAGTCTGATGCCCTAGGCATGCTACCTTCTCTCCTTAAAAATCCAAGCTGGATTTCCATCATCCTCTGAACCTGCTCTCCTTATACCTACCTTTCATCTGGAGGTTCCTCATACTTGAAAGGTGTTCTGGTATCCTCTCCATTTTTATCTCTATTGGTGGTCATAGTCTCTCACCCTTAGACCATTTTAATGCAGACTTCTTGCCTTTTAGCACTATATATAGAGAGAGACATGCATTCTTCAGTTCCTGGTAGGCCCTGCTACTCCCTACTACTTACTCAAACTCAAGTCAAGCATGTATATTACTTCCCTGGCCCCAAAGGCATCTGAATTTATTATATTAGATCTGTCACCTGTCATTCAAGGTCCTGCTCAGATTTAGCTTTCAGACTTCTCTAGTACCTCTCATCTTAATGATCTTCTTATACTTACAATATAGTTGTAAAGATTAAAATAGTTGAAAAAGTAGAGAATAACTTAGAGTTTAATTTTAGAGAACTAATTATAAAAAGAGAACAGCTGGTCAACTTTTTCTGGCTCTCTTATGACAACTTATAACAAATATGCAATCTTTTCTTGATTGAGTGGCCAACTATATGTTCATGGAATAGAATTAATTTGAAAAGATGTGCCTTAATAATCATAATCAGCAGTGTATTAAGATGACACTAATTTCAATTAAGAAAAACTCTCAAATTTTCAAAGGCTTGACACAATAGAATTTAATTTCTTATATACAAGTCCAGTGTGGGTGTACTTAGAATATGGATTACTTTGAAAACCTTTTTATTTTAAAAGAATTTTAAGCTGATGGAGGAATGGCAAAGATCAAGCAGAGAGTTCTCAGGTACCCTTTTTCAGTTTTTCCTAATATTAACAGGTTTTATAATCATGGTGCATTAATTAAAGCTATAGAATTATCATCGGTACAGCTCTATTAACTAAACTACAGATTTTAATCAAATTTCACCAGTTTGTCCATTTATATCCTTTTCCTGTCCCAGTGTCCAACCCAGAATACCACACTGCATTTAGTTGTCATGTCTCTTTAGTCTCCTCCAATCTGTGACAATTTCTTGGTCTTGACTTGTTTTACATGATCTTGGTACTTAAAAAAAATACTACACAGTAGTAGTTATTTGCGGCAGTTATTCAGTGAAAAATTGGCCTTTCCATATCTAAAAATTTCTCTAGTGAGGAATATTCAACATTCAATAAACTACACACGTCTGAAGTGTACAATTTGGTACATCCAAGGTATATATTTATATAGATACGTACACACACCCCCCTCCCCCATGGAATTGTCAAGAAATGCACATATCCATCACCCTCAAAAATTTCTTCATGCCTTTCTGTCATTTTTCCTTCCTATTCCTCTTTATTTCTTTGACTTCTTGAACTCAGCCTAATTATTTTATGATTCATCCCTGCTGTTTCATGTATCAATAGTTGTTGGAGAGGTCACACAGAGGACGTGACTGCCAGCTGACCCATGAGCTTGTCCAGGTCATGCATTCTGCTTGCCTTCCAAGCACTCTAGGAACCAGCTTTGAGATAGTGAGGTGATGTTGAGACCATCTGGACGGTATATATGACTGAATCCCACTAAGCACCTGGGTGTGTGCTCAGTCCTATCCAACTCTATGCTACCCCATGGACTGTAGCCCACCAGGCTCCTACCCCATGGACTGTAGCCCACCAGGCTCCTCTGTCCATGGAATTTTCCAGGCAAGAATACTGGGGTGACTTGTCATTTCCTCTTTCGGGAGATCTTCCCAACCCAGGGACTGAACCCACATCTCCTGCATGTCCTGTGTTGGCAGATGGATTCTTTACCACTGTGCCACCTGGGAAGCCCAAATCCCCTTTAAGAGCTCTGTATAAACTTTAAGATTCTGGCAGGCAAGTGCAGATATCTACTTGGTTTTGCGGCTGCTCAAGAGAAGCCTCCTGGGTAAGTTCCCTTGCTTATTAAAGCTACCACCTGCTGATCTAGAGTGATCTGCCTCCTTCTTTGGTCCCTCTTTCCCTTGCAGGAGCTAGGTTGTAAAAGCAAATGTTGGCAAGCCAGCCAAGGAGACAGAAGATGTGGGCTTTGAAAAAGATGCATCTGAGAGGGAAATCCTGAGTTGGCCATTGATATCTGTTTGGGGAGGGGTGGCATATAGATGCTTGTGGACTTTCATGTGAGTACAGAGACTCCCAAAGCCAGCTGGTTTGATGCCCTTGTTGGAAGGGCTGCACATGGCACACCGTGGCAAACATAGGGGTGTATGTCTGCACAGCAGTTGGCCTCTCTGTGGGCCAATTACTAGCCACTGATGTCCAGTTAGAGGCAGAAGTTCAAGTTAGAAAGTTGGAAGAAGAGCTGTGGTTAGAAGTTAGAAGGGTGCATGATGGTTCACTTCATTGCTAGCTTCGGGGCAGGTGGACAGACAAGGTAGCAGAAAAGTGAAGAAAGTTAAAGTGTTAGTTGCTCAGCCATGTCTGACTCTTTGCCACCCCGTGGACTGTAGCCCCCAGGCTCCTCTGTCCATGGGATTCTCCAGGCAAGAATATTGGAGTGGGTATCCATCCCCTTTTCCAGGGATTTTCCAAATCCTGGGATCAAACCCAGGTCTCCCACATTGCAGGGCAGATTCTTTACCATCTGAGCAACCAGGGAGTTAGAGTAGAGCGTAAGTTGGGGAACATAAAATGCCATGTTGCAAAGTTAGGCGGGCATCTCTCCAAAGCATGGCTACTATTTGAATTACTTGTGTCTGTGACTCTGGATGCTTGGGTACTGTGATAAAGATACAAGGAGAGATAAATTCTAGGATGTTGGTCCAAACTCTGGAGGGGGATAGAAACCTCACATACTCGCAGAGAGCAATATCTACTAGGTGCTGTAGAATTTGTGGATCCTCCAAATGCCCCAACCCTATTCTTACGGCAGTCCTTGTGGCCAGTAGTATTAGCAGAAGAAAGTCCCACTGGTGCCTGCTATACAGATGCCTGGAAGCAGGAAGTAACGTCAGCAGCTAAGGGGGCTGAACTCAGCGTGATTTGGAAGGGGATCACTCAGCAAAGGTGTAGGCTTCATCACATTTGCTACATAGGTGATCGTGTGACAGTTTTACCTCAATTACAGTTTTTTTTAACTAGACAAAAACTTCATTTTTTTACATACATATATATGCCTGGGTTTTGTTTTTTTTTCAGATTCTTTTCCCTTATAAGTTATTACAAAATATTGAGTAAAGTTCCCTGTGCTATACAGTAGGTCCTTTTAAATTATCTATGTTATATATAGTAGTGTGTATATATTAATCCCAAACTCCTAATTTATTCCTTTCCCCTGACCACCACCCAATCTTGGCACTTTTGAAGACAGATGGATTATAGAATATCCAGTAAATTGAGTTTGTCTGAGGTATTCTTGTGATTAGACTAGGATTTCAGAATTTGGAGAATAGCTTCTCATTACATTATATCAGGGAATATTTGATATCCACATGACTTATCACTGATTATGTCTGCCTTCATAAGCTTGGTTAAGGCAATGTCTGCAGGTTTTCTCCATTATAAAGTTATTGCTTTTTCCATACACTATTCTTTGCAAGCAAGTCATTAAATCCAGCCCATGTTCAAGGGGAAAAGAATTAAGCTCCACTTTCTAGAGGAAGAAGCAGAAAGGAATTGTGGACATATGTTGAAACTACCACAATAATTACTAAATATTTAGGGGAAGATACTTTGAAGCTGGGCTTCCCTAGTGGCTCAGTGGTAAAGAATCCACCTGCCAATGCAAGAGGCAAGGGTTCAATCCCTGAGTCAGGAAGGTCCACTGGAGAAGGAAATGACAACCCACTCCAGTATTCTTGCCTGGGAAATCCCATGGACAGAGGAGCCTGGTGCGCTACAGTCCAAGGGGTTGCAAAGAATTGGATGAGACTGAGCATGCACACACCCACTTTGAAGCTATGCAAATGTTTTGTTCCTCCTTAAAAGTTTTTCTCACTAATTTTTGCATTCATCAGGAGACTGCCTTTAGAAATTATTACTGTGTTGTTCTAAAGCTGACTTTCTATTTCTCTCATTAATTCTACATGTATTATTTGGGATTATGTTATAACACATTTTTCCATTTCCCCATTTATTTATTCAACCATTTATATCAATATGAAATCATGAATGTTTATTTGTTCTTTGGGTTTATAAGGCAAAATTTACATTTTGTTGTTCAAACTGTTGCAGCTTTGGGCACTAAGAGCTCTTTCAGGTTGTCTCTTGTGCCCTTTTGATATACTCCCACTTAAATTATTTATTTACCTTAATTTCCTTCTTAATTCATAAACTCCCTTGCTTTCTGTTATCATCACAAGGTGCTCCAGGATTATTTCCCACCTGAAGCTTAGAATCAGACAAATTTTCATATGTTGTATCTTCAAGTCAAAATGTTTTCAACTTCCACCGAGATTTCCTTTGACTCATGACTTACTTGCAAGTATGTTGTTTACTTTTCAAATATTTGATGATTTTATAAATAACATTCCATTATTGATTTCTAGTTAAATTCTGGTGTGGTCCAAGAACATACTTTGTAGGACTTCTATTTTAAATTTTATAAGGTTTGTTTTATAGCCCAGAATGTGGTCTATCTTAGTAAATTTTCCATGTGTATTTAGGAAGAATGTGTATTCAGCTGTTGTTTATTTAGAGCACTCTATAAATGTCAACTAGGTCAAGTTGGTTAATAATGTTGCTCAAATCATCTATATATTTACTGGTATTTTATAGGTAAAATATTAACCAATATATTCCAACTAGAATTGTGGATTTGTCTATTTGTCTTTTCAGGGCTAACAGTTTTTCCCTTTATATATTTTGAATTTCTCCTGTTAGGCACATAAACATTTAGGATTATTATTATTTTTATCATTATGTAATATCCCTTTTATCCCTGATAATATTTCTTGTTATAAGGTTTACTTTCATTGTAATTGATGTAGCTACTCCATCTTTCTTCTGTATGCCTCTGAAATTTTTATGGAAAGCTGGGCATGCTATATTGGACAGTAGATTCTAAAGTATATATTTTTAATGCTTGGAGGGGAGCATGCCATTCCTTTTGCTATGCCTTTGGTGTGAAAATTTGTAGTACAATAATCAGGAAAGAGATGGGCTGGATTTGAAGTTTGCTTTACACTTGGCTTTGGATCTTCTCCTTGTCATGCTCCCCAAAGAGAATCTTTCTTGTGCTTCTCGTCCAACTCTATTTCCTTGTTATTTTTACTTGACACTTGTTAGCGTGGTGGTGGTGGTATTGAGGAGGGAGGGAGCTATTCTCCAACATTCTGAGTAAGCCCCAATCTTAGGCAGATGCTATGAACCTGAGTTGGGGTTATGGCCTTCAGAAGTATTCCTGCTCCTCTTTCAGACATAATGCTGGGCCAATCCCACATTCATGGCTCATCCCAGGGGAAGTTTTTGTCCTCTTTTTAGTTGTTCCCAGCTGAAATTTGATTTCTATTGGTGCCATCAGGCTACAGTTTTTGTTGCCTTTGTCACTGCAGGTTGTTTCTGTTTCTCATAGGAGATAGGAATGGAATCTGGGTGAAGTTTCAGCACAGCCTGCTGCTCCTTCTCCACTAGTCAGCAGCACAGGAAGAGGGTAAAGCTTTCTCAGGATTTCCTCCATCTTCCTAGTGAGCACCTATGGGATTCCAATAGGAAAAATACTACTAGGAAGTGTGCAATTTTCTATGTCTGCAGCCATCAGGGACCTCATACTCTCATACTAGTCCACGTTCAGCCTTTAGTAATTTGCTTTTTGAGAAAATCTGGCTAAATTCTCTTCCTGGCTCGTATGGCTTTTGGTAGCCTCTGTGCCAGGTTAGCACCAGCATCTTGTTTTTCTTTGCAGCCATCCATCAATCTCTAGGTTTCAGGTAGTCGTTTGGCCTGTAACTTTAGTCATCTCATGTGTTTAATTAAAAAACATTAGTTTGTAGTTTGTTCACCTTCCTTGTTGTTGTTGAAAGAATGGGAGCAACACTTTTTCCAGCCCTCTACATCTTCAAGGTGAAACTGGTGGGTGAAAATTTACATGTATTTATTCAGAGACCTAGGCTCCATTCTCTGGTGGTTTTACTGTACACTAAGGCCCACATATAATTATTCATGTTCATAGTTGGATTTTATTTAGTTGATATCCTTAGGTATTAGATTACTAGGTATTGCAGTGTGTGTTCTCTAGGAAACAAACTCTAAGACAGAGATTAACATGGAGAAGTTTGGTCCAAAGTCATACATCGGAGAGGCAGATGTCTCCAACCAAGGGAAATATCTAGAGAGGGCTGTTCAGGGCCATCACCTGGGAATGGCTGGAGAAATAAGACTTGAAGGGGATCTGGGCAATGTATAACGGCTTCTGATAGACCGAATCAAAGCAGACACATATCTTAAGGCTCTTGATAGACCACTGTCAAGAATTTCACAATTCAGGAATTCCCTGGAGGTCCAGTGTTTAGGATTCTGTGCTTTCACTGCCGAAGGCACAGGTTCGATACCTGGTTAGGGACTAAGATCTCACAAACTGCACAGCCAAAAAAAAAAAAAAGTTCCAGCAAGGTTATATTTAACCTCTTGTACCTGTTTTTTTCCATCTGTAAAATAGAAATTAAAAGATCTACTTCATAGAGCTTTCACTGTGAGAATTAAATGAGTAAATATAACATTCTTATAATATTACCTAGAATATACTAAATACTAAATTCCTTTTTATAAATGTGACATATTACATTTTGTAAATTTAAGCTTGTTACTTTGATACACTTATATATTGCAAAATGATTATCATTGAAGCAATATTTATCACATTATATAATTATAGTACAATATTACTGTCTGTATTCATCATACTATGCATTAGATCTCTATAACTTGTTAACTACTCATTGCAAGTTGATAATCTTCAACACTATCACTTTTACACCCCCATCCCTGGTAACCACCATTTTACTCTCAGTTTTTTATTTTTATTTTTTTTAATTGGAGGCCAATTACTTCACAATATTGTGGTGATTTTTGCCATAGATGGTGGTTTTTGAGTTTTTAGATTCCATGCATAAGTGCTGTCATTTAACTGAACTTAGCAATATCAACAGTTCTGGATGATGGAAATTACCAAAAGACTTGGGAAACTATTTTTAAGTAAGCATACCATAAAACATAATTATTGCTGAAAAGTTCACCTAAAAATTCTTATCCCATTTATATGTAGCTAAATCACTGTTCTTAACAATTATGTCTCAGTCAGTTCAGTTCAGTCTCTCAGTTGTGTCCAACTCTTTGTGACCCCATGGACTGCAGCACACCAGGCTTCCCTGTCCATCACCAACTCCTGGAACTTGCTCAAACTCATGTCCACTGAATTGGTGATGCCATCCAACCATCTCATTCTCTATCATCCCCTTCTACATTCAATCTTTGCCAGCATCAGGGTCTTTTCCAATGAGTTAGTTCTTCACGTCAGGTGGCCAAACTATTGGAGCCTCAGCTTCAGCATCAGTCTTTTCAATGAATATTTCAGGACTGATTTCCTTTAGGATGGACTGGTTGGATCTCCTTGCAGTCCAGGGGACTCTCAAGATTCTTCTCCAACACCACAATTCAAAAGCATCAGTTCTTTGATGCTCAGCTTTCTTTATGGTGCAACTCTCACATCCATACATGACCACTGGAAAAACCATAGTTTTAGACTACCCATAAAAACTTCATGGGACATTAGACAAAGTGAGCCATCATCTTGAGCTATTTTCTTTCTTTTCCTGATAGATTTTGTAATGAAGCTAACATGAACTTATGGCTAGTAAACTCAGAATAAAAGTTGTGTGTCTGCTTTATATGTGATGCCGATACCTCTGAATATGTATTTAATCTCAAGTGGCCTCAGCCTGTAGTGGCTTGAAGCAGAATTTCAGTTCCTCAGTCAGAGAACTGGAGTCAGGTTGTGGCTAGGAGCACCAAATCCTAGCCACTAGACTATTGACCAGTGACACGGCCCTGGCCCATCTGGCTTTATAGAAGTGAATTTCCGTAAAGAGATGGAAAGCAGTGAAACAAGTAAAGTGTCTATTTGGAGGAAAAAAGATATGTGTGGACAGGCAGATTCAGGATGAGTTGCACCCATGTGGGAGTTTGAATCACTCACATGGGGCATTTCTTCCAGGTTTTCTTGTCTAATCATCTTGCTTTGCCTGGTTCTGAGTCCATGTTTGGTTTATCTCAGGGTCCTCCTATGTGTGTCTGTGTGTGCATCTCTCAGCCAAGATGGATTCTAGTGAAGAGATCTATGGGTAGATTAACAACATTTACTATGAGGCTATACCCCCTTTCTTTTGACCACCAAGGAGCCTTTCTGCACATGTGTAGTTAGGAAGGTCTCCTTGACCTTGAGAATGAGGAATATGTGATTTTTTTAATCTTTTATCTTGGCACAGTTCAGCTCTTCTCTCACTCTTGCTGTTTTGGAATATCTGTCCACAGGGGACAAAATCCAGCTGCTCAGCCTGGGGCCCATCTATCTCCTGCCTTTTATCCATTTGAATTAATCAACAAATTTAAACAAGCTTTATTTACTGAAGATTATCTCAGATATTGTGAACTTGCAAAAAGTTGGATTAGTTTCTCTGTTTCTGAGAGTATTGGAACATCCATTTCTTACAAGAGCTTGTCCTTCAAATCAATGAAGCAGACCTCATTTAAAAATTAATTTGGGGAATATCATCTCAAGGTAGAAAAATATCACATATACATCGACACAAATAAACATACAGACAGATGCCAACAGAGACCTTATAGCTATTGTTCTAAAATTTTAGTCATGATTCAGATACAAAACTCACTAGTTTATATGTAACAGCTGGATCCAAATTTTGTTTCTGGCAGTTTGGAATAAACTTCCCCACTCAGAGGGCTGAGTTCAGTTCAGTTCAGTTCAGTCGCTCAGTCGTGTCCGACTCTTTGCGACCCCATGAATCGCAGCACGCCAGGCCTCCCTGTTCATCACCAACTCTTGGAGTTCACTCAGACTCACGTCCATTGAGTCAGTGATGCCATCCAGCCATCTCATCCTATGTCATCCCCTTCTCCTCCTGCCCCCAATCCCTCCCAGCATCAGAGTCTTTTCGAATGAGTCAACACTTCGCATGAGGTGACCAAAGTACTGGAGTATGAAATCCCAGGGTTGATCTCCTTCACAATGGACTGGTTGGGTCTCCTTGCAGTCCAAGGGACACTCAAGAGTCTTCTCCAACACCACAGTTCAAAAGCATCAATTCTTTGGCGCTCAGCCTTCTTCAGTCCAACTCTCACATCCATACATGACCATAGGAAAAACCATAGCCTTGACTAGACGGACCTTAGTTGGCAAAGTAATGTCTCTGCTTTTGAATATGCTATCTAGGTTGGTCATGACTTTTCTTCCAAGGAGTAAGTGTCTTTTAATTTCATGGCTGCAGTCACCATCTGCAGTGATTTTGGAGCCCCAAAAAATAAAGTCTGACACTGTTTCCACTGTTTCCCCATCTATTTTCCTTTAAGTGATGGGACCAGATGCCATGATCTTCGTTTTCTGAATGTTGAGCTTTAAGCCAACTTTTTCACTCTCCGCTTTCACTGTCATCAACAAGTTTTTAGTTCCTCTTCACTTTCTGCCATAAGGGTAGTGTCATCTGCATATCTGAGGTTATTGATATTTCTCCCGGCAATCTTGATTCCAGCTTCTTGATTCAATCTTGATTCCAGCCCAGTGTTTCTCATGATGTACTCTGCATATAAGTTAAATAAGCAGGGTGACAATATACAGCCTTGACACACTCCTTTTCCTATTTGGAACCAGTCTGTTATTCCATGTCCAGTTCTAACTGTTGCTTCCTGACCTGCATACAGATTTCTCAAGAGGCAGGTCAGGTGGTCTGGTATTTCCATCTCTTGAAGAATTTTCCACAGTTTATTGTGATCCACACAGTCAAAGGCTTTGGCATAGTCAATAAAGCAGAAATAGATGTTTTTCTGAAACTCTCTTGCTTTTTCCATGATCCAGCAGATGTTGGCAATTTGATCTCTGGTTCCTCTGCCTTTTCTAAAACCAGCTTGAACATCAGGGATTTCATGGTTCACGTATTGCTGAAGCCTGGCTTGGAGAATTCTGAGCATTCCTTTACTAGCTTGTGAGATGAGTGCAATTGTGCGGTAGTTTGAGCATTCTTTGGCATTGCCTTTCTTTAGGATTGGAATGAAAACTGACCTTTTCCAGTCCTGTGGCCACTGCTGAGTTTTCCAAATTTGCTGGCATATTGAGTGCAGCACTTTCACAGCATCATCTTTCAGGATTTGAAACAGCTGAACTGGATTTCCATCACCTCCACTAGCTTTGTTCGTAGTGATGCTTTCTAAGGCCCACTTGACTTCACATTCCAAGATGTATGGCTCTAGATGAGTGATCACATCATAATGATTATCTGAGTCTTGAAGATCTTTTTGTACAGTTCTTCTGTGTATTCTTGCCACCTCTTCTTAATATCTTCAGCTTCTGTTAGGTCCAGACCATTTCTGTCCTTTATCGAGCCCATCTTTGCATAAAATGTTCCCTTGATATCTCTAATTTTCTTGAAGAGATCTCTAGTCTTTCCCTTGAAGTTTCTTTTAAACTAATAATTGTAGAGAAGATATTTAAGATTTTCCCCATATTTTTCCATAAATATTTTTGGAATATTTGCCCATAGTCCAACAGCTCCTTTTTTTTTTTCTGTTGAAAAACATTTCTTTACAGTTTGCATTTCAAAGAATGGCTCTCTTGTAGGTCCTAGAGAAGATGGGTGTAGAATATTTATATCTCAAGAAGCACAGAGATAGTATCCAAGTTTTTTTCCAAGGAGTTTTAAGATATATTTATCTGTTTTCAGAGGTATAGTGCAGGACACTTTAATTACTCTTTAAAATTTTTCCTTATTTTTCTTAAGTGCAGGACAGTTCTGTTTTCAGTATCCTAATCTTTTGCAATATCTGCAAACACTTTGAGATGAATAAGAAATGTTTGGGAGTTGGTCAAAAGGATCGGTAGATTTTGAATTGCTTCTAGAACTGAATTTCTGGTTTCATACAGATTTGCAAGACAAAGGCAGTTGTTTCATGTTTATCAAAGAGTTGAGTTGTAGCCTCAGTGATATCAAAAGGCTGATTCGCTCATCTAACTACATTTTCTTTGATTTACTTCTTTATATCAGAGAGATTTCTAACTAAGATGTAAATCAAAATATTTCTATGCTCAAGAACTTCAGGGTTTGATGCAGCATGACTTTAAAAATGTCTATATAAATCATTCAACAAAGACCTTCTTACTGAGTGCAGTTCAGCTTTGGACTAATTCACCTTAAGGGAGGAAACCTCTACTGTTGATTTTATCATCCTTCAGCTGATCATTTTCATAAGGGCCTAGGATAAATTCTGGTCATCTGTTTCCCCTGTGAAATGAGGTTTTCCTCAAGGGGCCATTTTGCTTGTCTGATCAACTATAGTATAATCAAGGGTAGGAAGAATAGACCTTAGCAGCCAATCAAGGTACCTGTGAGTAGGGTTTCTGAATGGCCAATAATTTTTCTAACTCCTCAGTAAATTTGATAAGATCTTCTGAAAGTGGAGGCAAAAAGAGATTTGTAATTTCATTTTTGAAGGGAGTCTCTAAGACTAGCCATCATAATCTTACTGAGACGACCCAGAGGGATGGTACGGGGGGGGGAGGAGAAGGGAGGGGGTTCAGGATGGGGAACACGTGTATACCTGTGGCGGATTCATGTTGATGTATGGCAAAACCAATACAATATTGTAAAGTAATTCACTTCCAATTAAAATAAATAAATTTATATTTAAAATAATTTGATCTTCCCATCGGTACCAGTCAGACAATTCTTTGTGATGAGAACTCCGTAAACATTATTTTTTTCTAGTAGAGATTTTTCAATTCAAAGAGTCCATGGTCTGGCCACTGACCAGTAGGACCTTAGGATCTTATATTAATCTCAGTAGCAGCTCAAGCCAACAAGCTGCTGTGCTAGTCAGAGAATGTCTGGAACACTGATGTTCCTGGCATTGTGCTTTGGGACAGGCAATGAATGCCAATCCAGAACCTTTCAGATGGCATTGGCTTAGATAATAAGGAGTCCAGCAACCTATTATTATTGTTGCTGTCATTTTGCAGTGGCACTAGCAGTAAATAAAAGTGCCCATCTTTCAGCACAATAGCTACCCATGGGGATTTTCATTAAAAATAAAAATTTCTGCTTAATGTCACTTATATTTCTTTGCAGATTATCTGCCCATGTCCTTTCCCATTTTTCATTAGGATCTACATTTTTTTCTTATTGTTGATTCATGAGAATTTTTCAGATCTTAATATTCATCATTTGTCAGTCATATGTTATAAATTAGAAACATGTTTCTAGTTTTTAATGTATCTTTTAGCCCTTTTAGGTTAGATTATTATATTTTATATACTTGCTTTAAGAAGTCTAATTAGTGGATCAATGTCAAAATAACATTAATGATAATGAATATAATGTTAAAGATATTGTTTAATGTTGCCTAACACCAATTGAGTATTCACTATTCTTGCATGGTAAGAGGCATTCATTCATTTATGCATTATTTTACTTTGTTCTTACCACAAATCTATGAGATGACATCTTATTTTAGGCCCATTTAATAGATAAGAAAATTGAGGATTAGGGAGATTAAACAACTTGTCCTAAACTGGTAAGTGGTAGAATTGGGACTGAAACTCAGTTCTCTTAGATTCCACAGCCAGCATTTTCTAAGGTGTGTTTTATGAAAGACTATCCCCACAAAACACTACACATACGCATGTGTACAAATACACACATACACACAAACACAGGTGTGTTCCGTAGTCAAAGCAGTCCAGTAGAATCTTGAATACTTGATTCCAGAGACAGTTCATGTATGTTAGCATATTAAAAGCTCCGAGGGACACTTTAGGAAAGAAAGTTGTTTAACTTGTGTAATCTAGGATTTTCCCAAATTACCTCATCATAAATCTTTTATTCTCCACTGTACCACTAACAGATGTCAGAAATAGTGTTCTGTTTCACAGAACACTACTATACTACTCAGTCTCTCAACTAAAGGAGGTTTTCAATGGCCAGCTCTCTGAGATTCTGTTCACTCATCACCAATACAGATATAAACAAAGAGAATGACCTAATCAAATTAGCTCGTGACTCAAAATGGAGAAGAAAAGCTGCTGCACTAGATAACAAAATAAGGATTTAATAACCTGGCACAGTGGACAGGAGTAATCAGGTAAAATCTGACAGGGATAAATGTAAAATCTGAAAGTTAGGTTAAAACAAAAATCCATAATATGAGTACAATTTTGGAGAAAGCTTGATTTCACAAGTATTTGTGTGAGGAAGCCTGAGGAATTTAATTGATCATAAACGCAATAAGAAACAATAGAAATGTATTCAATAAGCAAGGAAGTACTAGCTCAGTTGGTAAAGAATCCGCCTGCAATGCAGGAGCCCCCAGTTTGATCCCTGGGTCGGGAAGATCCGCTGGAGAAGGGATAGGCTATCCACTCCAGTATTCTTGGGCTTCCTTTTGGCTCAGCTGGTAAAGAATCTGCCTGCAATGTGGGAGATCTGGGTTTGATCCTTAGGTTGGGAAGATTCCCTGGAGAAGGGAAAGCTAGCCACTCTAGTATTCTGGCCTGGAGAATTCCATGGACTGTATAGTCCATGGGGTCGAAAAGAAGTGGACATGACTGAGTAGCTTAAAAAAAAGACACTTTTAAAATTAATTTGTTTATTTTAATTGGAGGATAATGACTTTGCAATATTGTGATGGTTTTTGCCATACATCAACATGAATCAGCCACAGGGATACATGTGTCTTCCCCATCCTGAACCCTCCTCCCACCTTCCTCCCCACCCTACCCCTCTGGGTTGTCCCAGAGCACTGGCTTTGGGTGCCCTGCTTCCATGCATTGAACTTGCACTGGCCATCTGTTTTACAGAGGGTAATGTACATGTTTCAATGCTATTCTCTCATATCATCCCACCCCCACCTTCTGCCTGGATACAAGGATAGTGTTCAGAGTGGCAGAGATCCATATCCATTCCCTGGCCACTGTGCTGGTCAGAGGGTGTCTGGAGCACTGTGATGTTCCTGGCAGTGTGCTTCGGGACAGGCAATCCAGAACCTTCCAGATGGCACTGGCCACCACCATCTTTTGAGCAATAGTAGAAATAACTCAAGCTGTTTAGTCTGGCAACAGTAGATTCTGGGTGGCTGTTGGGAGCAGATGATTATACTGGATGTTTTTCATTTCTTTCCCTCTGTTCATTCATTCTCTGTTCTTCTCCATTGTGGTTTGTATCCTAGGAGACTCCCTGCCCTTTATTTGCCAGTGCAAGGTACTGAAGGAGATTAGAGTGTAAGCGGAGAGTAAGGTGGGTTCCCTTGACTGCCTCTCTGCTGGTTTGCTGGGTGGCTCTCTCCTCCAGCTTCAGCTACCCACTCTGATCTCAGATGACCTTCCCATCACCTTGACCCTTCAGGCTTAAGCTCCTGTCTGTCTTTGCTTGCTCTGGGGTGGGAGTGGCAGGGAGGAGGTTGCTAGGGTTTGCCTAACCCTGTTCACATCTTCATAAATACCCTTTGATCATGCTCTCTTCAATTACCCTGCCTGAGTGTGTCATCTATTTCCTGCTGGGACCAGACTCATACTGATGCTGGAATGATTAGGGTAATTATTTTCAAATATTTCAAGGGCTGTCCTCTGAAAGAGGGTGGAATTAAGACAAGAGAGTGGAAGCTATGGGAGATTGAATTCATCTCCTCCTTTATTCATTCATCTAATCTTATTAAGCCTCTACGATGTACCAAGCATTGTGTTAAGGATGAAACAGTGCTCTACAAGCTTATAACGAAGTGAGTTAATCTTGAATAGAAATAGGGGAGGCCTCCCAGGAAAAGATCTAAAAGGTGAGTAAGGATTAAAGGAGAAAGAAAGGAGAGCTTGGTCAGAATATTCCAGGAAGAGGAGCTTATTTGTGAGAAGGCCAGGCATGAGAGTAAAAGAGATTTGTTTGGGGAAGTGAAAGACAGCCCCAGTATCTAGCTTCTCTGACTTTCGGTTGGAAAGACAGCATTAAGGTTTGAGATTGGGAAAGGGAGGAGGGTCAAACATGCAGAGCTGCTGTGAACACAGACTTGATCCCACGGACCTCGGGTAAAAGTGAAAGTGTTAGTCACTCAGTCCTGTCTAACTCTTTGTGACTCCATGGACTGTAGCACACCAGGCTCCTGTGTTCATGGGATTTCCTGGGCAAGAATACTTATCGGGTGAAGAATCTGCCTGCAGTGCAAAAGACACAGGAGTTATGGGTTTGGTCCCTGGGTTGGGAAGATCCCCTGGAGAAGGAAATGGCAACTCACTCTAATATTTCTGGCCTGAAAAATCCCATGGGCAGAGGAGCTTGGTGGGTTATAGTCCATGGGGTCACAGAGTTGGACACAACTGAGTGACTCAGAGGGCAATACTGAAGTGGATTGCCATTTCCTACTCAGGGGATCTTCCTGGCCCAGAAATCAAACCTGGGTCTCCTGCATTGCAGGCTGATTCTTTACCATCTGAGCCACCAGGGAAGTTCCCAAGGACCATGGAAACCCCTTGAAAGTGTTAAAGCAAAAGAGGCACCCAGTACGACTTTCTCTTTCCATTGCAGCTGGAAGGGAGCAAGAATGTCCAAGAATCAAAGCTGTTCAGATATAAATCAAGTTACCTTGCTAAGGAACGAGCAGCCAGCTCCTAGAAGCAGAAAGAGTCTGGGTGACAGCTCCAGGATATTTTCAAGGGGAAAAACTGCACTAAGTGGACAATTGGACTGGGAGACATCTGTGATCCTTTCTAATTTTGCAAATTCTGATATTCCCTCTGGTCTGCTCCCCATGTTCCACAGTGGGATATAAGACACAAAGGTCTGAGAATTCATGCACCACCATTCATTCACAATGGGCAGTAAAAGGCATCTTCTTCTTTTCCAGTGCCTCCCGTTGGGCCTAGAAAACCAGAGACACATTCTAGACCCGAACCTCTGAGAACACACAGGGCTTTAGTGTTTATGTTCCTCTCACCCCAGCTGATACAGGAAAGGCACTGACCACAATGAGTTCCAAGGAATGGTTCTACCAGTGTCCAACCTTCAGCCTGCTAATCCCTGGCTTTCTAGGATATTAGACAAGTTTGCTATTCTTTTTTTTTTTTTTTTCAAATTAAACCCTATACAAAATAAAAATAAGAGAGCCACCATCTCAGTTCCTGGGTCAGCTTCACACTTTGGTCATAGTGGGGGCCAGGAATGGTCTAGGGTCCTGGAGACAGGGGCATTGTCAAGCACTTTGGAACTCACTCTCTGGGACTGGGCCGATCAGTGTGTGATAATGCAGCTGTGTGCAAATGCCGGGGCTGGAGCCATAATTATAGAAACCTTCTCATTATGCTTGAATGGGGGCCAGTGCCTAGCCCTGCCAGCGAGGAGGGTGTGAAGCTGCAAAACTGGCACGCTTGAGAGCAAGATGGCTTTTGCAGCCAGCACGGCCATCCGAGGTGTGCCAGCGAGCTTGTGTGCCTGCTCTCTGTTGGCGAGCGTCCCTAGTGCCCACTTATGGTCTCCCACCTTGGTCAGAATCTTTGTTCCTCACCAGGCTGCAATAAACACAGCAATTTTGTCAGTAGGGCTCGATTTTCTGGTCACTATTCCACTCAAACTCCTGTTCCCAAGACTCATCTTCCTCCCTCATGGCATCCTTCTATCTTTTTCACAGCCCCGGAATGGGTTCATGGTCCTTAACATCCCACATATAGAATAAGTTTGATCTGGGTAGCCCCTGCTCTCTGATACAAATGACACAGAAAGGAGCCTGGCTTGCCAGTCACTTCTTTTCTCTCTTTTTTTAGTGAATATGAAAACAAAAGTTTATTGAAACTAATGTCCTTGCTTATACAAATTCACTTTTTAAAAGGCTGGTACAAAGCTTGTAAGCAAGAACATCTGTATCCTATGACATGGAATAGCATTCTAGAAAGCCTGAAAAAGGTCCAGACACTTCTTATGGCCTTGAATGAGAGTAGATATATTTTGGCTAAAATATCCATTCATAAAAGATAATTAGAAAATCATCCATCTACACATTGAGTTGTCACAGCTTTAACAAGAACACTGGACCTGCCAGCATCACCAGGGCAACAGGAGGGCACTGCCGGGGAGAAGGGGAGAAGGAGAAGGAGTGATGTGGGAGCAACAGCCATGAAGGAGGGAGCAAAGCATAATAAAAGAAGTGTGTGGAGGTTTCATTTTCTTCATGGAAAATATGCTATTATCCAAAAGCAACTTCTCTGCCGGCATTTTTGCTTTTTCCAGTAGCAGCAAAGAAGTACAGTTTTATGTAACACATATAACAGGGAAAGTAGAACGGTGACCCTGGGAAAATTACAGCATTAAAAGTAATAAGCCTGCCATTGCCAATAAACCACACAGACACCATGCCGTGCTATCCTGAGTATAAAGGTGACATTTTAACAGTTATTCCTATAGTAACCTCTCCAACTGCAACTGCATTTTTTTGAAGCATCATACGCTTTACACACAGATAGTCTTTCAAGAGTCTGAGGATTTTTGAGACTTCATTCTTCAAGGCCCAGATCAGGCATCCCCTTCTTAAGAATATCCCACAGCCTGGGTTATATGCTCCCCAAATCTCTCATATTAATAGAAATGATTTTATTTACACATTGAGTGTTTACTTATCTTTCCACTCACTAGATTACGGGCTTCCTGAAGGTAGGAATCACATATTATTCATTTCTGAATCCCCAGTGTCCGTCAGTCCCTAGCTTTGTAAAGGTATATAGTTAAATCATTAATAGGTCTTATTCCTTGTCTCATCTTTAAGCCAAAAACATTAAAACTATGGGGCCGCTAAGTCAAGTTAGATATATGTATATAAACATATAAAAATAAATGTATAGTTTTATTTTTTTAATTTTATGAAAGTTACAATATTTTTAAAATTTTATTTTTATGGGAGGGGAATTTGGGGGAGAATGGATACATGTATATGGATGGCCGAGTCCCTTCACTGTTCACCTGAAACTATGACAACATTGTTAATTGGCTATACCCCAATACAAAATGTTTTTGGTGTTAAAAAAATAAAAATAAAGTTAGGTATATTGACTCACCCCTTCTAACCCCAAGATGCTATACTTTTAGAACATGCTGTTTTCTGCTTAAATCGGGAAATGAATGAGAGCTTCAAAAGCAAAAAAATTGTTTGGACCGGATGAAAATGTGAAAAGAGAGAATAAAATTTCTCCTAAGCAGAATCCTTCATTTCAAAGGGTGAGGTAAAGTGTGGCAAGGCTAGAATGGATTTTAAGCTAGGCATAGACAATGATGTATGCAGCAAATTATAGAAAAACAAATATTAATTCTCATTTTTAAGAAAGAAAAGAACTGAAGTCCAGAAGTAGTAATAACCAAAATTCTGGGTGCAAGAAAAACTGGAAGCTCCCCATTTTTTTTTCTGAAAATGAAAACTCTGACTTCATAAAAATAAGTTAAGGGAGTTCCCTGGAAGTCCAGTGGTTAAAACTTCACCTTCCAATGCAAAGGGGTACGAGTTTGATCCCTGGTTGGAGAGCTAAGATCCCACATGCCTCAAGGTCAAAAATAAAAACATAAAACAGAAAGAATATTGTAGCAAATTCAGCAAAGACAAAAACGGTCCACATTTAAAAAAATTTTAAAAAGAATAAGTTAAGAATAGAAGATGAGTTTTGTTTCTTTTTAGTTCAGTGACTCAAAGAGGGTAGAAACCATTGATGATTAATATGAAAAAGACAATTTAACTGAGCTTTTATTTTTAAGAGAAATTTAAAACATTAGACTCTTCTGGGTTATATAAAAGAATAAAGAATATTAAAAATTCAATAAGTAGAACAATTAAAATATATATGCACTTTATTTTCATTCTCTATTGTCCATAGTTACAGGAATAAAAAGGGATTAAAAGAGGGAGAAATAGGTTGGGTAAAGAACTTAAATATAGTAACAGAAGAGAAAGGAACACACATGGAAACCCACATGGATATAAAAACATAGCTAGAAAAAGACACACCCAAATAAATACCTGGATATAGGTTTCCATGGCTTAGAATCTCTATTTTGTATTGTTTCAGAATAATCTAGCAAGGAGTTTTTATATTAATATATATTGAAGCATAGTTGATTAACAATATTGTGTTAGTTTCAGATGTACAGCAAAGTGATTCAGTTATACAAGTATCTATTCTTTTATTCTTTTTAATTAAATTTATTTATTTTTAAAATTACAATACTGTATTTGTTTTGCCATACATTGACACGAATCAGCCATAGGTGAACACAATCTCCCAATGCCGAATCCCCCTCCCACCTCCCACCCCCATCCTCTACTTGAATCATCCTGTGCATCAGCCCCATGCATCCTGCATCCTACATTGAACATAGATTAGCGTTTCGTTTCTTACGGGAAAATATACAGGTTTCATTGCCATTCTCCCATACCATCCCACCCTTTCCCTCTCCCTCAGAGTCCAAAAGTCCACTCTATACCTCTGTGTCTCTTGTTGTCTCACATGTAGGGTCATATCTATTCTTTTAAAATCATGTTTCATTTTTGATCTTCATGATCTCCATTCTTGGTTTAGGAGTTGAGACTCTGATGTTTTCTGTGTGTGTGTGTCTATATCAGAGAGACAGACAGACAGAGAGACAAAAATAAAATGAAAGGCTTTCTAAAGGAACTGACATAAGAGGTATGATGAGAACCTTCATTCAGAGTAAGAACTATTTCAGGAAAGGAATATTTTGAGATTCTGAATGTACCCTTTTAAAATAAATTTGGTTGCTGAAAGAGACAACATCATGTGGTGGAGGTCAGAAAATAGGTTTCACTACCTGTCATTTCTCTCTGGAGATCTTCTGGGTCCTCTATTTGTCCTCGTCTCACACTAGTTAAAATTCCTGGAGTAGGATGGGGCTTGAGGGTACTTGCACTGCTATTAACACCCTGTCTCCTTTATGAACCAGTAGAAGTAGGTAAATAAACAGAAGTTTTTTTATCCTGTAAAAGAGATGCTTAAGCAGAGAACCATTCCTTGACACATAAAATTAACCATGGTCCAATCGCGTGTCTACTAATAACTGTGTTATCGGGAATGTTTCTAGGCTTCCCAGGTGGCTCAGTGGATAGAGAATCCGCCTGCCATGCAGGAGACACAGGAGACACAGGTTCGATCCCTAGGTCTGAAAGATCCCCTGGAGCAGGGCATGGCAACCCACTTGAGTATTCTTGCCTGGAGAATTCCATGGATACAGGAGCCTGGCGGGCTACAGTCAGGGTCACAAAGAGTCGGACATGATTGAAACAACTGAGCATGCATGCATGGGGAACATTTCTGGATTTATCCCATGCTAAAGCTTTTAATTTTTATACTTATGATGCTATATAGGCAAGTAGCTTTGTGCAGCTTTGTCACTTTATTATTGTACCTTTAAAAAATGTTCCACTTTCACTTACTCAATTGCATAGCTATTGGTCCAGAAAATGATAATATGTGATGGTGTGGGCTTATTATTTTCAGGAACTTAATATGCTCATGAATCATTGAATGTCTTCTGTAACTGACCTCTTCTCATGTCCATGTTACTGTATATTATTGATCCACAATGACTTTGCGATATTAATCAGTTTTCTTCTTATTTTTACTATTGATGTTCTATTTGATATCATTTAAAACCCTATTGGTTCAATTATATCATTTTTGCTTTGCACACAAACTTTTTTAAGTCTTTACTATAGACTATATCATGCTAGCCAATGGAATTCAAAACCTTGTTTCCCTGACTCTGTCCTTCTAGCTTTGCTTATTGATTTAAGAATGTATTTTATTCCTCCTTAGCTAACCAACATGCTTCAATTAAAAGTAACATTTTTATAAAAAGTTCTTTAACGAAGGAAAAGAGACTTATTTAGATGTATGTTTTAAACAAATCGGCATCAAATATCCATCCCTTAAATCTTCCTTCTTGGTCATACGGTAAAATATGACCAATAAAATATGTTTATGGGCTTCCCCGATGGCTGAGTTGGTAAAGATTCTACCTGCAATGCAGGAAACCCTGTCAGAAAGATCCGTTGGGGAAGGGATGGGCTACCCACTCCAGTATTCTTGGGCTTCCCTTATGACTCAGCTGGTAAAGAATCTGCCTGCACTGCAGGAGATCTGGGTTTGATACTTGGGTTGGGAAGATCCCCGGAGAAGGGAAAGCTACCCACTCCAGTATTCTGGCCTGAAGAATTTCATGTACTGTATAGCCCCTGGGGTCACAAAGAGTCAGGCACAACTGGGTAACTTTCACTTCAAAACATGTTTATAGACTGTGAACTTTTACTTTTAGGATAGAAGTAGGTCACAGTTATGGAGACATTTAAGTCTTTCTATAAGATTAAGGCTTAGCTGTGCTGGCCTTGAACTACAGTGGAGTCAGAGCCTTGAGTTTAGGTTCATTAACAAGATGGATGGAATTCCAGCTGTAGCATTCAAATCACTTAGGAGTGTCTCCAGGAGTCACTCCTCTCCACCTGGACTGAGACAGGTCTTTCTTGTTTCTCTTTCTCAATGCCAGTAGTTTAGTGGTGAGAGGTCTGCTCCATTTTTCATAAGGAGATAAGAGTTTAATAGTAGAAATAAGAACACCTCTTTGGCTATGTCATTATGGCCAGTACTAAGTTAATTCTGATTCTGTGGTATATTATAAAGCAAAATATACTTACTCTCTGAACTCTAAACATGGCGAAAATGCTTTTGCCTCTTCCCTGCTGCTCCCCCCCACCCTGCCCTAGGGAGAAATTCATGACAATATTCTGTAAGAAAATATTTAAAACACTATCTGAAAACTTGCTTTACTCCTTTTTAGTCTCCCAGATTAGATAATGCTGGTAGAATTTTAGATGTTTGATGTGAAGTCAAACTGAAATAGGCACTACAAAATAGTTATTAAACAGAGAAGAAAGAGTAATTTATTGCACTGGAGGTTGGAGACCTGTGATCAAGAATGTTTCACAGAGGAGAAGAACTTTAATGACTTCAGCTGGTCCTTAGATCACCCAAAATATTTTGATAAAAAGAAAAGGAGGGAAAGATGATCAGGTTTAAATATAGGCCTGTGCCAGTGCTATAGCCTTTCTGATGTTTGGGGATCAAGGTCTGATTTCATGTAGTCATGACATATGATTGGGAATGGCTGGGCACCAGGCCAATGAATTATTTTAAGTTAATTCCTAAGTGTCTAGTGATATAAATATAGTCAAACCGCTTCATTGATCTATGTTCATAAAACCTGCCAAATTAGAAAGAGTCTTATCTCTCATAGGCTTATTTTATTCTGAATTCCAGGTGGAGGAATGGTACACAATCATTATTAGCTCAATTGTTTTAGACTCAGTGTCAGTTATCTGTTACCATAAATAATACTGTATATCTCTCTCCCCCTCAAAAAAAAATAAATCTATAACTCTTGAGTCTATGGATCAGCTGGGTGGTTCTCATGGTCTGGGACGGGCTAAAATGATCTTGTCTGGAAGCATTCCTGTGTCAGTAGTTAGCTGGCTGATCCCTTGGCACTGGGACATCTCTGATGGCCTTGTTTGAGATGGTTCTCCTCCATCTGATCTCTCGTCCTCCAGTAGGCTGGTTCAGTATTATTCACATAGATCTCTGGGGTCCAAGAGAGCAAGCATAAGTGTGCAAGGCCCCATGAGGTCTACTAGGCTTGGAACTGCAACACATCAATTCCACTGCATTCTCTTGGCAAAGCAAATCACAGGGCTGGCCCAGTTTCAAAGGGTGGGGCTTTAAACTCCACTTTTTGATGGGAGAAATTTCAAAGTCATGCTGAAAGGGGCATGCATTAAGAGGGGCATGGATAGTTGTGCCATTTTTACAATCAATCTACCTTGGAATAGGAGGTTTAATATTGAAAAGCACCTATCAGGTTAATAATATGTCTCCCAGGTTGGAAGGAATTAAGGTATTGTTTGTTAGTGAGGAATTGCATCATGCTGTGTCTTTTTATTTTTCATTCGCCATCACATCCAATAAAATTAGAGATCATAAAACTAACTAGATCAAGAGCAATAAATTATACTGGAGTTAAAATCTTATTGTTTTTAAAAAGCAATCAGCTTTCTCAAGTCTAGCACAAAGTATATAGTAAAAAAATTCCCTATTTTTTTATTTTTAAAAATATTTATAAATTAATTTTAATTGGAAGCTAATTACTTTACAATATTGTGGTGGTTTTGCCATACATTGACATGAATCAGCCATGGGTTTATATGTGTCCCCCATCCTGAACCCCCTTCCCACCTCCTTCCCCACCCCATCCCTCTGGGCTGTTCCAGAGCACCAGCTTTGAGTGCCCTGCTTCATGCATTGAACTTGCACTGATCATCTATTTTACATATGGTAATATACTTGTTTCAGTGCTGTTCTCTTATATCTTCCCACCTTCACCTTTTCCCACAGAGTACAAATGCCTGTTTTTACGTCTGTGTCTCTTTGCTGTCTTGCATATAGGGTTGTCATTACCATCTTTCTAAATTCCATATGTATGTGTTAATATACTGTATTGGTGTTTCTCTCTTTCTGGCTTACTTCACTCTATATAGTAGGCTCCAGTTTCATCCACCTCATTAGAACTGACTCAAATGTGTTCTTTTTTAGAGCTGGGTAATATTCCATTGTGTATATATATCACAACTTTCTTATCCATTCATCTGCCGATGGACATCTAGGTTGCTTCCATGTCCTAACTATTGTAAACACTGCTGCAATGAACATTGGGGTACATGTGTCTCTTTCAATTCTAGCAGCCATTTTGACTGGCGTGAGATGGTACCTCACTGTGGTTTTGATTTGCGTTTCTCTGATAATGAGTGATGTTGAGCATCTTTTCATGTTTGTTAGCCATCTGTATGTCTTTGGAGAAATGTCTGTTTAGTTCTTTGACCCATTTTTGATTGGATCATTTATTTTTCAGGTATTGAGATGCTTGTATATTTTGGAGATTACTTCTTTGTCAGTTGCTTCATTAGCTATTATTTTTTCCCATTCTGAAGGCTGTCTTTTCACCTTGCTTATAGTTTCTTTTGTTGTGCAAAAGCTTTTGAGTTTAATTAGGTCCCATTTGATTATTTTTGTCTTTTTTCCATTACTCTGGGAGGTGGGTTGTAGAGGATCTTGCTGTGATTTATGTCAGAAAGTGTTCTGCCTATGCTTTCCTCCAAGAGTTTTTATAGTTTCTGGTCTTAGATTTAAACTTTAATCCATTTTGAGTTTACTTTTGTGTATGGTGTTAGAAAGTGTTCTAGTTTCATTCTTTTACAGGTGGGTGATCAGTTTTCCTAGCACCTCTTGTTAAAGAGATCGTCTTTTCTCCATTGTACATTTTTGCCTCCTTTGTCACAGTTAAGGTGCCCATAGGTGGGTGGATTTATCTCTGGACCTTCTATTTTGTTCCATTGATCTATATTTCATACTGTGTCTTTTTCTCTCTCTCTCTCTCTTTTTTTTTTTCATTTGCCATTACATCCAGGAAAATTAGCGGTCATAAAACTAACTAGATCAAGAGCAATAAATGATATTGGAATTATAATCTTGTTGTTTTTAAAAAGAAATCAGCTTTCTCAAGTCTAGTGCAAAGCATATAGTGAAATAATCCCCTATTTAAAAAAAAAAAAAGATTTAAGAAGAGCTAAGATTTCATGAGGAAATACATAAACTTATTTTTCTATCTCTATCTGAACCAAACTGGAAGTCCTAATTTTATAAATATCAGTATGGGTACAAGGCAAGTTCTGTAACTTGTGATTACACCATAAGTGGGAAGGTGGAAAAGAGACCATCTTCTCAGGAAAACCACACTTCATCCTTGGAAAAGAACAAAAGTGACTTTCTGCTGCCTCCTGGTGGCAAATAACTTAAATTGCAGAGACCACCCTACAGACATGACTCATTCCATCACCACAGTAGGCTTCGCAACCAGTTTAACTTTTCAATACATGTTTGAATAAAAGACCCTAATTTTGCTCAGAGACTCTCCGAAACTCACTTTTTCTAAGCACTACTTGGATAGATGCAATGAGCACTGTTCTAAGAGTACATTCTAAGGAATGTAGAAAGTGGGTTATAGTTCTGCTTTTGATGCTGTGTACCCTTGATTCTTCTGCACCCTGATTTCTCCAGCTACTAAATGTGAATGCTTTAAACTTCTTCTGCATAAAGGTTATAAGTACAGGTGAAACCACATTTAAAAGGTGCTTCATGCATTGCTGGGAGATTAAATTGGAATGAAGGTAATTTTGGTGTCAAAAGCCTTAGAATTTTGCACACTTCTTGACCCAAGAATTCTACTTACAGAGATTTAAGGAAATAATCAGCTTTAGCTGCAAGGACACATTCCTCCAATTTCATGACAGCAAAAATATTGAAAACAACCAAAATGACCCAAATTAGGGGTTTGGATAAGTAAATTACAGTAGATCCATACATTAAAATTCTAAGCAGCAGTGAGAAATGATGATCTGGAGAATTTTTATGAATATATGCTGAATAGTTTCCACGACAGTAAATGAAAAATCATGTAACAAAATAATATATTCAGTATAATTACATTTTTGAATGAAATATGTTATAAAAAGATTGGGAGAATATGCTCTAAAATGTTATCCATGGTTAACTATGTTGGAGATAGAGATGGATTTTCTTATTTTGCTTAACATTATTTTCTACATGTATTACTTTTGTATAGTAACTTTTATTACATTTTTCTTATTGCAAAGGTTTATGGAATAAAATTTATAAGAATAAGGCATTTTTATGCTTATCTCTTGAATCGGGACACTATAATAATGAGAACTCAAATTCAAAACTCTGCATCTTTAAGAGCTTTGTCAACTGACGTTTGTCCTTGTCACAGACAAAACACTTTTCTATTTATGTTTACAGCATTGAAAAATGCACAGTATCCTACAGCACAAGGAGGATGATTTATAATAAAGCCCTTCATCTCAGTGTATGAGTATACCTGTAAATCATTCAACAGACTCACGTTAAGTATAAGCCTCAAAGCAGCAGATGTATCAAATAAACAATAAAATTTGAGTGTGTCTGCTATCTGCATCTTTGTTTCTCTGTGTAAGCATGAATGTCCTGCTAAACTCTCTACTCCAAAATCATCTCATTGTACATTCAACATATTTACTTTGGGACGATATATTATGGGTTAAGCTTAGTACCATGATTTTGGAAAATCACGTTGCCAGTAGTTTCTTGGAATTAGCATCCTTGAAGACACTCAATGGTCTTCCCAGGTGGTACAGTGGTAAAGAATCTGCCTGGCAATGCAAGAAGTGTGGGAGATGCAGGTTCTATCTCTGGGCTTGGGAATATCCCCTGGAGTAGGAAATGGCAACCCACTCCAGTGTTGTTGCCTGGAGAATCTTGCCATGGACAGAGGAGGCTGGTGGGCTACAGTCCATAAGCCTGCAAAGGGTTGGACATGACTGCGCAACTGAGCACACACGTCTG
The DNA here is from genome assembly GCA_917880005.1 of Nanger dama. NCBI lineage: Eukaryota > Metazoa > Chordata > Mammalia > Artiodactyla > Bovidae > Nanger > Nanger dama. The sequence goes on from CAKJTW010000088.1 coordinate 4,977,878, forward strand.
CAGACACTCACTCCTTCCAGCATAGGGTAGGTCCTGTATGTAACATAAAATAAGCAAGAGACACTAAATCTGCCCTCAGGAAACTTCAGTTCAGTTCAGTTCAGTTCAGTCACTCAGTCGTGTCCAACTCTTTGCGACCCCATGAATCACAGCACGCCAGGCCTCCCTGTCCATCACCATCTCCTGGAGTTCACTCAGACTCAAGTCTGAGTTCGTGATCCATCCAGCCATCTCATCCTCGGTCGTCCCCTTCTCCTCCTGCCCCCAATCCCTCCCAGCATCAGAGCCTTTTCCAATGAGTCAACTCTTCGCATGAGGTGGCCAGAGTACTGGAGTTTTAGCTTTAGCATCATTCCTTCCAAAGAAATCCCAGGGCTGGTCTCCTTCAGAATGGACTGGTTGGATCTCCTTGCAGTCCAAGGGACTCTCAAGAGTCTTTTCCAACACCACAGTTCAAAAGCATCAATTCTTCGGCGCTCAGCCTTCTTCACAGTCCAACTCTCACATTCATACATGACCACAGGAAAAACCATAGCCTTGACTAGACAGACCTTAGTCAGCAAAGTAATGTCTCTGCTTTTGAATATGCTTTCTAGGTTGGTTATAACTTTTCTTCCAAGGAGTAAGCATCTTTTAATTTCATGGCTGCAGGAAACTTATTTTCTGGTTAAAAAGGAAAAAAAAAAATAATGACTAGGAAATAAATGTCACTCACTCACTCTTTCAACAAGATTTCTTCAGAACTTATTAATGATGCACAGTCTGCCAGACAGAGCGAAAAGATATATGATTGAATTTTAGAATATAATTCAGGGTTAATTAAGTCTTCCCTAGTAGATCAACTGGTAAAGAATCTGCCTGCAATGCAGGAGCCCTGGTTTCTATCCTTGGGTTGGGAAGATTCCCTGGAAGAGGGCATCGCAACCTACTCTAGTATTCTTGCCTGGAGAATCCCCATGGACCTAGGAGCCTGGAGGGTTACAGTCCCTGAGGTCGCAAAGAGTAGGACATGACTGATCAACTAAGCACACAGCACAGGATCAATTAATGCCATATGATATAATTTAAGGAGGGGGAGAGCATATCAGCTCCCCACAAAGTTTGTTTCAGGGCTGGAAGGAACCCCCTAATAGTATCTTGTCCAGATGAACCTGATTTGACTTAAGTAGTTGGGAAAGCTTTACAGTAGAAATAGAACTTCAGATAGGGTTGAAATGATAGGTGGGATTGGTGGAGAAGAATGATGGAAGAGTACTCTACCAGTGGAAGGAATGAACAAAGGAACTGAACTGGGTGAGGATATAACCTATAAGGGAGCCTAAGAGGTAAGAGCAGAGGTTGAACTTTTACCCAAGGTCCAAACATAGAAAAGTTTCTCTATTGATTCACAGCAAACCCCAGGTATTAAGGGATGGAGCTCTTACGGCTATTATTTTCCTTGAAAAGAAAGATGGACAGTAGATAAATAGCCACAAATAGCTACTAACCTTTATTCCTAAAAACAAACAACCCAAGGGTTAAGCATAAAGTGAAGAATTATTAAAACAAACAAACAAAAAACCCACTGTACACTGGGAAGAAAAGAACCTGTAGTTTTCTGGTCATACAGATACTTCCAAGATAATGTTTTTAAAGAAGGAGTCAAAAGAATTGCACATGAATTCCAGCACTGTCATTTTCTGTCACACTAAGTCATCTTGAAGTTCTCAGACTTGAGGTCATTTCTTCATCTTAAAATGGAACAATCATATCTCTACCTCTAGCCAGGAAAGACCAAGATGTACAGGATTTGTATTCCTGCCTGAAACAACCACAGAAACTAGACAAAATATGTGAAACAACACTGTTCAAGTCACTGGAAATCAGACAGTAAAGGATGATGATCCTTGAGAGAGGGAAACAAATGAGGTGAAAACTATGATTAATCCCAACGCACCATTTAAGAGTGTTTCCAGGCTGTGGTACAGGAAGGGGAACCCAGGCAGAGCCTAGTTGAAGAGAAAGAGCTTAGAGTATGGGAGGATAAAGGCAATTACAGATAGTTGGGCAGAGCCCCAGAGAGGGGGTAGAAGTGTAGAAGTGAAGTTGGGGGAAAAACATCAGAAATAATAAGGAAGAACAGTGCCTGATACTCACATTGAGCCAGGATAATGTGTTATCACCTGCAAGGCTGAGAAAAATCATAATTTATGGGGTGTTGGGTACAGTACTCAGGAAGTTCTTGCCTCTGGAATAGGGAATAATTAGTTCTCAATTAAACACTGCTTCAGACCTGCCTAACAAGTCATAAAAACACTATCTGAAAAGGTTTGGCTCTTTTCAAATAATGTAATCTAGTGTGGATCACAATAAACTGTGGAAAATTCTGAAAGAGATGGAAATAGCAGACCACCTGACCTGCCTCTTGAGAAATCTGTATACTGGTCAAGAAGCAATGGTTGGAACTGGACGTGGAACAACAGACTGATTCCAAATAGGAAAGGGAGTACGTCAAGGCTGTATGTTGTCACCCTGCTTATTTAACTTATATGCAGAGTACATCATGAAAAATGCTGGGCTAGATGAAGCACAAGCTGGAATCAAGATTGTGGGAGAAATATCAATAACCTCAAATATGCTGATAACACCACCCTTATGGCAGAAAGTGAAGAACTAAAAAGCCTCTTGATGAAAGTGAAAGAGGAGAGTGAAAAAAGTTGGCTTAAAGCTCAACATTCAGAAAACGAAGATCATGGCATCCAGTCCCATCACTTCATGGCAAATAGATGGGGAAACAGTGGCTGACTTTATTTTTCTGGGCTCCAAAATAACTGTGGATGGTGATTGCAGGCATGAAATTAAAAGACGCTTACTCCTTGGAAGGAAAGTTATGACCAACCTAGCACATTAAAAAGCAGAGATATTACTTTGCCAACAAAGGTCTGTCTAGTCAAGGCTATGGTTTTCCAGTAGTCATGTATGGATGTGAGAGTTGGACTGTGAAGAAAGCTGAGCACAGAAGAAATTGATGCTTTTGAAACGTAGTGTTGGAGAAGACTCTTGAGAGTCCCTTGGACTGCAAGGAGATCCAACTAGTCCATCCTAAAGATGAATCCTGGGTGTTCATTGGAAGCACTGATGTTGAAGCTGAAACTCCAGTACTTTAGCCACCTGATGTGGAGAGCTGACTCATTTAAAAAGACCCTGATGCTGGGAAAGATTGAGGGCAGGGGGAGAAGGGGACGACAGAGGATGAGATGGTTGGATGGCATCACTGACACAATGGACATGGGTTTGGTTGGACTCCAGGAATTGGTGATGGACAGGGAGGTCTGGCATGCTGTGGTTCATGGGGTTGCAAAGAGTTGGACACGACTGAGGGAATGAACTGAACTGAACTGAACTTAACTGAATTAAATCAGGCATCAGAAGATGAGATGGTTAGATAGTATCACTGACCCAATGGATGTGAGTTTAAGAAAACCCCGGAAGATAATAAAGGACAGGGAAGCCTAGTGTACTATAGTCCAAGTGATTGCAGAGTCAGACACGACTGAGTGGCTGAACAACAAAAATCTCTGAACAAAACTCAAGAATTATTATAAGAATACAAAAATATATGGAACCGAACAAAGTGAAATTCACATGATTGACATCAAGTCAAAGACTGCAAGGCATGTAAAGAATCAGAAAAATAAGACTCATAATGAGGAGAATAATTAATCAATTAATTAATCAAGTTGAATTGTTGAAACTGTGCTATTGTAAGATTCTTATATTCTGTGTGAAGTATTATAGTATCACATGAAGGTAAACTATGATAAATGAAAGAAGCATAGTATAAACCATAAAGCAACTACTAATACAACAAAACAGAGTCACAGCTACTAAGTCAACAGAAGATATAAAATTTAAAAACAATTTAAAGAAGGCAGAAAAAGAAGAAAGATGGAAACAATGAACAAGTGGGACAAATAATAGAAAACAAATATTAAGAGCATGATAGTAGATATCAGCTAAAGAATGATGATAATCACCTTATATGTAAGGGTCTAAAATCCAATTTAAAGGCAGCTTTATATTATGACACAGATAGGTTAAAAGTAAAAGAACAGTGAAAACTAATCATACTAACAGTGATCAAAAGAAAACTCACATGCGTGCTCAGTTGTGTCCAACTTTTTGTGACCTCATGTACTACAGCCTGCCAGGCTCCTCTGTCCATGGGATTCTCCAGGCAAGATTACTGGAGTGGGTTTTCATTTCCTTCTCCAGAGATCAAACCTGTGTTTTCTACTTGGCCGTCAGTTTCTTTACCACTGAGTCACCTGGGAAGCCTAAAGAAAGCTTTAGTGGCTATATTAATAGCAAACTCGGTTTTAGAGCAAAGAATATTACCAGAGGTAGAGAAGGTCATTTCACAGTGAAAACAGGGTTAATTCAACAAGAGGACACAACAACTCTAAACATGTATTAACCTAATAAAACAGCTTTAAAGATACATGAAGTAAAAACTGATAGAGCTGTAAAGAGAAATAGACAAATACACAATTATAACTGGAGATTTTAAAACTACTTCTCTCTCAATAATCAATAGAACAAGTAGATGGAAAATTAACAAGGATATAGAAGACTTGAACAATACTATCAAGCAACTTGATTTATGTTTATAGAACAATCCACTCAATAGGAGCATCAAAACATCTTTCTTTCAAGTGCCAAAGGAACATTTACCAAGATAGACCATATTTGGGGCCATTCATTATGCAAGTGTCAAAAATTTAAAAGTATATAAGTCATGCAAATTAGATTCTGTAATGGCAATGGAATTAAATTAAAAATCAATAACAAATATTTGTAACATTCCCAAATATTTTGAAACTAAATAACATAACACACTTTTAAATAACCTATGGATAAAAAAGAAATCAAAAGAGAAATTATAAAATATTTTGTGTTAAATAAGAATGAAAACTCAACATATTAGAATTCATGGGCTGCTGCCAAAGCAGTTCTCAGCAATACATTTATAGCACTAAATGCTTATATTAGAAAAGGCAGCCTCAATCAGTGACTTAAACCTCCGCCCGAAGACACTAGAAAAAGAAGAGTAATGTAAGTACAAGAAGTTAATAAAAGATCAAAGCTAAAATCAGTGAAATAGAAAACAAAACAAAAAACAAAAGTAAATCAATGAAACCAATAATTATTTCTTTAAAGAAAAAAAGATAAAATTGATAAACCTCTACCCAGACTGCTCAGGGAAAAGAGAGACAAGACACAAGTTACCAATATCAGAAATAAGAAAGGTGTCATTACGGATCCTATATACATTAAAAGAGTAAGAAAATAATGTTTTGTCTTGTTTTTTAAAATTTTTATTGGAGTATAGTTGATTTATAATTTGTATTAGTTTCAGGTGTATAGCAAAATGATTCAGTTAAACATATACATATATCTACTCTTTTTAGATTCTTTTTCCATATAGGTGCTTTGTGCTTAGTTGCTCTGTTGTGTCTGACTCTTTGCAACCCCATGTACTATAGCCCACCAGGCTCCTTTGTCCATGGGTTTTGTCCATAGGCAAGAATATTGGAGTGGGTTGCCATGCCCTCTTCCAGGGGATCTTCCCAACCCAGGGATCAAACCCAGGTCTCCTGCACTGCAGGCAGATTCCTCACCATCTGAGTCACCAGGAAAACCCTTCCATATAGGTAATTACATTGTATTGAGTAGAGTTCCCTGTGCTTTTCAGCAGATTCTTATTGGTTATCTATTTTATATATGGGTTTCCCAGGTGGCGCTAGTGGTAAAGAACCCTCCTGCCAATGTAGGAGACATCAGAGACTCAAGTTCTATCCCTAGTTCAGGAAGATCCCCTGGAGGAAGACATAGCAACCCACTCCAATATTCTTACCTGGGAGAATCCCATGGACAGAGGAGCCTGGCAGGCTATGGTCCATGGGGGTCACAAAGAGTCACATTTAACTGAAGCAACTTAGCTTCAGTCAGTCGTGTCTGACTCTGTGTGACTCCATACATGGCAGCCCACAGGATCCTCTGTCCCTGGGATTCTCCAGGCAAGAACACTGGAGTGGGTTGCCATTTCCTTCTCCAATGCATGAAAGTGAAAAGTGAAAGGGAAGTCGCTCAGTCATGTCCAACTCTTAGCGACCCCATGAACTGCAGCCCACCAGGCTCCTCCGCCCATGGGATTTTCCAGGCAAGAGTACTGGAGTGGGGTGCCATTGCCTTCTCCGGAAGCAACTTAGCACACACATATAAAAGTTATCATAGATATTTGTCTTTCTCTATCTGACTTCAGTCAGTATGACAATCTCTTGGGCAAATAGAGAATGTTATGAACAACTTTATGCTAATAAATTTGACAACCTAGATGAAATTAAAAGATTTCTTGACAGACCTAAACTACCAAGCTTACTCAAGAAGATATAGGTTACCTGAATGGGTCTATATCTGTTAAGAAAATTGAACTTGTAGTAAAAAAACAACAACAACAACAACAACAACAACAACAACTTCCCACAAAGAAAACTCTAGGCCCAAACAACTTCAATAATAAATTTTTACCAAATATATAAGGAAGAAATAATTTCAATTTTATACAAACTTTTCCCAAAAATTTAAGAGGAGATGCTTTGTGCTTCATCGCTCAGTCATATCTGATTCTTTGTGACCCCATGGACTGTAGAGTTGGACATGACTGAGTGATGAAGCTCAAGCACTTAAATTTTTAACTGGTTCTATGGGACCAACAACTACCATCCTCTCATGAAAACACGGCAAATAAATTACAAGAAAAAAATACAGACCAATATCCCTCATACTGCATTAATATAGGTGCAAAAACTATAAACAAAATTTTATCAAGTAGAATCAAACAATATATAAAAAGACTAATACATCAAAATGGAGTGATGTTATCCCAGAGATTCCATTTTGGTAACATTTGAAAATCAATCAATTTAAACAAACTTTCAAACATCGACATGTTAATGGACTAAAAAAAAAGTGATTATTTCAACAGTAGTAAAATTCATTTGACATAATCTAACAAACTTGTCTGATAAAAAACTCTAGGAATTCCTTGACAGTGCAGTGGTAAAGAGTCCAGGCTTTCACTGCTTAGGGCACAGGTTCAATCCCTTGTGGGGGAACTAAGATCCTGCAAGCCACACATCTGAAGCTAATGAATAAATAAATAAATAAATAACTTTTAAAAATAAATAAAAACTGCAATCCCTTAAGAAACGAACAGAAAGAAACTTCCTCAGCTCAATAAAGGGCATTGTGGTCGGCTGACAACTGACTCTTAGATGGCTTCCAGTGATCTTTATCTCCTATATAAGCCCTTCCCCTGAGTGTGGGCCAGACCCAGGGGTGACTCAGTTTTTATAAATAGAATTCTGCAAAAGCAATATGATGACAGTTCTGAGATAAGCTTATAAAATGAATGTGACTTCCTCCTTGCCTGCCCTCTCTTGCTCTCTTGTTGGCTTGCTCTGAGGGGAAGATGAGCTGCCCTGTGGAGAACCCCATGTGTTAAAGAACTGATGACATTCCCAGGTCCATAGCCAGAGAGGGACTTACACCCATAATCAAACAGCCTGAGAGGAAATGAACCTGCCAGCAACCACAAGAGTGAGTTTGGAAACAAATCCTCCCTAAACTCAGACTTCAGATAAAACAGCAGACACAGCTAATACCTTGATTACAGCTTTATGAGAATCACTGAAGCAGAGACATCCAGCTAAGCCATGTCTGGATTCCTGCAAGTATTTCGCAAGCAAGCATTTACCCAAGAGATAAAAGAAAGCATGTACTCTTACAGAGATGTGTGCATGAATGTTCCTAGCAACTTTATTTGTAATATAGCACCAAACTGGAAGCCACTCAACAGGCTGAGGCATCAACATTGCCATATGGCCTTATGATAGAATGCTACTCAACAATTAAAAAAAAAAACTTAATGAAATTTGATACATACAGCAACATGGATGAAACTCAAAAGAACTGTGCTGAGTCCCAGCAACAACAATAGAAGAGTATGTAGTATATGATTCTATTTACATAAATTTTTAGAAAATGCAAACTAATCCATTATGACAGAAAGCAGAGTAATGGCTACTTGAGCAAGGGGTGGGAGGAGTGAAGGGAGAGATTATAAAGCAGCATAAGAAAATTTTCAGAGGTGATACATATATTCAGCTTCCTGATTGTGGTAATAGCTTCACAGGTGTGTGCATATGTCAAAACTTATCAGACTATACACCTAAAATATGTGCAGACTATCATATATCAATTATGTCTCAATAAAGCTGTTGAAAATTAAAAAACAATGATCATAACTCTTATTTGAAAGGACCCAATGTGAGCAGCTGTTATTATCTGCACTTTTACCTGATCACCTTTATTAAACATTGATGATAAAGTTTATTTACACACATTTTTCAGAAGACCCTTCTTGGCATGTGGCGAATATGTCACTAATGATTGACCATATATGGTGGTTTTAGTTTATTTGAGCCTAGTTTGGCATCAATCAGTAATTCTTCACTTGTCAGAACATGCCATATATTAAATCTTTCTTCCTCCCTTTCTTTCTGTCTCTCAATCTTGATCCTGCCTGATGCTTTATGAGGATAGCTCAAAGCACAATAGGGTTCATCATTTATTCAGCATATATAACACAGCTATTTAAAAAATTTACTGCTAAGATGCAGATCATCAGTGAGGTTAATATAAAACACACTGAGTACAAGTTCCATTTTTCAAAAGGCTTACTCAATAAGTCAAACCAGAGAAAGTGGAAAGTCTGGCTTTTAACTGCAGAATCAGGAAAAATATCTGTCCCTTGTTCAATCAAACATTTGAGGCCAAGCAAATTCCTTGAGAAAGCTTAATTTTTTTATTACAAATTTATGAGTTTGGGGATGAAATGTTTTAGGGGCCTCATTGCTAAGCCAGAGCAATCAATATTTTTCTGTTAACAGGCAAGCTGTCATATAAACAAACTAGCTGAAAAAACTCCTATTAGCAGTTAAAAAAAAAAAATTGCTCCAGAGGCCAACCAAAGGCAGTTCTTTGTGATATTTTTAGTTTCAGATGCTTGGCTAGCAAAATTCTCACCAGTTTCTGTTTTAGAATCTGTACCACTGTTCCATACTTATTTGGGAGTGTCTGATTCACCTGGCTCTACTTATCTTGTAATTTGTTGGTTCAAGAAGAAAGCTTGTCTTCTCTCTTACTTGCAAAAGAGGAATCTGAGGCCTTACATTGGTTCCATGTATCACATCCTTTCTCTTTCTCCTTGGAGTTACAAATATAATAGATCATCAAGTCTCTTGGCAAGGCTTAGGTTATAACTTTTCAGGTTAGAGAGGAAAAGAAGACACTAAGCAGGCTTCTCATTCACAGAGCTGTCTCAGTGTCCCTGTTATATTTTGTTTTCACCCTTCTGAGACATAAAATAAGAGCAGTACATTAGCATTATTAAATGGAGATAAGAGTGAATGATGTTAAGATACTCTGCTGTACACTGAATGTGTCTGACTTACCATCCCATTATCCTCACTTTGAACAAACTGAATAGTCAGTCATTCAATGAATACTAATTCAACTAATACCAAGTGCCAAGCACCATGCTAGGTGCTACAGCTGAAATAACCTTGAAGGTACAGTCCTTTTCCTGAAAGGAAATGCCATGTGAATGCCAAGCATTTCACATGTGAACTGATATATAAAATATGATACACATAAAACCTTTTTAGAAACAATTTAATGCATATAACAAGATACTCCTCTGTGTGTGTGTGTTCATATATGTGCTCATGTGTGTCTTTTAGCTCTTTGTTACTGCACAGTTCTGATAAGGAGAAATTTTCCAGGCAACATTCATCAAAGATGGCTGTGTATCGCCTCCAACAGAATCAATCGCATGGAAATGCTAGGAAAATGCAGTCTTGGGCCTCATTTCAGTTCTAATGAGTCAGAATCTCCGGGATGCAGGGCCTGTGATTCTGAACATTAACTCTGTTCCTGAGTAGCTCTGGGCACATCAAGTTTTAAAAAGTGCTGGTGTATAAACAAGTTTCAAGAATGACCTCAATTTGTAAAATGTGAACAGCCTCTGGGATGTAAAGGCAGAAATTCCTGGGAAAGACATATGAACTTTGTGGGGCCAGTGGTGGCCCAGGGGCACTGTCCCTGAAGTGGTACTCCCATATTACCAGGGAAGGACAGAAATGTTAGTTGGAGAGATAGCGACTCAGAGGGGCCATGGAAAAGAAAGGCTTAGCTATGGGGAAATGAACACTCAGTTCTCACCCTACTTCTGTCACCCTCAAATTTGTGTATCAGAATGGTCACTTCTCTGATAGTTACTCTTAATATTTAGCATACAAGGCCAAAGTCACAAAAATATACTTTGACCACCTCAAGTGTAAATCAGTGAGGGGGCCAGTGAGACAGCATCAAGTCAGTGGACAGAGCATTTAACAAATACAAAGGATTCAGCTTGCTTTCCCCACTCCCATTTCTCCTTTTGAAACCAATGTCCTCTTTTTTGGCTGGAAGTGGGAGATCTAACTGGCTTGGATTTACTGCCATTCTTCTGGCCAAAGACTAAGTAATAACTCTCTGTACTGTTTCTTCCACTCAGTCCCTGGAATGTGGGAGAAACCACTGTGGTATGATTCCTGGCCCAAAGGCCATATGAAAGGCCTGCTAGCTATGCTTCCTTCAACATTTAATTCCCCTTTTAATGGAGGATGTTGTGGGCTAAGACCTACTGGGATTCTTATCCAGTGTTTACACTGGACAGAGAAAAACAGTAACTGTTGCCATGGCAATAAGATTTCCTCTGAGAGGTTTTTTTTTTTTTTTCTTCCTCTAATTTGACTTACTTAGATGGAAATATCTGCAGCACCACCACCCTTATATCACAAGAAGAAAGGGGCACTGTGTTCGTTACCTATTGCTGTGTAACAAATTACCCCCAAACTTAGTGGCTTCCAATGACAAACATTTATTACCCCCTGCTTTCTGTGGATCCAGAATCTTAGAGTAGCTAGACTGGGTCCTCTGACTCCAGATCCCTGGTAGGCTGCAATCAAGGTGTCTTGCCTCTGTGAGGATCAAACTCTAAGCTCACTCACATAATTCTTGGCAGAATTCCATTTGGGTAATTGTTTGACGGTTCAGGTTCTTGCTGGCTATTGGCCAGAGACCACCTTTAATTTCTCACCATGTGGAAATATCCATAGGGCAGTTTACAACATGGCAGTTTGCTTCCTCCAGAGTGAGGACTCTGAGAGAAAGAGACAGAAGGTTTTCTGTAACCTCATCTCACAAGGGACATCTCATGACTGCTGCCATACCCTACTAATTAGGATAAAGCTTCTAGGTCCAGCCCACCCTCAAGGGGAAGGGGTTACACAAAGGCATGCATTCCAGGAGACAGGAACCACTAGGGAGCCCTCTTAGAGGCTAACATGGGCTCTTGACTCACTTTGTTTGTTGTTGTTCAGTTGCTCAGTCATATTTAACTCTTCACAACCCCATGGACTGCAGCATGCCAGGCTTCCCTGTCCTTCACCATCTCCCAGAGCTTGCTCAAACTCATATCCACTGAGTCAGTGATGCCATCCAATCATCTCACCCTCTGTCATCCCCTTCTCTTCCTGCCTTCAATCTTTTCCACCATCAGGGTCTTTTCTAATGAGTTGGCTCTTCACATCAGGTGGCCAAAGTACTGGAGCTTCAGCTTCATCATCAGTCCCTCCAATGAATATTCAGGACTGATTTCCTTTAGGATGGACTGGTTGGATCTCCTTGCAGTCCAAGAGACTCTCAAGATTATTCTCCAACACCACAGTTCAAAAGCATCAATGCTTCAGTGCTCAGCCTTCTTTATGGTGCAACTCTCACATCCATACGTGACTGATGGAAAAACCATAGCTTTGACTAGACGGACCTTTGTGGGCAAAGTAATGTCTTGCTTTTTAATATGCTGTCTAGGTTGGTTATAGTTTTTCTTCCAAGGAGCAAGCATCTTTTAATTTCATGGCTGCGGTCACCATCTGCAGTGATTTTGGAACCCAAGAAAATAAAGTCTGTCACTGTTTCCACTGTTAAGCCTTGCAAAAACGTTTCTTCCAAGCCCAGATAGTGGTTTGTCAGCCAGTAAACAATATCTGCTGTGTATTTTTCTTTGTAGGAAGTGTTTGAATAGTATAAAATATGCTTGAATATTTCCTAAAACATTTGCCTTGTCTTCTCCTGTTATACTACATGGAATTTATATTTACTTCTTCTAGTTTTATTTACTCTATAGTTATAGAATGTATAAAGTAAAAGTGATCTGATGACATGGAATGATCTCGGTAATCAAGTTAGAGAAATCTTCATAAGGCACATAAGGATTATCTAGAAGGTATTATCTAGAGGTAGTATAGCACAGATCTTGAGAATATTGACTCTGGAATCAAGGAGTTTTAAATTCAAGTCCTGACTTAGACCCTTAGTGATGTGATTTGGGGCAAGTAAGTTAATTTCTCTTCTCAGTTTATTTCCCTACATAATGAGGGTTAGAAACAATTCCTGCACCAGAGAATTATTGTAAGGATTACATAAAGCCGAGTGAGTGAGTGAAGTCGCTCAGTCATGTCTGACTCTCCGCAACCCCGTGGACTACCAGGCTCCTCCGTCCATGGGATTCTCCAGGCAAGAATACTGGAGTGGGTTACCATTTCCTTCTCCAGGGGATCTTCCTGACCCAGGGATCAAACCCAGGTCTCTCGCATTGGAGGCAGACGCTTAACCTCTGAGCCACCAGGGAAGCCCAACATAAAGCTAGACATTTGAAAAGAAGAGGACTTAATCTAGCACACAATTGGCACTCAATAAACATCACATTATCATATGATTTATTGGGATCTTGATGTAGGGTTGAGGTCACTAGATTACTTCCACTAGGAATATGGAATTTAGTGCTACTACTATTATTCGTTAGAACTCTCTATGCTGTGATTTTACATTTTCCTTTATTTTCCCCATTATACCAAGAATTTGATCATGCTTTAATGTCTTTTCACCTGTTCCTCTCAAAATTATCTTCTCTTGGGGGTTAATCCTTACAGGTTTTACATCGCCATTATAGTTTTATGGAAGCCCATTTTCAGGTAAATATGATGTATTAGAGGGAGAATTCTTGCCTCCACCAACTTTTAAGAGTGATTTATGTACCATGACAGGTTAAAATGAGATAGTTTCCCATGTTGATACAAAACAGGTATTGGGAATTTTGTCCTTCCTGCTCTCTGACTCTGCTCACTTAAAAGGTGGTTTATTCTGATCCACTTCTCTATTTTTTCTGACTTGGCCATTATTTTCTCATGAATAGACATCATTCTCAGTTCTCTTACTGCTTTTGTCCAGGGGGCAAGTCTCCAGAAATCACTGGCCAAGCCCTCTTAACTTGATTTCAATGAGGTTTTATTTATTCTCTCACAGAGAGTTGGTGTTTATATTCTCTTTTCAGTTTATGCCAGCCCCCATCATGGGGATTTTTTTTTCAGCCCATTCTTCCTCCACTACCACACCTCTCTTTTCACCTGCATCTGGTACCAGCCAGAGTAAGCTGATGGGGACTAAAGACTGCTATTGTGCATTTGTGTTCCCTGGGAACTTTGTAGCTCAACAGTCATGTTTATTTGCTCCTCTGAGTTCTTGTTAGTTTGATGCCTTTGGTTACCTGGGGCATAGGAAATAGCATGTGTTTTGATTGATAGCTTGGAGTTGTAATAGATAATTGATGCCGCTCATCCTCAGCCAGTTACTGCTACCCAAATGGTACAGTTTTGTATGACAAGAATGGCATTCTGTTAAAAGAAAAGAAAACCTGATATCAGCAGGTTACTCTTGGAAATAGGTACACTTCCAGGTTTTTCTTAAAAACGGCTGAATGAACTTGAGTACGTACACTCTCTGTCTAACATGGCTGAAAAATTGAAAACCAGTCAGACTCTTCTTGTCAGGCTCTTCTGCCCATGGGATATTTTTAGGCAAGAATACTGGAGTGGGTAGCCGTTCCCTTCTCCAGGGGGTCTTCCCAACCCAGGGGTTGAACTCAGGTCTCCTGCATTGCAGGCGGATTCTTTACCATCTGAGCCACCAGGGAAGCCCTGAGTCTCATCCTATGTGTAAACAAATAGGGAGGTTGGGGTGCCATGGAAATCAACAAGTACGGCACACTAACCCACATGCCAGGCCTGGTGAGCACATCTAATCTTCAAAACAACCTTGAGAAGTCAGTATTATCTGTAGACTACAGATGGGAAAATTGAGGCCCAGACAGGGTTCCAGACTTAAACAGACATGGTTGATCTATTATGCAGCCTCAGTTCTGTCTGAATCTGAAGACAAACCCCCACAGTGCTGAATAGAAGGGTACTGCACTGGTAAACACTGTGGAGGCCAAGCTACATATCCAAGTAATACCAGCTAAAATCTATATAACACTTCCAAAGCTCCAGACATGATTGTAAGTTTGAATTAATTAAATCCTCTTAACAACCTGGCAAGGTAGTTATTATTGTCCCTATTTTACAGATGCGAAGCGTGAGTTGCTTAACACCATAGAGCTTCCAAGTGGCGCTGCCAGGATGGAAAAGCAGGACTGTGGCTTCTTTGTCTCAATCATGCACCTAACTTCCTACACTTTTCAGAATATTCAATCAATTAATCAGGTTTTTAAATCCATAAGTTAATTAATTGCTTATTTTTAGAAAACTGGGTAGCAGGCCCAAAGGTAGATGAATAAAGAAAGATCAATGCTGCCAATATATGCAGAAAGTTCGCAGGAAAAAATAAGTTGACAGTCTCTCGATCTTAGTTCAGTTCAGCATCCCTAAGCATTTCATTAATCAGGTTATTAGCAAAGCCCTTTGCTTCAGTTATCTGTTGCTATGTAACAAGCTATCCCCAAACTTCATGGATGGGGGAAAAAATCATTTTATTTTGTTAATGACTTTAGGAGTCAGAAATTCAGGGAAGGTTTAGCTGGGCCCTTCCTGAACCGATGCAGCATTAGTTGGGGTAACTGGGGCTAGAGCAACTTCCAAGGTGGCTTCTTCATATACATGTTGGTGCTTTGTCTTCACATGAGATTTCATCCTTTATGTGGCTTGGACTTCTCATAATATGGTGCCTTCAGTGTTTTTATACTTCTAACCTGGAGGCTGGCTTCCGGGATGTAGGAAGAAGAATTTGCCAGGCCAACTAATGACTTTGCCTAGAATTGGCAATGTCACTTCTCCCATATTCTAAAGATCTAGACAATCACTGGACCTACAGATTTAAAAGGTAAAGAAATAGACTCCACCTCTTGCTGAGGCAGGAGCAAGGTCACATTGCAGAAGAATCTGTGGGGTGGGCCATTTTTGAAAAATGTAATCTGCCACACCCTCTTCCCTAGTACAATCAGTCATGGTGTAGAGACTTAAATGTCACAAACGGAATCAGTCTGCTAAAGGAATTGCTGTTTACCTCCCAGTGCTGTGTCATTTATTTCAGCACTGCAACCCAAGAGAATACCCTTCCATAATATATAAAGGCATGTCTTGTACATTGAGTCAGTGACAAAGCAATTCAATGGAGTTTCTTGATGAAAGGAAATGTTATAATTTTTGATGCTCCAGAAAATTATCCAGCAAGAGAGACCCGTTCTTCACCAAGATTTGAAATAAGTTTCAACAAAATGTAAAATCTATTGAGGGCAGGGGTCAGAGATAAGACACAGTTTGTTTTATGGAGTAAGTGTTGTACATAAGCCAGAGACTTAGAACTTTTTGTCATCTGGACTGGCATAACATGGAAGTCTATTGATTAACCTGGGTATAGCAACCATCCTGGTACAGGGAAGTGTATATTTATGCCTTCAAGGATGTGAAATGCAGATTGTACCTGAAGTTAAACTGCCTTTGAAAGATGATGCCAATCAAAACCTGTTAAATTCAATCCAAGAGGTATGAGAGCAAGTCACATGACCCCACTTCACTATCAACATGCTTTTGCACCATGTGGTATTTTTTTGATAATGTGTAGTGCTGGCTCTGGGTTCCAAATGGAAGTGTCTCTGATGTGTTGAATCCCTAACTGGTGATCACATTTTCAATCTCAGTTTTACAAAATGTTATTTGTCAGTGTTAGAATTACCAAGTATTCATCAAGATACCACTCATCATAACTTTATGAATGTATCATGCTGCTATAATCTACACTAAACTGGCATAATTAACTTTGCTACCATCGTTATTCTTTTGTGTGTTTAGTAAACAGTGATACTTATCCAATATACTTGTACTGTTGGACACTATGTGTTGTTACAAAAGACTACAGAAAACTTAGGACCTGGCTGGTTTCTCATACTGGGTATTAGGGTTCAGGCCATTACTACTGTCAGAATTATGTATCTTCAGGAATTTTGTAATAGCATTCTCAAGGCACTGTGTGAGAATTTAGGAAATCACAAAGATAAATGAATCCATTTCTGCTGGATCCAGATCTTGCCTCACTTCACATGAAGAATAGAAGTATACCTGTTTCTATAAGCCTAAGGGGAAAAACTAAAATCTTCAGCATTTACTCAGACAAGGTGTCTTTAAACCAAACACATTGTCCAAGTTTTCTCAGCTACACTGATTATACCTTCCATTTATGCTCAATGATAAGAGTAAGTTTGATGTGATTATGTGCGCTCTTTGAAAAACAAAGCATTTAACAGAACTATCTCTTTTTGGGGCCATTTGAAAATTGCTTTGTGTAATTTTGAGGAGAGGGTGTTGCATGATTGGACCTTAGCGGTTCTTTAACAGTCATAATCAGAACCACTTAAACACTCATTCATCAAAGATCTGTTTAAGTATAGGACCTTTGATTGGAAATTCTATTCACCCTGGACTTGGCCATTGTTCTATGGAGATCTTGCATTCTTGGATTCTGACTATAGCCTGGTGCTTTAATGAGATCTGATCCAGGGACCAATAAATAATGACCTGGTTAAAGAAACTAAGGAAACCCTTAAAGAAGATTGAAAACATGAAGATATACTTGTGAAAAAGGGGAAATGAAATATCAGAATGCCCATGGCTTCATATCACTGCAGCTGGTATACACCCTACTCAATAAGTAGTTGTTGTAGGTCAGGTTCTCAAGAATTAGGCTCTGAGACAGAGATTTCCATGAGAAAGGTTTACTGGGGAGTGCTTTGGGGATTAACAACTGTGGGAGAACAGAAGCAGGTTTGGGTAGGTGGAGCCATTGAATTGAGAAGCAATTACAACAAAGGCCTTAGCCAATCCTGTGGGGGAGATAAAGACCTAGGAGGGCCCTGAAGAACTGTTCCAAAATGGATCATTGGGAGAGGTTTTTATACATTCATCTGAGCAGTCACTGGATCCTGGTCTCTGATAGGAAGGACCCATAGGAAGGGGGTCTGACCTTGATTGAAGCAGATGTCTTCAGCAGAGGATAATTTCTAGAGCGGGCTAACAGCTAAAGGCTTTTAGCTGCCAACAGTTCCAAAAGTTGAGAGAACAAGTGCTTCAGCCTTCAGGTAGCATCTTAGCAGTGTATGACAGCATGTACTACAGTTCTCATAAAATATAAAGCAAGTACTCCTGCAACAATTAAGATATTTGGATCTTTCTGGGTCTTAATGCCTACTGAGTTCTTATTCTACAAATGTTGCTCATTCCTGAGGTCCTTTGTGATATACTGAAAGAAGACATTTTAGGAATATCAAGCAATTGTTGATTTCTCAGCCTGTCAGTGTATTTTCATGAATATGTATTATTTTTTTCTTACAACTCATGCTTCACCTTAAGGGGAAAAATCCCTGATAGTTCTGGAAGTCATTGATTGCTTTCTACTCAAGAACAATACCATCTGCATAACTAAAACCCCACACAAATTGAAAAATATAAACTTACTGTTATTTCAGGTTTCTGACACTTTCTGACAATCTCATTGTCATGTCTTCATAATTTATAATAATTCCCTTACTTTTTTCATTTATTATTTACTTATTTATTTCAGTATATTATTTATTTACTTATTTATTTCATTGTATTACTTATATAGTATGTATGATGTGCCAGGCACTGCTCTATGTTCTTGACAAATATTAATTCATTTAATTCTCATAATAACCTGATGAATTAGGTAAAATTATTAAAGTCATTTTACAGATGACTAAACTGAGGCACAAAGAAGATTTAGTAACTCACCCACCTGGTTAGTAGTAAAGCTGAGATTTCAACACAAATAAGTCTATCTCTAGAGTCCCTGCTCCTCATCGTTATGCTATGCTCCTTGATGTTATCTAATGCTGAGGCCATGTGTCTTCTGATACCCCAAAGGAAAGAAAAACGTAGCTCTTGAATATCAGATTTCCATTTCTCACCTCTTAGAACTGATCAAATGATATGCTAATCCTTTGGGATCTCAGACAGTTCTGTCTCTTAAATGTACATTGTGTACGTAATTTGTGTGTGTTGGAAGGAAAGTGGTGCTGGTGTTAAGAGCATAAGCAGAGGATATAAGTAAAAGATTTTTGCACAGATGAAATTTATTTTTTATATATATATATATATATATTACTGGAATATAGTTGCTTTACAATATTGTGTTAGTTTCTGCTGTACAGCAAAATAAATCAGTCACATGTATACATATGTTCACTCCTCCTTGGATTTCCTTCCCATTTAGGTCACCAGGGGACACTGAGTAGGGCTTCCCAGGTGGCCCGGTGATGAAGAATCCACCTGTCAATGCAGGAGATGCAAGACACTCAGGTTCGATCTGTGAGTTGAGAAGATCCCCTGGAGGAGGAAATGGCAACCCACTCCAGTATTCTTGCCTGGAAAATTCCATGGACAGAGGAGCCTGGCAGGTTACAGTCCATGGGGTTGCAGAAGAGTCCAACAGGATTGAATGAGCACAGAACATTGAGTAGAGTTCCCTGTTCTATACAGTTGGTTCTTATTCGTTATGTCTTTTATACATAGTAGTGTATATATGCTGATACCAATCTCCAAATCCATCTCACTCCCCTTTCCTCTTGGATATCCATATGTTCTCTATGTCGATGTCTCTGTTTCTGCTTCATAAATAAGTTCATTTATATCATTTTTCTAGATTCCACATATATGCGTTAATATACCATGTTTGTTTTCTCTCTCTGACTTATTTCACTCTATGACAATCTCTAGGTCCATCTGTGTCTCTGCAAATGACACAATTTCCTTTTCATGTCAGAGTAATACTCCATTGTAGATATATACCACAAAATTGATGTTCTTATTCTAAAAGGCAATAATCACAAGGTTCTGCCAAGATTATACCCTAGAATATCATGGAAGTCTACACTAGAAGTTAGGAGGACTAGTCTAAGGAGGACTGGTCTAAGATTACTCCTGATGAGAAAAATTTAAGGACAGAAACTTAAATCGGTTTTATACAATTCAGTTTAATCTGGATAGCCTATCAAAACAACCCACTTTTCCAATCTCTGCTACTAAAAGCAGTTGAATGAATTACTTAACCTTTTCTGTGCTTCAGTTTACACATCTGTAAAATAACTTCTCATGTGAAGTTAACTTTGGTCAAGAACATGTAACTATGGTAAAAATTGTGTGTGTGTGTGTTTTTAAATTATGCTCAATTCCTTTACAAAGTATCTTGGAGTTCTTCCAATCTCACCTTAAATGTCAAAGATATGCACCAGTTATTGTAACAGATATTGCCAGCTACATTCATTTCTAATGATGAGGTCTTACTTACCACTCTAATGTTATGCTTTTTGGAAAACTATTTTTTTCAGAACTGTGAGCCTTCTTAGATATGGGCAAAAAGACATTCTGCCTGAGGTTTCATTACCTGACATGCCATTTCCCCACACTCTTAAGACCTGGTCTTGCCATTTGACTCATGGGGCAGCATGGTAAAATTTGCTTTCAGGCTCTCCATCCTGTCTAAGCCACAGATTTGAGGTGCAATAGGAGAAGGCAATGGCACCCCACTCCAGTATTCTTGCCTGGAAAATCCCATGGATGGAGGAGCCTGGTAGGCTACAGTCCATGGGGTTGCTAAGAGTCAGACACGACTGAGTGACTTCACTTTCTCTTTTCACCTTCATGCATTGGAGAAGGAAATGGCAACCCACTCCAGTGTTCTTGCCTGGAGAATCCCAGGGATGGGGGAGCCTGGTGGGCTGCCGTCTATGGGGTCGCACAGAGTCAGACATGACTGAAGTGACTTAGCAGCAGCAGCAGCAGCAGAAGACGTGCAGATGCTGCTTTGCCCAGACTTTCATCTCTCTATGCTGAAAAACTGACAAAGTTGTTTCCTGCCCTAATGATTGTGAACAGAGGATCTGGGTGATAACATAGCCTAAATCACAGAAACATTTCTCACAGATGAGTATGACAAAAAGAACCAAGAATGTTGTATTGGGTTTCTTTTCTAGCCACACAACCTGAAAATTCCCCAACCATGTGTTGAATCATTCACCCATATCATCATCCATACTCACTAGAGTAATACACAACCATAAGCTAGCCCATAAGAAGGCCACCTTCAAAATAATCTCTCCTTGCTTATTAAAGTGGGACTCCCCAGATATAGAGGGTCCACAGACATATTATCAGAAGTTTGTGAATGTTCTGTGAAATTCTGCTAATTCAATATGTCGATTTTGATGGTAATGGAAAAGTATTAAATTAAGCATCATTCATATAACCCCACTGCCCAATTACTGGTGAGCCATGTCACTGTGTTTCAATGCCTCTATATGTGACGAAGTTTATGTTAATGTTACACAACCACTGTATTGTCATTACTTCTATTAGGGTTCTCCAGAGAAACAATCAATAGGTAATAGATAGATAGAAGAGGAAAATTATTATAGAAATTGGCTCAAGTGGTTATGGAGGCCGAGAAGTCCCACAATCTGCCATTTGCAAGCTGGAAGACTGAGAATGTCAGTGATATAATTCAGCCCAGTCCCAAAGGCCTGAGAACCACAGGGCCATGGATGTAATCCCAGGAGTCCTAATCATTTGAGAACCAGGAGCTCTGAGGTTCACGGGGAGGAGAAGATGAACATTTCAGCTTAAGAAGAGAGAATTTGTCCTTCTTTGTCCTTTTTGTTTCATTTGGGCCCGTGGAGGTTGGATGTTGCCCACCCACATTGGTGAGGGTGGATTTCTCCACTCAGTCTGCTGAATCAAATGCTAATCTCTTCCAGAAAAACTCGCACAGACACACCCAGAAATAATGTTTTACCAACTGTCTGAGGTCAGTCAAGTTGACACACAATTAACCATTACATTAAGTGTTAGTCACTCAGTCGTGTCTGACTCTTTGCGACCCCACGGACTGTAGCCTGCCTGGCTCCTCTGTCCATGGGATTCTCCAGGCAAGAATACTGGAGTGGGTTACTATTCCCTTCTCCAGGGGATCTTCACGACCTAGGGATTGAACCTGGGTCTCCCACAGTGCAGGCGGATTCTTTACCAGCTGAGCCACCAGGGAAGCCCCAACCATTACATTACATAATTTTTATAAAAGAAAATGGATGTAATAAGAACATCTTTTAGCCTCTAGTAAAATACAAATGATCTAACAGCCACCCACTCAATAAAAGCAAAGGTTTCATAGTAGCTTAAAAAAAGAAAAAATGGTGGGGAAACTGAGTTGTCCTATGGCAAGTGGCAATAAACAATCGCTAAACTCAAAGCACCTGTCCTTATAACAGAACCATTTAGAAACTGGCTCACCTCTGCCTGAGAAGTTTCACACCCACTGTTCCCTCTGGAACACTCACCACTGCCTCCCCACCTGCAAATAATACCCAAATATTCACTCCTCCACTTTCTTCAAGTTTTTATACAAATGTCACCTTCTGTGTGAGGTTTTTCTTATATTGCAAATTGAAACTCTCTTGCCCTGTACATCTTCCTCTTTCCTTCCCTAGATTTTTCTCCTTAGTGCTCATTTTCATCAGACACACTATATATTTCACTCATTTATTTGGCTTATTATCTGTCTTATCCCACTAGAATGTAAGTTCCATGAAGATAGAAAAGTTTATCTCACTCACTGACTTATCTGCAGCCCCCAGGAGAATGCCATTGGAAACAGGTATTCTGTGATTGCATGTTGAATGAATGAACAAATGCAGGAGTGAATGAATATCTACACTGTGAGTCCCAGTTTAACTTCATCACATCTACTTTATTTATCACATTAATGTTGTTAATTGTATTTTGTCATTTTATAGCTTTGCTCATATCTCATGTGTAAAGCTAGTTTTGATTCGCATTTGTACAATAACAATACCTATGAACAGATTTTTATACCCAGCATAATCTTCCTACATATTTCAATAATATAAGAAGAAATAAGTGAAGATAACACTTGTCTTTGTTTCTTTCCCTTTAAGAGACATCTGTACATTGTTCACATTCTAAAAGCAATATTGGATAGGAAGATGGCTGTCTGGTGAGAGTGTCATGAGGGGTCCTGTTTGCTGGGGTCCTCTGTGATTCGATCTTTCTGTTAGATCTTTCCCCTCTCCCTGGCACCCTGCCTTGGGTAACAGGAATTGTATAGAACAAGAAACAGGATGTGGGTGGTTGAGCTGCATTTTTTTTAAATAAAGCACTATTATGGAAGCCAGCTCCTCCTCTGCTCATTAGTGTTACTCAAAAATTGCAACAGCTTTAAGAATCCATCTTTTAAATATAAGGTCTCATCTCTCTCAAATTGTAGCTATTTTAAAACACATTCAGAGGTTTATATGGCAGTGTATATTTTTCCCATTAAGCTGATAGGTATAACTATTTGGTGGTTGTTGAATGTACTGAAAAATCAGTTGTTCTGGGGATGGTTTCCCCACCAAGTGTTCTAACCCAAAGTGTTTTGATGGTGTTAGATCAGTGCTTCAGGTGCTTGCTAAGTGCTTTTTTTTTTTTTTTTTTAAAATCTTGAGCTATTTCTTTGATTATTCTAGAAGGCCCAAGACAGTACTTTCAAATATAGAAAGAACTCTATAATTTCGACAGTATTTTATAAACAGCCATAGTCTTAGAGGAAAGAATAAAACACTGAATTCTGGAATTTAGAATGCTCCCCCCTCTGGCCACTCCCTAGCCCCGAATCAACCATGGATACCACATCTGATAATCCTCAAATCCCTCATTTAGCTATAAAGCAACTATTTTGTAGCTTAAGCCTCAGAACTATTTGTAGGAAATCAAACCATCACAAAATGGTAGAGAAAAAGAATAGGATACTTCAGCCTATATGTAGGAAATGTGGATTACAGGTGGAAAAGTTCCCCTTTCTCTCCTTAGCACACAAAATCCTTATTGCTACTGGATTCTGTGGCTAAAGAAAGCCTGAATAAAACAATATTCCTTCATGATCCTAACTACCATACCATGTCTTCCTGAGACCAGAGATTCACCCTTGCATGTATGCATTATCTTACTACAGCATCAAATACAGGAAAAAAAATTTAACTATCCTACCATCATCTTTCAGGCTTCCCCCAGTGGCTCAGTGGTAAAGAATTTGCCTGCAATGCAGCAGACACAGGAAACCCTGGGTCCGTCTCTGGGTCAAGAAGATCCCCTGGAGGAGGGCACAGCAACTTACTCCAGTGTTCTTGCCTGGGGAATCCCCGTTGTCAGAGGAAACTGGCAGGCTACAGCCCATAGGGTCGCAAAGAGTCAGACACTGCTGAAGCGACTGAGCACCATCATCTTTCAGGGCTGCAATATTGTGTCCTATGCATTTGGTGAGTCTCTTCCATCATCTCTTCTTTTCTGAGTCCCCCTGGGACAGGTTGTTGTTGTTTAGTCGCTCAGTCATGTCTGACTCTTTGTGACCCCATGGACTGCAGCATGCCAGGTTTCCCTGACCTTCACCATCTCCTGGAGCTCGCTCAAACTCATGTCCATTGAATTAGTGATACCATCCAACCATCTCATCCTCTGTCATCTCCTTCTTCTCCTGCTTTCAATCTTTCCCATCATTGGGGTCTTTTCCAATGAGTCAGTTCATCAGGTGACCAAAGTATTGGAGCTTCAGCTTCAGCATTAGTCCTTCCAATGAATATTCAGGGTTGATTTCCTTTAGGATTGACTGGTTTGATCTCTTCTCAGTCCAAGGGACTCTCAAGAGTCTTCTGCAATATCACAGTTCAAAAGCATCAACTCTTCGGCACTCAGCCTTAAGTGCAGTCTTCCTTTTACTACTGCACTTCCCTTTTCTCAGTGTCTCTCCTAGAGGGTATGGACTTTGAGAAATCTTTGCTTCATTGAACCCCCAGCCCAGCTGCATCATTACTGTAAGCTTACAGTTCCTTATAGCAAAAAGGGACACAGTCAACTTAAAACTGTCTGTAGAAGTCTTACTACGTGAAAGTCTTGGTGTAAACATTTCACTGTGACATGCATAATCTTTAGCTGTGGCATTCAAACTCTTAGTTGCAGCATGTGGGCTTTAGTTCCCTAACCAAGGGTTGAACCTGGGCCCCCTGCATTGGCAGCTCGCAGTTTTAGCCACTGGACCACCAGGAAGTCCTCCAAACATGTTTCTTCTTCAGTGTCTAATGAGCTCTAACACATGAATCACACGTTCTCATTGATCACTCTTGTCATTGAGTATTTCCTTTTTAAAACTTGAAATATAGTTGATTTCCAATGTTGTGTTAGTTTCTAGTGTATAGCAAAGTGATTCAGTTATACATACATATATTATTTTTCATATACATTTTCCTTATAGGTTACACAAGATATTGAATACAGTTTCTTATGCTATACAGTAGGAGTTTGCTGGTTATCTTTTTTGCATATAATAGTATGTATCTGATAATCTCAAACTCCAAATTTATCCCTCCCCACCCCCTTCCCCCTTTGGTGACCATAAGTTTGTTTTCTATCTCTGTGAGTCTGTTTCTGTCCATTGAGCATTCTAATTACAATGTCCTAAAAATGTCTTTCCACTTGGCAGTAGCATTTCAGGATCCTTCCTGTTGCTGAAAGGATCATAGTGTCTGCACTTGATCTCCAGCCTGTTCCATTTTCCAGGTCTTTTTTTATTTTACATTTCCTAATATTCACCAGAGGCTCAGTGTCCTACAATGAAACTTCTTAGCCATGCCTCCTTCTATATTAGTTATCTGTTGCTAAATAACAATATTACCACAAACTTAGCAGCTTGAAACAATACACACTTATTATCTCACTGTCTATAGGTCAGGAATAGCTGGGTCCTGTGTGTCATGAAGGGCTTCCCTGGTGGCTCAGTGGTAAAGAATCTGCCTGCAAATGCAGGAGAAGCGGGTTTGATCCTTGGGTTGGGAAGATCCCCTTGAAAAGGGAATGACAACCCACTTCACTATTCTTGGCTGGGAAGTTCCATGTATGGGAGCCTGGCAGGCTGCAGTCTATGGGGTTACAAAGAGTCAGACACGACTGAATGACTAAATAACAACAACACTGCATCATGAAGCCTGGGTGTTGGCCAGAGCTAGAGTCTCATCTGAAGCTCAAATTAAACTAGATCTGCTTCTAGTATAATTGAGCAGGATATTATGGGGGCTTTCCCTGGACAGACTTCTCCCCCAGATCCTCCACTGTAGCTCCTCTCTGAAGTATCTAGTTAACAGTATCTGATTCACATTTCCTGAGCTGTTTTACAGATACTAAAACTCCCATTAAATGGAAGATGGTAACTACATCATGACTATGAGCCCCTAGACCTACTGGTGCCAAAGGGTAGATAGTGTTCACATCTGTGAAAATGCCTGGTTATCTCACCATAGACCAATCAGAGAATTGTGCCCAAGCTGACCTTGTACCCTGGGACTCCCTTGCTTCACCTGGCCTTTAAAAATGCTTTGCTGAAACCCACTGAGGGGTTGAGGTGTTTTAGCACTAGCTGGCCCAGATGACTTGTATGGTGCCTTACAATAAACACTGCAGTTTCCTTCACCACAACCTGATGTCAGTCAATTGGCTTTACCATGCACAGGTGACCAGTCCCAAGTTTGGTAACTCTAGGTGTTAACACTAGGTAACACTGCTGCTGCTGCTGCTAAGTCACTTCAGTCACGTCTGACTCTGTGCGATCCCATAGATGGCAGCCCACCAGGCTCCCCTGTCCCTGGGATTCTCCAGGCAAGAACACTGGAGTGAGTTGCCATTTCCTTCTCCAATGGATGAAAGTGAAAAGTGAAAGTAAAGTCGCTCAGTCATTTCCGACTCTTCGCGACCTCATGGACCTCCGTCCATGGGATTTTCCAGGCAAGAGTACTGGGGTGGGGTGCCATTGCCTTCTCCATTAGGTAACACTAGGTGCATGTGTTGTGACAGGATTCAGTTCCTTGGGGGCTGTTAGTCAAAAGAACATGGGGCCTGTTAGCCAAAAGACCATCTATGTTTCCTTGCCATGTGGACCTCTCCAATGTGGTAGCTAACTTCATCAAATACAGAAAGGCAGAAAATGTGCTAGGCCGATAGAAGTCACAACTTTATGTGGTCTTATTGTGGAAGGGCCAGCCCATCAATTATCCCAGCAGTTGGAAGAAAGTCACAGGTCCCTCGTACAGTAGAGAGGAGGGGATCACACAAAGATATGAATAGCAAGAGGCTTGGAATCTCTCCATCACAATTGTTCCATAACCCAAAAATGATCTCTAAAACATAACTAATAGAAATTGAAAACCAGCACATTTCCCAAATCAGCCCAGCAGATACTATTGAAATTTCCTTTATATTCCCTTATGCGCAACCAATTTTAATGCATCCTGGCCTGACTTACAACTGCCAGAGTCTGTATCTCTTCGTTTGAGACCTTCTCACATGACAGGAGTCTGCTTTGTCCAGAGGATACATTTTCTTTCTTTCTTCCATCATGATGAACTGTTCTGATATGCAATAGCTCATACAGCCTTTCTGAAGAGGCCTCGTAAGATCAGGCAATTGCTTCCACTAGTCATGAAGCTGTGACTAGCTTGAAAACATGATCTCTTTTATTTGTGTCCTGCCTTCCCTACTTCAGGGAAGTACTTCTTCCCTTTCTCCTCACTCTGGGATTCTCGGATTTGTTCCCTCTGATAAAGTCACCATATAAGTTTTTGCCTAAAATTCTGTTTCCTACATAGCCCAGGCTAAGACCTGTAAAATCCAATCATCAGAATTTGCCATTCAGAGGAATGAGGAAATAGTTTTGTCATCTCATTCTCAAACACAGAGCATTTTTTCAAATATATTTCTCCCTGGCCTCAGGTATCTACTGGGTTTTAAACTCTGCCCTGAGGTTACCTTGAAATATTAATACTAGTCCCCTTAGTCCCATTTTCCAATAACCAGGAAAGAATTGGAATCCTTCTTCCTGAGGCCCCCATTCTAGCCCTGAGAAGCATGTTTATCAGATACATGATACTCTTTTTACTTACCCTGAGGGGATTCCTTTTGATCTTTCAGGGTCACAGTTCACCTTGTGAGTTTTAAAACCACCAAGGAAGAAAAAGTAGTTCTAGCCAAGATCCAGTCTGAAGAAGACACACAAAACAAAATGGAGAGAAAGGGCCCTCAGGCTGCTGAACACTTGTAAAGTAAAACTCCAAAAAAATAACATAAGCAGGCCACACACAAGGAAGCAGGCAAACTTTGTTTTGCTGAGAGGACTCTTTTCCTTGGGTGAATTCCAAGAGGGAACAGGCACCAAGTGAGTCATAGAATAAGTAGGGCAGAGTTTGCCTTTCAGGGAATGCAATTGTGTAGGCGGACCTGTGGCCCCTTGAGGATGCTCAGCCTGCGTGACTTCCTGAATCCCAGACTATGTCAGGCAGAAGGCAGCCTGCAGAATTCTCATATCCATGTGGATGGATGCTTTCTGGTTCTCTTCCCATGCCTGCCATAACTGAGTTTTCAGAGGGAGCTTATCATTGTGTTTGATCAGCCATTTTAGTGAAACCTTAGGGGAGGCAGAGTCGAGTCTGTGGTTCTTAAGGAATACTCCCAATCTGGAGCAATGCCAAACTGTGGGGGCAAAGTAGAAATTTGAGTGATGTGAGTTGATGACAGTTCAATGGGATGTTATAGCAGGAAATACAAAGGTAGGTCCTGAGACCAAGGTACAGTGCCAAAGGTAGGAAGTGCTTGAGAAAGAATTCAAGAAGGAGACAATCTTAAGGGGCAAAGGAAAGGGACCTTGTATAGTATGATCTTCAGAATGATGCTCTCTGCACCTGGATATTTATACAACTGAGCGCATGCTCAGTTTCTGTCATGTCTGTCTCTTTTGAAAGCCCCTGGACTGTAGCCAGCAATGCTCCTCTGTCCATGGTGTTGAGACCTGACAGAAGCTATGACAAGCTTCAAGGACTAAAGTAGCCAGAAGCTTCAAGGACTAAAGTAGCCAGAGCTAATCACAGAAAAAGCTGGGTCACTGCCCAGAAGGGGCTGAGATCATCATCCCCCGACCTTGAGATTCAGCCGGTCAGCATATTCCCTGTAGCCTGGTTAGAACTAGCCTAGATAACATGAAAAGTCCCTTAAGTGAGCCCGCATGCACATAATTTAGCCAATTAATAGATGCCAAGAACCCCTTGCAACCAATCCGCCCTTGCTAACTCACTGTCTTTGTTCTAAGTCTATAAATACTCCTGTAATTCTGGGCTCGGGGCTCTCTGCCTCACTCCACTGCGTTGGATGTGACAGAGTGCCCTAACTCGAGTTAGAAATAAACTCCCTTCTTGCTTTTGCATTGCCGTGGTGGACTTGTTCTCTCAGTCTATTCAGAGACTTGGACTCGGAGCATAACATTTGGGGGCTCGTCTGGGATCTTCCTTTGACTGGGCAGAGCAACTCTCCTGGTAGAAGGGCGACCTTGCTAGGAGGTAAAAATTCTGAACATTGGTGTTAGCTCTGAAGAAGCCCAGCGTGAGACCGGGGCCTGGTATCGTACTGGGGAGGCAGCTGGGTGTGAGTACAGGAATAAGTCCAGTGTGAGACGGGGGCTCGGTATCGTACTGGGGAGGCAACTGGCTCTGTGAAAATCCTACAGGTAAGACTGAAAAGAGAACCCAGGAAGATCTAGTGTTGGGTTGTTAGTGTCCATCTTGTGTTTGCTGTCTGCGTCTGGTCATTGTGTCTGTGTGAGTGCCGGCACCATGTCTGTGTTCTTTGTTCCTCGGGGCTCCCAGGGCAAATGCCTCGCGTTTGCAAACATGGGACAAGGGGCTTCTACTCCTCTGACTCTTGTGACTGACCATTTCTCTGATTTCAAGTCTAGAGCACAGAATTTATCCCTGCTGGTGAAGAAAAGCGAGTTGGTGACCCTCTGCTCGGTTGAATGGCCCGCTCTTAACGTCAACTGGCCGCTAGAGGGCACCTTCAGCTTGCCTATTGTTCAAGCGGTCAGAGAAAAAGTGCTTGGTCCCAACCAGTTGGGACACCTGGACCAAACTCCATACATCTTGGTATGGCAGGATCTGGTGGAAAATCTGCCAGACTGGCTTAAACCTTTTATCCTCATACCTCCTAACCCCCCTTGTCCCTCTTCCCTGTCAAAAGCCTCTTCATGCCCGCAGGTGCTAACCGTGGAAACTACCAAGGAAAATGAAGATGAAAAGAGCAAAAATTGGGTGAAACCGGTGCTCCAGGAATCCTCATTGTACCCTAATCTATTAGACCTGGAGACCGAACTTTCCCCGCCCCCCATGTGAATCCGCATCCACCTTTGCTTCCGCAGGTTCCTCCAGGTCTCGTCTGGGGGAACAAGGAGGGACGTCGAGACTTCAGCCCCTACCCGAGAAGGGGGCCTTGCCCAAGGGACTCGGGGAAGAACCAGAGGAGTCGCCAACATGGCGGGGCCTGCCTGAGCGGAAGATGACCCGGAGGTCCCCTCCTCCACTGTCTGGGCATTCCCGGTTTGGGCAGTGCCTGCCCGAGCGAACGGAGAACGGACATATCAATACTGGCCCTTCTCCACCAGTGACCTTTTACAATTGGAAAACTCAGACCCCCTCGTTTTCTGAAAAACCTCAGGGTCTCATTGATCTTTTAGATTCTATCCTTTTCACCCATAACCCCACTTGGGATGATTGTCAACAGTTGTTACAGGTGCTCTTTACCACAGAGGAATGTGAATGGATCCTATCAGAAGCTCGGAAAAATGTACCCGGGGTGGATGGGAGACCCACTATGCAGCCTAACCTGATTGATGAGGGGTTTCCCTTGGTGTGGCCTCGCTGGGATTTCGAGCGTGCTGAAGGTAGGGGAGCGTCTCCGAATATACCGCCAGACTCTCATGGCCAGCCTTAGAGCGGCTGCCAGGAGGCCAACACATTTGGCTAAAATAAAACTAGTTAGACAAGAGCCAAATGAGAGCCCGGCAGTTTTCCTTGAAAGACTAATGGAAGCTTTCAGGCAGTACACCCCTATGGACCCTCAAGCCGATGAGACACGGGCGGCAGTCATGCTAGTGTTTGTAACTCAGGCAGCCCCTGACATCAGGAGAAAGTTACAGAAGATAGGTTGGGTGAACAGTCCTTGCAAGTCATAGTGAGGGCAGCAGAAAGAATTTTTAATCATAGAGAGACTCCAGAAGAGAGGGTAGAACATGTCAGATGAGAAGAAAGAGAGTTTAGGGCTGAAGAAAACTGTAGAAATCAGAAAAAGCTGGCCCAGATATCATTTGCAGGAATAGAACAGGGAAATAATTCTCAGAAGGCAAAGAAAGTTAACTCGAAGGGTGAAGAGAGGCCAGTAAGGCGAGGACTTAAGAAGGATCAATGTGCATTTTGTAAGGAATCTGGGCACTGGAAAGATAAGTGCCCCAAGAAAAATCTAAGAGAGAGACCTACCAAACAGGAGAGGTCCTCAAATATCCTCTATGCAGGAGAGGATAGTGACTAGGGGGTCAGGGCCCGGCACCCCTCCCTGAGTCCTGGGTAACTATAAATGTGGAGGGGAAACCAGTTGGCTTCATGGTAGATATGGGAGCCCAATTCTCAGTTCTTAATCAGAAAGATGGACCAATGTCTAAAAAGACCAGCTGGGTACAAGGAGCCACCGGGACTAAATGATATGGATGGACCACGAAACAACACGTGGACTTGGGAGCCCAACAGGTGACCCACTCCTTTCTTGTGATACCTGAATGCCCAGCACCTCTGCTGGGAAGAGACTTGCTATCTAAGGTCAATGCCCAAATTCACTTCGACCACGGACAGATATCGGTTCTAGATGGGACCGGACATCCTATACAAGTTGTGTCTCTAGCATTGAGGGACGAATATAGACCATACTCACCAGAGCCCCCTACAGCTATAGACCCTGCTATGCAACAATGGATTCAAAGATATCCCCTGGCCTGGGCAGAAATAGTGGGAATGGGACTAGCCAAACAAAGACCTCCCATTGTTGTTGAACTGAAGGCCAACACTTTTCCTGTGAGGGTAAGAGGCCATGAGCCAAGAGGCCCAGCAAGGAATTACGCCACACATACAGTGCCTCCTGAAGGCAGGGATTCTCAAAAGGTGCCGGTCCCCATAGAATAATCCCCTATTGCCTGTGAAAAAGCCTGGGGGAACTGACTTTAGACAGGTCCAAGATCTACGAGAAGTCAACAAACGTGACTTCATCCCACTGTTCCTAACCCTTATACTCTACTAAGCAGCCTGTCTCCAGATTATGTTTGGTATACTGTCTTGGACTTGAAAGATGCCTTTTTCAGTTTACCCCTGGGCCCCACGAGCCAAGAGATCTTTGCATTCGAGTGGATAGAAGAAGGCGATCAGACCCCTGGACAGCTGACTTGGACTCGACTACCACAAGGTTTCAAAAATTCGCCCACACTGTTTAATAAGGCTCTAGGTGAAGACCTCCGTGAGTATCGGGTTGATCACCCCACCATTGTTCTATTGCAGTATATCGATGATCTTATGCTAGCAGCAACTACGGAGGAAGCATGCCTAGAAGCAACAGGTGACCTCCTTCAAACTTTGGGGATCTTGGGGTCACAGTGCTAAGAAGGCCCAGATTGCTAAGCAGGAGGTCATGTACCTAGGGTACAAGATAAAACAAGGGCAAAGATGGCTAACGCAAGCCATGAAAGAGACTATACTGCAGATCCCTGAGCCTGCAACTCCTAGACAAGTGAGAGAGTTTCTGGGGACAGTTGGGTATTGCCGGTTATGGATCCTGGGGTTCGCTGTAAAAGCTTGGCCACTATACAAAGGGAGCAGAGAAAATAAAAACTGGGAATGGACTGAGCCAATGAAGAGGGCTTTTCAAGAACTCAGGCGAGCCCTGTTGGAAGCCCCAGCCCTTGCTCTCCCTGACCCGTCTAAACCCTTCCACTTGTTTGTAGATGAGAAACGGGGAGTAGGAAAAGGGGTTTTAACATAGAACTGGGGGCCATGGAGGCGACCAGTGGCCTACCTCTCCAAACAACTAGACCCACTGGCCGCCGGATGGCCACCTTGCCTTCGAATTATTGCTGCCACTGCCCTCCTGGTCCATGACACCGATAAACTGACTTATGGACAGCGACTCTTGGTCTGCACTCCCCATGCTATCGAAGGAGTTTTTAAAGCAGCCGCCGGACGCCCTGCTTCCTGAACCCGGCTACTCTTTTACCCAACCTGGAGGAAGATCACCCCCTTCATGATTGTGGAGAGAAAAAAAGACTCTAATGCTTCCCCAGACAGCACGTCTGAGATTTCCTCGACAACACATGACTGTACGAGACATAGTCCATGCCTGCAAAGTATGCCAGCTGATGAGGCCAGGAAAAAGACAACATGCAAGAACGAGGTACCAGGGAGAAAGACCAGGGCAGTATTGGGAGATAGCTTTTACAGAGGTAAGGCCAGGCAAGTATGGGTACCGTCATCTGCTAGTCATGGTGGATACTTTCTCAGGGTGGGTAGAAGCCTTCCCTACTAAGGGAGAAACAGCTATGATAGTAGCCAAGAAGACCCTAGAAGAAATAGTACCTAGGTTTGGCCTGCCGGTGACCATTGGCTCTGATAATGGGCCTGCTTTTGTGAGCCAGATTGTCCAGGGACTTGCCTTAGCCCTGGGGACCAAATGGAAGTTACATTGTGAGTACAGTCCCCAGAGCTCAGGACAGGTTGAGAGGATGAATTGGACCCTAAAAGAAACTTTGGCAAAGTTGGCAATAGAGACTGACGGGGACTGGGTGACCCTCCTTCCCTTCGCCCTCTTCCGTGCACGTAATACCCCATACAAGCTTAACTTGACCCCTTTTGAAGTTATGTATGGAAGACCCCCTCCCGTGTGTCCTATCTTCGAGGGAAAGAAACAACCTCCCCCTAGTTTAGGGCAGTTCCAAGAGGCCCTGATGGCATTGGGCAAAGTACATACTCATGTCTGGAAATTGCTCCAAGAAATACATGAAAGTCAAAACCAGGGAACCATCCCCTTGCATAATATTGGCCCAGGAGATTGGGTATGGGTTAAGCAGCACCAGACCAAGGCATTAGAACCTAGATGGAAGGGTCCTTATGTTGTTCTCCTTACCACCCCCACTGTCCTAAAGGTCGATGGTATTGGACCTTGGGTGCATTGAAACCACGTGCATTGGGCCACCCCAGGAGAACAAGAGAAAGCCTGAGAAGAATGGGAGGTAACTCCGCACCTATCAAACCCCCTCAAACTGAAGCTCAGCCACCGACGAGAACCAGGCAAGTCATCTTGACCATCTTATTGATGACCACTCTTCTAGACTCTGGAGCTGCTAGTGCCAACCCACATCAGCCTGTCAAGATCACCTGGAAACTACATAATGGAATGACACGAGAGGTGCTCAACTCGACCACTGAAGTACATCCTCCAAACACTTGGTGGCCGGACTTGTACTTTGACCTCAAGCCAGTGGTAGATGTAACCTGGGCAAAGGGTTTTCTTTGGAATCAGGGATTCTGGGTATGTCCAGGCTACCAAAGACAAAATTGGAAGACTTGGTGGGGGGCACAGGACTACTATTGTAAGTCATGGGATTGTGTAACTTCTAATGATGGGCCTAGACGCTGGGAAGTAGGGAATCGGGACCTACTTAACTTTTTCATTTGCCAAACCCATACCTCCCTATAGGGACTGGGGATGCGAGGAAAACTACAATTATGCACAAATAAGGGTGAGGTTTAACCAAGAAAGAGCTAAAAAGGAGAGAGCGAGAGGCTCAACAAGGGTGGTTCGAGTCCTGGTTCCAGTGGTCCCCCTGGCTAACGACTTTAATTTCTATGCTGCTGGGACCCCTGCTGGTGCTTCTACTAATGCTTAACTTTGGCCCCTGTATTATTAACAAGCTTATAACCTTCATAAAAGAACGTATCAATACAGTCCAGCTGTTTGTACTCAGGCAACAATACCAGACAGTGCCCAGAAAATAGAGGAAGATTCCTCTATATGACCAAAGAACAGGGGGGAATGTTGAGACCTGACAGAAGCCATGACAAGCTTCAAGGACTAAAGCAGCCAGAGCTACAATCACAGAAAAAGCTGGGTCACTGCCCAGAAGGGGCTGAGATCATCATCCCCCCGACCTTGAGATTCAGCCGGTCAGCATATTCCCTGTAGCCTGGTTAGAACTAGCCCAGATAACATGAAAAGTCCCTTAAGGGAGCCCGCATGCACATAATTTAGCCAATTAATAGATGCCAAGAACCCCTTGCAACCAATCCGCCCTTGCTAACTCACTGTCTTTGTTCTAAGTCTATAAATACTCCTGTAATTCTGGGCTCGGGGCTCTCTGCCTCACTCCACTGCGTTGGATGTGACAGAGTGCCCTAACTCGAGTTAGAAATAAACTCCCTTCTTGCTTTTGCATTGCCGTGGTGGACTTGTTCTCTCAGTCTATTCAGAGACTTGGACTTGGAGCGTAACACATGGGATTTCCTAGGCAAGAATACTGGAGTGGGTTGCCATGCCCTTATCCAGGAGATCTTCCAGACCCAGAGATCAAACCTGAATCCACACTCCTTGCATCCCCTATATTGGCAGACAAATTCTTTACCACTGAGCTATAGGGGAAGCCCCTATGGAACTGGGTGGCTTCACATGATTCAAAGGACTAGAGGTAGCAGATAAACTGCCCTAAGTCAAACAATATGTTATAGATTTCCATGCTGGAGACAGACTCACAGTCCAAATTCATGATTTCAGTTTCAGTTTAGTTTCTCAGAGGTGTCTGACTCTTTGTGACCCCATAGACTGCAGCACGCCAGGCTTCCCCATCCATCACCAACTCCTGGAGCTTGCTCAAACTCATGTCCATCGAGTCAGTGATGACATCCAAGCATCTCATACTCTGTTGTCCCCTTCTCCTCCTGCCTTCAATCTTTCCCAGCATCAGGGTCTTTTCCAATGAATCAGTTCTTTGCATCAGGTGGTCAAAGTATTGGAGTTTCAGCTTCAGCATCAGTCCTTCCAATGAATATTCAGGACTGATTTCCTTTAGGATTGACTTGTTGGATCTCCTTGCAGTCCAAGGGACTCTCAAGAGTCTTCTCCAAAACCACAATTCAAAAACATCAATTCTTTGGTGCTCAGCTTTCTTTATAGTCCAACTCTCATATCCATGTATGGCTACTGGAGAAAACATAGTTTTGACTAGACAGACCTTTGTTGGTGAAGTAATGTCTCTGCTTTTTAATATGCTGTCTAGGTTAGTCATAACTTTTCTTGCATGGAACAAGCGTCTTTTAATTTCATGGCTGCGTTACCATTTGCAGGGATATTGGAGCCTCCCAAAATAAAGTCTGCCACTGTTTCCCCATCTATTTGCCATGGAATGATGGGACCAGATGCCGTGATCTTGGTTTTCTGAATGTTGAGCTTTAAGCCCACTTTTACACTCTTCTCTTTCACTTTCATCAAGAGGCTTTTTAGTTATTCTTCATTTTCTGCCATAAGGGTGTCATCTGCATATATTTTTCCTGGCAATCTTGATTCCAGCTTGTGCTTCCCCCAGCTCAGTATTTCTCATGATTTACTCTGCATTTAAGTTAAATAAGCAGGGTAACAATATATAGCCTTGATGTACTCTCTTTCCTATTTGGAACCAGTCTACTGTTCCATGTCCAGTTCCAGCTGTATACAGGTTCCTGACCTGTATACAGGTTTCTCAAGAAGCAGGTCAGGTGATCTGGTATTCCCATCTCATTCAGAATTTTCTACAGTTTATTGTGATCCACATAGTCAAAGGCTTTAGTGTAATCAATAAAGGAAAAGTAGATATTCTTCTAAAACTCTCTTGTTTCTTCTATGATCCAACAGATGTTGGCAATTTGATCTCTTGTTCTTCTCCCTTTTCTAAATCCAGCTTGAACATCTGGAAATTCACAGTTCAGTACTATTGAAGTCTCGCTTGGAGAATTTTGAGCATTCCTTTGCTAGTGTGTGAGATGAGTGCAATTGTGCGGTAGTCTGAGCATTCTTTTTGACATTGCCTTTCTTTGGAATTGGAATGAAAGCTGACCTTTTCCAACCCTGTGACCACTGCTGTGTTTTCCAAATTTGCTGGCATATTGAGTGCAACACTTTCACAGCATCATCTTTTAAGATTTGAAATATGTCAACTGGAATTCCATCACCGCCACTAGCTTTGTTCATAGTGATGCTTCCTAAGGCTCACTTGACTTTGCATTCCAGGATGTCTGGCTCTAGGTGAGTGATCATACCATCATGATTATCTGGGTTGTGAAGATATTTTTTATATATAGTTCTGTGTATTCTTGCCACCTCTTCTTAATATCTTCTGCTTCTGTTAGGTCCATATCATTTCTGTCCTTTATTGTGCCCATCTTTGCATGAAATATTCCCTTGAAATCTCTAATTATCTTGAAGAGATCGCTAGTCTTTCCCATTCTATTATTTTCCGCTGTTTTTTTGCACTGATCTCTAAAGAAGGCTTTTTCATATCTCCTTGCTATTCTTTGGAATTCTGCATTCAAATGGCTCTATCTTTCCTTTTCTGCTTTGCCTTTAGCTTCTCTTCTTTTCACAGCTATTTGTAAGGGCTCCTCAGACAACCATTTTGCCTTTTGCATTTCTTTTTCTTGGGGATGATCTTGATCTCTGCCGCCTGTACAATGTCATGGACTTCTGTCCATAGTTCTTCAGGCATGCTATCAGATCTAATTCCTTGAATCTATTTGTCACTTCCACTGTAAAGAATTTGTTTTAGGTCATACCTGAGTGGTCTAGTGGTTTTCCTTACTTTGTTCTATTTAAGTCTGCATTTGGCAATAAGGAGTTCATGATCTGAGCCACAGTCAGCTCCTGGTCTTGTTTTTGCTGACTGTATTGAGCTTCTCCATCTTTGGCTGCAAAGAATACAATCAGTCTGATTTTGGTATTGACCATCTGGTGATGTCCATGTGTAGAGTCTTCTCTTGTGTTGTTGGAAGAGGATGTTTGCTATGACCAGTACACTCTCTTGGCGAAACTCTATTAGCCTTTGCCCTGCTTCATTCTGTACTCCAAGGCCAAATTTGCCTGTTACTCCAGGTGTTTCTTGACTTCCTACTTTTGCATTCCAGTCCCCTAGAATGAAAAGGACATCTTTTTGGATGTTAGTTCTAGAAGGTCTTGTAGGTCTTCATAGAAATGTTCAACTTCAGCTTCTTCAGCATTACTAGTTTGGGCATAGACTTGGATTACTGTGGTATTGAATGATTTGCCTTGGAAGCGAACAGAGATCATTGTGTTGTTTTTGAGACTGCATCCAAGTACTTCATTTCAGACTCTTGCTGGCTGTGTTGGCTACTCCTTTTCTTCTAAGGGATTCTTGCCCATAGTAGTAGATATAATGTTCATCTGAGTTAAATTCACCCATTCCAGTCCATTTTAGTTTGCTGATTCCTAAACTGTCAATGTTCACTCTTACAATCTCCTGTTTGAACACTTCCAATTTGCCTTGATTCATGCACCTAACATTTCAGGTTCCTATGCAATATTGCTCTTACAGCATTGGACTTTACTTCCATAACCAGTCACATCCACAACTTAATGTTGTTTTGCTTTGGCCTCTATTTATTCCTTCTGAAGTTATATCTCCACTCTTCTCCATTATCATATTGCTCCACTCTTCTCTAGTATCATATCGGGCACCTACTGACTTGGGAAATTATTCTTTCAGTTTCCTATCTTTTTGCCTTTTCATAGTGTTCATGGGGTTCTCAGGGCAAGAATACTGAAGTGGTTTACAATTCCATTCTCCAGTGGACCATGTTTTGTCAGAAATCTCCACCATGACCTGTCTATCTTTGGTGGCCCTACATGGCATGGCTCATAGTTTCATTGGGTTAGACAAGTTTATGGTCCATGTGATGATATTGATTGCTGCTGCTAAGTTGCTTCAGTTCAGTTCAGTCGCTCAGTTGTGTCCGACTCTTTGTGACCCCATGAATCGCCGCATGCCAGGCCTCCCTGCCCACCACCAACTCCCAGAGTTCACTCAAACTCATGTCCATCGAGTCAGTGATGCCATCCAGCCATCTCATCCTCTGTCATCCCCTTCTCCTCCTGCCCCCAATCCCTCCCTGCATCAGAGTCTTTTCCAATGAGTCAGCTCTTTGCATGAGGTGGCCAAAGTACTGGAGCTTCAGCTTTAGCATCAGTCCTTCCAAAGAACATCCAGGGCTAATCTCCTTCAGAATGGACTGGTTGGATCTCCTTGCAGTCCAAGGGACTCCAAGAGTCTTCTCCAACACTACAGTTCTAAGGCATCAATTCTTCAGTGCTCAGCTTTCTTTATAGCCCAACTCTCACATCCATACATGACCACAGGAAAAACCATAGCCTTGACTAGACGGACCTTTGTAGGCAATGTAATGTCTCTGCTTTTCAACATGCTGTCTAGGTTGGTCATAACTTTCCTTCCAAGGAGTAAGCGTCTTTTAATTTCATGACTGCAGTCACCATCTGCAGTGATTTTGGAGCCCCCAAAATAAAGTCTGACACTGTTTCCACTGTTTCCCCATCTGTTTGCCATGAAGTGATGGGACCAGATGCCATGATCTTCGTTTTCTGAATGTTGAGCTTTAAGCCAACTTTTTCCACTCTCCTCTCTCACTTTCATCAAGAGGATTTTTAGTTTCTCTTCATTTTCTGTCATAAGGGTGGTGTCATCTGCATATCTGAGGTTATTGATATTTCTCCCAGCAATCTTGATTCCAGCTTGTGCTTCTTCCAGCCCAGCATTTCTGATGATATACTCTGCATATAAGTTAAATAAGCAAGGTGACAATATACAGCCTTGACATATTCCCTTTCCTATTTGGAACCAGTCTGTTGTCCCATGTCCTGTTCTAACTGTTGCTTCCTGACCTGCATATAGGTTTCTCAAGAGGCAGGTCTGGTGGTCTGGTATTCCCATCTCTTTCAGAATTTTCCACAGTTTATTGTGATACACACAGTCAGAGGCTTTGGCATAGTCAATAAAGCAGAAATAGATATTTTTCTGGAACGCTTTTGCTTTTTCCATATCCAGCATATGTTGGCAATTTGATTTCTGGTTCATCTCCTTTTTCTAAAACCAGCTTGAACATCTGGAAGTTCACAGTTCACATATTGCTGAAGCCTGGCTTGGAGAATTTTGAGCATTCCTTTGCTAGTGTGTGAGATGAGTGCAATTGTGCAGTAGTTTGAGCATTCTTTAGCATTGCCTTTCTTTGGGATTGGAATGAAAACTGACCTTTTCCAGTCCTGTGGCCACTGCTGAGTTTTCCAAATTTGCTGGCATATTGAGTGCAGCACTTTCACAGCATCATCTTTCAGGATTTGAAACAGCTCAATTGGAATTTCATCACATCCACTAGCTTTGTTCGTAGTGATGCTTCCTAGAGCCCACTTGACTCCACATTCCAGGATGTCTGGCTCTAGGTGAGTGATCACACCATCGTGATTATCTGGGTCGGGAAGATCTTTTTGTACAGTTCTTCTGTGTATTCTTGCCACCCCTTCTTATTATCTTCTGCTTCTGTTAGGTCCATACCATTTCTATCCTTTATTGAGCCCATCTTTGCATGAAATATTTCCTTGGTACCTCTAATTTTCTTGAAGAGATCTCTAGTCTTTCCCATTCTGTTGTTTTCCTCTATTTCTCTGCACTGATCGCTGAAGAAGGCTTTCTTATCTCTTCTTGCTATTCTTTGGAACTTTGCATTCAGATGCTTATATCTTTATTTTTCTCCTTTGCTTTTCACCTCTCTTCTTTTCACAGCTATTTGTAAGGCCTCCCCATACAGCCATTTTGCTTTTTTGCATTTCTTTTCCATGGGGATGGTCTTGATCCCTGTCTCCTGTACAATGTCACGGACCTCTATCCATAGTTCATCAGGCACTCTATCTGTAAGATCTAGTCCCTTAAATCTATTTCTCACTTCCACTGTATAATCATAGGGGATTTGATTTAGGTCATACCTGAATGGTCTAGTGGTTTTCCTTACTTTGTTCAATTTAAGTCTGCATTTGGCAATAAGGAGTTCATGATCTGAGCCACAGTCAGCTCCCAGCCTTGTTTTTGCTGACTGAATAGAGCTTCTCCATCTTTGGTCGCAAAGAATATAATCAATCTCATTTCAGTATTGACCATCTGGTGATGTCCATATGTAGAGTCTTCTCTTGTGTTGTTGGAAGAGGGTGTTTGCTATGACCAGTGCACTCTCTTGGCAAAGCTCTATTAATCTTTGTCCTGCTTCATTCCATATTCCAAGGCCAAATTTACCTGTTATTCCAGGTGTTTCTGACTTCCTACTTCAGCATTCCAGGACATCTTTTTGGATGTTAGTTCTAAAAGGCCTTGTAGGTCTTCATAAAACTTTTCAACTTCAGCTTCTTCAGCATTATTGGTTGGGACATAGACTTGGATTACTGTGATATTGAATAGTTTGCCTTGGAAACCAACAGAGATCATTCTGTAGTGTCCAACTCTGTGCAAGCCCATGGACGGCAGCCCACTAGGCTCCTCTTTCCCTGGGATTCTCCAAGCAAGAATACTGGAATGGGTTGCCATTGCCTTCTTCAGATGAGATTGGTTAGTTTTCTGTGATTGCAGTCTGTCTGTCCGCCCTCTGTTGGAGAAAGATAAGCAGCTTATGGAAGCTTCCTGATGGGAGAGACTGACTGCAGGGAAACTGGGTCTTGTTCTGATGGGCAGTACCATTCTCAGTATATCTTTAATCCAATTTAAGTTGATGGTGGGGATGTGTTCCCTCCCTGTTAATTAGGAAGTAGCAGAGATGAACAGATTAGGTGTTTCTCCACCCATTCCAAAATCTGAGCATCTGAATCCCTTCTATGCCATTTCTATGTTCCATGGGTTATTCTTTAAAAAGAAAAATTCTCTGCTGCTCAAGAGCAGATGAAAGCATCTGTGGAGGTGGTGATGGGGTGAAGAGTTGAAGTAGGTGGTTCCCATTCTTGCTACCACTGATGAAATTATGATTAGAACATTCTAGAGTGCAATGTCCATGGAGAACATATGTGAGTGTTCATAGCACCAGTCATTGTTTAGAAAACTCTGATAGTCTTGAATGCTATTCCTCAGTATCTATGTGTGTGTGTGTGTGTGTGTGTGTGTGTGTGTGTGTGTGTGTGTGTGTGCCATAAAATAAAGACCTCTTTCTAGCTTTTTTTTCTCCAGACAAACTACCCAATACATCTATACCACATCTGGATAAGACAGTCACAATCATGACCTTTGATCAACACCTGATCTTAGAATTTTTTCTGCATTATCCAAGACTAAATTACATTCAAAGTGGTTTTAGTTAAATGCATTTTTCTACGTATCACTTCTTTGCAAAGTTGTAAATGTCTATGAGGTGTAGTTATACTTCCCTAGTGGCTCAGTGGTAAAGAATCCGCTTGCAATGCAGGAAACACAAGAGATACAGGTTTGATCCTATGTCAGGAATATCCCCTGCAAGAGGAAATGGCAACCTACTCCAGTATTCTTGCCTGGGAAACCCCATGGACAGTAGGGCTACAGTACAGGGAATTGCAAAGAGTTGGACACAACTGTGGTATAGTTAGTTTATTTCTAGCTAGTGGACATTTGATTACTATTAATAACATTTTAGATAAAAGGAAATGCATTAGCACTTGTTAGAATACTATTATTTCACAACTTTTACCTCCCCACCAAAACACACCCTCAAACCCTCTGCCCTCTGTTGCCTTTCCTATGTCACCTGGTAAAAGCTATATCGAATTTTGTGGTACTTTCTTTTCTTTCCTCCAACCAGGGATTAAACTGGGGCCCTCAGCAGTGAGAGTGCAGAGTCCTAATCAGCAGACCACCAGGGAACTCCCATTGACCATGTTCTTTTTGATTATTTTTTTTTCTTTGTGTTTTTAATTGTCCAGTATTTTCCTTGTTCACAAATGCAGCCCATGTTTTCACCTGAACAGCAAGACCATCCACTTCAAAATCATGCACTTTGTTAAAATAAAACCACTTGCTTAGAAATTCTTTGTAGAGCCCTCATATGTCTGTATTTAATGACTTGTTGTGTTAGAGGCTTGCTGTAGAATTGTTGCCTGGAATTTCCTTTCATTGTGTTGATCCTTGGCTCTCCAGTCTTCCTAATTTTTCTTATTCTTGGATTCCATTTCAGATTTTGCTGAACCACATTCTTAAGCAACTTTAATTTTTTTCAGAAGTGTGTGTAGTTGTTAAACTTCCCCAGTCCTTGCTTGCCTGAAAAGGTCTTTATTTAGGATAAAGAATAATACGTTGAAAAAATGTTCCTTTGAAATTTTGAGACATTGTCCCGTTGTCTTCTAGCAAGTGGTATTTGTAATATTATTTATCATGATGGTTTCTTTTTCCATTCCCCACTGACCTTTTATCACCAGAAGCTTTTCGGATCATGCCTTTATCACTGTTTCTACAAAATTTTAGTTACATGTCTCAGTGTGAGCTTTTCTGTGCTCGTTCTGCTGAACATTTATTGGGCTCCTTGAAGTTGATGATATTTAATTAAACTCTAGGAAATTTTCTTCTATTATTTCTCTGGTTATTTCCTTCTCTCCATTTTCTTGCTCCATCTTTCTGGAACTCTGATTAGATATCCAGCCTCCAATTTGTGATTTTCTTTATATCTTAGTTTTCTTTTTTTTTCTCTTTTCTAATATGTATTTAACAAATCATATTTTAAACTTCCATGACTGTTTTTTTTTTTTTTGGCATGTTCCTCTTTACAACATCTTATTATTTTACCTATGCAATATTTTCTCAAATTTCTTGAAGGATTTTTAATAGATTTGGTTTTAACTTATATTCTATTCCTTCAGTTCTCTCCTGTGGGTTAAAAAAAAATTACATTAGGTTCTTCTAATGTGAGTTGTTGGTTTCTTCAAATGTCATGTCATCCTACATTGTATATTTGGACTTAGAAATGTGGGAATAGAGACTTCCTTGGCA
Source organism: Nanger dama (assembly GCA_917880005.1). NCBI lineage: Eukaryota > Metazoa > Chordata > Mammalia > Artiodactyla > Bovidae > Nanger > Nanger dama. The sequence goes on from CAKJTW010000088.1 coordinate 5,021,417, forward strand.
GTCCAGTTGTCGAGACTCAGTGCTTCCAGTGCAAGGGGTACAGCTTTGCTCCCTGATTGGGGACCTAAGATTCCCACATGCCCTGCAGGGCAGCCAAAAAGTATTTTTTTTTAAAGTATAGCAATAGGTTGATTAAAAAAAAATAATATCCTGTATTGAACATAGACCGGTGCTTTGTTTCTTATATGATAGTATACATGTTTCAGTGCCATTCTCCCAAATCATCCCACCCTCTCCCTCTCCCTCAGAGGCCAAAAGTCCGTTCTATACCTCTGTGTCTCTTTTGTTGTCTCACATACAGGGTCATCATTACTATCTTTCTAAATTCCATATATATGTGTCAGTATACTGTATTGGTGTTTTTCTTTCTGGCTTACTTCACTCTGTATAATCGGCTCCAGTTTCATCCATCTCATTAGAACTGAGTCAAATTTATTCTTTTAAGGGCTGAATAATACTCCATTGTGTATATGTACCACAGCTTTCTTATCCATTCATCTGCTGATGGACATCTAGGTTGTTTCTATGTCCTGGCAATTATAAACAGTGCTGCAATGAACATTGGGGTACACGTGTCTCTTTCAATTCTGGTTTCCTTGGTGTGTATGCCCAGCAGTGGGATTGCTGGGTCATAAGGCAGTTCTATTTGCAATTTTTTAAGGAATCTCCACACTGTTTTCCATAGTGGCTGTACTAGTTTGCATTCCCACCAACAGTGTAAGAGGGTTCCCTTTTGCTTGGGGCTGGTGTATGGGATGATCTGGGGAGATGGTGTGGGGTGGGAGGTGGGAGGGGGCTTTGGCATTGGGAGATCGTGTACACCTATGGCTGACTCATGTCAATGTATGGCAAAACCAATACAGTATTGTAAAGTAGAATAAAGTATTTAAAAATAAATAAATAAAAACTACACTAAAAACATCCTTGTCAAATTAACTGTTGATAAGCCTGAATATTCTATTTCACTTGTGAATTAATGTATCTTCAGGCCATCTGATCTCAGTCTCTTCCTAGCTTTATTTCCTACCACCTCCACACATCAAACTGTGTGCAATTACGCCACATCCTGAGAGCGCTCACATTTCTGGACTTTCAATGCTTCCACCAGGAGTGACCTTCTTCTGCATTTAGCCATCCATTAGGATCTTTTGTGGGCCCTTCTGAGACTCCTCCAGGCAGAATGAATTTCTACTGTAATCCCATGTCAATTCAGATGTATCTCTACTGTACACTATTTTCAGTATCACTTATGTTAAATAATGGAAACAGTAAAAAAAAATTAATGGTTTACAATGTAAAGTATGTCTCCTTCTCATGCTTGAACTGCAGGCCTCTCCTAGGCCAGCAACTATTCCCATGATAGTTACACACCGAAATATACATGCACACATACCTTTGGGTTTTGCACAATTGAAAGCCTAAGAAGCAGTGTTCTGAATCTTGCTTTCCTCACTCGACAATATGTTAAACTTCTTTCTATATTAGCATATAAGCCTTATTCTTTTTAATGGCTCTAAATATTTTAATATGGCACACCATAATTTATTTACTCATCCTCTGATGATGGACATTTGAACTGTTTCTAGGTCTTACAAACAATGCTACAATAAGTATACTTCCTTGTATGATTCTAAAGAAACAAAATGGATACAAGAATGAAAAAAAAATAATAGGCATTGATTTTCTTTGGTGCTCAGTAGATATTTCTCCACCTGAAAGGGAAGGCATATCATTTGTTGGGAAACTTTATTTTGGAGAGTGAAGGGACAGAAATAAGGGAGGCAGGTTGGACACCTTCCATATAGTCCAAACAAAGAGACCTTTACTATAGGGTACCCAAGAACCACAATAGGTTTCCAGACCTTTCAATTTCTATATAGAACTATTCTCTTGTTTGAAAGTAGAGACAGCCTCTTCACATGAGGATGTGGGGGTGAAGGACATGGTGTAACTACTTTTGACATAGTATTTCAATTAATCACTGTGAGTTCCACACCAGTTCTCAATTCAACTCTGTATCTATAAGCTCCTCGTTCAGAATTCCTCCACCTTCAGCTGCCTCTTCCCCATCTGCCTTCTGTGTTGTGAGTTGTTACTTCCACAACTAGTTCATCTGTTAAATAACTCCATATGTTTTCAGTCTTTCAGACATTTGTCAAAATCTCTGGTCAATCCTTGGGACTTTATCCCCTTTTTAGTTCTATTATAAATATATTCCCTTTTATACTTCTTTAACTGTCATTTCAGTGAGGTTGGAAAAAAAAGTAAAGCCTGCCATCCTGAAGCAGGCTGAATGAATTTTAGATAAACCTCATTCTATTGAAGTCTGCTCCAAGGGAAAGAGAATTACAGAAAGTAGTCAGGTTATTTATGCTAATTTTTATGTAGTAGTTCCATCTTTCAAATTCTGTTCCCAGAAGGTCCTGTGGCATTCTAAATATTAAAATGCTGGTTGGCATACTCTATTATTAAATTATACATGATGCAAATTTAACAATTGTATGCAAATGCAAATTGTTGTTAAACTACTCATACTGCACTATTAAGACCTGTTTTCACATGTTTATAAAGTTTATAACTTACAAAGTATTTACATATACCTCAGTTGAGCATCATTACAAGCTTTTGAAATAGGTATATCAGGTTATATTAGCTTCTGCATAGTGGTGAAGACGATTAGACTGTCTTGTTTCTAGTCCTGGAGTAGCCAGTTAATTTGCATAAAACTATCTTAATATTCTCTAAACTACTTAACTTTTCTTACATCCAATTTCCCATCTGTAAACTTATTAGATTGGGCTTCCCTGGTAGCTCAGCTGGTAAAGAATCTGCCTATAATACAGGAAACCTGGGTTCAATCCCTGGGTTGGGAAGATCCCCTGGGGGAGGCCATGGCAACCCACTCCAGTATTCTTGCCTGGAGAATCACATGGACAGAGGAGACTGGCAGGCTATAGTCCATGGGGTCACAAAGAGTCAGACATGACTGAGCAACTAAGTACAGCTCACAGCACAGCAAACTTAGATTAATAATGTTAGTTCCCTCAAAAGATTATGATAAGAAATGCACACACCTGTAAACACTTAGAACAGGGCCTGGTACATAGTAAGCACTCAAGAAATATTACCTATTGTTATTATTTTTCTTCATAATTGTCTCTTATACCCTTTAACAGATGACAAAATTACGTGACATCAGTTAAGTCTTAAAATGAAGTCGCTCAGTCGTGTCCAACTCTTTGAGATCCCATGGACTGTAGCCCACCAGGCTCCTCCCTCCATGGAATTTTCTAGGCAAGAGTACTGGAGTGGGTTGCCATTTACTTCTAGGCTCAGTTAATAAGACACAGATCCTGGATACTAATTAATGTGTTCTGACTCCAAATTCAAGGTATTTCCAATACAACATGTTGTTTCAACGTGCTAAGAAGATTAAAGATGGACACTGGGGGTGATCAGAAAATTCTGCTGTCCTTAATCATTTACCAAATGATGTGCTGCTACAAATAGAAATTTTTCTAGGGAGAAGGGAGGTAGTCTATTTAGAATAGACATTCAAAATCCTTTATCTGTGCTTCCTCAACACTAACCTATTAAATATTTGTTGCAACATGCTCTATCTATTAAGCAAACCTTTGCCCCAGTTAAAGAAGTTCATTGAGAGCATGGATCTGATCATTCATTTTTGCATTCTTAGAGCCATAAACAAAACATATATAACATTTCAAGTTTGAGGATATTTGACAAAAAATTGATTTTTGAACTGTGGTGTTGGAGAAGACTCCTGAGAGTCCCTTAGACTGCAAGGAGATCCAACCAGTCCATTCTGAAGGAGATCAGCCCTGAGTGTTCTTTGGAAGAAATGATGCTAAAGCTGAAACTCCAGTACTTTGGCCACCTCATATGAAAAGTTGACTCATTGGAGAAGACTTTGATGCTGGGAGGGATTGAGGGCAGGAGGAGAAGGGGACAACAGAGGATGAGATGGCTGGATGGCATCACCGATTTGATGGGCGTGAGTCTGAGTGAACTCCGGGAGTTGGTGATGGACAGGGAGGCCTAGCATGCTGCAATTCATGAGGTTGCAAAGAGTCGGACACAACTGAGTGACTGAACTGAACTGAACTGATGAAAGTTACTTAAGCCAAAGGGATATTAGTGACAATACCAAATCTATGTACTCACTTCTACATTCTTGGGCTCTCTAGAGACAATGAACTTAAAAAGTGAGACTCACTTTGTGGACTTTTTAGGAAAGTTCATTCCATTGCTGTTCTTTATGAAAGTAGCATGCCACTACATGCCACTAGGAACCCAAATGAGCTAAACTTGCAGCACATCAATACAGGAAGGATTAATGTTTAAGCAAACAAAATGATTGTAGGCTCAACTGGTCAAGAACCCACCAATGCACATAAGATCTTCCACTTGTTATTGTTCTCATTTCTGATCCTAAGATGAGACTTAACTTTATAGATTCTAGAATTCCTTTGCTTTCATTGTTTTTCTTTTCCATTTTTTTTTCTTCTGTTCACATGATGCTGATATAATATAGAATGCTTTCATACATTGTCTCCGAAGCTTCAGAACAGTGGAATCAAAGTCTTCCAGGGCATGGAAGTTTTGTTTGTGGCAGGAAGAAAACAGATGGGATATAAACAGGTTTGGATACACCAGGGATATTAATGATGTTGCATGAAAATAAATAAGTATATCTAAAGAGCACACACATTATTTTCACTCTTCTCTATCATATTTTCCCCTAAATCCTATGTCACAGACAGAAGGTTGTTTTTAGCAATATTACAGGCAGACAGAACATTAGAATATAATTTTTCTTCCTTATCACAAGGGATTAGAAGGGCACAGATTAGAGTCTTGGAATTGATACACCAGAGCTATAAATAGCATTCAAATATGGTGAGAAACTTTTAGTGAATTTCAAAACTAAAACTAAAATTTCAAAACATGGAAGAGCTTCCATCTCATGATGATAACTTGCATGTACTTTCTAACAGATGGCATGGCCATCCACATTTTTATGTATGTTGGAGGGATTTTTTAAAATGTAGCTAGTATTTATTTATTGTCAGTTGGACTTAAGATTGTCATCAAAACAGTGTCCATACTGACAATCATAACTCAACCAGAGTCTGATGAACTAATGGGTCAGAAATCCTTAATAAATTCTGAATAAAAGGAAAGTGGAGGGCCCTGAGAACAAACTGATTAAAGCTCCAACAGAGCTAACTGAAAAAAAGGCAGCACTGGCTTTTCCTGGGTCCCATGTTAAGATTTGGGGGCAGGAGGGTCTTGTCAAAGCAGTACTTAAGTGTAGCAATGCTTAAGGTGGGTGATCTGTCCCATGTTTATTTCTTGCTGCTAACAACCTTCTAGTCCTAGCTTTGTGTGCTGCTCTGCTATGGAAAACCCAATAGCCAGACATACCTCTGAAACTTCAGCAGCTAGAATGGACTTCAGATGACCCATTTCTGAGGACTGAGCAGAGAGCTTCGGGTTTGATATTAGATCATACTCAGCTCAGCATGTGGTAGAGGTCAGTCCCAGGTTGGATTCCCGGGGATAGAGATTCTGATTTAGACATTAGCATACAGGGCTTTTGGAGAAGGCAATGGCAACCCACTCCACTACTCTTACCTGGAAAATCCCATGGACGGAGGAGCCTGGTAGGCTGTAGTCAATGGGGTCACGAAGAGTCAGACATTTATTGAGTGACTTCACTTTCACTTTTCACTTTCATGCATTGGAGAAGGAAATGGCAACCCACTCCAGTGTTCTTGCCTGGAGAATCCCAAGGACGGCAGAGCCTGGTGGGCTGCCATCTGTGGAGTCGCACAGAGTCAGACATGACTGAAGTGACCTAGCAGCCTACAGGGCTTTCCTGGTGGCTCAGATGGTAAAGAATCCACCTGCAATGCAGGAGACCAGAGTTTGATCCCTGGGTCAGGAAGATTTGGAGAAGAGAATGGCTACCCACTCCAGTTTCTTGCCTAGAAGATCCCACGGACAGAGGAGCCTGATGAGCTACAGCCCATGGGGTCACAAAGAATCGGACATGACTGAACGACTAACTCTGAGTAACACTGGCTCCTGGGATGTGCACTACCCAGGCTGTGAGCAGCAAACTTTGCCTTTGTTTAAGGCCACATCTAAAGGTAGGGCCCTGGATGACTGGGACTGATCCCAGAGCTCCATGGAGTGCTTCATGACAGTTCTCACAACAGCGAGAATATTAAGTTATGCTAACGGTGTCTGACACTGTCCTATGCCCTCTCCAGGTGTTACTTCACAAATCTTCCACACAACCCCATGATGCAGATAGTTTTGCATCTCACATTTGTTAAGGAAGCTGAAGGGACACAGGCAGGGAAGGGACCAGGAGTGTTTCCTCCTCCCTCACTCAGAGAAAATGAGGAATTCAGGAGTCATGAACGGTCCCATGTGTGCTGCCCATCTTTCTTATTTTCCTGCATTGTCTTTATGCTTGGATACTCCCATAGTACCAAGGTGCTCCTCCCTGCACAGCTGGAAGAGGCAGAATGTCAGCCAGAGAGGGTATAAGGGGCTGGTCTGGAGTCAGGCTTTCTGAGAAAGGACAGTCTCTCTGAAGGCTTTTCTGAGTTCTAAATACAAGAGCGGTGCCCGAATCAATTTGAAAACATGCTTCAGTCTGTCTTCAATTTATGTTCCCCAGATACAGAGGGAGAGATTGTGTGGCTATATACAAATATCACTTCCCCTTGGCTTCATATGCCTTGGGTGATTTTTTGGTCTCTGTAAGTATTTATGAAATGGAGAAACTAACCTCTAAGGTGAGCTAGAGGTAACCCTTTAGTTGGACTAAAGGGACTTTAAGACTCCTCCTAGCTCTAAAAATTTTATGTTGCTATCAAAGTTGATAACAATTAATAAAGTGAATTCAGAAGAAAAAGATTTAGAAACACCCTGAGAATATAAAGTGTCAGGTATTGCTATTAATAACGGAATGCAGTTCTTACCGGTGGTTTGGATTCATGAGACAGCATTAATTTCTTTATTTCATAAACTTGGCTGTGTCCTAGAAGTTTCAATGCATTTTAAAATTAAAACTGAGACTGGCTTTATATCTAAATCCTGCTTGCTGCCCTTCCATTTCATCTCCTACTTTGCAGACTTAGTGGTGATGAAAACACCAAGGACATCTTCAAAGAGAAGGTTACTTGAAGCAGCTGCCACTCAAGTGTGGCTTTGGGGACTGTCACCTTTCCACTTTGTTTTCACCTGTACCCCTCACAGCTCATGGTGCTGAAGCCTGAGGAGCCTCAGGGAAGAAAAACTGTGTTTGAGTAGGTAAATGGTAGGTGAATGAGAAAATCCAATTTGGACAGGAGGAAGAAATTTCCAGATGCAACTTCTCAGCTCAGTTCTCTCATATCTGTTGGGTAGAAGGTACTGTGACAGGGCAACATCAGACATGTGGTCACAGTTCCTGTCTTTAAGTGGCTCTCAGTCTAGGGGGAGAGAAGAGACAGACTCATGTATGTCCAACACTCTTCCAGAAATGATCAGCAGTTTAACAGATGGAGAAAAGGAATGTGGGCAGATGAGAAAAATAACAATAACGGCTCCCGTTTGTGGAGTACTTATTAGAGGCCATGTGCTTCACTAACCTCTTTTCACTTAATTATTCCAACAATTATACTTGAAAGCCACTGTTATTATTAAACTTGGTTTAAAGAGGTAACATAGTTTCCCTTGGGTGACTTACCTAATTTATGGTAATGCTTGGATTCAAACCTCGATTGTTAAAATGTATTAGTTTTGTTTTGTTTATCTGAGAACTATCCTGCTAAAGCATATTCTTTTTTTTTTAATTGGAGGATAATTGGTTTACAATATTGTGTTGGCTTCTGCCATACAACAACGTGAATCGGCCACAAGTACACATATGTTCCCTCCCTCTTGACTCTCCCCCGCCTCTCCCACCCCATCCTACCCCTCTGAGTTGTCACAGAACACCAGGTTGAGCTCCCTGTGCCCATATAGCCTCTGCCCACTGGATGAACCCAGAGCCTGTTATACAGAGTAAAGTAAGTCAGAAGAGAAAAATAGATTATATATATATACATATATATATGTGTGTGTGTGTGATATATATATATATATATATATATATATGGAAACTAGAAAGAGGGTACTGATGAACCTGTTCACAAGGCAGGAATAGAGATGCAGGCATAGAGAACAGACTGTGGACACAGTAGGGGAAGGAGAGGGTGGGACTAATTGAGAGAGTAGTATTGACGTATATACCATGTGTAAAATAAACTATTTTTATTGAATTATAGTTTACAATGTTGTATTAAAAAGCAGAGACATTACTTTGTCAACAAAGATCTGTCTAGTTAAGGCTATGATTTTTCCAGTAGTCTTGTATGGATGTGAGAGTTGGACTAGAAAGAAAGCTGAGCATCGAAAAATTGATGCTTTTGAACTGTGGTGTTGGAGAAGACTCTTGAGAGTCCCTTGGCTGCAAGGAGATCCAGCCAGTCCATCCTAAAGGAGACCAGTCCTGAGTATTCATTGGAAGGACTGATGCTAAAGCTGAAACTCCAATACTTTGGCCACCTGATGTGAAGAGCTGACTCATTTGAAAAGACCCTGATGCTGGGAAAGATTGAGGGCGGGAGGAGAAGGAGAGGAAGATGGCTGGGTGGCATCACTGACTCAATGGCCATGAGTTTGGGTGGACTCCGAGAGTTGGTGATGGACAGCGAGGCCTGGTGTGCTGCGGCTCATGGGGTCACAAAGAGTCGGACACGACTGAACAACTGAACTGAACTGAACTGAATGTTGTATTAACTTCTGCTGTACAGCAAAGTGACTCAGTTATACACATATATAATTCTTTCCTATATTCTTTCCCATTATGATTTATCCCAAGGTACTGAATATAGTTTCCTGTGCTATACAGTAGGACCTTGTTGTTTATCCATTCTATACATAATAGTTTGCATTTACTAACCCCAGAGTCCTAGTCCATCTCTCCTCTCCCCCTTGGCAACCACAAGTCTGTTCTCTGTTTCTGTGAGACTTTTTCTGTTTTGTAGATAGGTCCATTTGTGTTATATTTTAGATGCTACAAATAAGTGATATCACATGACATTTGTTTTTCTCTTTATGTCTTATTTCACTTAGCATGATAATCTCTAGCTCCATCCATGTTGTTGCAAATGGCATTATTTCATTCCTTTTTTTGCAGCTGAGTAGTATTCTATTGTCTCTGGAGAAGGCGATGGCACCCCACTCCAGTACTCTTGCCTGGAAAATCCCATGGACAGAGAAGCCTGGTAGGCTGCAGTCCATGGGGTCGCTAAGAGTCTGACACAACTGAGCAGCTTCACTTTCAATTTTCACTTTCATGCCTTGGAGAAGGAAATGGCAACCCACTCCAGTGTTCTTGCCTGGAGAATCCCAGGGACGGTAGAGCCTGGTGGGCTGCCGTCAATGGGGTCACACAGAGTCAGACACTACTGAAATGACTCAGCAGCCGTAGTATTGTATTATATATATTGTATGTACCACAGCTTCTTTATCCACTCATCTGTCGATGGACATTTAGGTTGTTTCCATGTTTTGGCTATTGTGAATAGTGTTGCTGTGAACATAGGGCACACCTAGATTTTTTTTTACTCTAAATGTTTCACTGTCAATTACTATATTCTTTTGCATTCCCCCAAGGTGGGTACCTACTATTCTGACTTAGGAGACTGAGGTTTGGTTGATATGAAATGTGGAAGACTGAACAAGATATGTGATAAAAACAGGAAGACACATATTCTGGGAAAAATGAATAGCCCAAGAGAAGATGAAAATACAGATAAAACCTGAGACTCTGAGCAGGGGGTGACAGGGACACCCACTGCACAAGTGAGTGTGTGGATGTGTATGGGGGGGCAGTATACAGAAAGATGAGGAGGAGGGGCTGGGGAAGAGTTACATATGGACAGGTGGGGGACAGCTGGAATAGAGTTGTAATCTGAATCAGGATGCATACCTGTTCATTCTCACTAAATCTGCACATTGTTGTGACACCTAATGTGGTGAATTTTTGCAAAACTGTATACACTTTACACACACACACGCACATACACAGTAGCAGTGAGATCTGTCCCACAGAGAGTTGAGCTCAGCTCATTAAAAAGCTGCAGAGGTTCTCAAACTTGAACATCCATGAGCATCCCCCAGGAAGCTTGTTAAAGCCTGCTGAGATTGCTGGGCACTAGCCCTGGAGTTGCTGATTTCATAAGTCTGGGGTGGGCCCTGAGAATGTGCAGTTCTAACCAGCTTCTGGGTGATGGTGATGCTGCTGTTCTGGGAACGAAGCTTTGCCTGGTGCTGGTGGAGAGTGGGGTGTGCCTTTGCTGTGAGAAGTGAAGAGGGTCCACATTAGAATGTTAAATATCATCAGCTTCCCGAGACCAATGTCAGGTCTGTGTTCTGTCTCCAGCTTTGCCCTCTCCACCCTGTTTCTTCCAGGCCCCATTCTGTAGCATACAGTTTTTCAAAAGCAGAAGTCTGATTACATCACCCTCTTTCTTAAAAATGGCAGTGGCACACTTGTGGACACAGAGGGGCGGGGGTGGGAGGAGAAGGTGGGATGAATTGAGAGAGTAGAATTGAAACATACATATTACCATATGTAAAATTAGATAGCCAGTGGAAATTTGCTGTATGATGCAGGGAGCTCAAATCTGGTGCTCTATGACAACCTAGAGGGGTGGGATGGGGTACAAGTTGGGAGGGAGATTCAAGAGGGAGGGGGCATATGTATACCAATGGCTGATTCATGTTGATGTATGGCAGAAATCACCACAACACTGTGAAATAATTGTCTTCCAATTAAAAATAAATAAATAAAATGGCAGTAGCTCCCTTGACCTTGGCACTGTGGGTGAAACCTTTCAGTGCCCTTCTTATCTCTTTAATCTCTTGCATTCTTTTTCATAGGACACTATGCAGGTCCCTGAAACAAACCACATTGCCTTTGACCTACATCTGGAATGCCAATCTCCCCTGGCCCACCTCTCTTCATTTGGCTAAGTTCCACTTTACTTGGAAGTATTGTCCTCAAAATCAACTCCATGGGAAGGGCTTTTAAGACCTTGGCAATGCCCCTTGAAGGCCTCTGTAAAGCTCTCTTGCACAGTAGAGAAATGGTCTGGTGACAAGGCTGAGTTGTCACTAATCCAGGGGCTCCTTGAAGGCAGGTACTGAGTCTTGGCACTAAGTACATGAAAAAGCAAGTTGATCAATTACAGTTGAACTAGTGTCATTTCAGATCTACCAAGTATTAACCGTCATATTTGCTCTTCCTGGGTTAAAGGATTATGTGCTTTCTTAGAGTCTGAGCTACCATGGGAAAAACTCACTCACAAATAGCATAAGGAAATGACAACATGCCATTAATAACCCAGAAGAAGCAGTATCTGTTTTAGGATTTTTCCATCTGGGCACTACAAACCAGAAAAGCAACTGTTTTGCCTCCACAAAGAATGTATTTTTTTAACAGCACACTTTCCAAAAAGACACTCCTTCTGTTGCATTTTGATCTATCCTGATTTAATTTAAAGTTTGGAGATGGGGTTTGACCTTATCTATCAGTGGCTGAGCCGTTGTCTCAGGGAAATGCAGTTTGAAACTCATTAATAGGGTAGCCTGTATATTATAACTTAGAAGCTCTGGGTTATCACTGATGCTTGCAATTGCTATGGAAACTGGGCTCATATGCACCTTTCAGAGTCTGCTTTAAAACAAGAAGAAAAAAAAAAAGGAGGAAAGAATAAGATATTTGTACCCAGCATGCATAGGCAGGTTCAGTGATGCAAATATGCTCTGCCTACACAATGATAAAAACAATTTTTAAAATATTTTTAAGAGCTAATAGTGTAAAACCTTATATTAGAGAACTATGTTTATACTAGTGAGAAAAAAAATGCCCAAGGCAGCTTTCGCCATAGTCCTCCTCCCCACCACAAATACAGACACACACTAGCAATTTTCAGTTTTCCCCAGATTTTTTGCAGCCTGCGTCCTTAAATCCCCCAAAGCCCCTGCACATGCAGCTTCAGCTGCTAAAGCCCAACCCGTGTGGACACCAGCAGAGTTCAACCTCTCCTCCCCGACCCCATTGCCTACAAATGTATATAAATGCTGCCTCTTGCAGCTAGGGACTGACTTTTCCATTTTAAAATGATAGTGTTAATTTGATCAAGTTTCTTAAAATTTCTGGGTGTATTCTTTACGTTTGGATTTTGGAGGTTCCATCCCTCATCCCTCTCCCTGCCCATCTTTCTCCCTAATAATCTTAATGATCAAAGTATGATATTGTTGGGCTTCCTTGATGGCTCAAGTGGTAAGGATCTGCCTGCGATGCAGGAGACACAGGAAAGGCGGGTTTGATCCTTGGGTAGGGAAGATCCCCTGGAGGAGGAAATGGCAACCCACTCTAGTATTCTTGCCTGGGAAATCCCATGGACAGAAAAGCTCAGCAGGCTACAGACCATGGGGTTGCAAACAGCCAGACAGCACTGAGCACACAAGCATGCATGCATGCATGGTATTTTGTTGGGCCAACACTAATGTAAGCAGTCAACAACGCCCCTGGGGGAAAGTGTAGGCTGCCACCTGAGATGGATGTGAGGGGCAGTAAGGAAGCCAAAGCAAGTTGGGGAGAGGGGCAGTGCACAGAAGTGGCTCCTGGGGATTAGCATATACAAACTATTACAAACAAAATAGATAAACAAGGACCTACTACTGTATAGCACGAGGAACTAGAGTCAATATCCTGTAATAAGCCATAGTGGAAAAGAATATATACATTTAATTGAAGTATAGTATGCTGCTGCTGCTGCTGCTAAGTCACTTCAGTCGTGTCCAACTCTGTGCAACCCCATAGATGGCAGCCCGCCAGGCTCCCAGGTCCCTGGGATTCTCCAGGCAAGAACACTGGAGTGGGTTGCCATTTCCTTCTCCAACGCATGAAAGTGAAGTGACTTAGTCGTGTCCGACTCTTAGTGACCCCATCGACTGCAGCCCACCAGGCTCCTCCATCCATGGGATTTTCCAGGCAAGAGTACTGGAGTGGGTTGCCGTTTCCTTCTCCAGGGGATCTTCCTGACCCAGGGATTGAACCCAAGTCTCCTGCATTGCAGGCAGACGCTTTACCCTCTGAGCCACCAGCGATCCCCTGGAGAAGGGCATGGCAACCACTCCATATTCTTGCCTGAAGAATCCTAAGGACAGAGGAGCTTGGCGGGCTACAGTCCCTAGGGTTGCAAAGAGTTGGACACAACTGATCAACTTTCATTTTAACTTCACAGTATATAGTTATATAACTGAATCACTTTCCTGTACATCAGAAAGTAACACAACACTGTAAATCAACTATACTTCAATTTTTGGAAAGTGGCTCCTGAGTGGTGTGGCCTCACACAGGACATCATCTTACTCCCCTGTGACTCCCAAATCACCTATCCAGCCACCTCATTCTGTCCACCTTGGCTCTTCCCCACTCCTCACTTTTGTCCCCACTTGCCAGCCTCTTGCCAGGGAGCCCTCCCTCAAAGACCTGATTTGTCACCAGGGTAGCACAGGAGTGGCAGAACTCATTTGTAAAACAGAGAGGAACTGGCTCAATGGCCCAAGTAAGGGACATAAAATTTTAACACAGTAGAAAAATGCAAGAGGTTTATGGTCTTGAATGTTATCATTTCTGTCTCAGGATTTCCCTACACAACTGGAGTCTTTCGTCTTCTGTTTTCCTCCTTAGTGTTTTTCTTCTGCCAGGCTCCAGCCTGGCTGGCCTCTCTTGCTGCCACTCTCCTGGCTTTCCTCCACTCCTCCTCCCTAGCCATCTGGGGAGGGATGAGGATGGGTCCCTCTCTCCTCCCAGCACAAGCCAGCACCTTCCCCAACCCATGGTTTCAACCGTGAGCCCCAATGTTCCAAAAGAGGACATACAGTGGCATAAAGCAGGAGCCAAAAAAGGAAGTATGGTTCCCATTTTACATAACTGCTTCACTTCTGGGACAAAGTATCTACAATTCCTCATTCAAATAAGATCAAAACTCTAGGCAGAAAATGATTCTCCCAGAAAACAACACAGAACCATTTGTTACTGCCTCAGAGGTCCTCATCTCTCTTGGTTTACCTCCCTACTTGTGAATCCTTCCATGGATGGCCCCTAATCCCTCTTTACTGCCCACTTCCCCAACCCCAGCCAGGTGTGAGCACGGCGTCTGATGCTGCCGAACTAGACCAGGTCTCAAGGGCTAGGCTCCCTCTGTCCTCACCTTCAGGAGGCCAGAGCTCCTCTGAAGGCTGCTGCTTGCTCCGCAGGCATGTGGAAATCCCTTCATTGCTTTCAAGCCTTTAATGTAATCTAAATCAGGACATGTCCCTTTTTAAATACAGGCATTCTCTTCTTTGAAAGTCTTCATCAATGAACATTTCAGAACCATGCAGGTCTCCCGCACTAGACTTAGACCTCCTTGAGGGCAGAGATTGTGTTTCATTCATCTTTCTTTCCCTGGCTACTGCACCTGACACGGGGCCATACTTGGTAAATGCATACACAAAAAAATTTGTGCACTTCAAAGTGCAATTGACATATATACTTGCCCTGGTGGCATCTTCGTATGAATGAATGTCTCAGGCTCCTGACTGACCACAAACTCAGAGCAGGGGATGAGAGGTGGTAGCAGAAGGATGTGGGCAGTATGGCAGAGGTCACAGGCACCTCTTAGAATAGATTGGAGGACATTCTCCTTAGACCAGTTGCACTGTCTATACAGAAAAGCAACTCCTGCTACAAGGTCAGGGCAGACGTATATGATTAGGGAGGAGGGTGGGGTGGGGTGGGGTAGGGTGGGATGGGGTGGCTTCCACCACCATTAAGGACCTGCACAGAGCCAGTGTTGTATAGTGGAAAAAACACCATGGCTGAGTCAGCCAGACAGGCCTGGGTATGAATCCTGATTCTACCACCTAACAGCTATACATTTGGGCCAATTATGCAATGTTATTTATCTGAAATCTTATCATTTCTCAAATGGGCAAAATACTATTTCAAAACATCATTGGCATCACTGAAAGAGATAAGGCTTTCAAAGCCCTGGTACCATGTCTGATACACTGCATATGCTCAATAAATGGCCATTAGTAGTAGCGGCAGTGGTAACAGCATTGCTTTAATTATTCGGCTGAGTGGAGAACTCTTATTTTCCTCCTCCTTTCTTCACTAAGATTTTGTGTCTCTTGATGACAGTTCAGAGTTAATGACTCACTGAGAGCGAGTCATAACTTTTAAAGCCAGTGAGCTTAAACCTCCACCTTTTTTTCTGATTTTTTCCCCTCCCTTCCCAACTCTTCACTTCTGGGTACCTCTTTCTCTCACTTTTATAATCCCCTCCTTTTCATCAATATCCACACCATGTTCTTCGTTTACTCTAAGGTGTGAAGGGTTGATAAGTAACTACAGTGTTACTCCCAGAACAAAATCCTTTAAGAGAAAAAATTCTGATCCTTTGAGTTCAGTGTTTGTCAAATTGAGGTTGTAATTTAAAGGAACCAATTTAGTGGCTCTTGACTATCATTTTTTAAAAATAATACTGTCTTATTATAGCATGTTATTTAGTGTACTAATGTAGAGGGGAAACAATGGAAGCAATATCAAAGTCTAGGGGGAAATAGATTTGCTTTGACCTTCAAGTGGAAGTTACTCTTTTTAGCAATCCATTTATACTATTTTCTGTCCCAGGTTTTAAATAGCCAGCCTGGCTGAATTTCATACTTTAAAATGAGTGAACAAATGGTGACATCAAAGGAGTTAAGCAGAGGAGGTGATGTTGATAAAAAGTTGAAACTGGAACTGAACATTATCAGATTCCTTTTTCCAAAGGAAAATCAAACTTAAATAATAAAGGTCCATTTTCTATGCATCCTAATACTATGTCACTTAATTAGGAAATAATGATTTGGAAAAAAAAATCATTCTAGATCACATTTGACAAGAGTACCAAAATCACCACAAAGAAAAGGAAAACTTGATAAAGTGAATCACATCAAAATCAAAATCTTTTGCTTTGCAAAAGTGTCTGTAAGAGGATAAAAAGCTACCAATTGTGAAAAAAAATTGCAAAGAACTCTCAAAGCTGAATAGTAAAATGATCAAAATAGAAAATGAGCAGAAAGCATTTCACTGAAGAGGATCTACAGATTGCCAAAAGCACATGGAAAGATGTTTAACATCATTAGCTATTAGCAAAAGGCAAATTAAGACACCAGTACACATATATAAAAATGACAAATAAAAAATAAATGTAACACCAAATGCTGGTGAGGATGCAGAGAAACTGGAATGCTTACCCATTGCTGGGTGCTGGTGGGAATTTAAAATGGCACAGTCACTCTGTAAAACAATTTGGCAGTTTCTTAGGAAACTGCAACTACCAAGCAAGCCAGCAATTGCACTCCTGGGCATTTATCCCAGAGAAGTGAAAACTTATGTTCACACAAAAATTGGTACATGAATGTTCATAGCAGCTTCATTTGTAATACCAAAACTTGGAACTAGTCCATATGTCCTTGAATGGATAAAAGGCTAAAAAAACTTGGTATATCCCAAAAGGTTACATGCTATGTTTTTGTTTATGTAACATTCTTGAATGACAAAATTATAGAAATGGAGACCATGTGGCTACAAAAGGGCAATCTGAGGGATTCTTGCTGTGATGGAATGTTCTGTATCTTGATTGTAGTGATGATGTCAATATCTTGTTGTGATGTTGTACTAGTTTTACAATATGTTACCAGGGGAATCTGGGTGAAGTGTGCACAGGCTTTATCTGTATTATTTCTCACAACAGCATGTGAACCCACAATTACCTCAGTAATGTTTCAAAGAGAAAAATGGAAACATACACACACACACACACACACAAAAACCTTTGAGCTGTCTTCTGTCCACATACATTCTGGGACTTTAATCATATCGCTGGTTGCACAGGAGTCTGTTGTGGAAAAAAACCTCAGTTGTTCTCTAAAAGGTAGTTAGAACAAATGATGAACTAATAACAGCAGATTATTTAGCAGGCTGTAAACCAAAAGGTGTAGAAATTTAGCAACTAAATTTTATTTCCTGACTTCTGCTATGCAATCTATTTTGTTCACATCTTAGAAGACTGAGGGGGCCATGATGGTTGAAACAGAAGTGACACTGTGGCAACAAAAGAAAGAATATTTGCGAGAAGGAAGCGCTTCTCATGTTTTTACCATCTATGATAGTCCATAAAAACTGTGCTGTGTATGCCCCAGAAAAGTGAAAGTGAATTTTATCTTAATTTGCTTTCAGTGTTTATAAGAAAATGACTAAATGTTTTCTTATTTAGAAAATAGTCCTTTTTCCATGAATTATCAGGTTAAAATTGTTCCAATGTCCACTCTGCCTGTGTGCACTATATGGGCAGATTTGATACCATTATTCTTAAAAGTCTAATATTATCTCAGTGGTTCCTTCTCAGACCTGTCTTACTCTCTCCACCCTTTGTTTCCTCAGTTCTCCTGGGGCATGAGGGAACAAAGGGTGGAGAGGGCAAGACTTCCTGGGGATGAGGAAATAAAGAGTGGAGAGGAGAGGGCAAGACAGGTCTGGAGAAGGGACCACAGAGCTAACATTAGACTTTCAAGGATAATTGATATCAAATCTGCCCATATAGTGCACACAGGCAGAGTAGAATATTGGAACAATTTTAACCTGATAATTCATGGGAAAAGGACTTTTTTAAAATAAGAAAACATTTAGTCATTTTCTTGTAAACACTGAAAGCAAATTAAGATAAAATTTAAAGCTAAAATGCAATAACTCTTATAATATATTCCCTTTCAATTAAACAGGCCGATCACCCTGAAGACAAGTGTTTTGCAGCCTGAATATTCATCAGACTACATAACCCACTGTACCAATCTCATTTTCCCTTTGTCACAAAATGGTTTCTATTAAAGCTAGTATGGCTAGAAGTGAATATAAATTAGCCCCCCACCCACCCTTTTAAACCTTTAACCCATCAAAAGCTATATACTATGTACTTTACGAATCGGTATTTATGGCAAAGAACCAGAGTACCAAGCGGAGATTGTTTTTCCAGTTAAGCTATTATTTGCTGTGTTTACCATCGAATTAACACAGTGCAATTTAACTGGTAAGTTACTTTCAGTACTTGCATGAGCTGCACAGAACAAGCTGAAGATTACAGGAACAAGTCGTGGATCCAACAATTGCAGCGTGGATCGAGCGTTGTCTACCCGATCAAACCCGATCTACTTGTCTTCGTCATCATCACTGCGGCGGCAGCAGCTCTGTGTCTGCAGGCCTTTGTCGCTGGTGACGCCTTGCTCTGTCTGCTTCTTCCTGGGTGGTAGTCTTGTCGTGGCTTTCCTCTTTTTATCATCCTCATCCTCATCCTCGTAGTCATGCAGTAGCTCGGCGAGTTTGATGTTCTTTCCTTCGCTGTAGTGAAGTTTCCTTTTCATTTCGAACTGCCGACGTTTCTCTTGCCTGTCAAGGTAGATTTTGCTGCTGTGCGCTCCATCCAGTTCAGGCTCCCGCTCTGGATAGTTGGAATCGGAGGTGTAGGTGGCGGCCAATCTCTTGGTTAAGCTGTCGAGGGCCGTGGCTTCACTCTCTGCACTTCTTTCCCCATAATTCTGCAGACCGAACTGGGGAGTGCTGGGCTCATTCATTTTCATGAAATCGTAGTCTCTGTACTCTGGACGGTAGGTCGCCAAGATGTTCGACTCGTCCCACTTTTGGGATTTCTTTCTATGGACCTCCTGGTGTGGTCCACCGGACTGCTGGGCCGAGCCTGCGACTGAGGAAGTGGTGGAACCTTTGTTTTTCAGGATTCCCTTGATGGGCCGGCGAGAGGTGCTGGGGGCTGACATCTTTGGAGAGTGAAGGGCCGCTGCTGAGTGTTGTTGGGTCGCCGCAGCTGCCTGCCTCCGTGCTTCAGGCACACACTGCTGTGCAGTCTGGCTGCTGGACTGTGCCTCCTGCCCTAAAGGCCTCGCCCCAGCTCCTGCGTCACAAAGTACCCCGCGGGTGACGCCACAATGGTCACAGCCGTCATCAGCACCGCCGTCAGCACCGCCGTCAGCACCGCCATCAGCGCCTAGGGGAAGGGTGCAAGAGAGTCGGGGGGATGCCCAAGCTGACCTCTTTTTTTTTTTTTTTTTTTAAGTGTAAGATTAGGAAATCTGGAGCAGGGCGTGGCATCCCACTCCAATATTCTTGCCTGGAGAATCCCATGGACAGAGGAGCCTGGTGAGCTACATACCCCATGGGGTCACAAAGAGTCGGACATGACTGAGCCACTAACACACACAAAATAGGAAATCTCCCTTCGTTGCACGTGAAACCGGGAAACACTGTCTTGTGAATTTCTCTATCCCGTCTGTGTGCCGGCGGACTGTGTAGAATGTATTTCTCCCTGGGAGTCATGGTCCAAAGTTTCAAAGCTACTCCTTGGGTTGGAAAGACTGGAGGCCTAGGCGCTAGAGCGGCCATTCACAAACAGGACCCCTGCCCCTCTCCCCTGTTGCTACCCACACCTCCCTTTCCCAGTACCTACACACCCACACAAACCCTTCTTCCCGCTTTCTGACCAGCCCCTTGATTAATGGTCTGGATGCCCAGCCACTTACAGGTACCATGGGTGACTTCACCGCCTCCTCCCTCCCTGCCCACCCCAACATCTTCCCTGATCACCTATTGCTTCCTCTCCCATCCAGTCCTTCACTACTGGCTTAACTATTAATATTTCAAGAAACTCCAATTCTATCTCTTCTGCCACTCCCATCTCTGGTCAGGGTTACAGCCACAGCCTTTGAACTAGCCCCCATCACTCGCCCCATCAGGTCTCCTGCTGGCTTCCAACTTCTCACTCACCTTCAATTCAGTGTGGTTTTTAAAAACACCATCAAATCTTGTCACATCTCTCAAACCCTTTAATGGCTGTCCATTTTCTTTTAACATAAAGTCAGAAATCCAGAAGAGGTGGAAAAGCAGCTCTATGAGGGTCTGTGATACCAATTTGGAGCCCCTCCCAGCCATTTCTCTCCACCTTACCTCTAGCTTTTCCTCCCTGCCTATTAGTTCCAGGAGCAGTCCCCTTCCTTCCTTCCTATCCCAGAGTTTCTCTCTAGGTTCTTCCCACAACCTGGAATGTCCTTTGATATTTCACCTCAGTCCTGACTGCCTTACAGGAACCTGTTTCCTGACCTCCAAAGCATATCAGCCTTCCTGTGTTTTCATGGCCTCTCCTATTGTCTCTGGCAGCAGTCATAGTTGTGGCCATTATGCCTGTTACCTGTGTACACTAGATGGTGAACTCCAAGACACAAGGGAAGCTGTCTGTTTTTCCTCACCATTATCTTCATCTTCACAACCTGATGCTGTATCTGGTACATAGTAGATATTACCATAATTTTTACAGAATGAATAATAAGTGATAGGCTAGTGCTACTTTGTGCATCCTCAGCCGTTTCCAACCCTTTGTGACCCATGGACTGTAGCCCATCAGGCTCCTCTGTCCATGGGGATTCTCCAGGCAAGAATACTGGAGTGGGTTGCCATTTCCTCCTCCAAGTAATCTTCCTGACCCTGGGATTGAACCTTAATCTCTCGTGTCTCCTGCACTGGCAGGCAGATTCTTTACCACTGAGCCACCTGGGAAGCACATAATAAGTGATAGGTGATAGGTAATTGGAAGTTTGAGATTTGTGAGTGCAGAAAGGGGACTCCAGAGCTTTCACTGCCAGTTACAAGTTGTTCAGTCATGTGACAAAAATACCCCACATGTGGAATTTGGGGGCTGTTCCAAAGAGTGACTTTGAAACATTTTGTCCTTCACAGGCCTCATATTTCATAGGCAGTAACATTCTTCTCAAAAACAAAAAGGAAATTCAGATCCAGTTTCACATTTTCCCCTCCAGGTAGCATTCACAAGACTTTTTTTTCCCCTCATCTGATAACATTTTGCTTCCTCTTCTCTCCCTCAAGGTCTTTGCACATTTTAAAACACAAAAGCAAAAGCATGAAAGAACGGTAAAACTTTTACAAGGGTCTTAAGCACCTTAGGTTCAAGTTGTCCTGTATTCTCCAAAGTCCTACTAACTTCGGGAACTCTGCAATCACTTTAAAACTGTATTATTCATCTCAGAAAAGAATTTCCTGATACTGTACTCTTTGAATAAAAAAAAACAAAAAACAAAAAAACCTGTATTGTGTGGCAAGAGCTTTCAGGAATTCAAAAGCTGATATTCAAGGCTATAGGAAAACCCTCCGGTATGTGAGGAGGAAAAACAACAACAACAACAACAACAACTTTCATTACTGTATTCAGAAATACTGCAGGCTACTCTTTTCAAAAACCTGTCTGAAAGGCATCACAAACCCACACAAATGCAATTGGTCCTGGCTGGTAGGCACAGTGGGTCTGTGCGTGTTTAGCTGTAAATAGGGTGTTGAAGGAGATGTTGATCCCTGTGCATCAGGATTTTGCTTTTGTGTGTACACAGCACCCACCCCCACATACTGTGGTCTGAATATCCAAGCTGTTCAATACAGAATGAATCAGCCATCCCAAGGTCTTCTCTTTTGGCTCAGCTGGTAAAGAATCTGCCTGCAATGTGGGAGACTTGGATTCAATCCATGGGTTGCAAAGATCCCCTGGAGAAGGAAAAGGTTACCCACTCCAGTATTCTGGCCTGGGGAATTCCATAGGCTACAGTCCATGGGGTCTCAAAGAGTTGGACATGACTCAGCGACTTTCACTCACTCACTCAGTCATCACAAAGTTCTTGAGTTTTCTGAAATTCGTCATTCAGTAACACAATGGCAATTTCATACTAGGACAAGAGGATTGTAATTGTGACCTCCTGACCTGGGTCACAAACAAAATCTTTTAAAGAAATCACCAAGTGTTGCAGATCTCAGTTGAACATTATTTCAAAGTAATCCCTCTCACCTACTGTTTGCTAATAATTTGCTTCATGAAAATTTCCCTAAAAAAAAATCATATTTTGAGTTTTTGCCATTGAACTAAAAATTCTAGTCTAGTCAATGTTATCCCAAGCCTAAAAGTTAGAAAAGATTGACACTTCTTGCAACATTGCTCCTTATATGACTCATTTGCTATTGCCTAAGGCAATGGCTAAGCAGATTGCTCTGTGGTTCCATCACACATACACAGACACACACAGACACAGACACACACACACAGAGACACACACACACAAACACACACACTCAAAACTGACTAAAATTTTCCCAGTCAATGACACATTATATGAAATTTAGATACAGTCCTAGAAAGCCCTTCTTCTAGCAAATATTTAGTGACCATCAACTATGTCTAGTAAGAGAACCTTTATTCTAAATGCACAGAAAGTGAAGTTGTGCTTCAGTGGTCTTCAATGGATTAATATTTGATAAATACATCTAAATATGCATGCTTTTTTATCATCACAACTTTTAAATACATTTAAAATATCATTTATATATAAATTAACTGATTGTTCAGCCTGGCAGTAGATCACTCCACAACTTTGTTTCTTCCACCAAGAATTACCTCCCTTCCATGGAGACATTTTCAACATGTGTAAATACAGGGATTAGTTCAAAAGGAGAGCTAAGTCAGGATCCAAGAAATTCTCAGCCCAAAGTGGGAATACCTAGGAAACCAAAAGCTACCACAGAGAAGTTATCCCTGATGTCCTACTAGGTACTATTGGTGAGAAATTATTAAAACACTGAGAGGCAGTCAGGGTTTTCAGGATCAATCATGCTGCCAGAAGTGGAGCTTAATACTTGTCAACCGTGTAGCATGTAAAGGTGTACATCAGTCCATCCAAGAATTGTCTACAGTACTTGGAGAATTATGTTGGATACTGTGTAATACAAAAATAAAACTGCTGTTTGGTTTTGAATCTATATATTTCCCTATTCTCTCTCTCTCTCATATTCCAAATCCAAATTTTTGATAGTCTATTAAGTATCCCTGTTTTAGATTGGGTTCCCTTAGAAACTGACCATGAGATAAGGATTCAAGTGCAAGTAGTTTACTTGGGAGGAGATTTGCCCAAAGCACTGGTAAGGGGAGTGGAGAAGTGAGACAGAGAAGGACAGGAAGCAAAGGACGCACTAAGAAAGCAGTTCCTACCATAAGCAACCAGAGCCTAATGCTCCTGAGAAATTCTAGATGCCAGTGTAGAAGAGTTATCTCCATGGCCTACCTCCACCCCTCTGGTGAGGGAGGGAGAGTATATTTGTACATCAACTGCTGCCTTCTTGACTTCAGTCTTTCTGGGAGTGGGGAGAGGCATGAATCCCTGCCACTTTGGATTCTGGCTGGAGCTTGGAAAGTGGATGGCCAACTTGCTGATGCAGACCCATGCTGGTTTCTTTTATCCCCTGTCTCACAAACTTTCTTTTGCTATTCTGTTCCCTGGGATCCAAGTACTAAAGGAAAGCCTTTTTCTCCAGCTCTGCCTTTGCAGTAGGAACCCAAACAAAGGCCAAGGATTGCGTATTTCATCTTTATTACTCCCCCAACATAAACAATAACTGGAACACGTCCATATTCTGTGACAGATGTTCGTATTTCTATGAAGTGGATGAATGAACTGAGGGAAGTGAGCAAAAATCCTTGAAAGGAAGAGCCTGGAAATATGGGCAGATCTACATGACTGACGTGACTTAGCAGCAGCAGCAACAGACACGTTCGGTAAGACAGTGGTTTTCCATCTTTTTTATTGTAAGTTTTAAGGCAATAAATCTCCCCCCACCCAAATTCAACATTATGTAGAACTCCAGAATAAAAATCAGTACAGTTGGAGCTAGGAAGCAATGGAGTTGGTCTGTCTGAATGGAGGTGGAGACACCAGAGTTCTCACTTCTTGGGATCTCAGACATGACTCCTGAGCCATCACAGGCACTTGGCACTTGGGGAGAGGGGCCAATTGGAAAATCCTCGTAAGAGAGAGTCATTGCCCAAAGCAATGTGATCCCAAGGGTTGATTTTCTGTGTGATCACCTGTTTTAAGAATGGGAGCTGAGAATGGGAGTGAGGAGATTCAGATCATGTTAGGGAAATTAAAGTGGAGGAAATCTTGTTCAGGTTTTAGAAGCAGGAGAGAAGACCTCTGACCTGCCTGGACACTGCCCAGTTTCATGCCTGCTGGCAAGCACAAGTCAGATGGTTATTTAGATAAGAAAGGGAGTGGGTTTTAGAATCTCTTAAGCCCCTGAGGATCTGGCCAGGTCTCCGGGGTCTAAGTCTTATGACTCACAAGGTGAAACAAACAACATTGTAAAACTTAAAAAAAGGAGCTACATTTTTGTGTGTAAGCTGATGATATCAGTTTTCAGCTTGGAATTATAAGCAGGAGCTCACAAAACTGCACTTTGAAGTCTCATCCATGGGGTGGATGCACTGCCCAGGACCATTACCCAATTGTATCTCAAGACTGCTGTTACTCAGGACTTCCCAGCACTGTTTACGTCTGGATGTTCTGTTCAGTTCAGTCGCTCAGTCACGTCCAATTCTTTGTGACTCCATGAATCACAGCACGCCAGGCCTCCCTGTCCATCACCAACACCAGGAGTTCACTCAGACTCACGCCCATCGAGTCAGTGATGCCATTCAGCCATCTCATCCTCTGTTGTCCCCTTCTCCTCCTGCCCCCAATCCCTCCCAGCATCACAGTCTTTTCCAATGAGTCAACTCTTCGCATGCAGTGGCCAAAGTACTGGAGTTTCAGCTTTAGCATCATTCCTTCCAAAGAAATCCCAGGGTTGATCTCCTTCAGAATGGACTGGTTGGATCTCCTTGCAGTCCAAGGGACTCTCAAGAGTCTTCTCCAACACCACAGTTCAAAAGCATCAATTCTTGGGTGCTCAGCCTTCTTCACAGTCCAACTCTCACATCCATACATGACCACAGGAAAAACCATAGTCTTGACTAGACGGACCTTAATCGGCAAAGTAATGTCTCTGCTTTTGTTCAGCCCAATTTGATGATGTATGGGCTGTTACTTCTCTCTATTGTTTCTATTTCTTTCCTTCTAATGACTATTTATTGAAATTAAGTCAAATAATCTCCTATAAAACATTGAAACTGTATATTTGTGTATAATGAGTGGTTTGTTTTGGTAACAAATCCTTTACAACTAAAATGAAGGTAAAATTTTCAGCAAAACAGACCAACATTTTCGTTGAGAGTAGGTCACAAAGGAGCCAGGACATCAGTGAGAATTTCTGAAGTTACATGGTAAACATCAACTTTGCCTCCTTCCAAAAGTGAATCTAGTTTGGGAATGTTCAGTAAAGAAAAATGTCATCAGTGAGAATATCTGCCAGGAGTTACATAGAAAATAATGGCAAAGATATCAGAAGGCAGGCCCTGCAGAAATGGGCTAAAGAGTCTATAGTAGAGAAATATTCTTCCTGCTTCCTAAAGTACCTGAAGTTTTCATGGCTAGGGAAATAAAAAGGTGTTCAACCTCCTCTTGTGCTTGAACCTGCTATTGATAAAATATCAGCTATTTATTTTATTTTAGCTAAAGCATAGCTGATTTACAATGTTGTGTTAGTTTCAGGTGTATAAGAAAGTAATTCAGTTATACATACATATATATGTATTATATATAGTTATACATATTCAGCTATATATATACATATATTATTTTTCAGATTCTTTTCCCTTATACATTATTATAATATATTGAGTACTTTTCTGTGCCATATGGTGGGTGTTTGTTGTTTATTTTATATATGATAATATGTATATGTCAATCCTAATCTTCCAGTTTATCCCTCCCTCCTTATCCCTGGTAACCATAAGTTTATTTTCTATATCTATAGCTCTATTTTGGTTTTGTAGATAAGTGCACTTGTAGCCATTTTTCAGATTCTAAATATCCATAATATCATATTATTTGTCTTTCTCTGTCTGACTGACTTGCATTAGCATAATGATCTGTAGATCCATCCATGTTGCTGTAAATAGTATCACTTCATTCTTTTTAATGGCTCAGTAGTATTCCATTGGTCTTCCCAGGTGACTCTGTGGTAAAGAATCCATCTGCCAATGTAGGAGATGCAGGAGACATGGATTTGATCTCTAGATTGGGAAGATCCTCTGAAGGAGGAAATGGCAAGCTGCTCCAGTATTCTTGCCTGGAAAATTCCATGGACAGAGGAGTCTGGTGGGCTACAGCCCTTGGGGTTGCAAAGGGTCAGGCACAACTGAGCACACACACAGAGAATTCCATTATATAAATATGAAAGTGAAAGTCGCTCAGTCGTATCTGACTCTTTGTGACCCCATGGAATTCTCCAGACAAAATACTGGAGTGGGTAGCCTTTCCCTTCCCCAGGGGATCTTCCCAACCCAGGGATTGAACCCAGGTCTCTCGCATTGCAGGCAGATTCTTTACCAATTGAGCTATCAGGGAAGCCTGATTATATATATCCTTTCACCTGTTAGTGGACATTTAGTTTACTTCCATGTCTCTGCTATTGTAACTAGTGCTTCTGTGAACTATTGGGGTGCATATATATTTTCTAATTATGGTTTTCTTTGAATATCAGTTCGGTTCAGTCACTCAGTTGTGTCTGACTCTTTGCGACCCCATTGAGTGCAGGACGTCAGGCCTCCCTGTCCATCACAAACTCCCAGAGCTTTCTCAAATTTATGTCCACCATATTGGTGATGTCATCCAACCATTTCATCCTCTGTTGTCCCCTTCTCCTCCTGCCTTCAATCTTTCTCAGCATCAGGGTCTTTTCCCATGAGTCAATTTCTTACCTCAGGTGGCCAAAGTATTGGAGTTTCAGTTTCAGCATCAGTCCTTCCAATGAATATTCAGGACTGATTTCCTTTAGGATGCACTGGTTGGATCTCCTTGCAGTCCAAGGGACTCTCAAGAGTCTTCTCCAACACCACAGTTCAACAGCATCTATTCTTTGGCACTCAGCTTTCTTTATGGTCCAACTCTCACATCCATACATGACTACTGGAAAAGCCATAGCTTTGACTAGATGGACCTTTGTTGGCAAAGCAACGTCTCTGCTTTTGAATATGCTGTCTAGGTTGGTCATAGCTTTTCTTCCAAGGAGCAAGCATCTTTAAATTTCATGGCTGCAGTCATGATCTGCAGTGATTTTGGAGCCCCCAAAATAAAGTCTCTCACTGTTTCCACATCTATTTTCCATGAGGTGATGGGACCGGATGCCATGATCTTAGTTTTGTGAATGCTGAGTTTTAAGTCAGCTTTTTCACTCTTCTCTTTAATTTTCATCAAGAGGCTCTTTAATTCCTCTTTGCTTTCTGCCATAAGGGTTGTGTCATCCACATATCTGACTTCTTTGGTATTTCTCCTGGCAATCTTGATTATATTCCTTAACAAACTAAAATAGAGCTGCCATATGATCCTTAAAAATATTATCAACTTTTTATTTATAAGCATTATAAAATTAGAGTCCAGAAAGTATTATTAAGGCTTAGATGGAAATCCTGAAAGTCAGATCCTCCAAGTTCCCATTGCCTGGCTGTGAAGACTAAGGACCAGAAAGGTATGGTGACTTGCCTGGAATCACACAGGTGGTTAGTGGCACAGCCAGCACTAAGTGTCCAGGTCCTCTGGGCCTGCTCTGGATGTTCACTTTCCTATTTGCTACCTGCCACCTCTAGAAGGGGTCCCAGCATGGGTTTCATATTCTAATCAGATATTGATAGGAATTTCCCTTCTCATCCCTGCTTTCTTGGGCCTGTGCGATTCTCCAGTAGCACCAGCACTTAAAAGAAGAAAATAAAGAACAAAACCACAATTTTCAAAAGGATTAAAAACCTGAAACTTGGGTCCTCTGCAGAGCAAGTTAAAATATTAGAGGCAAGTTCAGCTGGAGGCACAAGTGCAAAAGTTTTGGGGCAACGAATCAATAGGCCAACTGACCAAGTTTTCTAGCTCTGGATGAGCCATAGTCAAATGAGAAAAGCAATAATGTGATCTAGGTCAGCAAAATTCAATTTTGCCAACAACGCTGAGATTCCTTGAGGCAGCCCTTTAAAGATGACATTATAGCAGGATTATTTCCCATGTGTACAAATATGGCTGGGGAGAAACACACACACACACAGATATAACACAATGTGTGATCCATTCTCTTCTGGAAGCAAATTTTGTTGTTATTATATATCTATATTTTTTAGAAAGAGCATTACAAAAGCAGCAAGAGAGTGTAATAGAAAAAGAAATGAAATGCTGCAATTCTTCTTTATGATGTTCCACACACAAAAAGAAAAATAACTTCCAGAATCATCAGATTTCTTAGAAGATGCAGTAAATATATTGTTAGCATCCCCATGACACACTAACAAGATGCTGTCTGCTGGGAGGTGGGGCAGGAAAGCTGTCACCAAATTCCAGTCAATGATTTATAGTATTTGTGACTACACATACAAAGAGTGTCAGCTGGCAGCTTATTCTGGCTGATGTAAACCAACAAAATCTTCTTCCTTTCTGACAATCAGTCCAGTAGCTAAGGTTAACACATTTCAGCTCTCATCAACAGAAGTCAACCTAGCAGTGGATTTTGGTTCTATCTTAGTTGTGCCAACATGTTGGTTGTGTTTAAACAGTCAGCAAAAGAGTTTATGGTGGCTGCTCCGACACTGTGACAGAAAGGAGGGAGTCAGGGACCATAGAACAGTGGCTGTCGAACTTGGCTGGACATCAGAACCCCCTGCAGGGGGCAGGAGGTTTGTTAAAACACAGACTACTGGGCCTCACTCCCAGAGCTTCTGAATCAGTTAGGGCTAGGGTAGGCTGAGTCTGAGAAGTTGTATTTCTAACAAGCTCCCAGGTAATGTGGATGAGTTGATCCAGGAGCCACCATAACTACTGGAGTCTCAGAAAATATCTTGCTCCATCAGGCAGGTGACTCAGACAAGTCAAGATCCGCAGCTGGAGATAATACTCTTTATTCTCTGGAAAGCCAAGCAAGCACAAAACGGGGTACCAAGGGAGATTCATTCTGCCTGAGGGGAACCAAGAAGGCTTTGTATACAGGTCTTTTTCTGAACCAGGCACTGAGGTGAAGGATGGCCAGGTAAGGTGATATCAGGTAGAGGGTGGTGAAGGTGGCCCGTTGCAGATGAGTACAAATGGCTTTGGGGATTGATTTATGATACACAGCAGCAGTAAGGGCTTCCTTCCAATGGCTCAGTGGTAAAAATTTGCCTGCAGTGCTGGAGCCACAGGAGATGCAGGTTCTATTCCTGGGTTGGGAAGATCCCCTGGAGGAGGGCATGGCAGCCCACTTCAGTATTCTTGCCTGGGAAATCCCAAGAGTGGAGGAGCTTGACAGGCTCCAGTTTTGGGGGTCACAAAGAGTAGGACACAACTGAAGTAACTGAGTACACATGCACATTGCAGCTGTAGGGTGGCTACTCACTTTATAAGGATATACAAGAAGGAAGCCATCCTTCTTTGCCTAATTAAATCTTCGCATTGATGACTTGAGGTGATTGCACAAGTAGAAGAAAAGTGAAAGAAGGAATTGGTAGGGTGGGTTCCCTGGCATTCCCTCCAATGGGTGCTCCACTGTTGTCTGCATTTTTCTCAGTACAAACCAGAACCACAGGAATAATTATTCTGCAAAGGCAGAGCAAATTTCTCTAGCTGATAGCTTTCCCCCAGGGAGTTGTCATGTAACAGGTTGCACAGACCTATGCATACTTAATAGTATGGCAGGCTGGTGGTATTTTAGGCATCTAAACAGTGGTTGAGGGGTATATTCTTTGGGACAGTGCAACTTTCTTGACACCTCTGAAATCTTATCTCCCAGATGATCCCCTGCAGGTAAGGCTGGCTATATTCATCCAAGCATCCAACAGTTAATCTCAGTGGCTCCCATGGCTCAATTTTCACAAAAGGCTCCAATTAACACTAAGTGGAAAGTACACAACATGTGGGCATCATGTTTCCGATATCCTATGTGTCCCCATAGCTGTTAATGCACACAAGAGGGGCTTGAGATGTGCTCTCATTAATAAATAGCAGGGATCAATGCAGGTGAACCCATCAGATGGTCACTGTTTAGGGTTGTTCTAGCTGAGGGCTGATTTAGACTTAATAGAAAATCTTCCTGCAGTGTACAGACTCAACTATTCAAAGAGATTAGCCACCCTCTCAATGAAAAACTGCAGATGGTGACTGCAGCCATGAAATTAAAATATGCTTACTCCTTGGAAGAAAAGTTATGACCAACCTAGATAGCATATTCAAAAGCAGAGACATTACTTTGCCGACTAAGGTCCATCTAGTCAAGGCTATGGTTTTTCCTGTGGTCATGTATGGATGTGAGAGTTGGACTGTGAAGAAGGCTGAGTGCCGAAGAATTGATGCTTTTGAACTGTGGTGTTGGAGAAGACTCTTGAGAGTCCCTTGGACTGCAAGGAGATCCAACCAGTCCATTCTGAAGGAGATCAACCCTGGGATTTCTTTGGAAGGAATGATGCTGAAGCTGAAACTCCAGTACTTTGGTCACCTCATGTGAAGAGTTGACTCATTGGAAAAGACTCTGATGCTGGGAGAGATTGGGGGCAGGAGGAGAAGGGGACGACAGAGGATGAGATGGCTGGATGGCATCACGTATTCGATGGAGGTGAGTCTGAGTGAACTCCGAGAGATGGTGATGAACAGGGAGGCCTGGCGTGCTGCAATTCATGGGATCGCAAAGAGTCAGACATGACTGAGCGACTGAACTGAACTGAACAATGAAAAACTATCACTTTCAATGTGTGTGTGTGTTAGTTGCTCAGTTGTGTCCGACTCTTTGTGACCCCCATGTACTATAGCCCAAAAGCTCCTCTGTCCATGGGATTCTCCAGGCAGGAATACTGGAGTTGGTTGCCATACCCTCCTCCAAGGGATCTTCCCAACACAGGAATTGAACCCAGGTCTCCTGCATTGCAGGCAGATTCTTTACAGTCTGAACCACCAGGGAACCCCTCACTTTCAATAATTGTGCTCAAAATGACATATTTTATCATCAGTTTTTTTTTGAGAAGTGTGCACTTATAAAAAGACAAAACGAAATATTGCTTCATGACTCAGGCAATATATCTCTGTCTCTATTGTTGAAGTCTTACTAGGGTCAGTTGTGTCTTGAATTATTCCATTTCCTATTTCTCTGTGCCACAGTGCTTCC
The DNA here is from genome assembly GCA_917880005.1 of Nanger dama. Lineage (NCBI taxonomy): Eukaryota > Metazoa > Chordata > Mammalia > Artiodactyla > Bovidae > Nanger > Nanger dama. The sequence continues at coordinate 5,052,750 of CAKJTW010000088.1, forward strand.
AACTATTTCAGAAATAAAGTCCCTTTTCTTTTTCATTTTACATTTTCATGGATAATTATTGAATATGACAGGGCCTGTCATCACCTAATGAGAAATGGCTTTTGGGCAACTTATAACTATTATTAAGATGACATTTTCCCCTCTGAGTATCAACAAGAAACTGAGATGCATGGACTCTAAACGAAAAACATGAAGGGCCAAAGAGAAGACAATAGCTGAAAGCAAAATATATGAATTAGGTTTTTAGGCTTGATCTAGTAACATTTTCCAAGGCATTTGGAAAAACTTCCGATAGAGAAAAACAGAGTAAAGCAAAGAGACATGAGAAAAGTGTGATTTGGTATATCATGAGGTCTATTACTTTTCAGTAAGCTTCTTGCACTAGTGACCCAATCTTCTCAGACATACCCCCAAAATTCTTCCCATTGTCTGTTCATCAGAGAGACTAGAGAAAGGCTTTTCCACATCAGTGCCAAACTACAAGACAAAAATCATTCATATGGCCTATGTATATACGTAATGCGTGCATGCGTGGGTGCTAAGTCACTTCAGTCTTGTCTGACTCTTTTGGCCCCATGGACTGTAGCCCCCTGTCTCCTCTGTCCATGAGGATTCTCTAGGCAAGAATACTGTAGTGGGTTGCCATGCCCTTCTTCAGGGGAGCTTCCTGACCCAGGGATCGAAAGCACATCTCTTATGTCTGCTGCATTCGCAGGTGGGTTCTCTACCACTAGTGCCACCTGGGAAGCCCTATGCATAATGTATTGATCCAAAATTGATACTGGGTATCACAGAGTAGATACAAAGTGTTGTATGAGAAAACCATCATAAAGTATTGAATGCTTACAAACACCAATTTTCTTTTTTGACAGCATAATGAAAAGTTTCAAAGCACTCTTGTCTTTCAAATTATAGTACCATTTTGCTTTATGGTTTTATTTTCTGATTAATCTTTAGATACATGCCAACAGTCCTGGGGGTGAAGATGGGCACAAAGATGAAATCACAAACTCAAACTGTTGCACCTAATGCTTGGAATCTTGAAAGTCAAAGCAGATGCCTGAGTTATGAATTGCAATTTTGTGTGCAAGCAATCTGGCAGCTACTTAATGCTGAATAGCAACTGTTCCCCAGAAAATAGCTTGTCTCCTTTGGTAGCATGGTTAATGCTTGAAGGGAGAAAGGAAGTCTGAAATTTTGGAAGCATGGAAGTCGGTATATAGAGGGTTAGATTTTATTGCAGGGACTGAGGTCATATCTGGTCTATTTTTACCTAGGTTCTCCAAATCTCTGAGTTAGAAGGAACTCAACATTTAGGCCAGTGCTTCTCAAACTTTAATGTGCTCATGAATCATATGGTGATCTTGTTAAAATGCAGATTTTGATTCAGCGGGCATGGAGGGAGGGGCCTGAGGTTCTGTAGGTATGACAAGCTCACAGGCTTCCCAGGTGGCGGTAGTGGTAAAGAACCTGCCTGCCAATGCAGGAGACAGGAGAGGAGAATTGTATCTCTGAGTTGGGAAGATCCCCTGGAGGAGGGCAAGGCCACCCACTCCAGTATTCTTGCCTGGAGAGTCACATGGACAGAGGAGCCTGGCAGGCTACAGTCCAAATGGTCACACACTACTGAAGCGACTTAGCACACATGCAACAAGCTCTCAGGTAAGGCTAATACTGCTGGTCAGTGGAGCACCTATTGAGTAACAAGGTCTAAGACCATTTTTGCTTTTGCGTTCACTTCTCAGACATTCTAGTGTTTTATAATTATGTCACAGGTAATTTGTTACTAATGTTAGGAAATCACCAAAGTTTTTTCTTCCATCGTAGCTGTAAGATTGTGTGTGTGTATGCGCTCAGTCACTCAGTTGTATCTGACTCTTTGCAACTCCCTCGAGTAGCTGTATCTATTGCCTATCTCTATCTCTGTCTCTTTTTGTATCTGTATCTATGAATGAAAGTCGTTTAAGGTTATCCTCCTATAATGTTGTTCTCCTTGACATCTAACTTCTGATATGCTATCCTTAGTGGAAGAGTAAAGCTAGACTCCTGCCAGGGAATTACACATAGGTCTGGTTATGCCTTTTAGAATGTGGTAAACAGGTGAAAGTCATCTGCCATGAGTAGAGAAACAATTGAGATTTGCTAATTTAGTTTAATCTCCCAATTGGTAATTTGAAAATCAGGTCACATTAAATAAATACATAAACCTGTACTGGATATCTTTAACTTACAAACATAATGTACCTCCATTCAAGAACTTGAAGCAGTGAATATCTGTGCAAAGGAAGAAATGATCAACTTTATGTATTCCCTCGAACCCCCATTAACTGTGGTGTGTACTTCCTGATGGCATTTTTCTATTTATATAAACATACATTTAACAAAGTATATCAATTTCTCTGCAAGTTGCTGTTCTTATTTAATATTTTGAAAACAATAATTGCAGGTCTATTAGAAAAAAGCAACCAAGCATTTTTCTAATTTTCTCAAGCAATTTTCTTCAGCTTTAATTCCATTTTTGCAATCCAAACTAGTTTTATTAAGAGGAAGATGAATACCAATCATAGTGTTTTCCCAGGACAGTAGAATGTAAGTTCTATGAATGCCAAGATCTTTGTCTGGATCAGATGTATCCCAAGGTCCTACAATGAAGCCTGATAAGTAGTGAGTGCCTGAGAAATATGTTTTTAATAAATAAGTGTTATCCCTGCAGTATCAGGACAATTGGGAAGTAGATAGAGGAATAGACTGTCAAGGAAAGGGCTGAGGCATGTCTGTATGTGTGTGTGCTCAGTCAGGTCCGACTCTTTGTGGCTCCATGGACTCCTCTGTCCAGGGGATTTCCCAGGCAAGAATACTGGAGTGGGTTGACATTTCCTACTCAAGGGGATCTTCCAGACCCAAGGATCAAAGCCATGTCTCTTGTATCTCCTTCATTGGCAGGAAGATTCTTTACCATTAGAGCCACCTGGGAAGCCCTGGGCATAACTTACATCCATTAAATGTTTGACCTTGACATCATCCAATAAGAATCAACACATTAGTTAGATAAATTTTGTCTTTATTTCAATTTTGTTTAATGACTGATCATATAATACAGTGATTCTTCTTGATTCTAGAATTGTGCTAAAGTAAATAAGCACTTTATTTGCCTTTTTAATGTACTAAGATTACTCTAAGGAAACTGGAAAACACTATATAATTGAGTACATATATACGTATTATGTAAGTATATATATATATATATGACTATCAGGGAAGAGAATATCGATAAATCACATGATAGAACTTAATTACTCAATTATACTTATAAAAGTTTTTACCTCCAGTTCTTTCCATTCTTCAGAATTTCATTCATTCATTGAACAAATATTTCTATTCTTAGCACAAAGACCCAGCAGACACACATATTGATCTTGGCAGCAGAATTAGGGAATGAGGGCAGGATGGAGGAAATACCAATAAAATAAGAGTCCTCATCCTTAGCTCAGAATGCTGGAAATTTTCACAGTCACTCAGTAACTATCATGCTCAACCTCCAAGTAAGAGAAATCTGAGTATTTACTATATGAATTAGGGGGAAAAGCTGCTTGGCCATATTTTGTACTGTGCCAGTAACCCTTAAATGTACTCTTCCTTGGATTTTGGCTCCATCTGAGGACAAAAAAAATCATCTAGTGCTGTGATTTTTATAGATTATCTAGGACATTCTAGAATTTTGAAGTTGCTTTTCGAAGAGGAGAACAAAGACTCCTTGATTCAGGGGAATTAGTTATAAAGATTCCTTCAAGCCTTGAACTTGTTTGTATGTAATTCTACACCTTTTAAGATGCAAATCATTTTGTCAGATAAACCAGAGGAGATCTGTTGAAAAACTGTTGTGGACTTTGGCAATTTAATAAAAGGCCCATTTTCAAAACATTACCTTGTGTAGTGTTGGTCATCTCAGGTGATCTCATTGTGATGCTACTTGGAGTTAATGAAAGGGCAATAATTTCTGACAAATGGTGTTGCAATTCAGTGAATGCAGGAAGGATGGAGCAGGCCAGATTCTATCCTTATTTCTGTAGCTTAGAATGTTTGTGAAAATAAAGAAATTACTTAACCATTCAGAGCCTCTGTTTTTGCATGGACACAAGGAATACCTGGTAATAGCAAGATCTTGACAGATTTATAGAAAAGATCAACTGAGATTTAGTGTGGAACATTAGGTCAGCTTCTGGCATGTGGTAAGCGGTCAGCAGAGTCAACTAGTATTACTACTGATAAAAATAAAACAAGTGGAAGGGATAAATTTGGGAATAGAAGACACTATACACAAGTGTATATATATATGTGTGTGTGTGTATACTGTATACATATATACTGTATATGTATATATCTGTATACATATATACATGTATGTGTATATATACATACTGTATACATATATATGTACATACATATATCAGTTCAGTGCAGTCACTCAGTCATGTCTTACTCTTTGCGACCCCATGAATCGCAGCATGCCAGGCCTCCCTGTTTATCACCATCTCCGGGAGTTCACTCAGACTCACATCCATCAAGTCAGTGATGCCATCCAGCCATCTCGTCCTAGGTCGTCCCCTTCTTCTCTTGCCCCCAATCCCTCCCAGCATCAGACTCTTTTCCAATGAGTCAACTCTTTGCATGAGGTGGCCAAAGTAGTGGAGTTTCAGCTTTAGCATCAGTCCTTCCAAGGAATTCCCAGGGCTGATCTCCTTCAGAATGGACTGGTTGGATCTCCTTGCAGTCCAAGGGACTCTCAAGAGTCTTTTCCAACACCACAGTTCAAAAGCATCAATTCTTCAGCACTCAGCCTTCTTCACAGTCCAACTCTCACATCCGTACATGACTACAGGAAAAACCATTGCCTTGACTAGACGGACTTTAGTCGACAAAGTAATGTCTCTGTTTTTGAATATGCTATCTAGGTTGGTCATAACTTTTCTTCTAAGGAGTAAGCGTCTTTTAATTTCATGGCTGCAGTCACCATCTGCAGTGATTTGGAGCCCAGAAAAAGCCTGACACTGTTTCCACTGTTTCCCCATCTATTTCCCATGAATTGATGGGACCAGATGCCATGATCTTCATTTTCTGAATGTTGAGCTTTAAGCCAACTTTTTCACTCTCCTCTTTCACTTTCATCAAGAGGTTTTTCAGCTCTTCTTCACTTTCTGCCATAAGCCTGATGTCATCTGCATATCTGAAATGATTGATATTTCTCCCGGCAATCTTGATCCAGCTTGTGTTTCTTCCAGTCTAGTGTTTCTCATGATGTACTCTGCATAGAAGTTAAATAAGCGGGGTGACAATATACAGCCTTGATGGACTCCTTTTCCTATTTGGAACGAGTCTGTTGTTCCATGTCCACTTCTAACTGTTGCTTCCTGACCTGCATACAGATTTCTCAAGAGGCAGGTTAGGTGGTCTGGTATTCCCATCTCTTGAAGAATTTTCCACAGTTTGTGGTTAACCACACAGTCAACAGCTTTGGCATAGTCAATAAAGCAGAAATAGATGTTTTTCTGGAACTCTCTTGCTTTTTCCATGATCCAGCAGATGTTGGCAATTGGATCTCTGGTTCCTCTGCCTTTTCTAAAACCAGCTTGAACATCAGGGAGTTCACGGTTCACATACTGCTGAAGCCTGGCTTGCAGAATTTTGAGCATTACTTTACTAGCATGTGAGATGAGTGCAATTGTGTGGTAGTTTGAGCATTCTTTGGCATTGCTTTTCTTTGGGATTGGAATGAAAACTGACCTTTTGCAGTCCTGTGGCCACTGCTGAGTTTTCCAAATTTGCTGGCATATTGAGTGCAGCACTTTCACAGCATCATCTTTCAGGATTTGAAACAGCTCAACTGGAATTCCATCACCTCCACTAGCTTTGTTCGCAGTGATGCTTTCCAAGGCCCACTTGACTTCACATTCCAAGATGTCTGGCTCTAGATTAGTGATCACATCATCATGATTTTCTGGGTCGTGAAGATCTTTTGTGTACAGTTCTTCCGTGTATTCTTGCCACTTCTTCTTAATATCTTCTGCTTCTGTTAGGTCCATACCATTTCTGTCCTTTATCGAGCCCATCTTTGCATGAAATGTTCCCTTGGTATCTCAAATTTTCTTGAAGGGATCTCTAGTCTTTCCCATTCTGTTTTATTCCTCTATTTCTTTGCATTGATCCCTGAAGAAGGCTTACTTATCTCTTCTTGCTGTTCTCTGGAGCTCTGCATTCAGATGCTTATATCTTTCTTTTTCTCCTTTGCTTTTCACCTCTCTTCTTTTCACAGCTATTTGTAAGGCCTCCCCATACAGCCATTTTGCTTTTTGCATTTCTTTTCCATGGGGATGGTCTTGATTCCTGTCTCCTGTACAATGTCACGAACCTCATTCCATAGCTCATCAGGCACTCTATCTATCAGATCTAGGCCCTTAAATCTATTTCTCACTTCCACTGTATAATCATAAGGGATTTGATTTAGGTCATACCTGAATGGTCTAGCAGTTTTCCCTACTTTCTTCAATTTAAGCCTGAATTTGGCAATAAGGAGTTCATGATCTGAGCCACAGTCAGCTCCTAATCTTGTTTTTGTTGACTGTATAGAGCTTCTCCATCTTTGGCTGCATAGAATATAATCAGTCTGATTTCGATGTTGACCATCTGGTGATGTCCATGTGTAGAGTCTTCTCTTGTGTTGTTGGAAGAGGGTGTTTGCTATGACCAGTGCATTTTCTTGGCAAAACTCTATTAGTCTTTGCCCTGCTTCATTCTGCATTCCAAGGCCAAATTTACCTGTTATTCCAGGTGTTTCTTGACTTGCTTCTATGGGGGCATTCCAGTCCCCTATAATGAAAAGGACATCTTTTTTGGGTGTTAGTTCTAAAAGGTCTTGTAGATCTTCTTAAAACTGTTCAACTTCAGCTTCTTCTGCATTACTGGTTGGGGCATAGACTTGGATAACTGTGATATTGAATGGTTTGCCTTGGAGATGAGCATATACATACTGTATACTTATATATATATATATATATATACACACACACTTATATATAAATATATACTGTGTATGTATATATATAGATATATAGATATATACTGATGTTGAAGCTGAAACTCCAATGCTTTGTCCACTTGATGTGAAGAACTGACTGATTTGAAAAGACCCTGATGTTGGGAAAGATTGAAGTCAAGAGGAGAAGGGAACAACAGAAGATGAGATGGTTGTATGGCATCACCAACTCAATGGATATGAGTTTGAGTAAGCTCAGGGAGTTGGTGATGGACAGGGAGGCCTGGCGTGCCACAGTCCATGGGGTTGCAAAGAGTCAGACACGACTGAGTGACTGAACTGAACTGACTGATACCCAAGCTAGATGGACAATGTCCTGCTGTATAGCACAGAGAACTATATTCAATATCCTGTACTAAATCATAATGGAAATGAATATGAAAAAGGATATGTGTGCTTGTGTGTGTGTGTGTTTGTGTGTGTGTATAACTGAGTTGGGCTTCTCTGCTGGCTCAGATAGTAGAGAATCTGCCTGAAATTCAGGAAACCCTAGTTCAATCCCTGGGTTGGGAATATCCCCTGGAGAAGGGAATGGCAACCCAGGCCAGTATTCTTGCCTAGAGAATTCCATGGACAAAGTAGCCTTGTGGGCTATAGTCCATAGGATCGCAGAGTTGGCCATGACTGAGCAACACACACACACACACACACACACACACACACACACACACACATAACTGAGTTACTTTGCTGTACAGCAGAAATTAACACAACATTGTAAATGTAAATATTTCAATTTAAAAAACAATAAAACTTACAATCTAAACATATATTGTAGAAGAATATTTATATTAGTATTTTACTGTAAATCCTTATGCATTTGTATTGGAGAAGTTCTAGACAACACACGGACTCAGCTTCGTGCTGTTTGGCCAGCCCTATAATTTACTTTTAAACTTTTGCTTTGGCTGGGACTTGAATGTCAGAAAGTTTAAAGGAGAACGCAGGTAAAATGATATTTTAAAATCACACTTTCTTGCAACCTATGCTTGAATCTATTTGGTCACATTGATCCAGAGTTGTGCTGAAGGCATCTTTTGTCCTCTCACTGGCCTGAGAAGAGCTGTCATGAATTGGTTTCCCCATTACTTTAACAAGCCCATTCTGAGACATTGTGGTTTCTTGGTTAAGTACTTCTGAAGCACATATTCTTTAACTGACAGGTTATTTCAGCTCCTTCAGAGCATTTATATGATGAGAAATCTTAATATTCAACTGTCAGAAAAAAACAAATATCATATGGTATTGACTTTGTAAGGCTGTGGAGTGGCCACAGCATATTTGAAGCAGGATCTCAGTTCCTCAACAGGGATTGAGCCTGGGCTGCAGTGATAAGAGTGCTGAACCCTAACCACTAGACAACCAGAGATTGGCTAGGAGCAGGGCCTGGCTCTTGTCTGCTATGAAGAAAAAAACTCAACAAAGAGACAAAAGTAGTGAGACAAAGTGCTTATTAGGAGAGAAGACAGGTGCAGAGAAAGCACAGGCAGGCTCAGAGAGAGACACGAGCATTGGGGTTCTTCTGGGTTCCCTCTGGTCCATGTTTGGTCTGACTCAGGACCTTTCCCTGTGTGTGTGCATATTTTTAGCCAAGACAGATTCAAGCACAAGGGTCTCTGGGAAGATGACAGAACATATTATGGTCTGGCACCCTGAGAATCCTTTCTGGGCATGTGTAGCTTGGGAGTTTCCTTGACCTCAAGGATGAGAAATATGTGGTCTCTTTATCTTTTATCCAAGGGGTACTCAACCTCACCTTGGTGCTGCCATTATCCTTATTTCGAAGTATCTGTCCACAAGGAATAAATTCCAGCTGTTCCTCCTGCAGCCTCAAAACATGATGCAAATGAACTTATTTCCAAATGAAAACAGACTCACAAACATAGAAAACAAGCTTATGGTTAACAAAGGGAATAGATGATGGGGGTGGGGGTTAAGGAGAGAAAAATTTGGAGTTTGGGATTAACTTATACACACTATTATATATAAAATAGGTAAACAACAAAGACCTGTATAGCACAGGGAACTATGCTCAATATCTTATAATAACCTATAATGGAAAATAGAATCTGAAAAAGAATACATACATGTGTGTGTATATATATATATATATATATATATATGTAAATATAACTGGATCACTTTGCTGTATACTTGAAACTAACATATCATCATAAATCACCTGTACTTCAATTAAAAATATTTAACTGCCATTAAATTAATACATATAATATATAAATAGTAGAAACTGATATGAAGAAAAATTACTGCACTAAGGCTTATCATAGAAAAACAAATATTTCAAATCTGTCACAGTATGACTGTGTGGTTATAAGGCATGGCATTTTTGCTGAATAATTTAGCGGTCATAAGCTTGCATCTTCCTAAAATAACATAAACTGTTAGTCTTGTTATTGTTCCCCAAATATATGTTAGGCCCTCATTACTATAAGTATCATTGGAAAAATCCCTGATGCTGGGAAAGATTGAGGGCATAAGGAGAAGAGGGCGTCAGAGAGTGAGATGCCTGGATGGCATCACTGATGCAATGGACATGAACTTGGGCAAACTCCAGGAGTTGGTGATGGACCGGGAAGCCTGGCATGCTGCAGTCCATGGGATTGCAAAGAATCGGACACGACTGGGCAACTGAACAACTGATATTAGTATCAGAGGAAATGAATGAACTTTGCCTTCAGTTTGTTTTTTCTAGTTTTCCCTGTTAGGTATATACACCAATCTGAAATTAACAAAAAAATATAACCATGTACAAAAGAATTCAGATAACTTCTGTCCCTTCTAACATTCATTCTCTAGGCAGGAGCCAGAGTGATCTTTTTAAAAGTAAAACAGATCATGTTATGCCTGGTTCAGAAGGCTTCATTGTCCTCCCACTGACTCTAGAAAAAGGATCCAAATTCCTCCCTCAATAGGTGTTGTATTATTTTGATCCTACCTCCTCCCTTTCTGGCCTCATTTTCACTGTTTCCCTTTAATCACCATCTTGCTATTTCTCCAAATGCACAGTTTGCTTCAGCCTTACTTAGTATTTGCTGTTCTCTCTGTTTAAAGTGCTCTGTCTCTAATCTTTTGCATTGAAAAGCATTTATGTCTCAGCCCAAAGATCACTTCCTCAGTGAGGCCTTCCTTGACCACCCATACTAAATCAGCACCCTCACCCTCCAAACACTCTCTATCCTTCTGATTATTATTATTTAACACAGCATTCAGCACCACCCAAAATTATGTTTATCTTAATTTTCTCATTTGCTATCTGTGTTTTCCCACTAGTATTAAGGCAGGATCTTGTGCCTCCTATTCCTTGGTATATCCTCAGTGCCAAAATCAGTACCAGGCCCAGAGTAGGCACTCATGAATCATATGGTAATGTCTTGGAGAGGTGTTATATCTTTCCTTGGTGCCTGATAAAGTGTGTTATTATCCAAAGGCTGGATCTCATTCAAGTTCTGCATTCATTTAGCTATGTCATCTTAGACAAAGTATTCACATTCTTGAGCTGTACTTGATTCATCCAAAAAAATGAGAAGGATATAGCAGGATCTTTCAAACTAGAAGCAAAAAATTAATAATGAATACCCTCTCTTCTTAATATTACAAGAATGATGATGAAAATCTGATATTTTATCCATATTGTATTTGTAGAGAGCAAATACAATATCCATTTTTGCTTTTGTTTAGAATTATATTAGTCCATAATAATTTGCCTTTTCTTACTGTTCTTGTCAATGGACATGAGTTTGAGCAAGCTCTGGGATTTGTGATGGACAGGGAAGCCTGGCATCCTGCAGTCCATGGGGTCGCAAAGAGTTGGACATGACTGAGCGACTGAACTGTTAATAATTTTCAATTTGTGTCTTTTATTTATAAAAAGGATGAGCAAGTCAAGAATAATATTGTTTTCTAGAAAAATATTTTCAAATGGAAAAATAAAAAAAAAACATGGGTTATTAGGGCTGAAAAGGCTTTGGAGAAAATGAGCTCTAAATGTCTTCAAAATACTGTGATTCTTAGTGCATAATTCAGAATCCTTTGTTGTAAGCAACAGAGTCCATTCTAGGTGGTTACCACAGAAGAGTATCTAATAAAGAATGGCAGGTATCTCACAGAATTTCCACATTGACTAAATACAGTTTTGGACTGTAAAATAGTACCACTCGAATTCTATCACTATCAGATTAAATTGTTACACAGAATTTCTTGTTTAAAACATACACATTATTTATCTTGATCATGTGCTTGTGCACAGTTGCTCAGTTGTTTCCATCTCTTTGGGACCCCATGGACTGTAGCCCACCAGGCTTCTCTGTTCATAAGATTTACCAGGCAAGAATACTGTAGTGGGTTGCCATTTCCTCCTCCAGGGGATCTCCTGACCCAGCGATGGAAGCTGTATCTCCTGCATTGGCAGGTGGGAAGCTCTATTTGTGTTGATAAGTAATACCAAATTTAGGCCCACAAATCATATGACCAACAATGAACTGAAGAGGAAGACCTTGTCCACATATCCTTGTCAAATGCCAAAGCATTGTTGGATTGTTGGCCATCTATCTGTCTGTTCAAGGCCACATTGAGATGCCTCATTCCTCTCTGCATGACCCCCTACACAACAATTTGCTCTCGTAGACCTTGTTGTCACCCTGGGAATCCAAGCAGACTTATACAGTATAAATCCCTTTACCCTTTGGTCCTCCAGCTTCCCATTGGAGCTTTCCAACTTCCTAGAACACTAACCCAAAATGAAAGTCCCAGAATTATTCCAGCCTCTCTTCTCCTCACTTCCCCTCTGTCTCTCCTTCTTCCCCCATCCCAAGAATTAATTTTCCAACCTGAGTAGGAGTGGTGCTTTACTGTCACTTACATAATTCTTCCAAATGTTATCTATGCCCAGATACACTTTAATTTCCCTAAAAGTCACAATATGGTTGTCAAGAGGCCACATTTGACCACAGATTAGTTGTTTGCTTGGCTAGTATATTTAAGAGAAATTAAATTTGAAAGATTTTAGATGGGTCAGGTCATTTTTGACCCAGAAAATATTTTGCCACAGAAACATAAAAACCCTCCATAAATGTTTATAATGTTTTTCTCCACTTGTGCATTTTCTTCCACCAATTGATAAGTATTAGATCCTTCAGTTCTGAGATCTTCTCTCTTTTCCTCTTTACTCTGCCCCTAAGCCATCCCATCCATGTTCGAGGCTCTAATTTCCATCTATATGCAGTGACTCTCTGGCTATATTTACATCTCTGACCCAGATCATCGATTTCCAGCTTCTTAGTTGGTATTTCTACTTCTGTGTCTTAAATATTTTCAAATGCAGCAGCTTCAAAGCCAAGTTCACAGTCACTTCTGTCTGGCTTTCCTCTATTGTGCCCTATTTCACTGAGTAGTACCATAGTAGTGCAAAATCAAGCAAGCAGGCAAATAACAAAGACTAGAGTCACCCTTAACATCTTTCCTTTCTGCATCTCCTGTATTTTATCTATCACTTCTAACTATTGCCAACTCTTTTTTGTTGTCATCTCCAAAATAAAATGAGTATATCCATTCAACTCCATTTCTACTATGGCTTCATCAGTCCAATCTATGATCACCTCTTACTTGGACAATCTCCTAAGTGAGCTCCTTGCATCCATTGTTTCCTTTTAATTAGTTCTCCATCAAGGATCCTGATGGCAACTGCGGACCTGTCAGTTGGTAGCCTGAGACGGGAAACCCAGCGCCTGGGCTCCAACTAGGCATCCAGGAATGGACGTTCCCCTGCACGGCCTTTGGCTCAGCTTGGACCGCAGAAGCTCCTCCCCCACAGGCTTGGCACCTGTCATAGCCATCGGGGCCTGTGAGGGGGCATCCAGGGTTAACTCCAAGCTAGAGAGATGCAAAATATTCTCAGGACATCCTTACTCCTTCATAGAATTTGTTACTCAGCATTGAATTGGTTGACAGAAACATGCGGCCATCTCATTTTCTTCAGAATCTGCCCACATTGACTGGCTTAGAAAGTTTTCAAGAAAATGTTTCCTTCCCAAGGAGGCAGCCAAGTGTAAGCTCAGCTGGCAGTGACTGATTTGAATTTGGCTTCCTCAGATGGCAATTGGGCAAATAAGTTTCCAGAATGGGAAGTAAGATGTAAGGGTTGTGGAAGTTGTCTGTACAAAATTACCTTACCTGAAATTATGGATAGAAGGTAATGAAGCAGTTTCAAAAACAAAGCAAAGAGACTGAGGGAGAAAAATCTGGAGAAAAGTCAAGCCTACAGAATCAAGATGGCAGAGTAGAAGGATGTGTGCTCATTTTCTCCTGCGAGAACTTCAAAATTACAACTCACTGCTGAACAACCATCAACAAGAAAATGTTGGATCCCACCAAAAAAGATACCTTGCGTCCAGGGGCAAGGAGAAGCCCCAGCAAGATGGTAGGAGGTGAAAAACCACATTTAGAATCAAACCCCCATACCCACCAGAGATGCTCAGAGAGCTCAAACAAAACCTTGTGTGCACCAGGTGACCCCCACCGAGACTAAGCCACTTGCCTATGAGTGTTTGAGTGTCTCCTGAAGAGGTATGGGTCAGCAGTGGCTTGCCACAGAGGCAGGGGCTCTGGGTGCAACAAACCTAGGTATGGCATAAGCCTTCTTGGAGGAGGTCGCCATTAACCCCACCATAGAGCCACCAGAACTTAAATAGGCCTGGGGAAACAGACTCTTCGACAACACAAACAAAACCTTCTGCACACCAGGACCCAGGAGAAAGGAGCAGTAACTCCACAAGAGACAGACCCAGACTTGCCCGTAAGTGTCCAGGAGGCTCTGATGGAGGTGTGGGTTGGAAGAGGTGTGGGTCAGCAGTGGCCTGCTGCAGGGTCAGGGGCAGTGAGTGTGGCATTCACCATTATCTTCACTACCCCCACCATAGTTTGGCCTCAGGTCAAACAACAGGGAGGGAACACAGCCCCACACATCAGGAGAAAATTGGATTAAAGATTTACTGAGCATGGCCCTGCCCATCAGAACAAGACTTAGTTTCCTCCTCAGTCAGTCTCTCCCATCAGAAAGCTTCCATAAGCCTCTTATCCTTCTCCATCTGAGGGCAGACAGAATGAAAACCACAATCATAGGAAACTAATCAATCTGATCACATGGACCCACAGCCTTGTCTGACTTAATGAAACTATGAGCTATCATGCCATGTATGGCCACCCAACAGATGGGTCATGGTGGAAAGTTCTAACAAAATGTGGTCCACTGGAGAAGGGATTGGAAAACCACTTCAGTATTCTTGATTTCAGAACCCCATGAAAAGTATAAAAAGCAAAAATATAGGACACTGAAAGAGGAAATCCCCAGGTAGGTAGGTGGCAAATATGCTGCAGGAGAACAATGGAGAAATAACTCCATAAAGAATGAAGAGACAGAGCCAAAGCAAAAACAACACCCAGTTGTGGATGTGACTAGTAATGGAAATAAAGTTTGATGCTGCAAAGAACAATACTGCATAGGAACCTGGAATTTTAGGTCAATGAATCAAGGTAAATTGGAAGTAATCAAACAGGAGATGGCAAGAGTGAACATTGATATTTTAAGAATCAGTGAACTAAAATTGACTGGAATGGGTGAATTTAACTCAGATGACCATTGTATCTACTACTGTGGGCAAGAATCCCTTAGAAGAAATCTAGTAGTCTTCACAGTCAACAAAAAAAGTTGAAATGCAGTACTTGGATGCAATCTCAAAAATGACAGAATGATCTCTGTTCATTTCCAAACAAACCATTCAATACCACAGTAATTCCAGTCTATGCCCCAACTAGTAATGCTAAAGAAGTTGAACAGTTCTATAAAGACCTAAAAGACCTTCTAGAACTAACACCCTAAAAGATGTCCTTTTCACTATAGGGTACTAGAATGGAAAAGTATGAAGTCAAGAGATAACTGGAGAAAGAGCAAATGTGGCCTTGGAGTACAGAATGAAGCAGGGCAAAGGCTAACAGAGTAGCAAGAGAACACGCTGGTCACAGCAAGCACCTTTTTCTAACAGCACAAGAGAAGACTCTACACATGAACATCACCAGATGGTCAATACTGAAATTAGATTGATTACATTCTTTGCAGCCAAAGGAGAAGCTCTATACAGTCAGCAAAAACAAGACCAGGAGCTGACTGTGGCTCAGATCATGAACTCCTGATTGCCAAATTCAGACTTAAATTGAAGAAAGTAAGGAAAACCACTAGACCATTTAGGTCTGACCTAAATCAAATCCCTTACGATTATACAGTGGAAGTGAGAAATAGATTTAAGGGACTAGATCTGATAGAGTGCCTAAAGAACTATGGAATGAGGTTCATGACATTGTGCAGGAGACAGGGAGCAAGACCATCCCCATGGAAAAGAAATGCAAAAAAGCAAAATGGCTGTCTGGGGAGGCCTTACAAATAGCTGTGAAAAGAGGAGAAGCTAAAGGCAAAGGAAAAAAAAAAAAATACCCATTTGAATGCAAAGTTCCAAAGAATAGCAAGGAGAGATGAGAAAGCCTTCCTCAGTGATCAGTGCAAAGAAATAGAGGAAAACAATAGAATGGGAAAGACTAGAGATCTCTTCAAGAAAATTAGAGATACCAAGGGAACATTTCATGCAAAGATGGGCAGAATAAAGGACAGAAATGGTATGGACCTAACAGAAGCAGAAGATATAAAGAAAAGGTGGCAAGAATACACAGAAGAACTATACAAAAAGATCTTTATGATCCAGAAAATCACGATGGTGTAATCACTCACCTAGAGCCAGACATCCTGGAATGTGAAGTCAAGTAAGCCTTAGGAAGCATCACTACAAACAAAGCTAGTGGAAGTGATGGAACTTCAGTTGAGCTATTTCAAATCCTAAAAGATAATCCTGTGAAAGTGCTGTATATGCCAGCAAATTTGGAAAACTCAGCAGTGGCCACAGGACTGGAAAAGGTCAGTTTTCAATCCAACCCCAAAGAAGCACAATGCCAAAGAATGTTCAAACTACTGCACAATTGTACTCATCTCACAGGCTAGCAACATAATGCTCAAAATTCTCCAAGCCAGGCTTCAACAGTACGTGAACTCCGAAATTCCAGATGTTCAAGCTGGTTTTAGAAAAGGCAAAGGAACCAGAGATCAAATGGCCAGTATATGTTGGATAATAGGAAAAGCAAGAGAGTTTCAGAAAAACATCTATTTCCGCTTTATTGACTATGCCAAAGCCATTGACTGTGTAGATCATTACAAACTGTGGAACATTCTTAAAGAGATGGATATACCAGAACACCTTATCTGCCTCCTGAGAAAACTGTATGCAAGTAAAGAAGCAACAATTAGAACTTGACATGAAACAACAGACTGGTTCCAAATTGGGAAAGGAGTACGTCAAGGCTGTATATTGTCACCCTTCTTATTTAACTTATATGCAGAGTACATCATGACAAACGCTGGGCTGGTAAAGCACAAGCTGGAATCACGATTGCTGGGAGAAATATCAATCACCTCAGATATGCAGATGACACCACCCTTATGGCAGAAAGTGAAAGAGAACTTAAGAACCTCTTGATGAAAGTGAAAGAAGAGGGAGAAAAAGCTGGCTTAAAAATTCAACATTCAGAAAACTAAGATCATAGCATCCGGTCCCATCACTTCATGGCAAATAGATGGGGAAACAATGGAAACCATAAGAGACTTCATTTGGGGAGCTCCAAAATCACTGCGGATGGTGACTGCAGCCATGAAATTAAATGATGTTTGCTCCTTGAAAGAAAAGCTATGACCAACCTAGACAACATACTAAAAGCAGAGGCATTACTTCCATCTAGTCCATCTAGTTAAAGCTATGGTTTTTCCAGTAGTCATGTATGGATGTGAGAGTTGGACTATAAAGGAAGCTGAGTGCCAAAGAATCGATGCTTTTGAACTGTGGTGTTGGAGAAGACTCTTGAGAGTTCCTTGGACTGCAAGGAGATCCAACCAGTCCATCCTAAAGGAGATCAGTCCTGTGTGTTTATTGGAAGGATTGATGCTGAAGCTGAAACTTGAATTCTTTGGCCCACCTGATGTGAAGAACTGACTCATTAGGAAGGACCCTGATGCTGGGAAAGATTGAATGTGGGAGGAGAAGGGGATGACAGAGGATGAGATGGTTGAATGGCATCACTGACTTGATGGGGATAAATTTGAGCAAGCTCTGGGAGTTGGTGATGGACAGGGAAACCTGGCGTGCTGCAGTCCGTGGGGGCCTAAAGAGTCCTACACGACTGAGTGACTGAACTGAAGCGTCCTGAGTACGCTTTTCAAAAGACAATTCTGATCATGTTAGTCAAGTCTTTTCTTCCCCATTACCTTTTTGTAGTTTTTAAGATGAAGATCAGAATCTTCACAAGGTCTACATACCTAGATGGTCTGGCCCCTCATCTTATGCCATGATTCTTCTAGATTTCCCTGTTTAATCATACTGGTTTCTTTTGGGTCCATCTGCTGGCCATATTCTCTCCTATCAAAGTGAAAGTGAAAGTTTAGTTCTTCAGCTGTGTCCAACTCTTTTTGACTCCATGGAGTGTAGTCTGCCAGACTCCTCTGTTCATGGAATTCTCCAGGCAAGAATACTGGAGTGGGTAGCAATTCCCTTCTCCAGGGGATCTTCCCAACCCAGGGACTGAATCCAGGTCTCCCAAATTGCCAGCAGATTGTTTACCATCTGAGTCACCAGGAAAGCCCCTTCCAATGTTAAGACTTGTCAATCTTCCACATCTCCAATCTCATTCCTAGATAACTCCTATTTCTAGATAACTCCTATTTCTCTTTCAGATCAAAATTTCTTCCTCTGGAAGACTTTCTCCAACTTTCCACAGCTGGAATTAGAAAAGAGCATTTTAAATTTTCATTTACTAATGAAAGTTACTTACTTTCATTTACTAATCCTTCATAGAGTAAGTACACACTTAACACTAACATTAAATATCAGCACTAATATTTAACAGATATTCAGTAAAAGATGTGTATTAAACATCAGCACTAAATATTATATGTATATTAAATATAAGTATTAACATTAAATATCAGCACTAATATTTAACAGGTATTCAGTAAATGATGCATATAAATTTAGGACTGTAAAAAGTTTGTTTTCACTATTTTACGGAGAAGAAAACGGAGATGTGGGAAAACAGAAAATTATTTGCTGAAGAGTAGATTATTAAAGAGACATCTAGTTGGGATTCAAATTGAAATTGTGTTCATTGCACCAAACAAGATTGCGTGATATATTGAGGTCCTTTATATCACCAACAAGTTGTGAGACTAGGAGAAAGTTACTTTTTCTTCCTACACTTTAGTTAGAAATTCTATACAATGAAGACAATATTTGCCTTTAATATTTATGATAAGTATTAAGTTATATAATGCATAAATCTACAACACCAATAAATGTCACTGATTCTTGGTCTTTCCTTAAATCATTGATGGCATATTTAGGCATTTGAATGCATTTCTTGTTTGTGACTTTCTTTCAAGAGCACTCACTAAATACAGAAAGAAAATTTCTATAAAAAGAGACTTCTAAGAAGGATGTAATGTAAGGAGGATTATGGATATTTTAGAGTTCTTAAGAATATATTTTTAGGAGCTAACTGCTGACCAATTCTTAGTTAAAATGATTAAAACAGCTAATTTACCCTTATAGCCCAAGTTGTAGAATAACTCAAAGCTAACAGACATAAAAGGTAAAGATTTAGCAGCTTGATTTTTACCTTTAAGTCATTTGTCAAGAAAAGCATCTTAGGGAATTTAGTCCTATCTTTGTCCTTGAGATAGGAAATCATAATTCTATAATACTGAATAAATGTCTAAGAAATGAATGAAATGAATCATAAAAATGATAGTTTAGAGATTTCTGTCAGAAGGCCCCTTAATCTTACTCAACACAACACAGAAGGAAAGAAAAGATCATGAACTCCGAGTGACATAACAAAACTTGTCACACTCACAGAAAGCTAAGACAGAGAAATAAGGAGGCCCTGGGAACATCCATCCATAGGCAAGAATGAATGACTGAAAAATAAATATTTTGTGCAGAAAATTAGAACCCAAGACACCGAGAGACTTGTACAAGGATGTTCACTGTCAGATTGTTTATAAAAGAGAACAAAAATTAAAGAAGAGTCTAAGTGTCCATTGATAGATGAGTTAATAAATTGTCATGCATTCATAGTCGGAAATATGACACAGTTGTTAAAAGCAATGATATGGGTCCCTAGGTGGATACATATAGAGAATATAGATATGTTCTTAAGCTGGAAAGCAAGCTGCTATTTATGTTCAAACAAAACAGAAAATTATTTCAGCTCTTATTAATATAGCAAAACACATAAGAGCCTACATATCATAATGACAGAAGTGATTGATAGCTTTCTTCTTGTTTTAGAGTGAGACAGTTCTGTGATTGGCTGTCAATTTATTAATTAAATTGTTATAGTAGTGACTAGTGGGCTTCCCTGGTGGCTCACACAGTAAAAGAATTCACCTGCAATATGGGAGACCTGGGTTCAATTCCTGGGTTGGGAAGATCCCCTGAAGAAGGGCATGGCAACCCACTCCAGCATTCTTGCCTGGAGAATCCCCGTGGAAAGAGGAGCCTTGTGGGCTATAGTCCATGGGGTAGCAAAGAGTCAGACATGACTGAGCAACTAAGTACACACAAATGATTTGGTTGGAATGGAATTCTACTTGAAAATCATTACTTAATGGTACGTTTAAAAGAGTGCTCCTTTCTCTTCTGACATTCAGTGTGTACGATGATGTTAGGGTTAAGGTAATCCTCATGCTTAAGAAAATCATCTGTTTTTCTCTGGAGGTTTTTAGAAATGTTTTCTTTATTCTTAATATGTTCAAATCTCACAGTGTTTTTTAAATTTAACACAGTAGATCTTTAAATTAGACTTCCCCATTAAAGAATCATCTTTGTCCTTGGATTTTGGAAAGTTTCTTATTTATTGATAAATTTTATCCTCTGTACATTTTGGTATATATCTCTAAAATATATAAGTGATTTTCTGCAGTGTTGTATTTTTCATAATTTCATTTACTTTGTCTTTTAGGAAACTGAACTTTATCTAACAGCCATTTCTTGAGCTTGATATTCCAGTAAACATATTTTTAATTTCAAAGAGAACTTTATTAATCCTGGGTCATTCCTTTACTATTGCATCCTCTTGTTTTACATATGTAATAATGTTACAAATCTTTGTGCACACTGCTTTTCTTTTAAGTGTTCTTATTTTAAGTGTTCACAAGTATAAAATTATCTCTCTTTCTCTGCTTCTAAAACTCTTTCTCTCTAGAAAACTAGTTCTCTGTTTATTTTAATTTTTCCACTCATGTGTAGATGTTTCCCCCAAATGTCTGAAGATCCTTGACTTTTAAAGCAAATACAAGAATTAGGAGTTATAGGAAGATAATGGTAATGGCTAATTTTATGTGTCAATTTGCCAGGGCCACTAGGCAAACATTATTCTGGGGGTGTTCATGAGGATGTTTCTGGATAAGATTAATATTTGGATCCTTAGACTGAGTAAAGCAGATTATCCTCCTGAATGTGGGTGAACCTCATCCAATCAGTTGAAGACTTGAGTAGAACAAAAAGGCTAGGTAAGAAGGAACTCCTCTTGTTTGACTGAGTTGGAACATTGAGTTTTTTCCAGTCCTAAACTTAGACTGAAAGATAAGCTTTTGGGCCTTGACCCCACCAGCTTTTGAACTGGAACTTATATCATCAGCTCTTCTGGTTCTCAGGCCTTTGGGCTCAGACTAGAACTACAACTCAGCCCTTGTGGGTTTCTAGCTTGCTGACTGTGGATCTTGGGACTTCTCAGCCTCCATAACCATGAGCCAATTCCTTATAATAAATCTCTCTTTTTACATATGAAGTATTTATATATGTACATATGCATGCATCCATGCTAAGTTGCTTGCTGCTGCTGCTGCTAAGTCATTTCAGTCATGTCCGACTCTGTGTGACCCCATAGACGGCAGCCCACCAGGCTCCCCAGTCCCTGGGATTCTCCAGACAAGAATACTGGAGTGGGTTACCATTTCCTTTTCCAATGCATGAAAGTGAAAAGTGAAAAGTGAAAGTGAAGTCGCTCAGTCGTGTCCGACCCTTCGCAACCTCATGGATTACAGCCTACCAGGCTCCTCTGTCCATGGGATTTTTCCAGGCAAGAGTACTAGAGTGGGGTGCCATTGCCTTCTGCAATTAAGTTGCTTAGTTGTGTCTTATTCTTTGTGACCTCATGGACTGTAGCCTGCTAGACTCCTCTGTCCATGAAACTTTCCTGGAAAAAATAGTGGAGTGGATTGCCATGTCCTTTTCCAGGGGGATCTTCCTGACCCAGGAATTGAACCTATGTCTCTTATGTCTCCTGCATTGGCAGGTGGGTTCTTTACCACTAGTGCCACCTGGGAAGCCCCCATATATCCATATATATATGTGTGTGTGTGTGTGTGTGTGTGTGTGTGTGTGTATTTATACACATATGATATTATTAACAATTGGCTAATATATATAGCAGGACTTCCCTGTTGGCTCAGATGATAAAGCATCTGCCTACAATGCAGGAGACCTGAGTTTGATCCCTGGGTCGGGGAAGATCCCTTGGAGAAGGAAATGTCAATCCACTCCAGTACTCTTGCCTGGAAAATCCCATGGACGGAGGATCCTGGTAGGCCCCAGTTCATGGGGTTGCAAAGAGTCAGACACTACTGAGCAACTTCACTTCAATATACATAACATTGGATGTCATGTATATATTTAATCCTCAATTTCTGCCATTCCTTATTCATCAGATCTCAGGTGAGAAATAGCCCTGTTTACAATTGAAATCAAATTTTCATACAAAATGAGGCCTTGATTTATGGATGAAACAATGGCAGGCTTCAAGACTTCTCTGATCCCTTTTTGGCAAGGAAATAAATGCCTTCCCCTCAGTGGTTATGATCTGAATGGTCAAAATTAGACTTTCTTTTTCACATTTCATAGATTTCTTGAATTTTAGAGTCAAAGGTTCCTTACTGTACTTGTTTCACAGATGAAAAAACTGAGATCCAGATCCATATTAATTTACTCAAGGTCAAGTGTTTAGTTTATCAGAGATCTGGGTCTACAACTATTCAGTTCTTTGACAATAATCAAAATAATGCTAACAGCCAAACTACTATAGTTACTAAGTGCCAAGCTGACATTTTCACTTAAAATATCTCCAAGTTATATTTGACTATTATCATCCACATGTGACAGATAAGAAACATAAAGCAAAGATACGTTAAATAATATATCCAAGATTATACAGTTAGTAATTGACAGACCTAGAATTCAAAGCCAAGCAATCTTGTTCCAGAAACTATGCGCTTTGCCTTCATACTATTCTGCCTCTTTTCATGGTAAGATTCTCTTTTTGGTGGTAGCTCTATTGGCAAAATGAGGCTGTTCTCACTTATTTCCAGTGTGATGAATAACATAAATAACACTCTAAGCACAGACGTACTTCACCCAAAGCTTTGTCAATCATAAATTGGGCAGGAAAACCAAGAAACTTGGATAAGAAAATAGCAGAAGAGAGAGATTAGGAAGACTTCCCATTTGAACACAGATGTAAGCTGCAGAGACATCAGAGCACAGCTGGGACATTGCCATTGCCAAATGAAATAATCAAACATGGACAGAGTTACCTAGAGTTGCAGAGCTTTTTGTATTCTCCTTTGCTCACTAGGCACTTTGCCAGTTGCTCTTAGAAAAGCAGGTCATGTCTTCTGCTGCACTCTCAGACTCTGTACATACTAATATAAACTGGAACTGAGAAACATTCATCATCGTAAAACTCTGCCTTGCAGGCTCAGATGAAAAATTTGGCTCCCACTCTCCTTGTAACTATAGGTCCATTCAGGAGCCTGGAACTGTTAAGTCAAAGTAGTTCAGCCTTGTAAGGGAAGCCAGATCCCAGGCCCTGAAACCTTTACTGATGATAACCATCTCATTTATCTGTGGTCATACTTAATGGCTTTAAACAACAAGTTATTACTTCTCATCATTCCATGGGTTAGTTGGGTGGTTCTCAGGTTGATTTTGCCTGGAATCACTTATGCAGCTATGTTGAACAGAAGAGGGCTGGTGGGGGGCTGAGTTCTGTTAGAAGAGCTAGGAGGTTGAACTTCTCTCCCCAGGTGGTTTTTCACTCCAGCCTTCTTGTAGCATGATCATCTCAGCTGTCCAAAAGAACAAAATAAGAAGTTTTAAGACCTTAGAGGTCTATGGCTGTGCAGAATCACTTTTGTCACATTCTATTGGCCCAAGTAAGTAAGAAAGCCAACCTTCATTCAGCGTTAGACAAGACTGTATGAGTCATGAATGCATGGTAGTATAATTTATTGGGGACTATTTTGTAGCAGTCTAACACTCAGGACTGATTCAGACCAAGCTAGCTTTCTCTTATGTGTTTGGCTGGGATAGCAGAAACTTAAGTGAGAAGAGAAATAAGCATTCATTACTGAGGTACCCTGATGTCCCAGAAAAAGGCATCATGCCAAGGGAAATGTAAGAAATGTTGTTATTTACTGAGTTTCCTATTATAAATGATTCTCACAGCATCTAAGTGACTCTGACATAATCACAGCCATCAGAGGGTGAGTCATTGTAGATTTCATTCCAGGATTGTTGTTCAGTCACTCAGTTGTGTCCAACTCTGTGACTCCATGGACTGCAGCACACCAGCCTTCCCTGTCCTTCACCATCTCCCAGAGTTTGCTTAAACTCATGTCCATTGAGTCGGTGATGACATCCAACCATCTCATCTCTGTCACCCCCATTTCCTCCTGCTTTAAATCTTTCCCAGCATCAGGGTCTTTTCCAATGAGTTGGCTCTTTGCATCAGGTGGCCAAAGTATACATCATTCTAGGATAAAGTGGAATATTTCTGGCTTAAGGTTGGTTAGAGCTGTGAGGAAAGAAGGAAGTTGTGTAGAATACAGAGTTACCACAGAGCTGTCATATCCTAAAGTCAGGGTTAACAAAATAAATACCCATATAGAAAAGAGTGAGAGCTCAGAATCTGGTTACCAGGCTATTTCTGCTACGTTTCTTCTTGATATTCATATCTGAAATGTGGACCAAAGTTCAAGGTATTCCATAAGCTCCTATAGAAAATGCTTGGTAAACATTTATAGTAGTTCTATAGCTGATCTCCTCTAAAGGGGAAGGTCCATGAATGCTGAGGGTGGGAGAAGACCTTTTCTAAAAGAAAATATGAGCTATAAATTTCATGTCATTTGTGTTGCCTAGCAATTCACCTGAGATTAAATCTTAGACACAGAGGTGGCTTGGATCTGTCAAATGGATCTTGAGGCCCACTGTTCATGGCTTCTTGCTTGAAAGAAGATATATTAGCATTCTGACTAATGTGAGTCACATATTCTATTGTCTGCACAGGTAAGTGAAAGTGTTAGTCACTCAGTCATGTGTCCATGGAATTCTTCAGGCAAAAATACTGGAGTAGGTTGCCATTCCTTTCTCCAGAGGATCATCCCAACTTAGGGACTGAATCTGCATATCCTGCATTGCAGGCAGATTCTTTACCATCTGAGCCATGCCATAGCTTATAGTAAGATTCAGATTCAAAGTGAAAGTGTTAGTTGCTCAGTCATGTCTGACTCTTTGCTACCCCATGGACTGTACCCACTAGGATTCCTCTGTCCATGGGATTCTCCAGGCAGGGATATTGGAATGGGATGCCATTCCCTTCTCCAGGGGATCTTCCTGACCCAGGCATTGAACCTGCATCCCTTGCATTGCAGGCATATTCTTTACCATCTGAGCTACCAGGGAAGCCCAATAGGGGCTCAAAAGTCAACAAGGGAAATCCTATATGTTTTGCACAGTCTCAACAGTACTTAGCAGAAAAATAACATGATAGGATACAGTTAGGAGTGAAGATAAAAGGGAAAAGTAAAAGAAACACATCTCAGATTTAAAGGATAAGGTTTTTATTTTTTTGTTAAAATTTTAGTAATTTACTAGAGGACTGAAATGGTGAATATCAACCTCCTCGTGAAGTTATCCTGGATGTCTCCAGGCATGATCTCCTCCATGCTTTTCTACTACTTCATACATGTCACTGCTCCAGGGCTGATTACATTATTCATAAGACTAGGAGCTACTGGGATTCAGGAACCATATCTCCGCACTTAGCACGGTGCTTGATGCATATGTTTAAAAAGTACACTTGAATGAATGAGGTAAATATAGTGCAGTTTGTGAAGCTTTTATATTGCTGAGATAAGCATGTATTGATGAGGTTTGGTAAAAATCAAATGATAATTCATTATTTTAGAACAAGAATGATTTTATCAGATATCACTCATAAAGATTATAAAATTACAGTTTCCTTTACTGAGAGATCTTACAAAAGGAGAAAGACAATAATGGGATGATAATTGGGAATATTTTATGGTTGATGTTACTTACCAACTTAGGAAAATATAATAGGAGAACTTTAATATTTATAGAAATATGACAAAGATCAAATAACTTATACTTTCTTACAATCAAAGATAATAGAATGCAGTGGGGACCCAGTGGAATAGCAGAAAAGTTTATGTGAATCCTACCTTGTCCAAAACCCTTGCTTTATTTTCTTGCTAACCTTTTCCCATGTTAGTAATGAAACAAATTGCATGCAAATGAGCTAGATAGTAATCAGGGCCAGAGAACTGGTGGTCTAGCTAGCTTCAATTTGAGAAAGGGCTGGGGAGAAGTTTGGGAGGCCATTGTGCTCTGTACAGAGTATTCTATCACGAGGGTAATGGTGTGGTAAAAGAAAAGAAATTGCCAGGTCATGGATTGGTGCCAAACTGGGGGAGAGGGTGTGATATTAACAGATGAAACAGAAAGAAAAACTATTTAATTACCGTTGTGTTGCCAACATCTCTCAGAGTTTTCTCTTCGAGCAGGAAATATAAGAGAAATGATCATTTAAAGTGAAATTGAGTCTAACATATAAAGTGAAAGTTGTTCAGTCGTGATGCCATGGACTGTGTCCATGGAATTCTGCAGCAAGAAGACTGGACTGGGTAGCCGTTCCCTTCTCCAGGGGATCTTCCCAACCCAGGCATTGAACCCAGGTCGACCACTGCAGGCAGATCTGCTGAACCACCAGGGAAGCCTAAAGAGACAATAAACATTTAATTAATACTTGAGATCACAGAAGATTTGCATTCACTAAAAAAGACACCAGCTAACTATTTCTATTAAGTAGAAGCAAATAGGTAAATGAATGAATAAAAATAAATAAACAAGTGAATGTCATCTTGGGGTAGTCAAAGAAATTTCACTGAATCCTCTGGGTAGTATTACTATCTTAACATCATTAGTTCAATTCAGTTCAGCTGCTCAGTCGTGTCTGACTCTTTGAGACCCCATGAATCACAGCACACCAGATCTCCCTGTCCATCACCAACTCCCGGAGTTCACTCAGACTCACGTCCATTGAGTCAGTGATGCCATCCAGCTATCTCATCCTCTGTTGTCTCCTTCTCCTCCTGGACCCAATCCCTCCCAGCATCAGAGTTTTTCCAATGAGTCAACTCTTTGCATGAGGTGGCCAAAGTATTGGAGTTTCAGCTTTAGCATCAGTCCTTCCAAAGAAATCTCAGGGTTGATCTCCTTCAGAATGGACTGGTTGGATCTCCTTGAAGTCCAAGGGACTCTCAAGAGTCTTCTCCAGTCCAAGGGACTCTCAAGAGTCTTATCCAAAACCACAGTTCAAAAGCATCAATTCTTTGGCCCTCAGCTTTCTTCACAGTCCAACTCTCACATCCATACATGACTACTGGAAAAACCATAGCCTTGACTAGATAGTCCTTTGTTGGCAAAGTAATATCTCTGCTTTTGAATACGCCATCTAGGTTGGTCATAACTTTCCTTCCAAGGAGTAATCATCTTTTAATTTCATGGCTGCAGTCACCATCTGCAGTGATTTTCAAGCCCCCCAAAATAAGGTCTGACATTGTTTCCACGGTTTCCCCATCTATTTCCCATGAAGTGATGGGACCAGATGCCATGATCTTATCATTAAGTTAACATTATTAAGTCTTCAAATCCAAGAACACCAACTGTCTTTCCATTTGTTTAGGTTCCCTTTCATTTCTTGCAGTAATGCTTTATAGTCTTAAGTGTAGAAGTCTTCTACCCACTTGCTTGGTTAAATTTTGCCTAAGTATTTTATTCTTTATGATGGTCTTATGAATGGAATTTTTATTTTTATGAGATTTATTTATTTATTTTTGGCTGCTCTGGGTCTTCATTGCTGCCTTTGAAGGGCTTTCTCTAGTTGTGGCGAGCAGGGCGGGGGATGGGGGAAAGCTACTCTCTAGTCACAGGGCGTGGCTTCTCATTGCAGTGGCTTCTCTTGTTGCAGAAGATGGGCTCTGGGTGCCTGGGCTTCAGCAGTTGTGGCACACAGGCTTAATTTCACCACAGCATGTGGGATCTTCCTGGAACAGGAGTTAAACCCATGTCTGCTGGACCACCAGTGCGTGGGTACATCCTGCGAGCTAAGTCACTTCAGTCATGTTCAACTCTTTGCGACCCCAAAGACTGTAGCCTGTCAGGCTTCTTCATCCATGGGATTCTCCAGACAAGAATACTGGAGTGGGTTGCCATGCCCTCCTCCAGGGGATCTTCCTGACCCAGGGACTGAACCCATGTCTCCTGTGGCTCCTGCGTTGCAGGTGGATTCTTTACCACTGAGACACAGAGAAGCCTGTAAATGAAACTTTTTAAAAATTATTTTTGGATTGTTCATTTCTAGTATGTAGAAATACAACTGATTTTTGTGTATTGATCTTGTACACAGAAACTTTGCTGAATTTGTTGTTTTAATTCTAATGTTTTTTGTGGTTTCTTTAGGATTTTCTATACCTAAGATCATATCATCTCTTAATATAGCTTTGCTTTTTCTTTTCCAGCTTAGATGCCTTTTATTTACTTCTTTTCTATCCCCTTTCCTTCTTCCCTACCCTCTTTCTTTTATCTTTCTTCTTTTGCCTAATTGCTCTGGCTATAAATTCCAGTACAGTGTTGAATAGAATGGCAAGAATAGACATCTCGGTATTGTTTCTGATGTTACTAGAGAGAAAGTTTTCAGTCTTTTTACCATTAAGTATGATATTATCTGTTAAGTTTTCACAGATACTCTTTAACAGGGTGAGGAAGTTACTTTTTATTTCTAGTTTGTTCAGAGTTTTCATCATAAAAGGGAGGTGGATATTTTCCCCAATACTTATTTTTTGTGTATTGAGATGGTTATTTTTTAATGGCCTTAATTCTATTAGTATTGTGTATTATACTGGTTAATTTATGGATATTAAACCAATCATACATTTCTGGAATAAATTCCATTGGTCATGTTGTAAAATCTTTTTATGTTACTGAATGTGGTTTGCTAATATTTTGTTGAGGAGTTTTGTGTTCATATTTATGAGAAATATTAATCTGTAATTTTTAATCTGTGCTCTTGCAATTTTTTAATCTGATTAATTTCTTGATCTGATATCATTTGACTACTTTGTCTGGACTCAATATCAGGGTAATTCTGGCCTTATAAAATGATTTGAAAGTGTTTTCTCCCCTTGAATTTTTTGGAAGAGTTTGTGAAAGATTAGTGTTAATGTTTTATTAAATGTTTGGTAGAATTCACTAGTGAAGTCATCTGTTGCTGGACTTTTCTCTGGGAGAAATTTATTAATTACTAATTCAGGTTTTTAGATTTTGTACATCTCTTTAGATATACATCTATTCACATTTTCTAATTCTTCTTGAGTCAGTTTCAGTAGTTTGCGTCTTTCTAAAAATTTGTTCACTTTGACTAAGTTATTTAATTTGTTGGCATGTAGCAGTTCACAGAATTATAATATTTTTATTTCTATAAGGTTAGTAGTAATGTCTCCTCTTTCATGCTTGATTTTAACAATTTGAGTTTTCTCTCTTATCTTGCTCAGTCTAGCTAGTGTGTAAATTTTATTGATATTTTCAAAGAATCAGTTATGGTTTTATTGACTTTCTCTATTTTCTTATCCCAGTCAAATCTGTTCTAATCTTTATTATTTCCTTCTACTTGCTTTGGACTTAATTTCTTCTTATTGTAATAGTTTCTTAATGTGATAAGTTAGGTTATTGATTTTAGTATTCTTTTTTAATGTAAATATATGTATATATAGGCTTCCCCAGTGGCTCAGATGGTTAAAAAAAAAAAAAAAAATCTGCCTGCAATTCAGGAGATATGGGTTTGATCCGTGGGTTGGGGAGATCCCCTGAAGAAAGTAATATGTATAGATATACACATGTATTTCCTTCTAAATGCTGTTTTTTTCATATGTTGACTTTTCATTTTTCATCATCTCAAATTATTAGATCATTTTCTTTGAAATTTCTTGGTTATTGATTATTTAGAAGTATGTTGGTTAATTTCCACATCTTTTCTTTAATTTCCGAACCATCTATTATTGATTTCTAATTTAATTCGTTGTTGTTGGAGAAAATATTTTGTATGATTTCAATCTTTTAAAACTTATTAAGTCTTCTTTTATAGCCATCACTCCAATTTCTTTTTGGAATAGGGTCCATTCTAATCCAGTATGATCTTATTTTAACTTGATTACATCTGAAAATATCTTATTTCCAAATCAGGTTACATTCTGAGGTTCCAGTTAGATATGAATTTTGGGGAGATACTATTCAGTTTAGTGCAATGGTTAAGTCAAGAAAAGTAAGAAACCATCACTGATGTTCATAGCTTCTTGTAGCAGTTTGGCAGAAATGTGAGCCAAGAATATTATATCCAATAAAATTGTGTTTAAAATACAAAAGGATAAAAACAAAAGTTTTGAACATTCAAGACCTCAGGGAATATTATTGCTATGAGCCCTTCCTGAGAAAATGAATGGAGAACAAATTTAAGACAATAAAGAGATTAATAGAGAAATTCTGGAGAAAGAACTCACTATGAATTATTAATATAGTTAACAGTAGAAATAAGCTTAAAACACATGTGAGGAAGTGTTAGGTAGGTAGAATAGGGAAACAGAGTCCAAAATGGTGGTGGCTAAAAAAACAAGGAAGGTCAAAGAAGGTCTGAACACCAGAGAGAAGACTTCAGGTGGAACAAACAGCACTCCTGGCTAAGCCCAATTTGCATAGGGCAGGCCCAGGTGGAGGCAAAAACATATAAAAGGAAGAGCCAAAGCGCTCTCTCCCTCTGTCTTTCTCTCCCGCATGGTGTCATGCGAGTGTATGTTCCTCGATTCTTTGTCTTGTCACAACAAAGATTTGGAGCAACGGACATTAAAGCCCTCAGCGCATCATAGCTCTCAGATCATGGACAAACCGTGTTATAGCTCTTAGGTAAATCAGTGTTACAGCTCTATTTTATTTAGAAGATAGCAGGAGAATCCATCCTCGATGCGTGAGGGCATGCCAACCCAAAGACTTGGAGAGAAGAGACTGGAGGAGCGTGTCGGGGAGGGGCGGACAGAGAGAGAGAGAGAGAGAGAGAGAGAGAGAGAGAGAGAGGGAAAGAGTGCATGAATGCGGGAAAGAAAGAGAGGGAGAGAGCTCTTTGGCTCTTCCTTTTATATGTTTTTGCCTCCATCTTGGCCTGCCCTATGCAAACTGGGCTTAGCCAGGAGTGCTCTTTGTTCTACCTGAAGTCTTCACTCTAGTTTTCGGACCTTCTTTGACCTTCCTTGTTTTTTTAGCCACCGCGATTTTGGACTCCATTTCCCTATTCTACCTACCTAGCATTCTCCCCTCAAGAGATGGGAGGCCCAGTTCTTTGGGAATAGGGGCGTTGAAGTCTTTCTGGCTAATTCTTGCTGAACTGGGATGGTGGTGGGTATTGGGCCTCCCACTCTCACTAGTCTCAAGCTTCAGAGTCCTTATAGTGGTGTCCATCTAAGGGTGTGATATTTTTTGTGGTCGGCTGTAGTTTTATATCTTTGTTGAACTGGCACTGTATGTTGTAGCTTGTTGACCTGGGCAGAGACAAAACAGGTGAGACAATCGACAGTACATGGAATAATTACAAGCATCATCAATATAGCATAACAAGGACTAGTAGGCACATTAGTCAATTTTAAATTCACATCGCCAGGATGGCTCAAGTCCCCTCCTTGTTCAGGGATCAGAAGATCTATCTCTTGTCTGTTTTGGAGTACAATCTCTGTCAAACTGTGTTGGCTCTTTAGAGGTATCCTGAGAAATCTTATCCCCAGAAACCAGATTTGGGGGTTGTTCATTGCATAGGAACCTGGAATGTCAGGTCCATGAATCAAGGCAAATTGGAAGTGGTCAGACAAGAGATGGCAAGGGTGAACGTCGGCATTCTAGGAATCAGCGAACTAAAATGGACTGGAATGAGTGAATTTAACTCAGATGACCATTATATTTACTACTGCTGGCAGGAATCCCTTAGAAGAAATGGAGTAGCCATCATGGTCAACAAAAGAGTCCAAAATGCAGTACTTGGATGTAATCTCACAAACAACAGAATGATCTCTGTTCGTCTCCAAGGCAAACCATTCAATATCACAGTTATCCAAGTCTATGCTCCAAGCAGTAATGCTGAAGAAGCTGAAGTGGAACAGTTTAATGAAGACCTACAAGACCTTTTAGAACTAACATCCAAAAAGATGTCCTTTTCATTGTAAGGGACTGGAATGCAAAAGTAGGAAGTCAATAAACACCTGGAGTAACAGGCAAATTTGGCCTTGGAATGTGGAATGAAGCAGGGCAAAGGCTAATAAAGTTTTGCCAAGAAGATCCACTGGTCATAGCAAACACCTTCTTTGAACAACACAAGAGAAGACTCTACACATGGACATCACCAGATGGTCAACACCGAAATCAAATTGATTATATTCTATGCAGCCAAAGATGGAGAAGCTCTATATAGTCAACAAAAACAAGACCAGGAGAGGACTGTGGCTCAGATTATGAACTCCTTATTACCAAATTCAGACTGAAATTGAAAAAGTAGGGAAAACCGCTAGACCATTCAGGTATGACCTGAATCAAATCCCTTATGATTATACAGTGGAAGTGAGAAATAGATTTAAGGGCCTAGATCTGATAGACAGAGTGCCTGATGAACAATGCAATGAGGTTCCTGACATTGTACAGGAGACAGGGATCAAGACCATCCCCATGGAAAAGAAATACAAAAAAAGCAAAATGGCTGTCTGGGGAGGTCTTACAAATAGCTGTGAAAAGAAGAGAGGTGAAAAGAAAAGGAGAAAAGGAAAGATATAAGCATCTGAATGCAGAGTTCCAAAGAATAGCAAGAAGAGATAAGAAAGCCTTTTTCAGCGATCAATGCAGAGAAATAGAGGGAAACAACAGAATGGGAAAGACTAGAGATCTCTTCAAGAATCAGAGATACTAAGGGAAGATTTCATGCAAAGATGGGCTCGATAAAGGACAGAAATGGTCTGGACCTAACAGAAGCAGAAGATATTAAGAAGAGGTGGCAAGAATACACGGAAGAACTGTACAAAAAAGATCTTCACGACCCAGATAATCATGATGATGTGATCACTAATCTAGAGCCAGACATCTTAGAATGTGAAGTCAAGTGGACCTTAGAAAGCATCACTACGAGCAAAGCTAGTGGAGGTGATGGAATTCCAGTTGAGCTGTTTCAAATCCTGAAAGATGATGCTATGAAAGTGCTGCACTCAAGATGCCAGCAAATTTGGAAAACTCAGCAGTGGCCACAGGACTGCAAAAGGTCAGTTTTCATTCCAATCCCAAAGAAAGGCAATGCCAAAGAATGCTCAAACTAATACACAATTGCACTCATCTCACATGCTAGTAAAGTAATGCTCAAAATTCTCCAAGCCAGGCCTCAGCAATACATGAACCGTGAACTCCCTGATGTTCAAGCTGGTTTTAGAAAAGGCAGAGGAACCAGAGATCAAATTGCCCACATCCACTGGATCATGGAAAAAGCAAGAGAGTTCCAGAAAAACATCTATTTCTGCTTTATTGACTATGCCAAAGCCTTTGACTGTGTGGATCACAATAAACTGTGGAAAATTCTGCAAGAGATGGGAATACCAGACCACCTGACCTGCCTCTTGAGAAATCTGTATGCAGGTCAGGAAGCAACAGTTAGAAGTGGACATGGAACAACAGACTGGTTCCAAATAGGAAAAGGAGTATGTCAAGGCTGTATATTGTCACCCTGTTTATTTGACTTATATGCAGAGTACATCATGAGAAACGTTGGACTAGAAGAAACACAAGCTGGAATCAAGATTGCCAGGAGAAATATCAGACATGCAGATGTTACCACTCTTATGGTAGAAAGTGAAGAGGAGCTAAAAAGCATCTTGATGAAAGTGAGAGGAGAGTGAAAAAGTTGGGTTAAACCTCAACATTCAGGAAACGAAGATCATGGTATCCGGTCCCATCACTTCATGAGAAATGGATGGAAAACCGTGGAAACAGTGTCAGACTTTATTTTGGGGGCTCCAAAATCATTGCAGATGGTGACTGTAGCCATGAAATTGGAAGATGCTTACTCCTTGGAAGAAAAGTTATGACCAACCTAGATAGCATATTGAAAAACCGAGACATTACTTTGCCAACAAAGGTCTGTCTAGTCAAGGCTATGGTGTTTTCATTGGTCATGTATGGATGTGAGAGTTGGACTGTGAAGAAGGCTGAGCGCCAAAGAATTTATGCTTTTGAACTGTGGTGTTGGAGAAAACTCTTGAGAGTCCCTTGGACTGCAAGGAGACCGAACCATTCCATTCTGAAGGAGATCAACCCTGGGATTTCTTTGCAAGGAACGATGCTAAAGCTGAAACTCCAGCACTTTAACCACCTCATGCAAAGAGTTAACTCATTTGAAAAGACTCTGATGCTGGGAGGGATTGGGGGCACGAGGAGAAGTGGACGACAGAGATGAGATGGCTGGATGGCATCACGGAGTCGATGGACGTGATTCTGAGTGAACTCGGAGAGATGGTAATGAACAGGGAGGCCTGGCATGCTGCGATTCATGGGGTCGAAAAGAGCCGGACATGACTGAGTGACTAAACTGAACTGAACATTAGAATGGCACTCATTGGTAGTCCTGAATAGGTATCTGAGATCTCCCAGGGGCTCACATTTGTATTGAGTGTCCTGTTCTGTCTTCTTCCATGGCTTGACTCATGAGTAGTGAATCCAGGAGTCATGTCCTGGTACCTTGTCTGCTGTGGGGGTAGAAAGTATTACAGGATAGGAGCCCTTCCATGTGGGCTGGAGTTGAGCTTTTGGGGACTCATCTTTCCAGAGTTTAATTAGGACTTGAGTCCCTGGAGCATATAGTGGTGACTCCTTAGAATCTTTTGGGTCCTGGTTTATACTCCACAAGTGTATATCCTGTTGGAATCACCCAATGGCCATGGTATAAGACTGGAGGGTCTGAACCTCTGGATCTAGGAAGAGGTCATTGTCATAAACAAAAGATCTCCCATATAGCATCTCATAAGGACTAAGACCAAGCTGTTTCTTAGGGGCTATGCAGGTGTGGAGGAGAGCTATTGGAAAAGCCTCCTTGTATCCCAGGGAGGTCTCCTGGGTTATCTTTTTATCACTGATTTTAAGAATTGATTGGCTCTTTCTACTTTTCCCAAAATTGAGGCCTCCAGGCACAATGGAGATAATAAGTAATGCCCAATGTTTTGAGACCCCTTGGGTGACCTTGGAAGTAAATGATGTCCCATTGTCACTTTGTAATGACCCGGGCAGACCAAATCTTGGAATGATTTCATGAAGCAGTTTTTTTTTTACCACCTCCTCAGCCTTCTCAGTCCAGGTGGGAAAGCCTTCAATCCACCCCGTGAATGTATCTATCATGACTAATAGGTATTTATACCCTTGAGAAACTGGCATCTGGGTGAAGTCCATCTGCCAGTCCTCTCCTGGGTAGGCTCCATGTTATTGGATGGGCTGGGCCAGCTGGGGTCTTCAAGCTCCTTGGGGGTTGTTTAATTGGCAAGTGGGACAAGAGGAGACCAGCTGTCTTATAGTTGTTTGGAAGCCTGTTCCTCTGAAGGACCTTTCTAGTAATCTTTGGAGGGCCTTTTCTCCTAAATGAGTAGTGGCATGTAAGGAGTTAACCAACTTCCATTGGAGGTTCCCAGGCAGAAAAAGGAGTCCCTCTTTTTAGAACCACCCCATATGATCTTGAAAGCCCTCTCTCTTGGCTTTAAGAGTCTCACCTTCAGTATATGAAAGAAATTCTGGCAAGTTAGTCTGTGGAACTAAGGTGGCAATTTCTATTAGGTCATTGTCCTGTAATGCTGCTCTCCTAGCTGCCTGATCAGCTGCTTGGTTCCCTCGTGCCACTTCTGTGCTCCTTTTTGGTGTCCTTTACAGTGGGACTGAAACCTCGGTGGGCAGATGGACTGCCTCCAAGAGTCGAAGAATCTGATCACCATATTTGATTGGGGACCCTTGGGTGGTCAAGTGGCCCCTTTCTTTCCAAATAGCAGCATGTGCATGTAGCACCGGAAAGGCATACTCAGAGTCAGTGTAAATGGCTATTCTTTTTCCTTTTCCCAGCTCTAAAGCTCGATTCAGGGCTATGAGCTCAGCTAATTGGGCTGAAGTACCTGGTGGCAGAGGCTTAGCCTCTATGGTCTCAAAATTGGAGACTACTGCATACCCGGCTCTTCTTTTCCATCCAAGACAAAGCTGCTTTCATCAGTGTACCAGATTTCCTCAGGATTGGTCAGAGGTTCTTCTGACAATCCTTCTCTGGGGTTTTGTCCAGTGGTCCAAGGTTTCTAGACAAGAGTGAAAGGGGAGAGAGCCCTTGGGGGTAGGCAGGAGGGTGGCTGGGTTAAGAACCTCACAAGGGGATATAGTGAGGCCTGGATTTTCCATCAGCATTACTTGATACCTGAGGATTCTTTGATCAGACATCCATAAATGGCCTCTCCCATTTAGGAGCTGTTTTACTTGGTGGCTGGTAAAAATAGTTTGTCCCCAAAGGAGTGTTTTAAAGCATCTTCTATCATGATTGCAATAGCTGCAAGATTTCGAAGCCAGGGGGCCAGCCTCGGGTAGTTGGATCGAGCTTTTTGGATAAGTAAGCTAACAGGCTGGGGCTCAGATCCCATCCTTTGAGTTAACACTCCCAAAGCTATCCCCTCTCTTTCATGGACATAAAGTTGGAATGCTTTTTGGGTCTGGCAACCTCAAGGCAGGTGCTCGAGTTAAGGCCTGTTTTAGTGTAGCCTCTGCCTTCTTTTGAGGAGTTCCCCACATCAGTGGGATTGAATCATCTCGTCCCTTTAAGCTTTCATATAAGGGCTGGGCAATTAGACCATAGTTGGGTATCCAGATTCTACAGTATCCAGTTAGTCTCAGGAAAGCTCGCAATTGTTTTTGAGTCGTGAGGCAGGGCAACTGGAGGATTCCTTGTACCTAATCAGAGGACAGCCTCCTTGACCCGTGTGTAATCTGAACTACCAGGTAAATGACCTTTGTCTCGACCATCTGTGCCTTAGCACAGGAGACTTTATATCCTCTTTCTTCCAAGAAGTTTAGAATCTGAATTGCGTGTTGTTGGGCACTTTTCTCACCTGGAGAGCAGATTAGTAGGTCATCTACGTATTGTAATATTGTTCCCATTAGGTCCCAGGTCCAGATCTAGGAGATCCAGGCTAAGAGCCTGTCCAAACAGGTGGGGTCTATCTCTGAACCCTTGAGGTAATACTGTACAAGTCATCTGCTGGCGTTTTTCTCCTGGGGCCTCCCACTCAAAGGCAAAAAGATATTGTGATTCTTTAGCCAGTGGTATGCAAAAATGCATCTTTGAGATCCAAAACTGTAAACCACTTGGCACTGGGTGGGATTTCTCCCAGGATTACACATGGATTGGGTACTGTGGGATGGAGGGGGACTACAGCTTCATTTATGATCCAGAGATCTTGAACCATTCGCCAGGTTCCATCTGTTTTCTTTACTGAGAGGATTGGGGTATTACATAGTGAACTGGTGAGGACCAATAGTCCACAAGCAAGGAATTTATTTATTAAAGGCTGTAGTCCCTCCCAAGCCTCTCTTTAGAGAGGGTATTGTTTCCGGTTAGGAAACCGAGTGGGATCTCGGAGGATATTGATGACCGATTCAGCTTGGTGGGCTCATCCAGGAATCCCCTGGTCTCACACCTGGGGGCTAATTTTGTCTTCCCATAGTTTTTGGTTCCTCTCTATTGAAGGTGTAATGGGTTCTTTAGTAACCAGGAGCTGTAGCGCTCTAGGGGCTGAAAAACTTCCCATCACAAGGGTGATCCCCAGTTTAGTGAGTATATCTCTTCCCAATAAGGGAGTAGGACACTCAGGGACCACCAGAAACTAATGGGAAAATATTTGTCTGTCCCAGCAACAAAGAAGTGCTCAGGTGAATCTTTTAGTAGTCGCTTTTCCTGTAGCACCCAAAATGGTACAGGTTTGGGAAGAGAAGGCTCCGGAGTAGGAGATCAGGACAGACTAGGTAGCCCCTGTGTCAACCAAGAAATTTTCAGACCTACCTACCACATCCAGTTGCACCCTTGGCTCCAGCCCCGTGATGGTTATCTGTGATAGGCAGGCTGGCTGGAGTGGGCTGCTTCAGTCATGTTGAACCATTATGATGGTAGGCTTGGCACTTGACCTTGAGGCTCTTGGGTCCCGAGGGCAGAGTGCTGCCCAGTGTCCCAGTTGATGACATTTGTGGCAAGCCATTCTAGGAGACTTGTCATGGTTTGGACACTCTTTGGCCCAATGACCCACCTGTCTACAGATCAGGCATTTGTCTCGTGCCTTGTCCTTCGAGGACTCGGGGTTTGCCATAGGGCTTCTCTGGAGGGCGGCCAGCATCTGGGCATGCCTTGTCTCTTTCTTTCTCTCCTTCTCCTGGACCTTGGCCTCCTCCTGTTCTCTGTTATAAAAGGTATTGGTGGCTGTCTGGCCCATCTCATCTAAAGAGGCAGCAGGGTCCTGCTGTAGTTGTTGTAACTTAATTAACTTTTGGAGTGCCTCTTTTAGCCTTTCCAGAAAGGCAATGGGGTTCTCATTGGGCTCCTGAGTTATTGCTGAGACTGGGCACAGTCCCACAAGTAATAAGCTTCCTTTTGTTTCCATGGGTGGACTTCCTTAGGGGTGAGTCTTTCTGAAGCTTATCCTACCCAGAACTGTTGCAACCTGAG
Source organism: Nanger dama (assembly GCA_917880005.1). NCBI lineage: Eukaryota > Metazoa > Chordata > Mammalia > Artiodactyla > Bovidae > Nanger > Nanger dama. The sequence continues at coordinate 5,091,163 of CAKJTW010000088.1, forward strand.
AGCCAGACGTCAGTGGGTCAGGGAGCAGATCCCCAGGCAGGCTGAGGCATGACAGCTTCCTAGAGATCGAATCCCGGGCAGGTCGAGGCGTGACGACCTCCTGGGACCCCTAGGACTAGCAGATCCCCAAACAGGTTGAGGCATGACAACCTTTCAAGGACCAGATTCCTAGGTAGGTCAAGGCGTGATGACCTCCTGGGAAGCCCAGAACTAGCGGATCCCCGAGCAGGTTGAGGCATGACAACTTTTCGAGGACCTGACCCCTAGGCAGGTCAAGGCGTGATGACCTCCTGGGACCCCCAGACTGGAGTTTGGGCATCCCCAAGGTCTCCAGCATGACCAGTCCTGGGTAGAATTAAGGGGTTTGTAACTCATTGCTAGTTTGCCCACCATGGATGGGAATATATATGATGTAAGCTCATCCTACCTAGTACTGTTGCAACCTGAGAGCCAGGCATCCCGGGGTCAGGGTGCAGATCCCCAGGCAGGCTGAGGCATGACAGCCTCCTAGAGATTGAATCCCCAGGCAGGTCGAAGCGTGACGACCTCCTGGGACCCCTGGGACTAGCGGATCCCCAAGCAGGTTGAGGCATGACAACCTTTTGAGGACCAGATCCCTAGGCAAGTCAAGGCGTGATGACCTCCTGGGACCCCCAGACTGGAGTTTGGGCGTCCCCAAGGTCTCCAATGTGACCAGTGCTGGGTAGGATTAGGGGTTGGATATTATAGAGTATTTCCCTCCCAAGGCCAGCTATTTTCTGGTTGTCTCTCCAGAAGATTGTAGAGGCAACCTTTTGGGTCTGGATGGGGCTCAGGCAAAAAGCATGAAACAGGAGGGAAGGGGGAAGAGCACAACCTTTGAAAGAATGACGTAGCACAAGGGTATAATGTAAACCAATTAAAACCAATTGGGTCCAAGATGAAAAGTAAAATTCAAGTACTTAATCCCCAATCTATAAACCAACAGACACATCCAGAGGTGGCAGGACAGCTCCAAGGCAAAAGAGGGAGGAATGGGTGGTTCCCCCAAGGTAGGGATGATCCTCACACTCACTAGCATATGAATTCCACTGCTTCACGAAACCTAGCTGTAAGAAAATGCCGCGGGAAGGAAAAAGCCACTTCTAGAGACCGTTAGTAAAAAGGCCTTTATTGGGTGGTCGCTTCCGGGCAGGACTCCCAGGGGCAAGCAAGCGAGGGAACAAAGGGAGTCTGCGAGGTATGAGGGGTGGGGAGGGGGTTTTATAGCCAGGGCTGGCACTCAAGCCAGGTCCTCCCATATAAAGTAGAAAGCGCGGGCTACAGCGGTGATCGGTGTCCAAGGGCTCTGTGTCGGCACCTGATTGGGCCAGGATGCAGGGGTTGGCCCCCGGAAGCCTGGTCTGCTTCCAGTTCCTGTTTGGTCGTTGTCCCGCCTCCGAGGCTTGTCTGCGGCACTTTTTGGGGGCGTGCCTCAGTCAGCCTGGGCGTGTCCTAACCTTTCATCCCGGCCTTTTTGATATAGGACAAGGGGCGCCGATTCTCTCTGGCTACTTCCTGCTGAACAGGGGCGACGAGGGGGTAGAGTGCGGCCGGGATGACAGGAGGCTGACGTCTGTTAGGTTGGTCACAAGTCACTTGTCGGGAAGCCCTTGGTACTGCTGTCGCAGTACCATCAGTTGGACCGTATTGAGCCGTTGTTTGATAAAGGCCAAAAACCTATTTAGGATACAGGGCCCGAAAGTCAGGAGCAGCAGGAGAATGATGAGTGGTCCCATTAGGGAGGATAGTAGAGTTGTCAGCCAGGGGGAGCTCTGGAACCAGGACTCGAACCAGCCCTCCTGTGCCTCCCGTTCTCTTTCTGCGTTCGAGTCCTTCTCTTACCTTGGCCATGGATTCCCCTCACCACCCCGTATGGTCAGCGTAAAAGCAACATTCTTCCTTGAGGGCTGCACAGAGGCCCCCCTTGTCGTAGGCCCCAAGGGAATAGCACCACAGGAGTAGAGCGCAGATGGCTAGGTAAGCAAGGGCCAGCGACAGCCGATGTGCAGATGACCAGTCTTGGGGAGCTGTGGCCGCCAATCCAATGGCAAAGAGTATGGCCAGAACTGTGATTGCCAGTAGCCACAGCAGATGGTACCAGGCAAACATCGGATAGGGACGTGTTTGTTCCTGGTGGAAGACGATGCCTTGATTATTTTAAGATTGGCGAAAGAGGGGGTTTGGGTAATGGTTATTCCGGGATCGGGGGGAAGGGGGTCTGGCTGATGGTTAGCTTGGTTGGGCCAGTAAGGACAGAGCGGTAGGATCCTCTCCCTTCTGGGTCAGGTTTGGGGAAACCTGGGGGTGCGGGCTTAAGTCGGGTCAGGTGATACCAGGGGTCGTGTCCCAGGAGTTTAGCTGCCGTAGGAGTGGTGAGGATTACCGTGTGGGGTCCCGTCCAGCGGGGTTGTAGCGGGCGAGGGTTGAGAGTTTTTAGCAGTACCTGATCTCCTGGGGCCAAAGGCCGGATCGGCTCTCTGTCGTCCACCGGTTGCGGCAAGGCGCGGTCAGCGTGTTCCCTCAGCAAGGACCGTAGGGAGGGAAAAGAGAGGGAGGTACCCCATGAGTGGGGGAGTCTCTCCCTCCAGGAGGTAGGTTAGGAGAAATGGCCTTCCGTAAAGCAGCTCGAAGGGGGTCAAACCTGTCTTTGAGTGAGGCGTGGTGCGCACACGGGTGAGCGCCAGAGGAAGGAGGTCGACCCAGGACAGTCGCAATTCTAAAGCAAGTTTGGTCAGGTGTGTCTTGATGATTCCATTCACCCTCTCTACCTTGCCCAACGATTGAGGCTGATGAGGAATGTGGAGATGCCAGGCGATGCCCAAGGCCGCAGCCACCTGTTGGGAGATCTGTGAGATGAATGCAGGCCCATTGCCAGACTGAAGGGAGTTAGGTAACCCAAATCTGGGAATGAGATGGGTTGTTAAGACCTCTGCCACCACCGCCGCGGTTTCTCGGGCGGTGGGGAAGGCCTCAACCCAACCTGAGAAAGTGTCCACTAAGACCAGCAGATAGCGGTGACTTCGATGTCTAGGCATGTGAGTGAAGTCTATCTGCCAGTCCTGCCCAGGCAAGTGTCCCCTGAGTTGGTGCGTGGTCTGAGGGGGCCTAAGTCCTCCCTGAGGAGAGGTGGAGGCGCATGTCAAGCAAGACCGATGAACCTCGTATACCGCACGCCTAAGATGCCAGGGGGCAAAGATGGGACCAAGGAAAGAAAGGAGGGCCCTAGGTCCGATGTGCAGAGTGTTATGGATTTGGGATATGATGTCCTTTGCCTGGTGCTCGGGGAGCACCGGCTTATCGTAATACAGTATCCATCCTGATGAATGCTTCTGAGTCCCCTCCTGCGCCAGTAATATCTGGGCTTCGTCATCAACGTATTTGGGTATAAGTGTCGACCTTAAGATCAACAAGGATTTGGGGGTTCCTGCAGAGCAACCTGTCGAGCTACTTGGTCAGCCATGTTGTTGCCCTAGGCAATGAGTCATGAGTGCTCTGATGTCCTTTACAGTGTATGATAGCCACATCTACGGGTAAGGATAAGGCGTCTAACAATCGAGTAATGTGGGAGGCATTGCAGATGGGGGGATCCCTTAGTGGTCAGGAAGCCCCGCTCTTTCCAGATTGCCACGTGGGAATGGGCAATCAAGAAAGCATATTTAGAATCGGTGTAGATGTTGGCCCTCTTTCCTTTTGCCAAATGTAAGGCTCTAGTTAAGGCTGTTAATTCTGCCTTTTGGGAGGTTGTCCCTGGAGCCAGGGGCTGGGCCTCTAGGACTCCTCGAGTGGTAACCACAGCATAGGCCGCCCTCTGGATCCCATCAGAGTCTTGTTTCGAACTTCCATCCACGAACAGTGTCAAATCAGCGTTTTGTAAGGGCTTGGCGAATAAATTGTGAGGCGGCTGGATGAGGGACTCAAGGGTCTCAATGCAGGAGTGAGCTGAGGGTTCCATAAAGGGAAGAGAAGGCAATGACGAGAGAGGATTTAGTTGCGGAGAACGATCTACAGAAACTTGTGGGTTATCTAGGAACACCAGATGGAACTGCTGGAGCTTAGAAGCACTGAGATCGGAAAGATACCTGGAAGCTAAAAGGTCATTTAGGCGATGAGGTGAAAAAAATGGTCAGAGGTTGACCGTGGATCAGCTTTTTGCATCTGCATACAGCGTGGCCGCTGCTGCTAGTGCTCGCAGACAGGGAAACCATCCCCTGGCTGTGGGGTCCAGCTGTTTAGACACGTAAGCAACAGGCAGCAGCTCAGGGCCCACTGGTTGCATCAGGGCTCCAAAAGCTATTCCCCCCTTTTCATCTGTATATAGATGGTGTGGATAGTTTGGGTTTGGGAGAAAGAGAGGAGGCAAATCCAGTAAAGTGGAGCTTAACGCATGAAAGGCCTGAGCTACTTCGGCAGGGGAAGATAGTGGTCCTGTGGGAGTCTCTTTAGCTGCAGCATACAGAGGCTTGGCCAGCGTGGTGTAATTTGGGGACCCAGTGTCGGAAAAATCCGGTCAGTCCTAAGAAAGATAATATCTGGTCTCCATTAGTTGGAGGGTTAAGGGACCGGAGGAGGCTACACCGGTCTGCTGTCAGGGCCTTAGTTGTGGGAGTAATTTGAAGGCCTAAATAGACCACAGAGGTCTGAGTCAGTTGAGCCTTGGATTGTGAGGCTCTGTAGCCCTGAGAACCAAGGAAATTAAGAAGAGTCGCAGTGTGTTGTCTAGAAGTCTCTTCCGAGGGGCTACAAAGGAGTAAGTCGTCTACGTATTGGAGGAGAGTGCTAGGGTGAAGTGAACATCTGGCCAGGTCTCGAGACAGGGCTTGCCCAAAGTAATGGGGGCTGTCTCTGAACCCCTGAGGAAGTACCGTCCAGGTAAGCTGTGTGGTCAGCCGGGTGTCCGGATCAGTCCAGGTGAAAGCGAAGAGAAACTGGCAATCGGGATGGAGTGGGATGGTAAAGAAGGCATCTTTGAGGTCAATGACAGTGAAATAAGAAGTTTGAGGGGGAATAGAAGAAAGGAGGGTGTAAGGGTTAGGGACCAACGGATGGGCAGGGACCACCGCCGTGTTAATTAGGGCGAAGATCTTGCACCAGCCGGTAGTCACCAGAAGCCTTCCGGACAGGAAGGATGGGCGCGTTACAAGGAGAGGTTGTGGGGATTAGGAGAACCTGTCCCATGAGACGGTCGATGATGGGCTTTAATCCCTTAAGGCTATGGATCGACAAGGGAAATTGGGGTCGAGCTGGAAAAGAGGTGGGATCTCTTAGCCAAATGAGGACTAGAGGGTGGTGCTGAGCCACCACCGGAACTCGGGTATCCCAGATCTCGGGACTAACAGGAGGAGTTAGGGAGTCCACAAGCAGCATCAGGAAGGCTCCCGACGTGGGGGCCGATCCGGGAGTCAGGTGGAGGGTGGCCTTTAGCTTAGCGAGTATGTCCCTCCCCAAGAGCGGGGTAGGGCAGGAGGGAATGACTAAAAAGGAGTGAGTGAACAGGCAGGAGTCCAACTGACAGGAGAGCGGCAGGGTTTGGAGAGGATGTGAAGGTTGGCAGTCAATTCCCATAACCGAAATCTGGGAAGGATGCAAAATGCCCCCAAAGGAAGGAAGGACCGAATAGGTAGCCCCCGTATCAACCAGAAAGTTGATAGACTTACCCGCTACCTGGAGCGTTACCCTGGGCTCGGCTTGGGTGATCGGGGTCCCCGAGTCTGGGCAGCATCAGTCTTCGTTGAAGCTCAGCAGCTCCAAAGCTGGAGTAGGGCCGGAAGCCTCCTGGGGTGCTCTGGTCCCCGGCCCCTAGGGGTCGGGGCCCAAGAGGCCTGGGGACAGTCGCTGGCCCAATGTCCTCGTTGTTTGCACAGAGGACATGGCTTGGATGGAGGGCACGGGGTTGGGGCATGCCTTGGCCCAGTGTCCTTCTTGGCCGCACTTGAAGCAGGCCCCCGGAGGGGGCTTTTGGGACCCCGAGCCCGCAGCCGGCCGCAGGGCCGCCACCAAGGCTTGGGTTTGCTGATTAAAGAGGTTTGCCTGCTGGTTGAGGAGGTTAGCCTGAAACTCGGCCTTCTGTTTAAGCCTCACCTTTCGGCTGGCCTCAGCAGTTTCCTCACGGGCGTTGTAGACTTTAAATGCCGTTTTTACCAGATCTCGGATAGGGGTCTGAGGGCCATCCTCAGCCTTGGCCAGCTTTTTCCGGATATCAGGGGCAGACTGAGAGATAAAACGACTGGCCAAGGTGGCTGCCCCTATGGGGGACTCAGGGGACAGCCTGGTGTATTGAATGAGGGCTTCAGTAAGCCGACTGAGGAATATAGCTGGATTTTCATCAGGCCCCTGAGTCACCTCTTCCAGCTTAAGGAAATTTACAACCTTATGAGAGGACCTCCATCCCGTCAATGAGGCACTCTATCATATAGCGTACTCGTTGCTGGCCACCACCCCCCCTCCTGATAGTTCCAATCAGGGTCAACGTCAGGGACCGCCTGAGCCCCCGGGGGCGCTCAGGAGAGGGACTGGCAATGTGCCTCTGATCGGCCTGAGCTCTGGCTGCCGTCCAGATGGCCTGCCTCTCTTCTGGGGTGGTGGAAGACCCCAAAATAACATAGATGTCCTGCCAGGTCAAAGCATAGGTGCGAGTCAGGCCCGTGAACTGTTTGATATACTGAGTAGGATTGGAAGAGAAAGATCCCAGTTTGGCCTCAATCTGGGCCAGGTCCTGGAGGGAAAAGGGGACATGGACCTGGGCTAGGCCCTCAGCTCTGGCCACCTGTCGCAAGGGAAATAGCGAGGCTGGGGCAGAAGAAGGAGGGGGTGGAAGAAGGGGGGTTCCTGTGGGCTGCTGTGAGAGCGAGTGTGGGAACTAACTGGAGAAGGCGGGGGGGCCGCCAACGGGAGGGGAGGATAAAGAATAGGACCAGGCATTGCCGGAGTCGGTGCTGGGGGAGGAGCCTCCAGGGCGGGCGCAGAGGTTGGAGTAGGCGAGGCAGAGGGAGTAGGCGGGGCGGAGGAGGTAGGAGCCCGGGTGGATGCGTATGGAGGAGGGGTGGTCAGTTCTGGGGGATGGTAAAAGCCGAGGCTTCGGAGGAGGAAGGAATGGGCTTGGCCTGGGGGGAGGGGTCGGGGGAGCCATAGTGAGCAAAATCTGGTTAGGGGCACAGGTAGTGCATAGGGTAGGGCACAGGGTGGGGCGGGAGCGACCACCCAAAGGCCTGAACATAAGGAACCTCAGACCATTTTCCCGTTCTCCGGCAGTAATTATCTAAATCACGGAGGACGTTAAAGTCTAATGTCCCTGTGGCTGGCCATTGTGAGCCATTATCTAGAGAATACTGAGGCCAGGCCTTCGAACACAAAAAAGTAAGCTGTTTGGGGCGGATATATCCCTTTAGTCCCAGGGTCCTCAGATTAGCTAACAGGCACTCCAAGGGAGTGGAATATTGGGGGTCGGGTTTGGAGGCTGTCGATCCCATGGCGACCACGTACAGCGGAGGCGAACCCCGGTATCCAAACGTCTTTGGACACGCTGAGGGAAGCCGGAGGTCCAGGCAGCCGGTCGGAACGTCTTCCTCACGGACTGCCGGACCGAAAGAGGCCGAGCCGGAGGTTCACGCAGTCGATCGGGACGTCTCCCTCACGAACTGGTGACCTGGGGAGGGGGCCGAAGCCGGAGGCCGAAGCTGGAGGTCTGTCAGTCGCTAGGGACGTCTCCCTCACGAACTGATGACCAGGAGGGCCCAGTAAGTGCGCACCCATTACAGGGCCCTAGGAAGTGGTCGCCAGGGAGGGCAGGCCCCAAAACTGAAGGGACTTACCCTGTATTCTGCCGTCCGGGAGGTTGGTCAGTTGCCTGGGTCTGGGGCTACCGCAGCGGTGGAGCTGAGGGGACCTCCACAGCAAGTGCCGGAGGCCCTCACCTCGAGCCCCACGTTGGGCGCCAGATGTAAGAAAACGCTGCGGGAAGGAAAAAGCCACCTCTAGGGACCGTTAGTAAAAGGCCTTTATTGGGCGGTCGCTCCTGGGCAGGACTCCCAGGGGCAAGCAAGCGAGGGAACAAAGGGAGTCTGCGAGGTATGAGGGGGTGGGGAGGGGGTTTTATAGCCAGGGCTGGCACTCAAGCCAGGTCCTCCCATATAAAGTAGAAAGCGCAGGCTACAGCGGTGATCAGTGTCCAAGGGCTCTGTGTCGGCACCTGATTGGGCCAGGATGCAGGGGTTGGCCCCCGGAAGCCTGGTCTGCTTCCGGTTCCTGTTTGGTCATTGTCCCGCCTCCGAGGCTTGTCTGCGGCACTTTTCGGGGGCGTGCCTCAGCCAGCCTGGGCATGTCCTAACCTTTCACTAGCCAGATCTAATTCCATGGCCCCAGCCCTTGCCCTTGGCAATGGTTCACATCCTGAAGAGTGGCTTCCATCTGAATCCTATCAAATCCACCTTATGCTTTGTACTCTCAATGAATTTTTGCAATGAGACATCAGGGCCTGAGTTTCATTAGTTTGGCTGAGCTTGAGTCCTGGGAGAGAGCTGAAGGACAGGAGGAAAAAGTAGTGGGAAAAACGTGCCAAGGAATCCCCTTCGTAGCCTGCAGGAAATTTTGCTAAATATCTGACCGGTGCTCACAATTTCATTGGTCTGATCCTTGGCACAGAGAAAAGGACAGAATAACCCCCACTGGCTTGTGTAACAGCTACTGGGGCTCAGCAGATAGTGCATTTGGGACATGCTGAGGAGTAGCCTCTCCAGAGTCCCTCATTTTTGCCCCCTGCCACCCGCCTGTTCACAGGAGGTTTGAGGGAACAAGAAACAAGAGATTGTAAAGGAATTAAGATTTCGTTAGACATGTCCCTCCAGCGAGGACCTCTTACCTTAACCAGAGGTCTTCTGGGATCTGAGACTGGGCCACATGAGCTTTCTGCTGTTTGTTTTTTGCTGTCCCGGTTTCCAGCATGATGGGCCTTCCCCTGTGCTGGATTTTCTTCATGTTCCACCTCTACCGCAGCAGCTTTGCTGAGTTGGGCTCCTGCTGTGCCTGGCCTCTTCCACGTGGAGGTTGTTTCAGCCAGGTTAAATCCAAGTCATGGCACCATAGATGTCATGCGAGTGTATGTTCCTCGGTTCTTTGTCTCATCACAACAAAGATTTGGAGCAATGGACATTAAAGCCCTCGGCGCATCATAGCTCTCGGATCATGGACAAACCGTGTTATAGCTCTTAGGCAAGTCAGTGTTACAGCTCTATTTTATTTAGAAGATAGCAGGAGAATCCATCCTCGAAGCATGAGGGAATGCCAACACAAAGACTTGGAGAGAAGAGAGTGGAGGAGCGTGTGGGGGAGCGGGGGGGGGGGGGGAGAGAGAGAGAGAGAGAGAGAGAGAGAGAGAGCGCACACACACGGGAGAGAAAGAGAGAGGGAGAGAGTGCTTTGGCTCTTCCTTTTATATGTTTTTGCCTCCACCTGGGCCTGCCCTATGCAAATTGGGCTTAGCCAGGAGTGCTGTTTGTTCCACCTGAAGTCTTCCCTCTGGTCCTTGGACCTTCTTTAACCTTCCTTGTTTTTTTAGCCACCACCATTTTGGATTCCATTTCCCTATTCTACCTACCTAACAGAAGGAAGCACAAAACAGAATGTAAAAGTTTTATATAATAATGGAGAAATGATGTAATATGTAGGGGACTCTTTTAGTGTCCCATTTATATCACTGCAGCTTTACCACTTTAGTTTGTCTTAGCTGATTCCATCTAATGATATATGTGTCTTTTTTTCTGAAGGCAGCATAAAAGAACTACAACGAAGTTAAAATCCCCCAGGAGAAACCTTCAACAAATGATTGATGGATTTGGTGAATACATACAATGCGGAGGCATATGTATTACAATCTTCCCCGAAATTCTTCGTATTATTAGGCTGTAGTCACTTACATAAATAACTGGCATAATTCTTGTATTGGTTGCTTTGCCTTTCCTGTATATTTCCTTACTTCCCTACACGCATTTCTTGTTCTTCACAAATAAAGAAGTTACACTTGAATCATTGTCACATGGTCTGCCTCTGAGGGAACCCAAATTAAGACAATGTAACTAGTGAAAATTGATTGGGGGAGGGAGAAAGAAACTATACAGTATTACACATATCTGCTTCATCTGTAATTGCTGGGAGTCCAAGGAGATAGTTTAAAGTTGCAAATAAAGTCATAGAAGCATAGTTAACTATAAATGGTAAACAAAAATATAGTATAATTAACTAAAATTGTGTGGTAGAAGGGAAGCAAGGAAATGAAGAGGAAAGAAGACTATACTAAATTTATCATTACTCAGATTGTAGATACTACTTAAGAAAGGGAAGATTAAGGGTATTGTGTGAATTTATATTTATAAAGTAAAAATGGCAAAGTAAGACTTCTAAAAAATCTCTCTTTCATAAAAGCAATGAGAAAACTGGCAAAAATGATCAAAATCAGCTTTTTAAGAACTCTGAAATTAACTATATGGTTGTAGCAACCCAGGGATTATTTCTTAAAGAGAAACAGTTGGGATATCTTGGTGAAAATAGCAAGGCCTTGAAACATTTTAACTTTTCCCAGTCCTATTCTCTGATTTCCAGAAGCACAGCTGCTTTGAAATATAATAATTCACATTGATGGTGAAGATTGGCAACTATAGGAGAGATGAATAGGGCTGGAGTTTTTCCCAAGCATCATTCCCCCAAATTGTCAATTTGTGACCTGCCTGGTGGTCCCCTACAAGACCACATTTGCAAGTTGTCTGTATCTTATCTGACTTTGCCAGTGTGAAAAGCTTTTTCACTCAGGAACATTTATCAAAAAGCAATTACAGACCATTGCTGAGTTTCATGGCAGCCTGAGGCACTGGGTAACAGTAGAGGCAAACAATACACTAACCAGAAAACTTGAAAGCAAAAGCTGGGGGATGAAATTCCATAGGGGCTTTCAAAATCTCTGATATATTCCTGAAAATCTATAAGTCCTGGCATATGCCTAAAGCTGTTTTCATGCCTCGGGCTGTTTACACACCCAAGGCTATGCACATTCACAGGAATGATCTGAGGAGGCCTTAAGCTCTCACCTCTGGCTGATCTTGAGGTTGCAACAGGTAGGAAATGAAGGCTAAGTCAAAGTTTTAAACTACTTGGCTTGAGTATTGAAGGCATATTCCAACACAGGCACAGAGCCTTCTGCAAATACTGGGAGAGATTAATTGACCTCAGGCATTTAAGAAAATCTCTGTCCAATCATTAGCTGAGTACTCATCTAACCAAGCTAAGTCTTCAGTGGCCACATATTACAAAAATACAGACTTTACAGAATTAGTTCAGAAAACTTACTAAAAACAAAAAGCAAAACTACAAGTAAACAACGACATACACTTGGGAGAGGAAATAATCTGATTTTCAGAGTTATCACATTATATTACTTCAAATGTTCAATTTTCAACAAAAATTTAAATTATAAAAAAAGAAAATAAACAAGAAAAGTTTACACATGCACAGGGAAAATATCCATAGAAAGTGTCCCTGAGAAGACCAGACATCAGACCTACTGACAAAAGGAACCAAGCAAAATTTTATGGGACTCCCAAGTAAAAAGGCCCCTCTGTGTCCCCTGCTTCTTGTTTGTAGAGAAGCTGAAGTCTCCAAGGCTTCCCAGAGCCACTAAAGAGCAAGATCAAGCAGGTAATGATGAAGGTAATGAGAGGTCGGGCATGTCGAGACATGCCCTGGAAAAGTGCCGCAGACAAGTCCCGGAGGTTGGCCAATGCCCAAACAGGAACCGGGAGCAGACCAAACTTCCGGGGACCAACCCCCGTGGCCTGGCCCAATCAGGTGCCGACACGAAGCCCTTGGACACCAACCACCGCTGCAGCCCACGCTTTCTACCTTATATGGGAGAACCTGGTTCGATCGCCAACCCTGGCTATAAAACCCCCTCCTCACCCCTCATACCTTGCAGACTCCCTTCCCCTTCCTCGCTTGCCCCTGGGAGTTCTGCCCGAGAGCGACCGCCCAATAAAGGCTTCCATCGACGGTCCCTAGAGGTGGCTCTTTCTTACCGCGGCGTTTCTTACATCTGGCGCCCAACGTGGGGCTGGAGGTGAGGGCCCCCAGCACTCTCCGTTGAGGCCCCCTTGAGCTCCACTGCCGTGGTAGCCCCGGACCCAGGTGGATGACCAACCTCCCGGATGGCAGAATATGGGGTAAGTCCCTTCGGCTTTGGGACCCGCCCTCCCTGGTGACCATTTCCTAGGGCCTCGTAACTGGTGCGCACTCACTGGGCTCTCCCACGGCAGGTTCTGGCCTGCTTCTGGTTCTCGGCTTGTGAGGGAGACGTCGAAGTGGCTGAGTAAACCTCCGGCTTAAGCCTTCCTCGGTCCCCAGCTCGTGAGGGAGACGTCCCAAACGGCTGCACGGACCTCCGGCCTCTTCTGAGGTCCCACACCGGCTCCCCTGACACGCCTGAAGACATTCGGATGACAGGGGTCACCCCCACACCACGTGGTCACCATGGGATCGACGGTTTCCAAACCCGAACCCAACTGGTCCACTCCCTTGGAATGTTTATTGACTAACCTACGGACCTTATGGCTAACGGGCTACATTCGCCCCAAGAAGCTCACTTTTTGTGCTCACAGGCCTGGCCACAATATCCTCTAGATAACGGCTCTCACTGGCCAGCCACAGGGACATTAGACTTTGACGTCCTCCGTGATTTAGATAATTACTGCCGGAGAACGGGAAAATGGTCTGAGGTCCCCTATGTTCAGGCCTTTTGGGCGTTGTGCTCTTGCCCCACCCTGTGCACCATGTGCACTTCCAGCCAGATCCTACTCGCCATGGCCCCCTCCCAGTTTCACCTTCCTCAGCCAAGCTAATGCCCGCTCCTGAGTCATCAGCTTTTCTGTCCCCACAGAAGATCTGATGGCTCCACCTCCTACAGCACTCCCACTGCTCCTACCCCCTCCATTCCAGTCTCTTCACCTTCTGCTTCTGCCCCCGAGACTCCGCTGCCGGCCCCAGACCCTCTCGATCCTTACCCCTATCCTGTACCCTCCCTTTCCCCCGTTATCCCCTCTCCCTCTCCGGTTAGCACCCACACCCGTTCCCACAGCAATCCTCCAGAGGCCTCTCATCCCCCTCCCCTAGCCCTGTTGTTCCCTCTGTGACAGGTGGCCGGAGCTGAGGGCCTAGCCCAAGTCCATGTACCCTTTTCCCTCCAAGACTTAGCACAGATTGAGACCAAACTGGGATCCTTCTCCTCCAACCCCACTCAGTACATTAAGCAGTTCACTGGTCTGACCTGCGCCTACACCTTAACATGGCAGGACATATATGTCATCCTGGGGTCTACCACCACCCCCTGAAGAGAGGCAGGCCATTTGGATGGCAGCCAAGGCTCAGGCCAACCAACGACACTATGCCAACCCCTCCCCCAAGCATCTCCCAGGGGCTCAGGCGGTTCCTGACACCGACCCTGATTGGAACTACCAGGAAGGGGGTGGCGGCCAGCTGTGGGTATGCTATATGATAGAGTGTATCCTCGATGGGATGGAAGTGTCCTCTCATAAGGTTGTAAACCTCCTCAAATTAGATGAGGTGACTCAGGGGCCTGACGAAAAGCCAGCCATGTTTCTTAATCGGCTGACCGAGGCCCTCGTTCAATACACCACGTTGTCCCCTGAGTCCCCCATCAGGGCAGCCACCTTGGCCAACCGTTTTATCTCCCAATCTGCACCTGAAATCCGGAAAAAGCTGGCCAAGGCCAAGGACGGCCCTCAGACCCCTATTCGAGACCTGGTAAAAATGGCCTTTAAGGTTTACAATGCCTGTGAGGAAACTGCTGAGGCCAGCCGAAAGGCAAGGCTCAAGCAAAGGCCGAATTTCAGGTGAGCCTCCTAAATCAACAAACTCAGGCCTTGGTAGTGGCCCTGCAGCCGGCAACGGGCTCGGGGCCCCAAAACCCCTCCGGGGTCCTGCTTCAAGTGTGGCCAAAAGGGCACTGGGCTAAGATGTGTCCCAATCTGCGGCCTCCCTCCAAGCCATGCCTGATATGCAAACAACGAGGACACTGGGCTAGTGACTGTCCCCAGGCCTCTCAGGCCCCGACCTCTAGGGGCCGGGGACCAGAGTGCCCCAGGGAGACCTCCTGCCCTCCTCCGGCCTTGGAGCTGCTGAGCTTCGACGATGACTGATGCTGCCCAGACTCGGGGACCCCGATAACCCAAGCCAAGCCCAGGGTAACGCTCCAGGTAGTGGGTAAGTCCATCAACTTTCTAGTTGATACGGGGGCTACCTATTCGGCCCTTCCCTCTTTCGGGGGCACTCTACGTCCTTCCCAGGTTTCGGTTATGGGCATTGACAGCCAACCCTTATGCCAGCTCCAAACCCAACCACTATCCTGTCAATTAGCCTCCTGCCTATTTGCCCACTCCTTTTTAGTCATCCCCTCCTGCCCTATTCCTCTCTTGGGAAGAGATATACTTGCTAAGCTGAAGGCCTCTCTTCACCTAACTCCAGGATCAGCTCCCACGTCAGGGGCCTTCTTAATACTACTTGCTGACCCTCCAACCTCTTCCGTTAGTCCTGAGGTCTGGGACACCTGAGTCCCGGTGGTGGCTCGGCACCACCCTCCAGTCCTCATCTGGCTAAGGGACCCCACCTGTTTCCCATCCCGGCCCCAGTTTCCCTTGTCTACCCATAACCTCAGGGGGCTAAAACCCATCATCGACCGCCTCATGGGACAGGGCCTCCTGATCCCCACGACTTCCCCCTGTAACACGCCTATCCTTCCTGTTCAGAAGGCCTTGGGAGACCACCGACTAGTACAGGATCTCTGCCTGATCAACACGGCAGTGGTCCTTGCCCATCCACTTGTCCCTAACCCCTACACCCTCCTTTCTTCCATACCTCCTAAAACCTCTTATTTCACCGTTATTGACCTCAAAGATGCCTTTTTACCATCCCACTCCACCCTGACTGCCAATTCCTCTTTGCTTTCACCTGGACTGACCCCGACATCCAGCTGACCACACAGCTCACATGGACCGTACTCCCTCAGGGGTTCAGAGACAGTCCCCACTACTTCAGGCAGGCCCTGTCCCAGGACCTGGCCAGATGCTCACTTCGCCCTAGCACTCTCCTTCAATACGTAGACGACTTGCTCCTTTGCAGCCCCTCGGAAGAGACCTCCCGACAACATACTGCAACGCTCCTTAATTTCCTTGGTTCCCAGGGTTACAGAGCCTTGCAATCTAAAGCCCAACTAATTCAGACCTCTGTTGTCTATCTAGGCCTCCAAATCACTCCTACCACTAAGGCCCTGACAGCAGACTGGTGTAGCCTCCTCCGGTCCCTCTGTCCTCTGGCCAACGGAGATCAGATATTGTCCTTCTTAGGACTGACAGGATTCTTCTGACACTGGGTCCCAAATTACGCCACCCTGGCCAAACCCCTACATGCCGCTGCTAGAGAGACTCTCACAGGACTACTGTCTTCACCCACCTTAGTGACTCAGGCCTTTCACGCTTTACTCTCAACCCTACTGGCTGCACTCCCTCTCTTTCTCCCAAATCCCAACTATCCGCACCATCTATACACTGAAGAAAAGGGAGGGATAGCCTTTGGAGCCTTAGTGCAACCAATTGGCTCTGAACTGCTGCCTATTGCTTACATATCCAAACAACTTGACCCCACAGCCAGGGGATGGTTCCCCTGCCTGCAGGCACTGGCAGCGACAACATTGTACGCTGATGCTAAAAAGCTGATTCATGGCCAACACCTGACCATCTTCTCACCTCATCGTCTTTTTAGCCTCTAAATTTCTCTCTGGCCTCAGCGAGTCCAGGCTCCAGCAGTTTCACCTGGTATTTCTGGACAATCCACAGGTCTCCATGGGTCATTCTGCACAATTAAACACACTTTCCTCATTACCCTCCCTCCCCCTCTCCTCAAAACCCCCAGCCCCTTTTGAACTGCTCTACGGCAGGCCCTACCTCCTGACCCACCTCCCAGAGGGAGAGCCCCCCCCCACTTGCAGGGTGCCTCCCCCTCTTTTCCCTCCTACGATCCTTGCTGAGGGAACATGCAGACCGGGTCTTGCCACAACCAATGGATGACGAGGGGCCAACTCAGCCTCTGGCCCTGGGAGATCAGGTACTGCTAAAAGCCCTAAGTCCCTGTCCACTGCAGCCTCACTGGATGGGACCCCATACTGTAATCCTCACCACTCCTATGGCAGCCAAACTTCTGGGACACGAGTCCTGGTACCACCTGACCTGGCTCAAACGGGCTCCCCTGGGTCTCTCTGAAACAGAGGCAGCCCAGGCCCAAACCGCTCCTCAGGATTGCATCCCTGGGTTGGGAAGACCCCTTGGAGAAGGGAACAGCTACCCACTCCAGTATTCTGGCCTGGAGAATTTCATGGACTGTGTAGTCCATGCAGAGTCTGACACGACTGAGCAACTTTCACTTTATTAAACTACTTTCAAATTATCCAATTTAAGTATACCTCACCTGTTTTCTGATGATATAAAATCCAAATGCAATTAAAGAGCTAGATCTAATATACACATATCAAACTCTATTGTGAAAATACAAAATTAACCTTTTCTAGAACCCATTAAGCAATCATGAAAAAAACACACAACCCTTGTATTGGTCCATGAAGACTTCCCAGGTGGAACAGTGGTAAAGAATCTGCCTGCCAGTGCAAGAGATGAGGATTCAATCCCTGGGTTGGGAAGATCTCCTGGAGTATGCAATGGCAACCCGATCCAGTATTCTTGCCTGGGAAATCCTATGGAGAGAGGATCCTACAGGGCTACAGTCCATAGGGTTGCAAACAGTTGAACACGACTTAGCAACTGAGCACACATGCACGTTGGTTTATGAAGAACAACAAAACAAAACAAAAGCTCAGTTAATTCCAAAAATTAAAACAAAAAACACACAAAGCCAAGAAACATTCTTTTGTTCCATTGCAAAAATACAACAAATATATAATCAGAAAAAAAAAAATCTACTGGAAATTAAGAAAATGTCTCATTAGTTGAGTCAAGATAGAAATACAAATTAAAGTTGCATGCTGAGTCCCAGGGATAATTTTTTTTAAAAACTCATTACCTGGATACATTGTAATCTTTGTGTAGAATAACAAAGAGAGAGAAAATTTTAAAAGTAGTCAAGGAGAGACGAGAGCCTTAACTAGAAAGATCGATGGCAATCTTTCGGTCTGTCATGACAGAAGAATAGCACTTCCAAATTTTTAGGTT
Organism: Nanger dama; assembly: GCA_917880005.1. Taxonomy (NCBI): domain Eukaryota; kingdom Metazoa; phylum Chordata; class Mammalia; order Artiodactyla; family Bovidae; genus Nanger; species Nanger dama. The sequence continues at coordinate 5,108,454 of CAKJTW010000088.1, forward strand.
GAAAGTATGTATTTGTTACACTAGAATTCCATGTCAGAAAAAGGCATTAGCGTTACATGAAAACCAGGAAAGTTTACTATTAAGAGAACCTTGCTGAAAGAACAAAAGAAAATGCTTCAATAATTATCCAGAAGGAACATGTAGGATACAAAAAACAGTGGAAAGCAAAGATATTGGTAAGGATGATAGTAATTCTAAACAATTACAGAATAATTGAGAGAATTGAGAGAAAGAAGAAAAAAAGACTAACTTTGGGGTGCTTAAAACAAGAGGGAGGTAAAATACAGTAATATGAAAATGAGAGAGTAGAGTAAAACTTTCTAAGTTCATTCTATTCTTTGAAAAGAGGCTAGACATGATGATTTTTTATTTTATTTTGTATGCATGTTAAAATATAACTGTAGAACTACAAATGCTAATTTAAGTAGCATCCAACTGACATTTACATTGATATTACAGTCAGGCATTAATAGGTACCCAGCAAGTAAAGGAAAAATGGAGGCCAGCACATCTTCTGAGCCATGTTCATTTTTGGCTCCTGTGGAAGATTGATTTTGTACATCATGCTCTACTAAATTGCTTTTTTTGTGACTTACTAGGTGTCAAGGTCAGTGGTATAAGGGAGCAAAGTTCACCACCTCCAAATTGTGTCTCTGGCATGAGTAATTTAGGGTGATTATTTTTAAGACTCAGAGCCTGAAAAGAACTTTTGACCTTCTTCCTAACTGCCTAAAATAATGTTCCAGGAAGGGAGTGATCAACTATTGTATGAATTAAGTATGGTAGACAAAGATGAACCTAGCAAAGTCTGTTAAAATTTCTCTCTGGATCCCCCTGTCTCTCCATGGCCCAACAAGCATCTGTTTAGCTAACAGTTTAGCTTTTCTATCTCTATGTGAATGGTCTTCTTCCTCTTAGAAGTTTTAAAACACTCTTCCCAAATCCTCTTTTGTCTTTAGCCGAAGATGATATTTAAGGTGAGGATTTTGGCTATTTGGAGAATTATTCAATTCTCCTGAGTTTGTCTCGTGTATACATGTCATTAAATTTTTGTTTGATTTTCTCCTGTTCATCTATCGCATGCCATTTTAACTTTTAGAGCAGCCAGAAGAACATAGAAGGGTAGAGGAAAATTTCTTCCTCTCTAACAATGCCCTGTATGTCATTGGCACATTCTCATTCTAAGCATCTATTTTCAGAATGAAATGAGCAGCCTTGTTGAAAAATTCAAAAGTCACAAAACAAGTATTTGGAGCCTTGAGACATAATAGACTGTTTTTAATATAGTGTTTTCTGACTGTAGCTTATTTTATAGTGGACTTTTTTTCCGTGTTATCTACCATTTCTTATAGCTTAAAGAACATAACCTGATTTGGTCTGCTAAGCATACTTTGTAGAGTTCCAGAGACCAAAATATGATGAATATTATGTGTAGCAGCCCAGCATTTTTTACTCCTGGGGAGAAAAGGCCGAAACTGTATTATATGTAGCTTCCTTTTATTCTAAGTGAGTATTTAAGAGCAGGAGGAGAGGGAGGCGACAGTGGATGAGATGGTTAGAGTGCATCATTGACCCAATGGACATGAGTTTGAACAAACTCTGGGAGATAGTGAAGGACAGGGAAGCTTGGTGTGCTGCAGTCCATGGGGTCGCAAAGAGTTTGACATGACTGAGCCACTGACAACAACATTTAACTACACAACTGCCCAGAATTTCAAAGGCCACAAAAGGCTGGGAGTTGGTGGGAATTTCATTTAAAGAACACTTCCATTGATTTATAATGAGATAAATTGTCTTGCCCCCAGGAATAGATACCACTTTTAATCTCCAGAACTTAGACTGGAATTCCCATATTCATTTTAATACCATCCTGGGGTCTCAGACATCATATTAAAAAGCAGAGACATTACTTTGTCAACACAGGTCCGTCTTGTAAAGGCTATGGTTTTTCCAGTGTTCATGTATGGATGTAAGAGTTGGACTATAAAGAAAGCTGAGTGCAGAAAAATTGATGCTTTTGAACTGTGGTGCTGGAGAAGACCTTGAGAGTCCCTTGGACTGCAAGGAGATCCAACCAGTCCATCCTAAAGGAGATCAGTCCTGAGTGTTCATTGGAAGGATTGATGTTGAAGCTGAAACTTCAATATTTTGGCCACCTGATGTGAGGAGTTGACCCTGATGCTGGGAACAATTGAAGGCAGGAGGAGAAGGGGATGACAGAGGATGAGATGGTTAGATGGCATCACTGACTCAGTGGACATGAGTTTGAGTAAACTCCAGGAGTTGGTAATGGACAGGGAGGCCTGGCGTGCTGCAGTTCTTGGGGTCACAGAATCAGACACGACTGAGCCACTGAACTGAACTGAACTGAGGGTCCTAGAAGCTCTATGCTTAGGCTTGCCCAAATTGGAAGGAAAATTAGAGAAATTCCTTGGTCCATATTTCACTACTTTTTCTTTTTTAAAATCAGATTCTTGGGATTTTTGTTGAGTCTGATGCTAAGAAGGCTTGTAACCTCCTTAACCTACAAATGGGGAAGATCAGCGCACATATTTCAGTGTGTGTATACTCATATGAGTTGTCATTGGCTATGCTTAAGAACTAAATTTTAATTGATATTTGCAGGAGGGATGGTTAGAAGATATTTGAATTGGAACTTTCATTACAAAAATTGGTTGCCAGACATGTACTTTTTATATTAATGATGAATCTGAAGCTGAATCTGGCCTCTGTACTCTGACACTGATTTAAATCTCAGAGACAGAGTTTTGGGTGAAGTAGAATAGCTTTATTGCTTTGCCAGGCAAAGGGTGGGTGAGGAAAGGTGAGTTAATACCCTTAAAACTGAGTGTCCCAAACTGATCTGGAGTGAGTAGTGAGGAGTTTTATAGTAATGGTTCAAAGGGGGCGTCATCAGCTTGTGGACCTTCTTCTGATTGGTTGATGGTGAGGTAAGTGGGAGTCAGCATCATCAGCCTTCTGGTTCTAATGTGTCTGGGGTCTGCATGCTTCTGGGCAGCATGGAGTTAACTTCACCCATCTAGTGGGAGTTTCAGTATCTGCAAAACAGCTAGAAGATATTGTTATGTGTCCCTTGAGGGGAAACCAGGAATTTGTCCCAAGTTTGTACTATTGTTTCTCTTGACTGTTTCTCCCTCCTCTTCTGTCCCCTCCCTTCCCTGATAAGCAATTGTTTGAATTTGCCTGTTGGAACTCAGGAAAGGTAATGAAGCCTGGATGAAGCCAATAATCAAAGGAATGGAGAATACAGAAAGGCTTTTGTGCCCAAGAGTCCCACATAGCCTTGCTCTTTATCCAGTCCACACTTGGAATATTATTGTTAATCAAGGAAAATATTGAGTCAGGAACCTGTTTTCAAGTTTCTGTTGATTTTGCCCCATCTTATGAATCTAACTTATTAGTGAATAACATACCTAATCTGTTGCATGCAAATTGGCTTTCTCACTGACTAGGAAACATGAGGATCACCTATAAATCCATGTCTATACTGAGGTCCTCACCTCTGCCAATCCCTTCCCATGTTCAAACTCAATTTTTACCCATCAAGACTTGCTTAACATTGTAGCTCTAATTATTGACTGCCGCTTTTCTTTTCTTTTCTTTCTTTCTTTCTTTTTTTTTTTTCTGGAAGGGATGCACTTATTCTATGGCAATCTCTATCTTTTGGTAGCCCCAGCAAAACTTACTTACTAATTAACATCCATGCTTCAATTTTCTCTCACTTTACCTAGTCTTTAGGAGTCTTACCATCAAAATCCAAGTATAAAGTCAGAAAGAGCAGACAATAGGTTTCTAGTTTTATGCCTGTCTTAGCAATTCTGTGAGAGAAGTTTTGAAGCTCCTCTTGAAAAATCTGTGCCAAAGACGTGGTAATTGTTTTTTATGGTTTTCCAATGAAGTGTGAAGTCCTCCTAATAGCTGTCAATAGCTTTCTCTTCTCTGTAGCTGTGAACACTAAGAAAGAGCCCTTTAACAACCATTTCTGGTTTTTTTTCTCTCTCCTATCATCAGTATTTTGGTCTGATATCTTGTTAGAGACTGAACAGTTGGCATTATACCTTTGAATAGCCTAAGAGTTAGGGGTAGGTAAAATCAATCATGTTGAATCCCTCCTGAATTTCAAAAGAAAAGAAAATCATCACAGTCAATATATATCCAGTAGTTTTCTACAAAAAAATATCATTGACTTTTACTCTTCGAGGGGGCATATTGCTAAGAGTTGAGGATGTGTGGATAAAGAAAGGAGGTTCTTGCTCTCAAGTAACTCCCAGCCTAGCTGGTTAGAGAGAGATGTAAATGAGAACTGCAATATCATTGCTCTGAAGGGACAGGTAACCAGAAGAAGCCAACTCTGAGGAACCGTGAACAAAGGCATATTCCATCATCATTATGTTTCTAGTACCCAACACAGAGCCCAACTTTTAATAGACATGATAAATGTATGTTGGATTAAACAATATCACCTTACTGTTATTATGGCATCCTTAAGGACAATGAAATAATCTTCAGCACATTACTATTGCAAAGTTCCTTGGAGGAAGAAATTGCAACCCATTCCAGTATTCTTGCCTGAAAAATTCCATGTACAAGAGGAACCTTGTGGGCTACAGTCCATGGGGTCACAAAGAGTTGGATGCAATCTCTTCAAAGGGATGTTGGCAAAACCATCTCTTAAAAAGCCCTTGAATTGTTTTTAAGAAGACACATGAAATTATTAAGTAAATGTTTAATGTTAGTTATACTTAGCATAATAGTTTTGGTCAGATTCATGATTCATGAGAGCTGTAGTTTTATGTGCTATATGTAGTCTTTATGGTACATCAGAGTCCCTTTTGCATAATCAATGTGCAAATATATTTCTGCCCATTATATAGGACTTGACACATAATTTTACTCTTTTAAATTGTTGCAGAGGTCTGTAGTTGTTACATCTTGGCTTTTATAACATACTATTGTTTATGTTTATAATTTATTTTATATCATATTCTCAGTTAGAAACACAATCCCAATGATTACATTGCTCCTTAAGGATAAACATGACCTGTTTCAGGACTGTATGCTCTGCTCCTAGAAATGCAGGAATGCATTGTGGCAGAAATTGCTGAGTACCTGTGAGGTCATGTCTTAGGCCCTGAGGGAATTCCAGATGCCATAAGTATCTGAAGCTCCAGCTCATCAACAAGAAGAACTTAGAATTCAGTTTTGATTCAATACACTAAGGGTCAGATATGCTAGGGATGTATGCTTTCCCCCAATTCCTACAAAATTGTTGTTGTTGTTCAGTCATGTTGTTGTCTGACTCTGCAACCCTATGGACTGCAGCACACCAGACTTTCCTGTCCTTCACTATCTCCTGGAGTTTGCTCAGATTCATGTCCATTGAGTTGGTGATGCTATCTAAACATCTTATCCTCTGTTGCCCCCCTTCTCCTCCTGCCTTCAATTTTTCCTAAGATCAAGGTCTTTTCCAATGAGTCAGTTCTTCACATCAGGTGGCCAAAGTATTGGAACTTCAACTTTAGCATCAGTCCTTCCAAAAAATATTAAGGTTTGATTTCCTTTACAGTAACTCGGCCAAAATAACCCCACCATCTCCGACTGATTCTATCACTTAACTTGGTTAAGTTCCTGCTAAACTCTTGTCAAATTCTTCTCTGAAGTTAATGACCCTCACTTCCTGTATCCTTCACCACTACCTGAGGTCTGAGATTGAGTGGATAGTGTTCAGAAACATGATGTCGCTAAATTTCATTTAGCTAACCCCACCACCCATTCCAGTCCATTTTAGTTCACTGATTCCTAGAATGTCGACGTTCACCCTTGCCATCTCTTGTTTGACCACTTCCAATTTGCCTTGATTTATGGACCTGACATTCCAGGTTCCTATGCAATATTGCTCTTTACAGCATTGGATCTTACTTCCATCACCAGTCACATCCACAACTGGGTATTGTTTTTGCTTTGGCTCCATCCCTTCATTCTTTCTGGAGTTATTTCTCCACTGATCTCCAGTAGCATATTGGGCACTTAATGACCTGGGGAGTTCCTCTTTTGGTATCCTATCATTTTGTCTTTTCATACTGTTCATGGGGTTCTCAAGGCAAGAATACTGAAGTGGTTTGCCATTCCCTTCTCCAGTGGACCACATTCGGTCAGCCCTCTCCACCATGATCCATCCGTCTTGGGTTGCCCCGCAGGCATGGCTTGATTTCATTGAGTTAGACAAAGCTGTGGTCCTAGTGTGATTAGATTGACTAGTTTTCTGTGGAATGGGTGAATTTAATTCAGATGACCATTATATCTACTACTGTGGGCAGGAATCCCTCAGAAGAAATGGAGTAGCCATCATGGTCAACAAAAGAGTCCGAAATGCAATATTTGGATGCAATCTCAAAAACAACAGAATGATCTCTGTTCGTTTCAAAGTCAAACCATTCAGAATCACAGTTATCCAAGTCTATGCCCCAACCAGTAATGCTGAAGAAGCTAAAGTTGAACGGTTTTATGAAGACCTACAAGACCTTTTAGAACTAACACCCAAAAAAGATGTCCTTTTCATTATAGGGGACTGGAATGCTAAAGTAGGAAGTCAAGAAACACCTGGGGTAACAGGCAAATTTGACCTTGGAATGTAGAATGAAGTAGAGCAAAGACTAATAGAGTTTTGCCAAGAAAATGCACTGGTCATAGCAAACACCCTCTTCCAACAACACAAGAGAAGACTCTACACATGGACATCACCAGATGGTCAACACTGAAATCAGATTGATTATATTCTATGCTGCCAAAGATGGGGAAAATCTATACTGTCAACAAAAACAAGACCAGGAGCTGACTGTGGCTCAGATCATGAACTCCTTATTACCAAATTCAGACTGAAATTGAAGAAAGTAGGGAAAACTACTAGACCATTCAGGTATGATCTAAATTAAACCCCTTACAGTGGAAATACAGTGGAAGTAAGAAATAGATTTAAGGGCCTAGATCAGACAGATAGAGTGCCTGATGAACTATGGAATGAGGTTCGTGACATTGTACAGAAGACAGGGATCAAGACCATCCCCATGGAAAAGAAATGCAAAAAAGCAAAATGGAATTCTGGGGAGGTCTTACAAATAGCTGTGAAAAGAAGAGAGGCAAAAAGCAAAGGAGAAAAGGAAAGATATAAGCATCTGAATGCAGAGTTCCAAAGAATAGCAAGAAGAGATAAGAAAGCCTTCTTCAGTGATCAATGCAAAGAAATAGAGGAAAACAACAGAATGGGAAAGACTAGAGATCTCTTCAAGAAAATTAGAGATACCAAGGTAACATTTCATGCAAAGATGGGCTCAATAAAGGACAGAAATGGTCTGGACCTAACAAAAGCAGAAGATATTAAGAGGTGGCAAGAATACACAGAAGAACTGTACACAAAAGATCTTCACAACCCAGATAATCATGATGATGCGATCACTCATCTAGAGGCAGACATTTTGGAATGTGAAGTCAAGTGGGCCTTTGAAAGCATCACTAGGAACAAAGCTAGTGGAGGTGATGGAATTTCAGTTGAGCTGTTTCAAATCCTGAAAGATGATGCTGTGAAAGTGCTACACTCAAGATGCCAGCAAATTTGGAAAACTCAGCAGTGGCCACAGGACTGGAAAAGGTCAGTTTTCATTCCAATCCCAAAGAAAAGCAATGCCAAGAATGCTCAAACTACCACACAATTGCCCTCATCTCACATGCTAGTAAAGTAATGCTCAAAATTCTGCAAGCCAGGCTTCAGCAATACATGAACCGTGAACTCCCAGATGTTCAAGCTGGTTTTAAAAAGGCAGAGGAACCAGAGATCCAATTGTCAACATCTGCTGCATCATGGAAAAAGCAAGAGAGTTCCAGAAAAACATCAATTTCTGCTTTATTGACTATGTCAAAGCCTTTGTGTGGATCACAAGAAACTTTGGAAAATTCTGAAAGAGATGGGAATACCAGACCACCTGACCTGCCTCTTGAGAAATCTGTATGCAGGTCAGGAAGCAGCAGTTAGAACTCGACATGGAGCAACAGACTGGTTCCAAATAGGAAAAGGAGTCCGTCAAGGCTATATATTGTCACCCTGCTTATTTAACTTATAGGCAGAGTACATCATGAGAAATGCTGGACTGGAAGAAACACAAGCTGGAATCAAGATTGCCCGGAGAAATATCAATAATCTCAGATATGCAGATGACACCACCCTTAAGGCAGAAAGTGAAGAGGAACTAAAAGCCTCTTGATGAAAGTGAAAGAGGAGAGCGAAAAAGTTGGCTTAAAGCTCAACATTCAGAAAACGAAGATCATGGCATGCGGTCCTATCACTTCATGGGAAATAGATGGGGAAACAGTGGAAACAGTGTCAGACTTTATTTTTGGGGGCTCCAAAATCACTGCAGATGGTGACTGCAGCCATGAAATTAGAAGATGTTTACTCTTTGGAAGAAAAGTTATGACCAACCTAGACAGCATATTCAAAAGCAGAGACATTACTTTGCCGACTAAGGTCCGTCTAGTCAAGGCTATGGTTTTTCCCGTGGTCATATATGGATGTGAGAGTCGGACTGTGAAGAAGGCTGAATGCCAAAGAGTTGATGCTTTTGAACTATGGTGTTGGAGAAGACTCTTGAGAGTCCCTTGGACTGCAAGGAGATCCAACCAGTCCATTCTGAAGGAGATCAACCCTGGGATTTCTTTGGAAGGAATGATGCTGAAGCTGAAACTCTAGTTCTTTGGCCATCTCTTGAAAAGAGCTGACTCATTGGAAAAGACTCTGATGCTGGGAGGGATTGGGGGCAGGAGGAGAAGGGGACGACCGAGGATGAGATGCTGGATGGCATCACAGACTTGATGGACGTGAGTCTGAGTGAACTCCGGGAGATGGTGATGGACAGGGAGGCCTGGCGTGCTGCGATTCAGGGGGTGGCAAAGAATCGGACACAACTGAGTGAACGAACTGAACTGAACCCCACCACCCAGGTCTCCAAAGTTAGAATGCTTTCTCAGTGAGGAAGAAATTTTCTTCTACCCTTCTAGCCTCTTCTGACTGGTCTAAAAATTAAATTGACATGAGACAGATTGACAGGGGAAAATCACACAGAAGTTTAATAACATGTATACATGAGGGAGGGGCTTCCCTGTTGGCTCAGAGGTTAAAGCATCTGCCTGCAATGTGGGAGACTGGAGTTTGATCCCTTGGTTGGGAAGATCCCCTGGAGAAGAAAATTGCAACCCACTCCAGTATTCTTGCCTAGAGAATCCCATGGATGGAGGAGCCTGGTACTCTACAGTTCATGGGGCTGCAAAGATTCAGACAAGACTGAGCGACTTCACCTTACTTTATACATGAGAGAGGGCTTCCCAGGTGACTCAGTGGTAAAGAATTCGTCTGCAATGAAAAGACACTGGTTTGATCCCAGGGTCGGAAAGATCCCCTGGAGAAGGAAATGGCAACCCACTCCAGTATTCTTGACTGTGAACTCCCAGGCATGGAGTAGTCTGATGTACTACAGTCCATGGAGATGAAGAGTCAGACGTGACTTAGAGACTAACGAACAAGAAGAAGATACGTGCGAGAGACCCAGGAAAACTGAGTAACTCACCAAAATGGTTAACACTCTCATCTTAAATATCATTTTCGGCTAAAGACAAAAGAGGATGTTCAGTGTTAGTGGTTTGGGACTTCAAAGGGGAGAAAGGCAATTCGCTTGGAGATTGAAAAGCAAATGTTTGGTAAGTAAGCATTAGCTGGGCCTTGCAAAGGTACAATGGGACATAGAGAGGACTCTGATTTTTAGGCCCTGCCTAGAGTTTCCCCTCGGAGAAGGCAATGGCACCCCACTCCAGTACCCTTGCCTGGAAAATCCCTGGGATGGGGAAGCCTGGTGGACTGCCGTCTATGGGGTCGCACAGAGTCAGACACGACTGAAGCAACTTAGCAGCAGCAGCAGCAGAGTTTCCCCTACTGCACGTAGACCATATTCTCTGCAGAAATGATAGCTCTGTTCTAGGACCAAGCCTTCTACCTTCATTCTTTTTAGGCAGTTAGGGGGAAGATCAAACTTTCTTCCTGAGTTTGGGAGGCTCTGATTATTTTCAGCTTGAAATATTCCTCATGGCAAAGAGATATTTTGGAGTGGCAAGTTTTGCTCCCCTGTAGCCTAAATATGCAACACCTTAGGACCATCAATTTCTCTGTCTAGCCATCCTTGCTAAGGCAAACCTCTAATTTTCCTAGACTTTTCTGTCCTAGCTTAGTCTCCTTTTTCACTAACTAATACTTCTAAAATACCACAGCAGCTCTGGTTAGATCTCACTCCCACAGATCCACAGATATGGACAACATTCTATTAATCCTGCACCCTGCACTATATCTCTCATGGGATGGAACACACAGAAATTCCTGCTGAGCAAATGTCTGGGTTAAAAAGGAGCAGCTAGTCTGTAGATCCTGGTTCCCACTGGGGCAAAGGAAGGTAGAGAAAATATAAATGAAACATCCTTACCTTCATGAATTTGCAACTTGATGGGGAAAAGAAGATCATCTTTAATATCTCTTATATTTATTCTTCCTTTCTTCCGTCAATGCTATTAGCTCAATTGAAGTCATAACTGCTCACTTACACTATTGTTTTAACCTCCTAGTTGATCCCTATGCTTTCAAATTTTCCTATCCACTCTATTGTTCATTTCCTATTTAAATAATTTTTTATTTATACCATATAAAACTAGACATTTTTCACTATTTTTTAAACCGAAGACAAGTATTATTCTTTTTTTCTAATACAGAGTGTTAGGAATGGAAAATAACTCTCCTTGCCTCCTCAGATGCTCACTTCTTTCCAGTTGTGATTCCAGAATATAGAACTTTCCTCACCTCCCACTCCTCTCTCCATCTGCTTCCATCTGGCTTTTGGTCCCATCACTCAACAAGGCTCTCACTAAGGACAACAGTAATATCCATGTTGCTAAATGCAAAGACTTCAGACTTGCTGTTTTAGCCTACGTGACACTGTTGGCTACATGTTCATTTTAGGAACTCTCTTATTGGGCTCTGTGTTCATTTCTTACTGCTGTAGTAACAAACTGCCACCAATTTAGTCACTTAAAACCACACACCTTTCGGGACTTCCCTGGTGATCCAGTGGTTAAGACTGTGTGCTATCACTGCAGGTGGCATGGATTCGATTCCTGGTTGCGGAACTAAGATCCTGTATGCTGCACAAGATCCTGCAAAAAAATAAATAAAAAGAAAGAAAAAAATGTGGCACAGCCAAAAAGAAAAGCTGTGAAAAAATTCACCTTCTCTTCCAACATTTATCCCTCTGAGTTCTTTTTATTGTCTATTTATATTACTAGTATTTCCAGAACATTATGGGCTTCCCAGGTGGCACTAGTGGTAAAGAACCCACCTGCCAATGCAGAAGATGCAAGAGACATGGGTTTGATCCCTGGGTCAGGAAGATCCACTGGAGGAGGAAATGGCAACCCACTCCAGTATTCTTGCCTGGGAAATCCCATGGACAGAGGAACCTGAAGGACCATGGTCAATAAGACTGCAAATAGTAGGACATGATTGAAGCGACTTAACATCTTGGCAAGCAGAACATAATTTCTGATGATAATGGATATTTTTGCCTTGTTCTTGCTTTAATAGGAATTTGTTAATTTTCTCACTATTAAACATGATGCAGGCCTTTGGTTTGAGGTATACATCATGTGAAGAACTATCCTGACTCAAATTCTGGGGCTGCCACTTATGTACTGTGTAATATGTACTTGTTTGGACAAGCCACTGAAACTTTTAGTGCTCATTTCTTCATCTGAATATTATGGCAATAATAACACTACCTCAAAGGACTTTTTCAAAATTAAATTCATTAAATATGTTAAAAATATAAAATAATAATTGCTAAATTAGTTCATAAGAATTGCTAAATAAATGCTTAATTGTGTACCTTATAATATGGCATAATATCAGTTTAGTCACTCAGTCATGTCCGACTCTTTGCAACCCCATAGACTGCAGCATGCCAGGCTTCTCTGTCTATCACCAACTCCCGGAGCTTACTCAGACTCATGTCCATTGAGTTGATGATGCCATCCAACCATCTCATCCTCAGTCATCCCCTTCTCCTTCTGCCTTCAATCTTTCCCAGCATTAGGGTCTTTCCCAATGAGTCAGTTCTTCGCATCAGGTGGCCAGAGTGTTGGAGTTTCAGCTTCGGCATCAGTCCTTCCAATGTATATTCAGGACTGATTTCCTTTAGGATGGACTGGTTGGATCTCCTTGCAGTCCAAGGGACTCTCAAGATTCTTCTCCAACACCACAGTTCAAAAGCATCAATTTTTCAGCACTTAGCTTTCTTTATAGTCCAACTCTCATAATACAGTGCAATATATAGTTGTACAACATATATTTAATAAAAACAATGATATTTCATGTATTATATAGGTACTATTAATGATTGTTATGATTTAATTAAAATTTTTATCACCATTAGAGACTGAGTTGTATCAAATGTCTTTGTGGCATTTATGTATATATGTATGTATGTATGTATTAGTCACTCAGTCATGTCCAGCTCTTTGCAATCCCATGAACTGTAGCTGGCAGGCTCACCTGTCCATGAGATTCTCCAGGTGAGAATACTAGAGTGGGTTGCCTTCCCCTTCTCCAGGGCATCTTCCTGATCCAGGGTTCAAACCTGGGTCTCGCGCATTGCAGACATATTCTTTACCATCTGAGCCACCTTGTGGCATCTATAGTGATGTTTATATGGCATTTCTCCTTTCATGGATTCATTTTCTTTAACATCCATCTGATCATGTCACACCCCTGTCTGAACTCATTCTACTTGCATGAGATGAAGTGTAATTCTTTAGCAAGATATTCAAGAACTTTCATGATATAACCACTGCTTTCATTTCCAACCTCAGCTACTTCCTTTCTGTATCCTCTGCTCTGGCTATACTAAAGTGTCTGCTCCATAAAACTACCAAATGCTAAAATATTTTTAACATGTGGCTTTGAGGATTAAGTAATTTATGTGTTCAAAAAATAGTGAAATGTATAGAATGGTACCTGGCACAATATGATTATTTTATTACTTTTTCACTGAGTTTTACCAGTACAAGATATTAAATTTTATCAAATTCCTTTGGGGAATCTGTGACAATATCTGATCTATGACATCAGAATATGGACTCACCACAGACTCCAAGACATTTGGGACCTTCCATGATCTAACTGTACTTTTTAGAGACTTGACTATAGTCTTGTAAATAGATTTTAAAATTTTCTCTTAATCTAAAAAAATTTTTTCACCAGGCTATGGATTTTCCACATTTTTTTTTCTACCTTTTTGTGTCCCTAGTGTTGGTGACAATTAGGGTCAGAAGCATAGCATCGTAGGTGTTGGAGTTTGTTGCTTGAAAATCTTTTAATTTTTTTGAGCAATTTCTTGCCAACCTTGTGTCTTTCGGGGGGGCTCTAAATGCCACTTGGTTAAGTGCTCATTAGTACAACTTCTATACCACATATGTAAAAATTTCACGTGTTTAAAAAGGCTCCCATATCAATATTTAAGTCTTCATTCTAGGAGTTTCTTGTTTACTAGGCATACATTAAATACAACTAAACAATATTTGGAAATCCCCTTAGGGCTGCCTGAAAATTCAGAGATATATTGAAATCATGTCAACAATATTTTGCCCTTTCATGATATATTATGTGAAGGTTTACAATATCTCCTAGGGAAACAAAATTAATTTTTCGATGTTCTTCCCTTGTGAGAGAGGAGAGCATAATAAATACTCCTTCTCTGTACCTTTGGAGATAATTGGCTTGAAAAAGATTGGGTGAAAATTGTTTTCTCAGTCAAGGTCACTCTGCTGCACATTAGCCCCACTGAGGCATGCTTGTGAATACCAGGAATATGCCCTTCAGACAAAGATTAATTAGATGCAAAAGTTAAAAAAGAGAAATAGATGAATCCTCAGCATGGTTTTCAGATTATAAGCAGTATAGTCCATGTTAATGGCTGAGCTCGTTTTCAAAGCTAGCCTTTTGAACTCATCTTATTCTGTATCTAGTTTAAAAGGCTTGTACTCCTATTAATAATGAGATTTTAAAATGAAAGGGGGCATATAATGATCTAGCATTCATGCAAAGGAAATAATTATTTACCATAAAAGAATGAATTCACAAATGTCACCTGAGGAGCCAAACTGAGGAGAAACCCTTGCTTTGTTTATTGTCTTTCATCTGTGTGCAACCTTCCATGGCACTGGGAGGGGCTGCACTGGAGTTGCGAAGAAGACTGTCACGTGATCCCACTACTTGATGACAAGTTGTTTAAGAGTGGCAACCAGGACAGAACCACAAATCATCTCTGATGCTAGGTAGATGTTAGGCCCCAGAAGAGACATTTCAAAAGAGGAAAAGATTACATTCCTTGTGTTGCTTCTAATGATTTGTCTTGCCTTATCATTTTATCAAAACTTTTGTAAGTTACAAGAGTAAAGAGATACCACCTAACAACAAATCAAGTAATACTAAGGCATATAAAGAAATAATTTATAATCTGCTCCTCCATTCCTTCAAGGAAACTGATGTTCAATGTTCAGTGTGTAACTTCTACATCTTTCTAGATTCTCATACTAAAATATCCAAACTTTAAAAATTATTTTACCAAAGAATGGATAATCCTATGTATCATGCAACTTTTATTTTTAGTTTAAGGTACAAAGAACTAGAGATGCCAATGTAATTTGATGGAGGATATGGGAGTTTTTTCAATGAGCAATAACTGAATGGGTCTGTAGCAACTGAACATTGTATGGGAAAAAATGATTCTTAACCTCTACCTCCTACATATATAAATATTAATTTGATATGGATCATAGACCTAAATACTAAAGCTTAAAATATAAAGCATCTTGGAAAATGCACTGGAGCATATAATGAGTATATGAATATATGGAGTTGGTAAAGTTTCTCAACAGAACAGAAAAAGCACTAATTGTAGATAAAAAATTCTGATATTAATAAACTGAACAAGCACAAACGCACCCCTCTGTTCTGATTTTGAAAGCAAATCTACTATTTATACTTCTGTCAGTAATGTAAGAAGTTTCCAGTTGCTATGCATCTTGGTCAACACATGGTACTATAAGGTTTTTAAACTTTACTCTTCTGCTTCTGATTTTACCCATTTTGGTGATTCTAACTGAGCACTTTGTGAATGGACTGTTAAAATCTTTTATACATTGAAAAGAAAAAAAGAAATGGAGCATCTGTTTCTTATTGACTAGGAGGCTTCTTTTGTTTTCTTGTTTGGTTGTTTTCAGTTTAAACAACAGAAGTTTATTTGCTCACAGTTCTGAAAGCTGCAAGTCCAAGATCCTCAGGTCAGAAGGGTTAGTTTCTTCTGAGGCCTCTCTTTGGCTTACACATGACCCTGTTCTCCCTGTGTCCCCATAAGGTCTTTCCCCATGTGTGTCTGTGTCCAAATTTCCTTTTATAAGGACAAAATCCGATGGGATGAGAGCTCATCCTAGTGACTTCCTTTCAACATTATCACTTCTTTAAAGTCTTTATCTCTGGAGACATTTAAATAAATAAATATATATATATATATATATATATATATATTCTAGACATGACCAACCTAGACAGCATATTAAAAAGCAGAGATATTGCCAACAAAGGTCCATCTAGTCAAAGCTATGATTTTTCCAGTAGTCATGTATAGATGTGAGAGTTGGACTAGAAAGAAAGCTGAGCACTGAGGAATTGATGCTTTTGAACTGTGGTGCTGGAGAAGACTCTTGAGAGTCCCTTGGACTGCAAGGAGATCCAATCAGTCCATCCTAAAGGAAATCAGTCCTGAATATTAATGGGAAGGACTGTTACTGAAACTGAAACTGAAACTCTAATACTTTGGCCACCAGATGTGAAGAACTGACTCATTGGGAAAGACCCTGATGCAGGGAAAGATTGAAAGTGGGACGAGAAGGGGATGACAGAGGATGAGATGGTTTGATGAGATCACCAACTCAATTGACATGAGTTTGAGAAAGCTCCAGGAGTTGGTGATGGACAGGGAGGCCAGGTGTGCTGCAGTCCATGGGGTCGCAAAGAGTCAGACACAACTGAGTGACTGAACTGAACTGAACTGAGACATGACATATATATATTTCAAATATCTTCCTCCAATCTGGGCTGTGCTTCTTCACTGTCTTTTGATAAAGAGAGGTTCCTAATTGTAATGGGTGGCAATTGTCCAGTGATTTTCTTTATTGTTAGTGTGTTTTGTAGGGACTAGCTAAGCAAACCCTAAATCTGTAGGGCAGGCAATTGGGAAGGTAGGACCATGAGCAGCCTGGCCCATTATGGGCACCAGCTGAAGCTCACTCACAGGCAAGAAGGTAGAATGGCAGATCTCCAGCAGTCTTGGACAGCACAGCCCGAGTTACTTTTATTGTTCACAGGTAGCAATTAGGAAGGAACACCTAGGAGAAATGGGAGAGCGATTGCAGACCCAGGTGCCATTTGGAGTTGCCAAACTCAAGAAAGGCTTAAAGCCCTTTATTAAAGCTATTCCAGCTGTTTAAATCAGGTCCACAAAGGTAATGCCCTTTTTGATTAACTTAAAGTCAGCTGAAGCAACAAGGACCTACTGAACTATATTCAATATTTCAATGTTTTATAATAACCTGTAAGGGAAGGGGGCTTCCAAGGTGACACAGTAGTAAAGAATCCACCTGCCAATGCAGGAGACACAGGACACCTTGGTTCAATCCCTGAATCAGGAAGATCCCCTGAAGTAGTAAATGGCAGCATGCTCCAGTATTCTTGCCTGGAAAATTCCATGGACAGAGGAGCCTGGTGAGCTACAGTCCATGGGGTCGCAAAAGAGTCAGACACGACTGAGCGCATGCAGACACATAAGGGAAAGGAGTCTGAAAAAATATATATACATTTATTATATGTATATATAATTGAATCACTGTGCTGTATACCTGAAACTAACATGACACTCTAAATCAATTATACTTAAATAAAAAAAAAAAAAAACACAAGTCAACTAACTATGAACTTGAATCACATTTGCAAAATCCCTTTACAGGAATCCTCCTACAGTGTTGGTGGCACTGTCAATTGATACAACCATTATTGAGAACAATATGGAGGTTCCTTAAAAAACTAAGAGTAGAGCTACCATATGATCCAGCAATCTCACTGCTGGATGTATGTCCAGAGAAAATCATGGTTCAAAAGAACACATGCACCCCTATGTTCATTGCAGCACTATTTACAATAATCAAGCTGTGGAAGCAACCTAAATGGGCACTGACAAATGAATGGATAGAGAAGGTGTGGTACATATATACAAAAGAATATTACCCAGCCATTAAAAAGAATGAAACAATGCCATTTATGGCAACACTGATGGAAATGGAGATTATCATACTAAGTGAAATAAGTCAGATAGAGAAGGATAAATATATGATATTGCTTATATGCAGAATCTAAAAAATGATACAAATGAATTTATTTACAAAACAGAAGCATGGACTTATAGAATGAACTTACGGTTGGTTACCAGGGAGAGAGGAGAAGGGAGGTATAAATTGGAAATTTGGCATTGACTTGTACTCTACACACTACTATGTTTAAAATAGATAACCAACAAGGACCTACTATATAGCACAGGGAACTGTGTTCAATGTTTTGTAATAACCTAAGTGGAAAAATAATTTGCACAAGAATAAATAGATGTATAACTGAATCACTTTGCTATACACCTGAGAGTAACACATCATTGTTAATCAACTCTACTCCAATATAAAATAAAAAATTTTTAAAATCCCTTTACAACAGAACCCAGATTAGACCTGAGCATGCTACAAAATGGCTGTTGCTTTCCTTCCATTTCCTCACTTTTGCCAGAGTCTCCTTTAAAACTCTAGTTCAGCCTAGTCAAGTTAGCATATCAAATAGTTATCACAGATATTCCTCTCTGTTACCTTTCAGAACTGCAGTGTTAATATGGGAGCCCAGTGTGGCCATTTAAATTGAAATTAATTGAAATTAAATAAAATTAAGAATCCAGTTTCTCAACACAGGAGCCAAGTGTCAAGTGCTCAATAATCACATGTAGATACTACGTTAGCGCAGAAAGACAGTATCTCCGTCATCTCAGCAAGCTGTATTGGATAGTGCTATTTCAGAAACTTCATTGTTTTGCCTTTAAATTTAGGTCTCTGACATTTGGAGTTTATCTTTTATTTTAGTTTCTATTATTTTTTAATTTCATTTTTCAATATAAGATGAAATAGGAGTCAAGATTTATTTTTTTCCATATGAAAATCTAATTACTTGACTTACTACTATTTATTGAAAAATCTGCCATTCTTGCTACATTTCATGGCTGGCTTGGTTATAAACTAGTTGATCTGAATGGTCTGTTTCTTGGCTTCTTACTATGTTTTATTTGCTTACTATTTAATTCTTATACCAATACCACCTTATCTTAATCCCTCCACTGGAGAAGGGAATGGCAAACCACTTCAGTATTCTTTCCTTGAGAACCCCATAAACACTATGAAAAAGGCAAAATGATAGGATACTGAAAGAGGAATTCCCCAGGTCAGTAGGTGCCCAATATGCTACTGGAGATCAGTGGAGAAATAAATCCAGAAAGAATGGAGAGATGGAGCCAAAGCAAAAACAATACCCAGTTGTGCATGTGACTGGTGATAGAAGCAAGGTCCGATGCTGTAAAGAGCAATATTACATAGGAACCTGAAATGTCAGGTCCATGAATCAAGGCAAATTGGAAGTGGTCAAACAAGAGATGGCAAGAGTAAGCGTCAACATTCTAGGAATCAGTGAACTAAAATGGACTGGAATGGGTGAATTTAACTCAGATGACCATTATATCTACTACTGTGGGCAGGAATCTCTGAGAAGAAATAGAGTAGCCATCATGGTCAACAAAAGAGTCCGAAATGCAATACTTGGATGCAATCTCAAAAACGACAGAATGATCTCTGTTTGTTTCAAAGTCAAACCATTCAGTATCACAGTAATTTAAGCCTATGCCCCAACCAGTAATGCTGAAGAAGCTGAAGTTGAACGGTTTTACGAAGAACTACAAGACCTTTTAGAACTAACACCCAAAAAGATGTCCTTTTCATTATAGGGGACTGGAATGCTAAAGTAGGAAGTCAAGAAACACTTGGGGTAACAGGCAAATTTGGCCTTGGAGTATGGTATGAAGCTGGGCAAAGGCTAATAGAGTTTTGCCAAGAGAACACAATGGTCATAGCAAACACCCTCTTCCAACAACACAAGAGAAGACTCTACACATGGACATCACCAGATGGTCAACACCAAAATCAGATTGATTATATTCTTTGCAGCCAAAGATGGAGAAGCACTATACAGTTAACAAAAGCAAGACCAGGAGCTGACTGTGGCTCAGATCATGAACTCCTTATTGCCAAATTCAGACTTAAATAGAAGAAAGTAGGGAAAACACTAGACCATTCAGGTATGACCTAAATCAAATCCCTTACAGTGGAAATACAGTGGAAGTGAGAAATAGATTTAAGGGCCTAGATCTGATAGATAGAGTGCCTGATGAACTATGGAATGAGGTTCGTGACATTGTACAGGAGACAGGGATCAAGACCATCTCAATGGAAAAGAAATGCAAAAAAGAAAAATGGCTGTCTAGGGAGTCCTTACAAATTGCTATGAAAAGAAGAGAAGCAAAAAGCAAAGGAGAAAAGGAAAGATAAAAGCATCTGAATGCACAGCTCCAAAGAATAGCAAGGAGAGATAAGAAAGCCTTCCTCAGGGATCAATGCAAAGAAATAGAGGAAAACAACAGAATGGGAAGGACTAGAGATTTCTTCAAGACAATTAGAGATACCAAGGGAACATTTCATGCAAAGATGGGCTTGGTAAAGGACAGAAATGGTCTGGACCTAACAGAAGCAGAAGATATTAAGAAGAGGTGGCAAGAATACATAGAAGAACTGTACAAAAAGATTTTCACGAACCAGATAATCACAATGGTGTGATCACTCACCTAGAGCCAGACATCCTGGAATGTGGAGTCAAGTGGGACTTACGAAGCATCACTACGAACAAAGCTAGTGGAGGTGATGGAATTCCAGCTGAGCTGTTTCAAATCCTGAAAGATGATGCTATGAAAATGCTGAACTCAATATGCCAGCAAATTTGGAAAACTCAGCAGTGGCCACAGGACTGGAAAAGGTCAGTTTTCATTCCAATCCCAAAGAAAGGCAATGCCAAAGAATGCTCAAACTACCACACAATTGCCCTCATCTCACATGCTAGTAAAGTAATGCTCAAAATTCTGCAAACCAGGCTTCAGCAATACGTGAACCGTGAACTCCCAGATGTTCAAGTTGGTTTTAGAAAAGGCAGAGGAACCAGAGATCAAATTGCCAACATCTGCTGGATCATGGAAAAAGCAAGAGAGTTCCAGAAAAACATCTGTTTCTGCTTTATTGACTATGCCAAAGCCTCTGACTGTGTGGATCACAACAAACTGTGGAAAATTCTGAAAGAGATGGGAATACCAGACCGCTTTACCTGCCTCTTGAGAAACTTGTATGCAGGTCAGGAAACAACAGTTGGAACTGGACATGGAACAACAGACTGGTTCCAAATAGGAAATGGAGTATGTCAAGGCTGTATATTGTCATCCTGCTTACTTGACTTACATGCAGAGTACATCATGAGAAACTGTGCTGGAAGAAGCACAAGCTGGAATCAAGATTGCTGGGAGAATTATCAGTAACCTCAGATATGCAGATGACACCACCCTTATGGTAGAAAGTGAAGAGGAACTAAAAAGCCCCTTGATGAAAGTGAAAGAGGAGAGTGAGAAAGTTGGCTTAAAGCTGAACATTCAGAAAATGAAGATCATGGCATGCGGTCCCATCACTTCATGGGAAATAGATGGGGAAACAGTGGAAACAGTGTCAGACTTTATTTTTGGGGCTCCAAAATCACTGCAGATGGTGACTGCAGCCATGAAATTAGAAGACGTTTACTCTTTGGAAGAAAAGTTATGACCAACCTAGATAGCATATTCAAAAGCGGAGACATTGCTTTGCCAATAAAGGTCCGTCTAGTCAAGTCTATGGTTTTTCCAGTGGTCATGTATGGATGTGAGAGTTGGACTAGAAAGAAAGCTGAGCACTGAAGAATTGTTGCTTTTGCACTGTGGTGTTGGAGAAGACTCTTGAGAGTCCCTTGGACTGCAAGGAGATCCAGCCAGTCCATTCTAAAGGAAATCAGTCCTGGGTGTTCATTGGAAAGACTGATGCTAAAGCTGAAATTCCAGTACTTTGGCCACCTCATGCAAAGAGTTGAGTCATTGGAAAAGACTCTGATGATGGGAGGGATTGAGGGCATGAGGAGAAGGGGACGACAGAGGATGAGAGGGCAGGATGGCATCACCGGTTCAATGGACATGAGTTTGAATAGACTGTGGGAGTTGGTGATGAACAGGGAGGCCTGGCATGCTGCAATTTATGGGCTCTCAAAGAGTTGGACACGACTGAACGACTGAACTAACTGACTGATTGATAATGAAAACTTTCCAATTGCTTTTCTTCTTCAAGATTGCCTTGACGATTTTTGACCTTTTACATTTTTATTTGTGCTTTGGAGTCAGCTTGTCTATTTACACAAATTATTATCTGGAGTTTTCATATGTATTATATTAAATCTATAAATTAATTTTCAATAAATCATAACTTTTTAAAAATTTTAATGCTATCAATTATTGTCCAATTTGTCAAATAATGTTCTCAGACACTTCCTATTAACAATGAGTGATGTACCTATTTCTGTTCTTGTCACTACTAAATAATACCAATCTTCAGACATATATATTATCTGATGAATAAAAATATATGTTTTTAATTCAAATTTCCTAATTTCTCATATGACTGAACATTTTTTCCATTTGAATTTCTTTTTCTGTGGATTGATTTTTACTTAATTGTACTTGTGCTAATTCAATTATAGGTCTCTTTGTGGTAGATCTCATATGGATGTTGTGTTTTGCCAAAAATTTTCACTTTCATCTCAGGTTCAAAGGATTTGTTAACAAAATCAGCCACTTGTTATATACAAATAAATAATACCAATATTTATTAGAGAATTATCCAGCTTACTCTCAATATACTAATATTAAAAGAAAGAGAAATAGAAATAGCAGAGGCTGCTGCTGCTGCTAAGTGGCTTCAGTCGTGTCCGACTCTGTGCGACCCCGTAGACGGAAGCCTGAAAAAGCCGTGCAGTTATGTCTGAGTGCGTGTGTATCTGTGTGTTTGTGTGCTAGTAGCTCTTCTTTTTTTCTCATCACATGACACAGTACTGTTCTACCTTCAGGTCCTGGGCCTCAAAAACTAATAGTTGCTCCTCAAATGAAGAAAAGCCCTTTGTCATTTCCTGTGTCATGATTCTCTTCTGTTCTTCAGTTCCTTCTTCCTCTTGTCATTCCACTCTCAATTCTTTTCACTTTTGTTTTCCATTGTCATCGCTTGACACTTAGCAGTACCAGCTACATCACCGCTGCTGCTTTTACACTTGCTTCTCATTCTAGTATTCTTTTAAAAAAAATCAATTTGTTTACTGTAATTGGAGGCTAATTTACTTTACTTTTGTGGTGGATTTTGCCATACATTGACATGAATCAGCCATGAGTGTACATGTGTCCTCCTATCCCGAACAGCCCTCCCATGCCCCTCCCCACCCCATCCCACTAGGTTGTCCCATTGCACCAGCTTTGAGTGCCCTGCTTCATGCATCGAATTTGCACTGGTCATCTATTTCACATATGGTAATATACATGTTTCATTGCTATTCTCTCAAATCATCCCACCTTCGCCTTCTCCCATAGAGTCCAAAAGTCTATTCTTTATATCTGTGTCTCTTCTGCTGTCTCACATATAAGGGTTGTCGTTACTATCTTTCTAAATTCCATAAATATGTGTTAATATACTGTATTGGTGTTTTTCTTTCTGGCTTACTTCACTCTGTGTAATAGGCTCCAGTTTTATCCACGTCATTAAAACTGACTCAAATGTGTTCTTTTTAGTAGCTGAGTAATATTCCATTATGTATATGTACCACAACTGTCTTATCTATTCATCTGCTGATGAACATCTAGGTTGCTTCCATTTCCTAGCTATTATAATCAGTGCTGCAATGAACATTGGGATACATGTGTCTCTTTCAGTTCTGGTTTCCTCAATGTATATGCCCAGCAGTGGGATTGCTGGGTCAAATGGCAATTCTATTTCCAGTTTTTTAAAGAATCTCAACACTGTTCTACATAGTGGCTGTACTAGTTCCACTCCAGTATTCTTGCTGGGAGAATTCCATGGACAGAGCAGCCTGATAGGCTATAGTCCATGTAGTCACAAAAGAGTCGAACATGACTGAGTGACTTACAGTAACACCAGACATTCTGGACTAGAAATAAAGTTTCTGTACTACTCTATACAGTAGTGTACAACAAACTTGTAGAGGTTGCCTACACATGACAATGTACGCCAGACACATTAACTTACATGATTGGACACGTGAATGCACATTCACATCTTTGAAATTTTGCAGTTTGAAGGCTCATATGTAAGCAATTTTACTGTATAGATGAATTATCTTCAGGCTGGCTGACAAAACAGACTTCGACAGTGGTGATAGGTGGCGTACGGAAAGGCCTTGGCATGCTGTGGTTGTACAACTGTTAAAATTTACTTCTGCAGTAAACTCATAGGGGATACTGGCAGGGTGGAATGCATTGGTGGGAACAATACCTCAGGCATTTGAGATGTTTGGAGAGGTAGTAATTTGAAGAATCTAGGAATGGATAGCTGCTGTTGGGGGCCATTGCATTAGGTAAAGAACATGCAATACCAAAATATTAACAGATCAATCAGTAATTAAAAGCTAAATGTTAAGTCAGACGCTCTTCTCGGCAGCATAGAAAGAGGTTGTACTTCTAAGACAGGAAACAGAAACAGAATGGAGAATCAGGCTCAGGACCTAAGGATCAAAGTAGCAAAGCTCCACAGGAATGACACAGGTTAGAGACCCATGGAAATTTTTAGGAGGTGAGGTTGAAACCATTATATATTTAAACATTCATGACTGTACCTTTTAGCTCTCCCACTGAATCTTTCCTGATCCACTAGACAGGCATTATAGGTATGAAAATTAGGAGAATTTGACTCTATCACTATGAAATGATTTTTGTTTTGATATTTGTGATTAGAATGGTAGCTCCAATTGTCTTCTCTTGCCATTTTCCTTCATTTCTTTTAGTTCTTTAAAACTACCTGGATCGTTTGCTACTTAGAAAGCTTCTCCAATTCAATTATGCAATTTTTGAGATGTATCAGGAATACTTGGAGGATAAAGATTCAAGAAAAATTTTCAGAGGAGTAACAGTTAAAAAAAAAAAAAAAGCTTTATGACTCAGGGAAAACAGAACCCCTGATGTTTTTCAATGCTAAAAATCAACTCACAATAATGGAAAACCTGAAAAATAAGAAAATTCATTTGAAGGACCAGTACATGTGGAAAAAAGAACAACATGGAATTAGGAAAAAGAAATTAATATTAAATAAAAGGTAAAATTAAAGTGACTAGTCAACAAGAAAGGATGTGAAGCTTTATTACTAAGGCTGCTTCATAGGATACCAGCCTAAATTGAAATGAACAAATTCCTAAATGTCAATATTGACAGAATAATGGAAAAGATCGCTTTTACTTGCCTCATGTGTGCAATGAAAGAACTTTTTATAATCACATAAGTCAGAAAGATATTCCTTCTTACTTTTCCATTGTCCTCTTTTAAAAGTAAATCAGAAATATAGAGATGCCAATAAAAACTAATATTGAGAGTCCTTCATGGACTTGTACTTTTCTAAATGCTAAACTTTCAGAAGATGAAATGACAAGAAATCCCTAGGACATTTACTCTGCTGGGGCAGAAAGATCATCTGAGAATATAGTTTTCTTATTATTTGGTAGAACTTCAGGGTGAGGTATGCACAATATATAGAACGTATTCTTGCCTGTGAAAGCCAGATGAAACTATGTTCAGATATTCACTAGGCTTTTTATTTAAAAGAAACCAAAAATAATATCTAATATTATCTTATATAACCAGATTATAGCAGTGACAATTCCAATATGGATGAGCCTTGTGCTATATTCAAATGTATCTGAAAAAGACAAAATTGTCATCATTTTTCTTTCTACTAATATGTATTTTTCAGTGACTTCACTGAGTATCAGAAACCTCTGCATAGAGTGATATCAGGTGGAAAATATGACTCTCCACTTAGAATTTTAAAAGGTCTTGATTTACAAAGTTTCTATTATTCTCTACAAATTTTCCAGAGTTTTCACAATAGCTTTTTAGCTGCATTTTATTCATAGTCCAGCTTTGTAAAAAATGTGTAAATTAAAATCAGAATATAGTTCAGGAGCTGGCTTTGTTAATTTATCCTAATTTGTCAAGCCTGGGGCATCATTGTCATCCCCCTGGGTGCTGTACTTCCTGTAATGTTGAGGCCCTGGGAGAAGTTCAGGGCTTGTTTTATTAAGTCCTTCCTCTCCTCCCTCCTGCCTCACTTCAGCTTCTGACATTTGAAGTCTTGGAAAAGTCGTCTGAGGATGGAGGCATGTAGGAGTTGCCAACTGAGCTTTGTATTTGGCACTGTCTTGCCTGGCAGTTTTTCAACATTTTGTGAAAAATAAATGGGTCAATTAACTACATTTCTGTGAGTATTATGAATCCAAATGATCTTCTTTGTAAAAATGAAAATGCTAACTGATATTTTCAAGCTGCAATACAGACTCATATTAAGATAATTTATCTTGAAATAACCCTTCCACAGGATTTTAGCGAGTGCTGGTGAAAGATATTCAGGGCATATTCTTCTCACAGAAAGTTTCCAATCTCAAGGGAGTAGCAAATACATTCACAGTGAACAGAACAAGTGCAGATGAATAGAAATGTTAGAAGATAATTAGCCAGTCAAACTTCAGTGGGAATCAGAATCAATTGGAAGGCTTGTTAAAACATAAATGGGTAGGTCCACCTCACTGTTTCTGACAATAGTCCTAGGGGTGGAGTCTGAAAATTTGCATTTCTAACTAACTCCAAGTTAATGTTGATTCTGCTGGCCTGGCAACCGCACTGATTGTAGACAGATTCTGAGAATTTGCTATAATTAGGGATGAAGATCTGATACAGAGAAACTTGTATTTAGAGGGGACCAATGAGTGTCAAAAGCAGTATGAGTCACGCAGGGAAAAAATGAATAGAACTTTTGCAAAGTTCTTTCTCATGTACATCTTGAACCTTGGTTAGTTAAAAGGAGTTTAAATAGCATCATCCTCATTTTATTAATAAGCAAAGAGAGGGTCAGTTCAGTTCAGTTCTGTTCAGTTGCTCAGTCATGTCTGACTCTTTGAGACCCCATGAATTGCAGCACACCAGGCCTCCCTGTTCATCACCATCTCTTGGAGTTCACTCAGACTCATGTCCATCGAGTCCGTGATGGCATCCAGCCATCTCATCCTCGGTCGTCCCCTTCTCCTCCTGCACTCAATCCCTCCCTTCTAATGAGTCAACTCTTTGCATGAGATGGCCAAAGTACTGGAGTTTCAGCTTTAGCATCATTCCTTCCAAAGAAATCCCAGGGCTGATCTCCTTACTGGTTGGATCTCCTTGCAGTCCAAGGGACTCTCAAGAGTCTTCTCCAACACCACAGTGCAAAACCATCAATTCTTCAGCGCTCAGCCTTCTTCACAGTCCAACTCTCACATCCATACATGACCACAGGAAAAACCATAGCCTTGACTAGACAGACTTTAGTCAGCAAAATAATATCTCTGCTTTGAATATGCTATCTAGGTTGGTCATAACCTTTCTTCCAAGGAGTAAGCATCTTCTAATTTCATGGCTGCAGTCACCATCTGCAGTGATTTTGGAACCCCAAAAATAAAGTCTGACACTGTTTCCACTGTTTCCCCATCTATTTCCCATGAAGTGATGGGACCACATGCCATGATCTTCGTTTTCTGAATGTTGAGCTTTAAGCCAACATTTTCACTCTCCTCTATCACTTTCATCAAGAGGCTTTTTAGTTCCTCTTCACTTTCTGCCATAAGGGTGGTGTCATCTGCATATCTGAGGTTACTGATATTTCTCCCAGCAATCTTGATTCCAGTTTGTGTTTCTTCCAGCCCAGCGTTTCTCATGAGGTACTCTGCATAGAAGTGAAATAAGCAGGGTGACAATATACAGCCTTGACGTACTCCTTTTCCTATTTGAACCAGTCTGTTGTTCCATGTCCAGTTCTAACTGTTGCTTCCCTGACCTGCATACAGATTTAAGACAGGCTAAATGACTTACCCAAGATGGCACAGCTAACACAGTGCAGACCTACTACTCCAATCTAATCCACTAGTGTGTCCAATTTTCACACATATTTGTGCAGAGGAATGCTGTTGATGACCTTTGGGTTGGGAAGATTCCTTGGAGAAGGAGATGGCAACCTACTCAAGTATTCTTGCCTGGAGAATTCCATGGACAAAGAAGCCTGGCAATCTACAGTCCATGGGGTCGCAAAGAGTCGGACACGACTGAGTGACTAACATACAAACACATGCTGTTGATGAGAATGTTGGAAATCATAAAGAGAGAGTCCTGGAGATCAGGATTCCAGTGAAATTTAAAGGATAGTAAGTTATAAAGGATAGGGAAACACGGTGTGAATGTCTTGGACTACCATGGGCAAAGATGCAGTGGTAAGAACGTAGTATCTCTATATAAGAGAGGGCAAATAGGGTCTCTCTGACTTTGGATGTAGCAGGGGATGGATGAGAGTGTCAAATCAAAAGTAAATAAGGAAGGGTCCCCCTGCAGACCTAACTGTGTAGATGCAAATATTATGGATGTAAATGAAGAGACCCTCTCAAATGTCAAGTAGAGAGGAGGTGGTCATGGGGCAGGTAGAGAGGCTTCTTTTAGCCTTAGTCCTGGGCTTCCCAGGTGGCTCAGTGATAAAGAATCCACCTGCCAATGTGGGAGGCATGGGTTTGATCCCTGGGTTGGGCAGATCCCTGGAGAAGGAAATGAAAACCCATTCCAGTATTGTTGCTTGGGAAATCCCATGGACAGAAGAGCCTGGTGGGTTACAGTCCATAGGGTCACAAGAGTAAGCAACTAAAGCACCACCACATGGGACGATGCATGACAAGCTTTCAGTGAAGGACCACACAAAGATAATTTTTAATAGTCCTGAGAGAGTCACTGTTTAAGAAGTCACTTTTTAAGAAAAGCTTAATATTTATTTAGAGTTCAGGTAAGAACCTTGAACTAGTAACTTCCTGACCTTAAAAGTTACAGGTGTGAATGAGGAAACCCTTATTGCAGGAGTTGGAGTATCACACAGGAAGCATGTAAAGGACTGTTTTGCATTCCATACAACTGAAGAAGGACTGATACTAAAGCTGAAGCTCTAATACTTTGGCCACCTGATGCAAAGAGAACTCGTTGGAAAAGACCCTGATGCTGGGAAAGACTGAAGGCAGGAGAAGAACAGAATGATAGAGGATGAGATGGTGGGATGGCATCATTGACCCAATGGACATAAGTTTCAGCAAACTCAGGGAGCTAGTGAAGGACAGGGAAGTCTGACATGCTACAATCCATGGGGTTGCAAAGAGTCAGATCAACTGAGCAACTGAACAACAACAAATCTGGAGATTACTGTTGCTGATAAAAGCAGAGGTGTTTACACAACTGCCCCCAAGTTACTCTACTGAAACAGTAAGAGGTCCTTAGGAAAAGGGCCAAAGTGAGAAAAGTCATGAAAACAAATAGGCAAACCATTCTTGGGATAGTAAATGAATCACAGAAAGTGTGGGGAGTTTTCAGAATAGTCTTTAGAATTGATTGCCTACAATTTCTGAATCCTTGCCTTGAGAACCCCATGAAGAGTATGAAAAGGCAAAATGATAGGATACCAAAGAGGAACTCCCCAAGTCATTAGGTGCCCAATATGCTACTGGAGATCAGTGGAGAAATAACTCCAGAAAGAATGACGGGATGGAGCCAAAGAAAACCAGTAACCAGTTGTGCATGTGACCAGTGATAGAAGAAAGGTCTGATGCTGTAAAGAGCAATATTGCATAGGAACCTGGAATGTCAGGTCCATGAATCAAGGCAAATTGGAGGTGGTCAAACAAGAGATGGCAAGGGTGAATGTCGATATTCTAGGAATAAGCGAACTAAAATGGACTGGAATGGGTGAATTTAACTCAGATGACCATTATATCTACTACTGCGGGCAGGAATACTTCAGAAGAAATGGAGTAGCCATCATGGTCAACAAAAGAGTCCAAAATGCAGTACTTGGATACAATCTCAAAAATGACAGAATGATTTCAGTTCGTTTCCAAGGCAAACCATTCGATATCACAGTTATCCAAGTCTATGCCCCAACCAGTAATGCCGAAGAAGCTGAAGTTGAATGGTTT
The DNA here is from genome assembly GCA_917880005.1 of Nanger dama. NCBI lineage: Eukaryota > Metazoa > Chordata > Mammalia > Artiodactyla > Bovidae > Nanger > Nanger dama. The sequence goes on from CAKJTW010000088.1 coordinate 5,138,107, forward strand.
TATGAAGACCTACAAGACCTTTTAGAACTAACACCCAAAAAAGATGTCCTTTTCATTATAGGGGACTGGAATACAAAAGTAGGAAGTCAAGAAAAACCTGGAGTAACAGGCAAATTTGGCCTTGGAATGCAGAATGAAGCAGGGCAAAGACTAATAGAGTTTTGCCAAGAAAATGCACTGGTCATAGCAAACACCCTCTTCCAACAACACAAGAGAAGACTCTACACATGGACATCACCAGATGGTCAACACCAAAATCAGATTGATTATATTCTATGCTGCCAAAGATGGGGAAAATCTATACTGTCAAGAAAAACAAGACCAGGAGCTGACTGTGGCTCAGATCATGAACTCCTTATTACCAAATTCAGACTGAAATTGAAGAAAGTAGGGAAAACACTAGACCATTCAGGTATGACCTAAATCAAATTCCTTATGATTATACAGTAGAAGTGAGAAATAAATTTAAGGGACTAGATTTGACAGATAGAGTGCCTGATGAACTATGGATAGAGGTTCGTGACATTGTACAGGAGACAGGAATCAAGATCATCCCCATGGAAAAGAAATGCAAAAAATCAAAATGGAATTCTGGGGAGGTCTTACAAATAGCTGTGAAAAGAAGAGAGGTGAAAAGCAAAGGAGAAAAGGAAAGATATAAGCATCTGAATGCAGAGATCCAAAGAATAGCAAGAAGAGATAAGAAAGCCTTCTTCAGCGATCAATGCAAAGAAATAGAGGAAAACAACAGAATGGGAAAGACTAGAGATCTCTTCAAGAAAATTAGAGATACCAAGGGAACATTTCATGAACAGATGGGCTCGATAAAGGACAGAAATGGTCTGGACCTAACAGAAGCAGAAGATATTAAGAAGAGGTGGCAAGAATACATGGAAGAACTGTACACAAAAGATCTTCATGACCCAGATAATCATGATGTGATCACTAATCTAGAGCCAGACATCTTGGAATGTGAAGTCAAGTGGGCCTTAGAAAGCATCACTATGAACAAAGCTAGTGGAGGTGATGGAATTTCAGTTGAGCTGTTTCAAATCCTGAAAGATGATGCTGTGAAAGTGCTGCACTCAAGATGCCAGCAAATTTGGAAAACTCAGCAATGGCCACAGGACTGGAAAAGGTCAGTTTTCATTCCAATCCCAAAGAAAGGCAATGCCAAAGAATGCTCAAGCTAATACACAATTGCACTCATCTCACATGCTAGTAAAGTAATGCTCAAAATTCTCCAAGCCAGGCCTCAGCAATACATGAACCGTGAACTCCCTGATATTCAAGCTGGTTTTAGAAAAGGCAGAGGAACCAGAGATCAAATTGCCAACATCTGCTGGATCATGGAAAAAAGCAAGAGAGTTCCAGAAAAACATCTATTTCTGCTTTATTGACTATGCCAAAGCCTCTGAGTGTGTGGATCACAACAAACTGTGGAAAATTCTGAAAGAGATGGGAATACCAGACCACCTTACCTGCCTCTTGAGAAATCTGTATGCAGGTCAGGAAGCAACAGTTAGAACTGGACATGGAACAACAGACTGGTTCCAAATAGGAAAAGGAGTATGTCAAGGCTGTATATTGTCACCCTGTTTATTTGACTTATATGCAGAGTACATCATGAGAAACACCGGACTGGAAGAAACACAAGCTGGAATCAAGATTGCTGGGAGAAATATCAATAACCTCAGATATGCAGATGACACCGCCTTTATAGCAGAAAGTGAAGAGGAGCTAAAAAGCTTCTTGATGAAAGTGAAAGTGGAGAGTGAAAAAGTTGGTTTAAAGCTCAACATTTAGAAAACGAAGATCATGGCATGTGGTCCCATCACTTCATGGGAAATAGATGGGGAAACAGTGGAAACAGCATCAGACTTTATTTTTTGGGCTCCAGTATCACTGCAGATGGTGACTGCAGCCATGAAATTAGAAGATGCTTACTCCTTGGAAGAAAAGTTATGACCAACCTAGATAGCATATTCAAAGCAGAGATATTATTTTGCTGACTAAAGTCCGTCTAGTCAAGATTATGGTTTTTCCTGTGGTCGTGTATGGATGTGAGAGTTGGACTGTGAAGAAGGCTGAGTGCCAAAGAGTTGATGCTTTTGAACTGTGGTGTTGGAGAAGACTCTTGAGAGTCCCTTGGACTGCAAGGAGATCCAACCAGTCCATTCTGAAGGAGATCAGCCCTGGGATTTCTTTGGAAGGAATGATGCTAAAGCTGAAACTCTAGTACTTTGACCACCTCATGTGAAGAGTTGACTCACTGGAAAAGACTCTGATGCTGGGAGGAGTTGGGCGCAGGAGGAGAAGAGGACGACAAAGGATGAGATGGCTGGATGGCATCACGGACTCAATGGCCATGAGTCTGAGTGAACTCCAAGAGATGGTGATGAACAGGGAGGCCTGGTGTGCTGCAGTTCATGGGGTTGCAAAGAGTCGGACACGACTGAGCGACTGAACTGAACTGAACTGAGCAGTTTCTGAAAACTTACTGTAATGAGTGATAGAGGTCTGATACAAGGAAACCTACATGACAGACAAGGGGCCAATGTGGGATAAAACAAGAAAGAGTCCTGCAGGAAAGAATAAGTAGAACTTGCACAATGATAGGACTTCCCAGATGGCTCTAGTAGTGAAGAACCCATCTGGCAGTGCAGGAGACATAAGAGACCCAGGTTCAATCCCTGGGTTTGGAAAATCCTTTGGAGGAGGGTACAGCAACCCACTCCAGTATTCTTGCCTGGAGAATCCCATGGACAGCGGAGCCTGGTGGGCTACAGTCCATAGGGTCGCAAAGAGTCGGACATGACTGAAGTGGCATGGCAGATGCACACACATACACACAGTGATAGGAAAAGTTAATTCAGAGGCAGAGCAAAAGGTTCCTCCCATAGGGATTTCACTACTGTGAGGAATGCCCTCACCCTCATTCCAAAACAATGTAAATATCTTCTGGCTAAAAAATGCCACCACATTTGATAGCCTTCTTCTGGGAGGTTTCCTAAGATGTTCACTGACTTGAATTTACCCATTATATCTATCAACAAATGTAACTACCAACCTACTACATCTACTTAATTCCTTATCATCCACCCGCATCTTTTATGATCAAAGTTGCTATTTAGTAATAGCCACTTTGAAGATTTTAGGCTAAAATTCCTACATGCTTATTCTATGCTATGACTCTTGATTCTCAATCACTATTATTAATTCATATGGAAGGAAAGAGCCAGATTTTTTTCAAAATTATTATTTTTTTATTTTTAATTTTTAATTTTTAAAATTTATTTTATTGAATGACAGTTGATTGACAATATTGTGTTAATTTCTACTGTATAGCAAAGTGACTCAGTTATACATATATGCACATTGTTTTTCATATTCTTTTTCATTATGGTTTATCACAAGATATTGAATACAATTCCCTGTGCTATACAGTAAGGCCTTGTTTATCCATTATATATATATATATATATATATATATATTTACTTTACAATATTGTATTGGTTTTGCCACATATCAAAAATCCAGAGACTTCTCTGCTTGTAGTTTTTGATTACCTACCTCTATGAGCAACTTAGTACTTGCTCTCATTTGACTGCACAGTTTTCCCATTTTAATTTTTAAAAATAAATGTAGCTTAGTTGTACATTTTACCAGCAAAATAGAATATATGAATTTTAGATACATTCCAGGAGTATAACCTTGAATTCACTCTTGACTAATATGACAAAAAAAAAAAAAGCGCCCCTCATTCTATGACTAGAGGACAGTCAAGAGGCACGCAAGCACCCATTTCTTTAGACTCTGAAATGTATCCTCTCATTAACGTAGACCTTCAGAGAGCCACACAGCTGGACCATGTTGGGGTTTTTGTTTGTTTTGCTTCTTGGACCGTGTTCTTTTTCCAATCTGTTCCCGCCTTCTGCCCCTCCCCTCCCTCAATCTGTTATGAATCACTCTTTGACTTCATGTCACTGATATATGTTGTTGTTTAGGCACTAAGTCTTGTCCAACTCTTTGTGGCCGCATGGACTGTAGTACACTAGGCTCCTCTGTCCATGGGATTTCCCAGGCAAGAATACAGGAGTGGGTTGCCATTTCCTCCTCCAGGGGTTTTCCTGACCCAGGGATCAAACCCTGGCCTTTTGCATTGCAGGTGGATTCTTTAGCATTGAACTACCAGGAAAGCCCATCATTGATCTATACTGAGGGACATTACAAGGAAAAGTTCAATAAAAGTAGTTCTGTTGTATTTATTGTAAAATGTTTCTGACAAAGTTTTTTTGTTTGTTTGTTACATTAATTATCCCTTTTTAGATGACTCCATGAAAGAAATTCCTGTCTGCATTCTACCTCTGATAGCCTTTTGGTTTTTATTTTTGGTCACATAGAATAACTTTTTTTTTTTCCCTTTGAGTTGATCTGGAAAACTTAGAGACCAATTCATCATTCCTTTCTAGTGATTGCATAGGTCTTTACACTAAGTATTTTGCTTCCTAACATCACATCTGGCTTCAACTTGTTTTTATTATGTACATGTTCTGCAACTTGCTTATTGTATCACTTGCTTTATATTTATTTCCATTTTTTGCTGCTATACATACATGTGCGTACTATATATATATATATATATATATATATATATATTTAAAATCTGCCTAATTGTGAGTTCAAATCTGTTCTCTGTCTCCCTCCCTCCCACTAAATTCGTCCTCAAGAATGAAGAGTGCTGGAATGGATCAGAGCACGTGACACCACTGTGATTTTGGAATTATACTGTATATTGAGATTCATCCATGATACTGTATGCATTGATAATTCATTTCTTTTTATTACTGAATGATACTCCCTTGTATGAAAATACCCCAATTTGTTTATCCATTCACATAATGGACATTTGGGTTGTCTCATGTTTGGGGCCACTACAAATAAAGTTTTTATGAACATTTGTGTATAGTCTTTGTGTGAATATATGCCCTCAAATCTCATAGGTAATTATTAATATTGTCACTACAGCTTTCTTTTGGGTAGTTTCTCATCATTTTACTTTTTAACTGTCTGTGCCTTGATATTTAAGTGTGTATTTTGTAGGAAGCATACAGTGGGATCTTGCTTTTTATCCAATCTGAAAATCTCTGCCTTTTAATGGGTTGTTTAGACTATTTACATTAATGCCGTTAGTGTATTCAGATTTACATTTACCATCATGCTATTTGTTTTCTATTTGTTGCATGTGTTGTTTGTTCTTCTTTTTCTGCTTTCTTTTAGATTTATTTTTTTAAATAATTCCATTTCATCCCTTTGTTGGCTTATTGGCAAGAACTCTTTGCCTTGTTCTTTTCGTGGTTACTTTATTATGTATTCAGTTCAGTAGCTCAGTTGTGTCCAACTCTGTGCAACCCCATGAATCGCAGCACACCAGGCCTCCCTGTTCATCACCAACTCCCGGAGTTCACTCAGACCCACATCCATCGAGTCAGTGATGCCATCCAGCCATCTCATTCTCAGTCGACCCCTTCTCCTCCTGCCCCCAATCCTTCTCAGCATCAGAGACTTTTCCAATAAGTCAACTCTTCACATGAGGTGGCCAAAGTACTAGAGTTTCAGCTTTAGCATCATTCCTTCCAAAGAAATTCCAGGGCTGATCTCCTTCAGAATGGACTGGTTGGATCTCCTTGCAGTCCAAGGGACTCTCAAGAGTCTTCTCCAACACCACAGTGCAAAAGCATCTATTCTTTGGTGCTCAGCCTTCTTCACAGTCCAACTCTCACATCCATACATGACCACAGGAGAAACCATAGCCTTGACAAGATGGACCTTAATCAGCAAAGTAATGCCTCTGCTTTTGAATATACTATCTAGGTTGGTCATAACTTTTCTTCCAAGGAGTAAGCATCTTCTAATTTCATGGCTGCAGTCACCATCTGCAGTGATTTTGGAGCCCCCAAAATAGTCTGACACTGTTTTCCCTGTTTTCCCATCTACTTCCCATGAAGTGATGGGACTGGATGCCATGCCCTTCGTTTTCTGAATGTTGAGCTTTAGGCCAACTTTTTCACTCTCCTCTTTTACTTTCATCAAGAGGATTTTTAGTTCCTCTTCACTGTCTACCATAAGGGTGGCGTCATCTTCATATCTGAGGTTATTGATATTTCTCCCGGCAATCTTCATTCCAGCTTGTGTTTCTTCCAGCCCAGCGTTTCTCATGAGGTACTCTGCATAGAAGTTAAATAAGCAGGGTGACAATATACAGCCTTGACATACTCCTTTTCCTATTTGGAACCAGTCTGTTGTTCCATGTCCAGTTCTAACTGTTGCTTCCTGGCCTGCATACAAGTTTCTCAAGAGGCTGGTCAAGTGGTCTGGTATTCCCATCTCTTTCAGAATTTTCCACAGTTTATTGTGATCCACACACTCAGAGGCTTTGGCATAGTCAATAAAGCAGAAATAGATGTTTTTCTGGAACTCTCTTGCTTTTTCCATGATCCAGCGGATTTGGGCAATTTGATCTCTGGTTCCTCTGCTTTTCTAAAACCAGCTTGAACATCTGGAAGTTCACAGTTCACGTATTGCTGAAGCCTGGCTTGGAGAATTTTGAGCATTACTTTACTAGCATGTGAGATGAGTGCAATTGGGTGGTAGTTTGAGCATTCTTTGGCATTGCCTTTCTTTGGGATTAGAATGAAAACTGACCTTTTCCAGTCCTGTGGCCACTGCTGAGTTTTCCAAATTTGCTGGCATATTGAGTGCAGCACTTTCACAGCATCATCTTTCAGGATTTGAAACAGCTCAACTGGAATTCCATCACCTCCACTAGCTTTTTAACTTGGTCAAATTCTATCTTCATTTGATAGTACCTCACTGCACATGAAGTATAAGAACTGAAAACCATATTTTTCCATTTGTTTCTTCCTGGCTTTGTGCTTTTGTTATTACATGTCTTACTGTCACATGTCATGTGAATCCCATGCTACATTATTTTTACCTTTGTTTAAGCATTCACTTATCTTTTAAAGAGATTTAAATAGCAAAGTTATCTCATATATTTACTCAAGTTGCTACCGTTCTGATGTGTTTCTTTCCTTTAGTATATTCAGATTTTCATTGGTATGGTTTTCTTTTTGCTTAATCAAGTTCCTTTAACATTTCTTGTAATATGAGTCTTCTGGTGATTAATTCTTTCAACACATTTATGTTTGAAAATTTCTTCATTTCACCTTCATTTTTGAATGTTACTTTTGCTAACTAGAGAATTCCAGGTTGACAATTTACTTCCTTTAGTACTTTAAAGGTGTTGATCTACTGTCCTTTTGCATTATTTCTGTTAAGAAAGCTGCTGTCATCCAACATACCTTTTTTTTTTCTGACTGCTTTTAAGATATTCTCTCTGGGATTGCTTTTGAGAGCTTGATTGTGGCGTGCCTTTGTCTGGTTTTCTTTCTTTGTTTCTGTGTGTGTGTGTGTGCTTCAGGTTCATTGATCCTCTTAGATCTCTAGGATTTTAGTTTGTGCCAAATTTGAAATTTGGGGTGCTATTTTTCTTCAAATACTTTTTTCCATTCCCATCTATCTTTCTTCTCCTTTAGGTATATCAATTACATGTACACTAGGTGTATAAATTTGTCCTATAGCTCTTTGGTGATCTGTTTATTTTGTAAAACTTTCTTTTCTGTATTTTATTGTCTTTGTTACTGATAGTTCCTAATACTATGTCTTTGAAGTCACTAATCATTTATTCTGCAACATCAAATCTCCCTTCCATCCCATCTAGTATATATTTTCGTATCACACATTGTTGTTTTTAATCTTTATAATTTTGATTTTAGTCTTTTAAAAAGTATTTCTTCAGTGTTTCTAGTTAACATGTACAGTCTTTCCTCTAACTCTTTGGACACATGAAATAAAGTTATATGGGTGGTAGTTTAGTTGCTAAGTCATGTCCACCTCTTGTGACCTCATGGACTGTAGCCTGCCAGGCTCCTCTGTCCATGGGATTCTTCAGGCAAGAATACTGAAGTGGTTTGCCATTCCCTTCTCTGGGGGATCTTCCAGACCCAGGAACTGAACCTGGCTCTCCTGCATTGCAGGCAGATTCTTTACCAACTGAGCTACAAGGGAAGAGTTATGTTAGAAGCTATTAATGTCATTGTCTACCACTTCAAATATCTGTGCCAGTTCTGGGTCTGTTGATTCATTGATTCATTGATTCATTATTCTCATTATGAGTTCTGCTTTGCTGCTTCCTTTCTTGCCTGATAATCTTTAATAGACTGTCAGACATTGTGAATCTTACTTTTACTTTTTTGGATGCTGGATATTTTTGTGTTCCTCTAAATATTCTTGATCTTGTGAGATTAAGTTACACTGATCTTTTGGGTCTTGCTTTTTACACCTGTTTGTGAAGAATGGAGGAACATTTAGTCTTGGGCTAATCGGTCTTTATTACTGAGGTAAAATTCATCTGACTCTACCCAACACTCCATGAATTATGAAAATTATCAGCCTGGCTGGTAAGAACAGACACTGTTAACAACCCTGTGTTATTACCAAGTATTGTTCCCACTAATCATTTGGGATGATGTTTTTCCTTGACCTTGGGTTGTCTCCTTACATTCTGCAGGTAGTTTCCTTATATGCACATGTTGAGGGGTATTTTGCTGAACACTTGAGAGGGACCTTCTAGAAATCTACAGAAGTTCTCTCTCTGCATTTTTCTTCTCTCCAGTGCTATGTTAACTGTCCATATTTTGTGCTCCCAGGCCTCTTAGCAATATCTCCTCAAATTGAGGAGTTTGATTCATTCCACCTGGATGTGCCTTCAATACACCACAGCCTGGAAACTATCTCAAAGCAGTAAGCAAGCTGGGAAGATAGTAGATTCCCATTTCTCAGGGATAGTACCCTTCATAGACTGATGTCCAATGACTTAAAAACCACTGTTTCATACATTTTATCTAGTATTACTTTTTCAGATAAGGAGATAAATCTAATCCCTGTTACTTCATATTGGTTAGAAGTTCCTAGTCATCTTTTCTTTGACTTTAGGTTTTAGATCTCTTTTGAATTGTCTCTCTGAGGATGTTTCTTTCCCAAGTATATGGGTGGTCTTCCCCGGTGGCTCAGTGGTAAAGGATCTGCCTGTAATGCAGGAGACCCGGATTCAGTCCCTGGGTCGGGAAGATCCCCTGGAGGTGGGCTTGGCAACCCACTCCAGTATTCTTGCCTGGAGAATCCCATGGACAGAGGAAGCCTGTCAGGCTACAGTCCATGGGCCCGCAAAGAGTCAGGCACAACTGAAGTGACCAAGCAGGCGCATGCACACCCTACACTGGAGAGCTGTGCTATTGTCTGTGGAGGGAACAGGTATTTCTTTTATATTCTTTGCCTTGGATTAATACTTCCTTAAATTTACTTGCAATCAACTGGAAAAATACTGAGGCTGAAGATTAGCAAGTGAACTAGGAGCAAGGGGCCCTGGAGGCCATCCAGTCTCTTCCAAGTGTGGACCACATACAGAAGCACAAAGACCAGCTTGTATTTCACTGTAGCAAAGAGATCAAAGTCCTCACATTGATCTGACTCTCACGACACCAACAGTTGGTTGAGAATGTAGCTATTCAGAATTCTGTATATATATCTTTTCATCTCCTGTGACTAATATGGTAAATCCATCTTGGAATAAAGTGGAAAGAAAGAATCTACACTGACGTTCCAGAATTATACTTCTAATTATTTATATTTTTTTGTATATGATCATGTTAAAGTTAATTGAATATAGTCTTCTCTCCCTGGTGTACATTCAGTTTTTCTCAATTCATCTTTATTAAGTTTTAGAGCTTTAACTAAAGGTCCCCTCAAAATCTGTTTCTATGTTAGTACTTGAACTTGAATCCAGATGATAATTACAGTTTAGTTGTACAGAATGTGCAGACAAGTTAAGCAACCCCTTCACAAGTGAATGGAGCCAGAGATGTTCCTTTCTGCACATGTTGTAATTCATGCTGGTAAACCTGAGTATGTATGCAGGCACTCATTGGTCAAGGAAATTAAGCCCTGAAAAATTTGACAAATATCAAAATTTTATACTTAAAATTCTAGTGTCGCTCATGGGAGTAATTAGCCTTTACCCAGAGATTATCAAACAATTTTTCTTCCTACTTACTCTTATCATTTATGGTAAGAATATACTACATTGGAAAATGTCCTAATGGGGAAAAGGTTAACTTTTTTATGTGACTATGACTTGAGGGTGAAATGACTGATAATATTCAGTCTTGCTTTCAAAAGTAGGTAATAACTAAAAATCAGTAATAAGCATTCCTTCAGACAGACAGATAATGAATTCTCAAGTATTTGGGGTGAATCATGAAAGGCAGTGATCAAAAGTGCTTCTTTCCCCATCCTCCTTCCTGGCAACAGAGAAAATCAAGTCATTTGTCTGTGAACACCCTAGAAGAATTATGATTGAGTTGGGAAGTCTTAGGAAGGTGGTATGGTGCAACTGAAAGACCACTACCAGAAATTTTTGTATTTGAGCCTAGATTAGCCATGAAAAGATATGAGTTTTAAGAGATCATGGGCCCAATTTACAACACTTTATTTGGTAACATTCTTGGAAAAGAACACATTTTTCATTTATTGAGCAAATGTTTTAAGAGCACCTCCCAATTACCATATACCATGTACCCAAAGGAAAAATGGTAAAGGTGAATGATGTGAGTTTCACCCCAGGTGTACTTAAAATGAGGATCCTATACTTGACACATTTCATATACCTCATGTTTTGCTGCTTGTTTGGTAAAGGACATTGATAGGAAGGAGAAAAGTATCATTTTTATGATTATAACTGATTAAGATGGATCTGTCTACCTTTTGTACTTTATTGTATCTGTCCTTCTTTATTAATTAACAATCTCTCCAGAGATAGGATTTGTGTCTCAGGTAATTTTTTTTTAATTCTTCCCTTTCTTCCCTCCCCTATGGACCCATGGGCTTTCCAGGTGGTGCAGTGGTAAAGAATTTGCCTTCCAATGTAGGAGATGCAAGAGACACAGGTTTGATCCTTGGGCCAAGAAGATCCCTGGGAGGAGGATATAGCAACCCACTCCAATAGCCAGTATTCTTGCCTGGAAAACTCCATGGGCAGAGGAGCCTGGCAGGCTACAGTGCATAGGGTCACAAAGAGTTGGACACAACAGAACACACACACTCTGGAACCATAGTTGAGAGATTTCACAAATCAACTATTTTATACTTAAAATAAAAGTAACTATTTCAGAGGTTCCAATGACTCAAGCAACTGGAATTCTCTTATATCAAGTAACATCAGTTATTTATACTATGTTCAAGATCCTTATGTAATCCTTATCTGATTCAGAATTGTATACTCTTGGAGCAGGAAAAAAGGCCAGCTCCTTAAGACTGAGTTCTAAAACTGTGGACATTTATATAATGGAATACTATTCAGTAGTAATAACAATGAATTACTGACACATCCAACATGAATAAATCTCAAATATATTATTTCAATGAAAGAAGCCAGACTTAAAAGGCTGTATACTGTATGATTCCATTTATATAGCATTCTGAAAAAGGCAAAACCATACGAACAGAAAATAGACCAGCAGTTGCTAGGGGCTAAGAGTGGGAGAAGAGGGATTGACTCCAAAGGGATAGGAGAGAATTTAGGGAAATGAAAATGTTTTATAATATAATGATGGTTACTATATGCACTTGTCAAAGGGTGTAGAACTGTACACTAAAGAGATGACATTTATTCTATGTAAATTATACCTCAATAAACTTGGGGTAGAGAAAGACTGAGTTCTAGGGCCTGGCCAGTGTCCCTTAGTTCCCATCAGCATGAGTCTATGAATCTATGGAGAACTCATACAGGGATGCAATATTTAGGGTAATGTGTATTTTACTGAAGACAGGGGCTAGGGGATACAGTGCATCTATGACTTGAATTCTAGATGAAAACAATTCTTTTCTAAAGTTCTGACTAAAATTCTCTAATTATTAGCAAAGCAGTGGAGTGGATAAGGGCTCGACTTCTGAAACCAGACTACCTGGTTTTGAATCTCAGTCTGAGGTAACTGTGTAACCTTGGTAACTTCTTGACCTTTGGCAATTTCCTTATTAGAAAACAACATACTAGTTTATACTCAGCTGTATCACCAGCCTGTAAAAGGATAAGTAACTCTGTGTGCATGTGTGTGTGTGTGTGTGTGTTGTAATTAAGGCAGTAAAAGAAAGCTATACAGCTTGAGGTTAAGGGGTAAACATAATGATTCTACTGATAAAGCTGACTATGGACTGAGTGCTCTTTTAAGCTTATTGCATGTACAAATTATTTAACTCTCCTAACAACCCTGTAATAGGTACTATTATCACCCCTGTCCTACAAATGAGGAAACTGAGATGTGGCACAGATAGATAAACTTCCAAAGGTCACACAGTTAGTGACTGGTGAGGCTGGGATCCAAACCCAGGTACGGGGAGCTGCCCTGGGAAAGGGGTCTTGTTCTCGACATAGCTCTGGGAGCTGCCTTATCACAAGGGTTTGTTTAGCACAAACATAGCTCTCTGTCCCGCCACCCCTGTGTTTCTTGGCTGCATCTCAAGCAGACATCTGGGTCCTTGACTTGTTGCTTATGCACACAGACGTTTATCGTAAGTATTACTGGAGGATCTTAATAGAAACAACAAGGTGTATGGCATGGGAACCCGTGAAGTCGGCTGACAAACTTAAGATGTTAATGTAATTCAGAAATAATTTATTGTTCTGTTTTCTTGCTTGAAAAACATATAAAAAACTGCATTTGAAATAAAGCCGGGGCCAGTGTATGTAGGCTTGCTCTGAGGCCTGCTGCACCTGATCCTCTTGACCTCATTCTTTGTTTCATTTCTTTCTTTCTTAGCCGCGTTGCCCCCTTTGCAGGACCTGCTTGACTTTGCAGGCTGGAACTGGCACCCAGGCAGTCTGGTTCCAGAAGCCAGACCCTTATCCACTGCATTCCTCCACCTTTCTAATAATTACAGAATATTAGTTGTAGCATTAGAAAATAATTGTTCCTGTCTAGAAATCAAGTCAAATTTAATTTCCAGGATGACTTATAATAAATGAAGGTCAAAGTCTTTGCAACCCAAATCCAAAAGGGGAAACCATTCAGTGTTTATAAAGTTGCTCATTCCCAGCCATGTTGTATCAAACTACATGGAACTTCATTTTGACAGGGGAAGTGGAAAAAAAAGAAACAAAAAAAAAAAAACAACACACAACATTTTGGAAAAAGAGGGAGCAAATTGTTTGGGAAGGTCAAAAAGCAGGCTGTGTCACAATTTATCATGAGTGTCAGCTATCTACAGAGCTGCTCCCCTCAACTTGATTTCTTACTACATGACATTTCCATAGCAATATTTCATCCCTTTAGCCCCACATGTCCTAGCATTATAGCAGTATCTTTAAAATTGCAATCCAACAGCAAAAGCCTTGACTTTACCATGCACAAAAAAATCCTCAGCAATAATTTCTCTCTTTGGATTTTATATAAGTGAAAATTTGTAGAAAATAAATCCATTTGGATATTGCTATTTATTTATATGGTAACTTGCTCCAAAAAAGATAGGGAATATGTTTTTTTTCTACAAAGTCCATAAACATGCAATTGAAAAAAATCCATATTTCTGCAACTTCACAACAGATGATATACTGACAAAACATGCTACATATTAGAATTCACATTGGACATCACATTCATCTTTAAGCTGCAATCTTTGCCATTTTTCTTTGTCCAAGACTTCTGGAAATGTTATGCTAAAAATAACAGACTTTTAACGTGAGTAACAGGTTAACAAAATGAAAGTTGCTATAGAAACAGAATGCACACTTCAGAAAATGGCACTGCAAAAAGAAATGATATTTATCGGCCACAGTAAATTGGTATAAGCTTATCAATATATACTCCCATAGTCTGGTTCAGAGAGCTGGGAAGCTGCTAGTAGCAGCATTTCTCAATATTTTGCTGAGTTTTCGGAATCTATGCAGTCAAGGATGTTCAATCAAGAGACAGGAAGAAAAAAAGATGGCTGCTTCATGGACTCCTGCACTTCTCAGCATAAGCAGAACTGGTTCTATTAAGGTTCTCCTTGATGCTGTGTTTTATTTTGATGTCTTAACTATTAGTACTTGCAGGGCTGTCAGAATTATTCATGTCAACAGTGGGGAGCTCCTGAATCTCTGAGAATTATCATTTACATGGCATTTGGTGTGTTTGGTTTGCTCCAAGTCATAGCTGGCATTATACTTAAGCAAAACTTTAATGATTGGATGTCTCCTGTTTGACTGCATTATTAAGGGATATTTTATTTTTGCTTTCCAACTGCAACTTTTGACTAAACATTGCCACAATTTGACTGTATTCTATGAAAGAGGAACAAACAGCAATTTTTATATAGTATACACCACTCTGCTTTTACAGTCTGAGTTTTTCATGCAGTAAATCCAGACACTTTACAATCATTAAGAATGTGTAAGAAGACTTGGTTCCTTAACATCCTTTCCCCAGAGTTTAAACTGGGCTATAAAACAAGTGACCACAGAAAGCATACATCCAGGCTCAGTTCTCTAAAAGCCAAAACCCCTATTGTGAATAAGTTATTTTTGGTCAGAAAGTCATAGACAGTTTGTGTTGAATGTTTTGCTACCTTTGATCTAAATGGCTGTTGCTTCTTTCTTGCTCATCTTCACATTACAATTTGCACTCTTTCTCAGATCATTAATAATGTAGCCTCTGGTAAATGCACTGGCCTTAAATGAGATGACTATATTGCATTTACTAGGACCCAGCTGGTTTCTGCACTGAGGTTATGTAAGGCTTTAACTAGGCAGGTTTCTCCCTCTCCTCATATATCTGGAAAGATTTCCTCCAAGGAATCTGAGAGAATTGTGATAAGCACTCCTCTGCAGTTCACTGAAGTCACCCTGGGACTACCTTATTCTCATCCTGTTTCCCCAACACCTGATTTCTCCTGTGTGAAAGGGCAGTGATGGTAACAAATGGGGCTGTTTGGGCTAGACAGACAGAGGATAAGCGAATTGGCTAAAACTTAATTGCTTTCCTACCCGAGACTGCAATTTCCTCCAAGATATGGGAATGGCTCTCGGAAGAAAGGGAACCAAGATAGATCATGGTGATTTTCCAATCTTATGGAATTCTGGGCTTGAAAGAGTGCAGATGGCCTTTCTTTCTTCCCTTGACCCTCAAAGAGTGGTCCTGATGATAAGGAAAGGTCACATTGAGAAGCAACAATACCTGATGAAGACTGGGCCACGCTGGAGCACAGGCACTGTTTATTGAACCTCGACTATATGCTGGGCATTGTGTCTTATCTCATGCTTTAGCTCATTCCACTTTTACAGCAGCCCTGTGAAGTAAGATTTATTCTTATAATGGTTAATCAATTCTTTTTCAGACCAATTCTTTTGAATGCTGGTCCTCTTTCTCACTGAACACAGAAAGAAGTCAGAACTACTGAATTTCCTTGTTCCTTCTGCTGTGCTTTAATGCTGCGTCTTCCTCAAGCAGAGATTCTACTTTTTTCTTCTTCGTAATGTTACTCTAAAAATAATAATTTTAAACCTTTTTTTCATGGCATTTATCTTTCAGTTGAATTCAGGAGTCAATATGGCATAGCGCAGAGACAGGTCAGCACATTTTATCTATAAAGAGCCAGAGAGTAAATACTTTAGGTTTCATAGGCTATATGGTATGTCTCACTGACTCAACTTTTCTGTTGTAACATGCAAAAACAGCATAAATAATACATAAAGGAATGGGCATGGCTGTGTTCCAATAAAACTTAATTTTCAGAAACAAATGGCCTATTTATGAGCCTTAGTTTGCTGATCCCTGGATTAAAAAAAAAAAAAAAAAGGTGGCAGGAGATGGGACAGGGAGCAAAGCAAAAGGATCATGTTATTAGCTGTGTGGCAAGTTACTTTATTTCTTTGAAGCTTAATTTCTTTATCTGTAAAACAGAGGTAATAGCTTCTTCATGAGATTATTGTGAGGATTAAAAGAGAGAAACATATACTTGTGAACTTTCTCCCTCTTTCAGTTTGGTTAGCACTGTTTGATGGTTTATGCTATTCCAGGCACTTGATTAAATGCTGATGATGCAACCATAAGACAAGGCCCTTGTTTCCTACACCACCTTGTAGGAATTCAAAAAGAATCTTGCCTCAGAGGATGAATGAAGGCTCCTGATAGGAGGCATTCAAGGTTCATCTTGGAGGATGAGTGGAATATTTTAGGTTGAGAAGCACAATGTCTTTCCAAGTAAAGATAACAATCAATGCAAAGAGATAAAATCTTTGTAGAATTGCATTGTTTTTCAGGAAACTATGAAAAATAGTCCAGGACAACTAGATAACAGGATGATGCATAGTAAGATACATACTAATAGAGACTACTTGATATCCATTCCCCCTTACTCATAGGGCCATGATTTTGTCCAGGGCAAAAAAATGTATCTGGCTAAAAATTCTCAATTCCCCAGTTTCCCTTAGAGCCAGAGGTGGCCATGTGACACAATTCTAGCCAATGAGATGGGGTAGAATCTCTGGGAGTGGCTTCTTTTTCTGAAAAGATAGAATGCAACCATATAAGGGAAGGCTTGCTTCTGATTTGGAATGTGGATGTAACACCTGGAGATTCAGCAACCCTTTTGCAATCATGAAAACAAAAGCCACATACTGACAGTGACAGGGCAGCAAGACAAATAAAGCCTGTGTTCTTGTGGCACTGTTGAGACACTGCCAGCCCAATGACCTATTTTCAAGCTTTGAGCTGCATGAGAAACAACTGTTCCCATTACTGAAATCACTGGGAATTGTGTTTTTCCATTGCTTACAAATGAGCAAAATACTAAATGATACACAATGGAGCTGGAAATGATAGGTAAGATGCTGAAAAAGTAGATTAGTTTTATATGGTGAAGAGTACCAAATGTTATAGATCAGACAGCAGTTGTTGCAGTAGTCTAAGTGACAGATGATGGAGGGTTGATGGTGGCCTAGGCTAGTCTGGAGTGTAGCTTATCCTGTAGACAAGTAAGAAGCAGCAAAAGTTTTTAAGCAAAGGAGAAATATAAAATAATTTATTCAATAGTAAACAACTGAGATCTAAGTATATGCCAAATGATGTGGGAACCATACATAAAGTAAAAATAAGACAAAGAGATAGACTAGCAAATATAATTATTACAAATTATGTCTTATGAAGAAAACAAATGGTTTTGCTAAAGAATAGAGTGTCCTACTTTAGATACAGTAGGCAGGCCTCAGGAGTGTCTACAAGAGAGCTCATGGATAAAAGATGAGAAGTTAGTCATGGAAATACTGATGAAAATAGCATTCTAAGCAGAAAGGCCAGTATTTGCAAAGGCCTGAAGAAGGAACGAGTTTAAGAAGTTCAGTGTGTCTGGAGCTTATTGGACAAGTTGGGAGTTGATGGTTGGAGTTGATGGTTTGAGTTGAGGTCGGAGAGATAGGACATTGTAGGCTATAACCAGGAGTTTAAATAAACAGGAAGACATATAAGCGGTTTGAAGCAACTGATGTGACCCAAGTTATACACTCGTTTAAAGAGTATTCTTGATATGCCATCAAAAATGGATTAAAGAGGAGAGAAAAAAAAAAAATTATAGAACAGATCAGCAGTTATTGCGGTAGTCTAAGTGACATATGATGGAGGAATGATGGTGGCCTAGACTAAAGTGGTGACTGTGGGGATGAAGAACTGTGAATACTTGAGGTTCATCATCATGACTTACTGTATAGATTGGATGCTGGAACTTAGGGATAAGGAGGAATTAAAGATGACTCTCTTTGAACTGGAGCATCCCCAGGTAGCTCAGCTGGTAAAGAATCCATCTGCAATGTAGGAGACCCCAATTTTATTTCTGGGTCAGGAAGTTCCTCTGGAGAAGGGATAGGTTACCGACTCCAATATTCTTGGGCTTCCCTAGTGGCTCAGATGGTAAAGAATCTGTCTGAAATGTGGGAGACCTGGATTCGATCTCTGGGTTGGGAAGATCCCCTGGAGAAGGGCATGGCAACCCACTCTAGTATTCTTGCCTGGAGAATCTCCATGCGCAGAGGAGCCTGGTGGGCTACAGTCCATGGGGTCACAAAGAGTCAGACATGACTGAGCGACTAAGCACAACAGAGCACATCTTTGAACTGATATCAATTATTAAGATGGTGAATATTGAGGGAAGGGAATACATTTTGGATGGGAAATGAATTGTTCTGTTTTAGACATGTTAAATTTGACAAACGTAGACAGCATATTCAAAAGCAGAGACATTACTTTGCCAACAAAGGTCTGTCTAGTCAAGGCTATGGTTTTTCCAGTGATCATGTATGGATGTGAGAATTGGACTGTGAAGAAAGCTGAGCACTGAAGAACTGATGCTTTTGAACTGTGGTGTTGGAGAAGACTCTTGAGAGTCCCTTGGACTGCAAGGAGATCCAACCAGTCCATTCTGAAGGAGATCAACCCTGGGATTTCTTCGGAAGGACTGATGCTAAAGCTGAAACTCAAATATTTTGGCCACCTGATGCAAAGAGATGACTCCTTGGAAAAGACTCTGATGCTGGGAAAAGTTGACACAGGAGGAGAAGGGGACAACAGAGGATAAGGTGGTTGGATGCCATCACCAACTCAATGGACATGAGTTTGAGCAAGCTCCAGGAGATGGTGAAGGGCAGGGAAGCCTGGCATGCTGCAATCCATGAGGTCGCAAAGAGTTGGACATGACTGAGTGACTGAACAACAAGTTTGAGATACCTATAAGACATCCACATGAAAACATCAAGTAGGCTCTGTGGGATATGTGAGTCTGAGATTCAAAGAGTTCCTCTGGCTGGACTCATTAGCAAATTTACGATATTTTAATCCAAGAGAATAGATGAGCTCACCTTGGAATACTGTGTACAGAAAGAAGATAATGAGGTCTGTTTGGTAAACGTATGTGGGGAATGGATAGAGAGAAGAGAAGAGAGCTTAGGGGTATGGAAATCAGCTCAGAAATTTCTGGATTCGTTTTGAGTAAGAAGTAATGGAGGTCTGACCTAGAGTAGGAACTATGGGACTGGAGAAAAAGGAATGGACTTTTACAGAAAGAAGTCACACAACTTAGATCCTGATTGGACTGCAAGGATGAAAATGAAGCCGAAGATAGCTCTGAAATTCCTCCCTGCCTGATTGTACCCTGATGTTCACAATCAGTATGTGATACACAGAAGGAAAAAGAGTTACAGGGTGAGTAAGACATTTGACTTGGGTGCTACCAGGGCAAACATCAGATAGGTTTAAGGCCTGAGACTGCGAGATGATGCTTTTGAAAAATTACCCTCTTTTTTTTGCAGATTTTTTTCTTTTACTTTACAATATTGTATTGGTTTTGCCATACTCTTCATCTAAGTAAGTAAGTAAGTAAGTGAGTGTTAGTCACTCAGTTGTGCCCGACTTGTTTCGACCCCATGGACTGTAGCCCACCAGGCTCCTCTGTCCTTGAGATTTTCCAGGCAAAGATACTGGAGTGGGTTGCTATTTTCTTCTCCAGGGGATCTTCCCAACCCAGGGATCGAACCTGGGTCTCCTGCACTGCAGGCAGATTCTTTACTGACTGAGTTACAAGGGAAGGTCTTTCTTCATCTAAACCTATAGCAAATGCTCAGAAATGATCTATAATTGTTTTGAAGCTGTTGGAATGGTAGATAGTGTTCAGAATAATCACATAGGTCATGGAGGACTTTTGAAATCCTCCATAAGACTGGCAGGGGAATACCTTGTGCATAGTGTAATCCTTGGCCCATGTTGGTTGTGCCATCCAACCCTGAATGTCCCTGTAGGGACCTTTGGGAAACTAAAAGCCTTACCTTCACCCAGGGGTATGTTGTGGATCTTCTCCTTCATTTATCCATCTCCATAGAAGCTTCACATTTCCAGGTGTGTCCATTGTTTTCTTTCTGTGGATCATATCACTGAATAACTGTTAAGTGGAATTGTTGCAAAGTCCTTTTGTCCAGATAGCTGGGTTGATAAGAAGAATTAGAGAAACCACAAAGGTGTTAACACAAGAATTCTACAAAATCAAGTGGACCATTATTGTTGCCAAAAAAAAAAAAAATGTGGCTAGGAATAAAGGAAGAAGGGTTTGTCAAGTATGTCAATTGTCTTCCTGATTCCACACAGTTTGGCATCCTGGATTGAATATTGGAAGTGGTCACAGTTATAATTTCTTGGCTGCTTCAAGCCGAAGGGTAGTAAGAGATACCTGAAGAAAGAGATAGCAGAAAATGAAATTGCAATATCCTGTCCAGGTAGTAATGAAAATTGAGACCAAAGCTGTTTCTTCAGAAGAAATTGGATACTTGTGACATTTCAGATGTGAATGGGGCAGGACGGTGGGGGTAGGGGCAGTGAAAATAAGGAGATAAAATTCTTTGCCTTTTGTATTTTGTCAGAGGCAGCTGATTTTTAGAACAATAAGAACTTAAGAAGGAAGAAGTCTTAAATGTGGGGGGAAGTGGCCACAATAATGATGGAATTAAGGAAAGCTCAATCCTGACCTTACCTGAATAAATGGATAAAGATTACCTGGGTCCATATTACAGTTTTAATCATGAATAATTATGCTTTAAATTTTGTGACTTAATCTTTCCTTCACTGTCAGCTCTGACCTTGGAGTTCTGAGATTTGTGCCAACTAATTGGGGTTTTAAAAATGTGTCTCAAGATAGCCACTCAAAAATAATTTTCTCATTGGACCAGACACTTCAAGTGGAAATCACAAGTGTCTGGATGAGGTATAAAACATCCGTTGATTAAAGTATACAAGAAGCAATTTCTTTTAGAAACTTCTGTGCAGAAGATAAATGTTTGGTTGCACAGAGGCTTGCCGCGATGTGCTTGTTTAAATATGATTGAAAAACAGATAGCTACATGTCATCCTTTCAAAGATAACCCACAGTTACTTAGCCAACCAATTGAAAGGGAATTGTGAAGATGCAACTAAAACGGTAAATAACTGACTATGATTAAAGGTATAATTTTGCTTAGGAAAAAACAAGCTTCCTACATTAAGAAGGGGGAGACCGGTCTCTCCAAACTTACAATTCTCAGGGCTGGCAGAAGGGGACGTGTATATGTTTTCAACAGTCTCAGAAGTAGGAAATAAGGAGCATGTTAGTCACTCAGTTGTGTCCAACTCTTTGCAACCCCATGGACTGTAGCCCACGAGGCTCCTCTGTCCATGGGATTTTCCCAGCAAGAATACTGGAGTGGGTTGCCATGCCCTCCTCCAGGGGATCTTCCCAACCCAGGGATCAAATCCACATCTCCTGCATCTCCTGCATTTCAGGCAGATTCTTTACTACTGAGCCACCATTTTTATATAATATATTTACTCTGGGTGGCAGTCAGACTCTTAACAGTCAAGCAGAAGGTGGCTAGGAGGGTGTAAATCCAATCCAGAATTCCAGGAGGAATTCTCATGCCACTCCTCCTTGGCTCCATGTTTCTGTGGGGAACTTTGGGAGATCCAGGATGTTCTACACACAGTATGGAGTATAGTGTGTTAATTCCCACTTTCTATGACCATGTCTGTAAGTTTTCGTGTCTTTTGCCATTGAAAAAACTTTCTATCTTCCAGAATAGTGTTGGTTGATGTCTTTGTGTCAATCACATCACTGCCCTGTTGTGATGACTGAGTAAATACTTTTGAATTTTCTATGCCTTTTTTCCATCACACAGTGTTGGGTATAAGGCATTAGGCAATGCAGGAATGAAACTGGCACCAGTCTCCCATATTTCTCTCTTTTTTTTTTTCCTGCACCTTTTATCTTTTGGGTGCATAAGAAGAACTCTGAGTTGGCACACTGATTTCTTTAGATGTCTCTTCCTTTTTATTTTCCTTTAGTCTAATTTCTCATTCAATTATAAGAATTTATAGACTCTTTCATCTCCCTTGAACACATTTTAGAAACCCTGATCATGAGATTATAATCACATTCTATCTGACTTTTTAAGAATATGATGTTCTATAAAATAATGTCATTTGCAGAAACATAGATGGACCTAGAGATTATCATACTATGTGAAGTAAGTCAGAAAGAGAAAGACAAATACTATGTGATATCATGTATGTGGAATCTAAAATATGAGACAAATGAATTTATCTATGAAACAGACACACATAGAGAGCAGACAATGTGATTGCCAAGGGGGAAGAGGAGTAGGGGAGGGATTGATAGGGAGTTTGGGATTAGCAGACACAAGCTATTACACATAAAATGGATAAACAACAAGGTCCTACTCTATAGCACAGGGGGCTATATTCAATATCCTGTAATAAACCATAATGGAGGACTTCCTGGTGGTCCAGTTGTTAAGAATCTGCCTGCCAATGCAGAGGACGTGGGTTTGATCCCTGATCCAGGAAGATTCCACATGCCATGGGACAACTAAGCTTGTGCCCCACAACTGCTGAGTCTGAGTGCCTAAAGCCAGTGTTCCACAACAAGAGAAACCACCGCAATGAGAAGCCTGCACACCACAACTGGAGAGCAGCTCTTGCTAGCAGAAACTAGATAAAGCCCACCCACAGCAATGAAGATCCAACAGAGCCAGAAATAAATAAACAAAATTTAAAAACCATAATGGGAAAGAATATAAAAAAATATATGTATAGCTGAATCACTTAGTTGTATAGGAGGCATTCACATAACAGTATAAATCAACTATACTTCAATGAAACTAATCTAAAAATCTATTGTACTTTTACTTCTGTTGCCAACCCTTCACTTTTAGAAACTCCAAGAGGATCACTTTCTTTCAAAGTTCCAGTCATCCTCTTTTTAAGAACTCTCAAAAACAAACAATCAAACAAAGAACTCTCTTATTCTTATTGGTAAGAATTAAGCCCAGAGTAAAAGTGCAGCTTGATTTTCCTCTACATGCAGGTATGACATTATCGGTAAGAAAAGTCAAGAATGTGTCAAATATTTAGTAGACTGAGACTTCCTAGAGATGTAAATTCCTTGCCCACAAACCAGATATAGAGACGGTATTAGGAAGGCACAATCTATTTATGAAGTTGTAATGGCTGAAATGGTTTTTATTTTCTTGTTAACTTTTATACTGACAAAATTTTGACCTACAGAAAAGGTGTGAGACTAGTACAAAGAATCCACAGACACCCTTCCATCCAGATGCCCCGGATGTTAACCTTTTGTCAGTTTTGCTCCATCCATGTTTTATTTATTTAATTATAATTTTTAAAGCCTCTGTTGTATTCGTTACAATATTCCTGTCTTTTTTTTAATGTTCTGATTATGAGGCATGTGGGATTTTAGCTCCCCAACGAGGGATAGAACCTGCACCCCTTTCATTGCAAGGTGAAGTCTTAACCACCAGACCACCAGGGAAGTCCCTCATACAAATACTATTAAATGAAAGACATTGGCAGAAAAAGTCATTCTTAAGATGTGCAAATTATGACCCCAAGTGTTGTCTCTCTCCCTCTTCACACAATCCCCTCATCAGCTGCACAGCCAGACCTTGGCAGCTTTGTGGAGCCCCCTTCCTCTTGCATCACTCTGCATGTGTCTGCCATTTTACTGGACTCAGTCTTATCATCCTGGAATGTAGCATCTCTATTATTTCTCTTTCAATCCGTAGCCTGCTGTTCAGTGCCCAGTGCATTATAAAAGTATTCACTGCTCGTGGAATATAATTTTCCTTGTATAGGGTTGGGTTTTCTCTTGGTTTTGTTGTTTTAGCATTAGTCTGCTTGTGAAATAGCCCCTTTCATACACAGGTCTTCCACTAAATATAGACTTTTAGGCATATAAAGCCCTAGCTGCAATTACTAGGTCGAGAATCTGTGAGTTTAGTGCCAAAGAGTACGTGAGCATGGGAAACAATTCTGATCGAAAAAGAACAAGAGCATTAATGGTGTTAAAGAAAGCATCTAAAAAAGTGGTCTGGTACAGTATAGAATAGAGCAGTATTACTGGTTAACTAAAATTGAAGGCTTGGAGCATTCGACAGTGAACATTTTTTCTCTTTTTACACATCTTATTTATTAAATGTATTTTGTTATATTCTTTTTCATATACTTTTCCATTATAGTTTATCATAGGATATTGTTTCTAGTTTCCTGTGCTATACAGTAAGATCTTGTTGTTTATCCATCCTGTATATAATAGTTTGCATCTGCTAATCCCAAGCTCCCAGTCTTCCTCTTCCACCCACCTCCCCCTTGACAACCACAAGTCTGTTCTCTATGTCTGTAGTCTGTTTCTGCTTCACAGATAAATTAATTTGTGTCACATGTTAGATTCAATATATGTGATATAATATGACATTTGTCTTTCTCTGTCTGACTCACTTCATTTAATATGATAAGTCTCTAGGTCTTTCCATGTTGCTCTATGTGTGTGTGCTGAGTCCCTTCAGTCGTGTCTGACTCTTTCTAACCCTATGGACTGGAGGCCGCCAGGCTCCTCTGTCCATGGGATTCTCCAGACAAGAATACTGGAGTCAGTTGCCCTGCCCTCCTGCAGGGGATTTTCCTGACCCAGGGATTGAACTTGCATCTGTTACATCTCCTGCACTGGCAAGTAGGTTCTTTACCACTGGTGCCACCTGAGAATGGCATAATTTCATTCTTTTTGTGGCTGAGTAGTATTCCATTGTATGTGTGTGAGTGTATACCACATCTTCTTTATCCTTTCATCTCAACAGAGAACTTTCAACCTAGTGAATACAGCTCAGATTGTGGAATGAAAGCCAGTTAGGTTACACATGCAAATATTCAAGTATCAGAATATTAGAAAGCATAGTATGAAATCTGGCTGATGAAGTCATGGGCTGGAGAAGTGACTGGAACACAAATAGAACTGACAGGATAAAAGAGAGATATACCCAGCCACTGTTCTAGTAAACATCTGTTATTGAAGAGGAACTAAAAAGCCTCTTGATGAAAGTGAAAGAGGAAAGCGAAAAAGTTGGCTTAAAGCTCAACATTCAGAAAACGAAGATCATGGCATCTGGTCCCATCACTTCATGGGAAATAGATGGGGAAACAGTGTCAGACTTTATTTTTGGGGGCTCCAAAATCACTGCAGATGGTGATTGCAGCCATGAAATTAAAAGACACTTACTCCTTGAAAGGAAAGTTATGACCAACCTAGATAGCACATTGAAAAGCAGAGACATTACTTTGCCAACAAAGGTCTGTCTAGTCAAGGCTATGGTTTTTCCTGTGGTCATGTATGAATGTGAGAGTTGGACTGTGAAGAAGGCTGAGTGCCAAAGAGTTGATGCTTTTGAACTGTGGTGTTGGAGAAGACTCTTGAGAGTCCCTTGGACTGCAAAGAGATCCAATCAATCCATTCTGAAGGAGATCAGCCCTGGGTGTTCTTTGGAAGGAATGATGCTAAAGCTGAAACTCCAGTACTTTGGCCACCTCATGTGGAGAGTTGACTCACTGGAAAATACTCTGATGCTGGGAGGGATTGGGGGCAGGAGGAGAAGGGGACAACAGAGAATGAGATGGCTGGATGGCATCACTGACTCGATGGACATTAGTTTGAGTGAACTCTGGAAGTTGGTGATGGACAGGGAGGCCTGGCGTGCTGCAGTTCATGGGGTCACAAACAGTCGGACATGACTGAGCAACTGAACTGATAACCGTTATCTTTCCATCATCTGTGAAAGAGCTTCTCTACATTTGGAAAAACCCTGCCTCAAGAGTCCTGCTTCCTGCATGAGTCCTGCAATTTTGAAGCCTGAAATCAAATTCCCAGCCTTCTTTGCAGTAAGCATGCTATCATATGACTTAGGTTCCATGAATTTGGAGATAAGCAAAAAAGAAAAATTCCTGGTGTAGCTTCTCTTTGTGCCAGCACAGAAAATAACCAAAACATTTGGCTTTCAAATGGCAGTGTGTTCTAGTGCTGTAGACTTGAGTTCCTCATGCATTGTGGCTGGCAGCAGTAATGGTTCAGTAGAGTCAACTTGGCATTTAGTGTTTGGCTAGGACAGCATAGATTTCCATTTCTCAGACCAGTTCTGGGATATGATTTCGACCACTTCTCTAGGAAATAATTATTTGAGCTAACATCTTTGTCTTTACCTGTAATCTTTTTTTTTTTTTTTTTACAATGGAAACCACTAAATTTGATTCTGCTGTTTGCAACTGCCTAGTACAATATTACAAATATGCTTCACTTGGTTTTTCTTCTAGGAGGAAAGTAATCAACAATGTTGAAGCTATCAGGATAAGAAGTATAAACACAGCCTTGAAGAAAAGTAAATACCGAAACTCTAATGGAATAAAAGTCTTCTTGGGTAGCTCATATCTCATTTGCCTCCTCGGTTCTTACCTCACACCCACTTTGAATTCAGAATTGGAATTTCATAGGAGTTCCCCCAAATAGAACCAACTCCACGACACATGACTGGAAGTGGATATTTTCTCTGAGGAGTTCAGGGACAAATAAAGGAAAGGTCTCATTGTACCATATTAAAATGGTGCATGATGTCCCCATTAGGTATCTCTATTCCTTTCCTAAACTCCTTATCTAGGTGACAGAAAGGATAGAAGGGGCAGATTTTGATATCAAGAACATAGGAATCTGTTATCATATTTTAACAGTGGACCATATACTTACACATTCCTTTCTTAGGGCAATGGAACAAACCTGTTAAAACTCTATATCACTTTTCAGGGGTATTATCTGGAGAATATTGTCTCTTTTCCCCATTTTTAAAATAAGGAATATACCCAAGAATAACTTCGGAGAAAGGGTGAAAGGGAAAGCAGAAATTGTTCTTTGTTGTTGTTGTTTTTTTCAGTAGATCTTATGTGTGTGTGTGTGTGTGTGTGTGTGTGTGTGTGTGTGTGCGTGCGTGCGTGCGTGCATGCACACACATGTGTATGTTATGCAGGTATAGAGAGGTTACATAGATGCATCTAAGTGGCCATGTGTCAGCGTGCTTTCTGTGAATTCTCCTGGAGTTTCTCCCAGTTATTTAAATGTTCCATGCTAATAAGCTTGTCCGCCACAGGTCTCAGGACAAGTGGACCCTGCTCCTTTATAAGAGCCAGAGAGTGTATCTTTCCCCGTAGCTGATTGCCTTCATTTGTTTTCATTAGTGGAAATGAAAAGAAATGGAAATCTTAGGTGCCCCAGGCAAAGGGATGCCATGCCCTCACTTCCCATCCCTGCCCAAAGCCTGCAGCCTTCTGAGCTCACTCAGAAACCTTGCCAGGAGAGGAATGGTTCTGCAAGAGCTTTCCCCTTGAGAAGCTCGGGGCACATTATTCTGATTTATTTTGGAAGAGGAGACTCTTGACCAATGAAAATACAGCACTCAGATTAGATTATTTTCAACCAAACAATAACTTTGTAAGACTCAAAGTCTCCTCGCATCTCTCATCATTTCTAGGCTTCTTGCCTCTTCAGCCTGCCTTTAGCCACCATCTTCAGAACAGGACATCTCTGTTGTTGTCTTTGGAATCCGGCATGAACAAAGAATCTCATAAAAGAGTGGCAGTGAATTGTTCGAAGCTGTGTTGACAAAAGTTCCTTTCCTGTGTTGCAAACTCAGGCTCGGCTCTGCAGCGTTGAAAAGCTGCTTCCTGTCGGCAGATGTACTGACACTCTCTGGCTGTGTTCTTGTCTACACTCATTTGTCTCCCTGGTCTCCACTGCCAAGACATAAGAGAGCCTGGAAATGCGATTTCTCCTCTCCCCCTACAAACCTCTCCACTAGTAACTTGCCTGCTGCTTCATTCCACAAACCGCAGTTCCTGGGTTTTGCATTGCCCTCTGGGTTGCAGTTATTTCTGCTTCCCTGACTCTTCACTGTTGGAGACTAAAATCAGTGGTGACTAAAGCCTTCATTTTTTTTTTTCTGACACCATCTCCCCAGGCGTAAGCTTTTTTTTCTCACAATGAGAGACAATACCACTATAAGAGTCCAGTTGGCCATCAAGACAGTCTTAGAATAATAGTTGACCCTTTCCTCTCTTTTGTCTCTTTGATACTTAAAGTCATCACTATAGGCTGCAGAAACAGGTTTCCTCTCGTCTTTATCATCTTATCCATCATTATAGTCAAATGTCTTGTCCTTTCTCTAATTCAAGCTCTTGTAATAATATCCTCACCGATCCTCCTATCTGGGGCCTTAAGTTAGCGAATGCTTATTGGGAGGTGAGAAAACATTTACTGAGAAGTTGCTTCTGGAGGTGGATGCCCTTTTGGCCCATGTTCTCAGGCCTCTGGAGAAGTTTGAAGATCACAAAATGTTGTTTTACAGAGAGGAGTAACTCTTTTGCTATTTCCTCCAAGTGGTCATGTGATTGGATGCCTTGGGTCAGTTTGAGGGGGTCAGAATTTGGCATGAGAAGAGGATGAGCATGTGATTTCAAGAGAGGGATGATCTAAGACAAATCTTAGTTCCAGGACAGGTCAACAATACCTGGGTGTCAGGGGGTATGCTTACCTAGGTCAGGTGGTGAAATTTACAATGTGTTATCAATAGAAGGACATGGCAACCCACTCTGGTATCCTTGCCTGGAAAATCTCATGGACAGAGGAGCCTGGTAGGCTGCAGTCCATGGGGTCACAAAGAGTCAGGCATGACTGAGTGACTAACACTAACTCTTATCAATAGAATATTTCCTTCAGTAATAAACTGTCATATATTCTGTGTCAACCACTGCATGTGAGGCTGTGGGAGAAACAAAGATGTAGAGATGAGATTTCTGCCTCTACTCAAGTATTGCATGTTCCTACTCAGACCAAAACCTTCTCCCTCTCAGGCACAGATAAGCTAGCAGATAAGCTAAGCAGATAAGCAACTGCAAAAGGGGCAGATAGTTAGGAGGGTACATGTGGCTGCCCAAATTATCCACTAAAGATGTCAACATCCAGTCTGATGTTCAGTGGGATTCTAAACACCTCAGTGTCTCTCCATCATCTCCTTCCTCCATGGATCTGAGTGGTTCTCAAACCTAGGTGCAAGTTAGAATGACTGGGAGACTGAAAAAAATATACAACATCTAAAAATTGTCAAATTGGTAAATTTTATATTGTGTATATTTTAGCATTAAAAAATGTGGTAGGTCCCCTAACCTCAAGGAAGTAGAATGGTACTCTCCACTCCTTAAGAATGGGCTGTGTGTAGCAACTTTATTCCAAAGAAGACAGAATGGAAAGGAAGAAAAACGTGTAGCTTTACAGTGGAGAAACCTGACTGACAGACCTCACCCAGGTGATCAAGGTCAACATCAGCAGTGATAAGTCATGTTGACAGCGTGCACCATCAATATTGGCATGATGAAAATGACACTTTACCTCTCTGATGTTTCTTGCTAAAATATGTAACTCCAGTCTCATCACAAGAAAAGGGCTTTCCTGGTGGCTCATCAGTGAAAAATCTGTTTGCAGTGCAGGAGATGCAGGAGACGTTGCTTCAATCCCTGGGTCGGGAAGATCCCTTGGAGGAGGGCATGGCAACCCACTCCAGTGTTCTCACCCGAAGAATCCCATGGATAGAGGAGCTGTGGCCCATAGAGCCTCAAAGAGTCAGACACGACTGAAGCAACTGAGCATGCGCTCACACGCATCATGAAAAAACATTAAAATAATCTTAGTTGAGGGACAGGCTACAAAATACTGCGCCAGTAATCCTCAATATTATCAAGGTCATCAAAAGCAAGGGAAGTGTGACAAACTGTCACAACTCCTAGGAGCCTAAGAAGACCATGACAACTAAATGTCATGTGGTATCTTGGATGGAATCCTGACACAGAAGAAGGACATGGGGTGAAAACTAAAGAAATCACAATAAAGTGTGAGTGTTAGTTAATAATAATGTTTCAGTATTGATTCATTGGTTTTCACAGGGATTCTATACTAGTGTAAGGTGTTAACAGGGGAAACTGAGTGTAGGATATATAAGAAATTTTCTGTACTATTTTTTTCTTTACATTGATTCTGTGTATCTAAAACTCTTCTAGAAGTTTCTTAAATTGATAAACATCCTTGGTTCTTACCCCCAGATAAATCTATATCTTTGAGCTTGGGGTCTGAGCAACCATACTTTTACAAGCTTCTCGGTTGACTCTGACACACGGTGAAACTTCAGAATCATTGGTTGACCTGGCCCTGTCCTCTGCAGGTCAAAATTCTGATGTCAGTTTGCTGTCTCATTTCACCTGCCTTTGCCTTCCCTCAGCTCTTACCACCAGACCTGTCGACAAGCTACATCTCCTGGCCCAGACCCAGCCTGTTTCCTAGGTCAAATCTGAGAAGGCAGAGATCCAGTTTATAATGGGAGTGAGTTGAAGCTGGGACTGGATATTTTTTTCCTGTACTCCACCCAGACTTGGGATAATGTTCAATAATCCCAAATTCCTCCCAGTCAGCCATGACTCAGTGTGTAGGAACATGTTTCCATTTCAATTCTTCCTCTGTGGTCTCTTCGGGCAATTGCTCATATCAAGACTTCCTCTTGGGTAGTGGCCTCAGCTCTCTTATACAGAATTATCATCTTTCTTAGTTTCCTTCATTTGAGACTTGATCTCCCCTCCCATTTTAGTTACTGATTAGATACTGATGAGGGTAGACAAAGCCACTAAAATGATTAAGTCTCAAAGAGAAAAACAAATATTACATATTATTGCCTGTATGCAGAATCTAGGAACATGGTATAGATAATCTTGTTTGCAAAGCAGAAATAGAGACACAGATGCAGAGATCAAACATATGGATACCAAGGGGGAATGGGGGGTGTGGGATGAATTGGGAGATTGGGATTGACATATATACACCATTGATACTACATATAAAATAATGAATGAGAATCTACTATATAGCTCAGGGAACTCTATTCAATGCTCTGAAAAAAGAAAGCAAAAGTGTAGTCATTCAGTCATGTCCGATTCTTTGTGACCCTATGGTCTGTAGCCCACCAAGCTCCTCTGTCCATGGAATTCTTCAGGCAAGAACACTGGAGTGGGTTGCCATTCCCTTCTCCAGGGGATCTTCCTGACCCAGGGATCAAACCTGGGTCTCCCACATTGCAGGCAGATTCTTTACCATGTGAGCTACCGGAAAAGCCCATTCAGTGCTCTGTGGTGACTTACATGGGAAGGAAATCCAAAAAGAAGGGATATATGATACATTTGATATATGATACACACACACATACACACATATATAGCTGATTCATATTACTGTACAGTAGAAGTTAACACAACACTATAAAGTAACTATACTCCAGTAAGAGCTAATTAAAAAAAAAAAATAGAGAAAATAAAATGATTCTACCTGATTGCTGTGTCTTTGACTTTCAGTTATCTGAAAATTTCCCCTATTCAGGTACCATCTGCTAGGTGAGACCGTCTGAGGTCTATGTCAGGAACTTCCCAACTTCCTACCCCAGGCTTTGCATGCCCTGGGGAAGGGTCTCCAGTCCACACTTAGAATGTGAGAAATGATCCTAGCTCAGCCTCATCTTGGTGGCCCTCTTTGACTCACCATAATATGCTAAGACGTGAACCCATTTCCATTAGAATAACACACAGGTCAAGCCAGACCTCCCTTTCTCCTGCTCTTCAGTGTATACTTCTGATAGATCTACCACCTAGTTATCTAAATATTTCAGTCTGCTAACAACACTCTCAAATCTACTCTCCACTGACATTTCACTTTATCCTGCACTTACTCCATTCTGCTGCATTCCATGTACATATTATTTTTGCTCTTTTCTTCTGCCATTGCAAGTGGAATTCCTTAAAGTCTCTGCCTCACCAATATCACCGGACATTTGAAGAAAGCCTGTAATTTGAGAAAAAGAAAACAATAAACAGTAAAAAAAAAGAAAAAAAATTAGAAGAAACAGAGACAATGCAGAAAGTAGAAGAAAAATTAAAAGAAAAAGACCTACAATTAGAACTATAATATAATTATGACTATTGCCCCAAACTGAGGGATAAAAATATTTCATTGATGAAACAGAAATAAAATCCTATATTAAAATCTATAAAATAAGAAAAAAATTCTTGGAGCTTATATTTTATTATAGAAAATTTAAAATATTAATGGGAAAGTTATTTCTCCTGCTCTTTGGCTGTGCTTTTATTTCTGGGCAGGAAATTGATAGGTATCCTTAAACTTCTTATCCCCTTGAAATGAACAAATAAGGCAGAGGCTCCTTTTCCTCTTGCTCTTGGGTATATGAGGCCACTACCACATTCTTGACCATGATATAAACCTCCAGGCATTTTAGGCTTTCTGTATGTCCCTGCAAGGGCTTCCCAGGTGGCTCAGTGGTAAAGAATCTGCCTGCCAACGCAAGAGACGCAGGTTCTATTCCTGGGTCAGGAAGATCCCCTGGAGAAGGAAATGGCAACCCACTTCAGTATTCTTGCCTGGGAAAACCCATGGACAAAGTAGCCTGGCAGGCTACAGTTCATGAGGTTACAAAGACTCAGACATGACTCAGCAACTAAACAATAACAATATGTCAAGTCAAAGGGGCTTTAATAGCCAAAGGGAGTTCTCTAATAAGGACCTGAACCCTTAGAAGCAGAACCATCCAAAAACTGGGAAGAGACTTGCAGAAATGGAAAAAAGGGATCTAAGCAGAGACCTAACAGTGTTTAATAAACTTTGTAATCAAGCTTGTGATTTAACTACCTCTGCCCTATTTTTTTCAGTATATGTGTTCTTTATGACACTATTTGATGACACTCTCCGCATCTTCTTATTTGCACCTAACATTTTATTTGGATTTAATTTACCTTAATTGCAAAGAAAGGCCATGGGCAGACTTAAGAATTCTGTTTATTTCTTGGAGTGAAGTGAAGTGAAGTCACTTAGTCGTGTCCGACTCTTTGCAACCCCATGGACTGTAGCCTACCAGGCTCCTCTGTCCATGAGATTTTCCATGCAATTGTACTGGAGTGGATTGCCATTTCCTTCTCCAGGGGATCTTCCCAACTCAGGGATCGAACCCAGGTCTCCCGCATTGTAGACAGACGCTTTACCGTCTAAGCCACCAGAGTCTCTCCCTTCTACCTATGCTGGGTCCTGTTATTAAAAATTCTAGAAGACAACAACCCCTACTGAAGGTTTCCTTTTAATTACAATAAGGGGAATGTGCATAGGACTTAGCTAAGGGTTATTTTCAAGAGCTATCTCCATTAAAAAAAAGTTATTCTATTGAAGTATGGTTGAGTTACAACATCACATTAGTTTCAGGTATAAAGAACAGTGATTCAGTTTTGTATGTGTATCTATGAAAATATATATATATATATATATATATATAGGCTAATTCCATTTAAATTGACAGCTCATTACTGAATGTCCAACTTAGTTATTCGATCCTTCCAGAATCAAAGAAGATTCTACCCTCTACACAGTACCTTTTCCTCTCTTCCTAATTCCTATGTTTTTGCTGTTGTTCACCTATTAAATCATGTCCAACTCTTTGTGACCCCATGGACTGCAGTATGCCAGGCTTCCCTGTCCTTCACTATCTCCTAGAGTTTGCTCAAACTCATATCCATTGAGTTGGTGATGCCATCCAACCATTGCCCCCTTATCCTCCTGCCCTCAATCTTTCCCAGCATCAGGGTCTTTTCCAATGAGTTGACTCTTTGCATCAGGTGGCCAAAGTATTTGAGCTTTAGTTTTAGCATCAGTCCTTCCAATGAATATTCAGGGTTGATTTCCTTTAGGACTGACTGGTTTGATCTCCTTGGTGTCCAAGGGACTTTCAGAGTCTTCTCCAACACCACAATTTGAAAGCACCAGTTCTTTAGTGCTCAACTTCCTTTATAGTCCAACTCACATCCATACATGACTACTGGAAAAACCATAGCTTTGACTATATGGACCTTTGTTGGCAAAATAATGTCTCTCCTTTTTAATACTGTCTAGGTTGGTCATTGGAGAAGGCAATGGCACCCCACTCCAGTACTTTTGCTTGGATAATCCCATGGACAGAGGAGCCTGGTGGGCTGCAGTCCATGGGGTCGCTGAGAGCTGGACACGACTCAGTGACTTCACTTTCACTTTCATGCATTGGAGAAGGAAATGGTAACCCACTCCAGTGTTCTTGCCTGGAGAATCCCAGGGATGGCAGAGCCTGGTGGGCTGCCGTCTATGGGGTCGCACAGAGTCGGACACAACTGAAGCAACTTAGCAGCAGCAGCAGCAGGTTGGTCATAATGTTCCTTCCAAGGAGCAAGCATCTTTCAATTGCATGGCTGCAGTCACCATTCATGGTGATTTTGGAGCCTAAGGAAAAAAAAATTCATTTTCCCCTTCTATTTGTGATGGGACCAGATGCCATGATCTTAGTGTTTTTTTTTTTAATTTTTATTTATTTAAATTACAATACTGTATTTGTTTTGCCATACATTGACATGAATCAGCCACAGGTGAACACAATCTCCCAATGCTGAAGCCCCTCCCACCTCCCACCCCACATCATCTACCTGAATCATCCTGTGCACCAGCCCCATGCATCCTGCATCCTGCATTGAACATAGACTGGCGCTTCGTTTCTTACAAGATAGTATACATGTTTCAATGCCATTCTCCCAAACCATCCTACCCTTTCCCTCTCCCTCAGAGTCCAAAAGTCCGTTCTATACCTCTGTGTCTCTTTTGTTGTCTCACATATAGGGTCATCATTACTATCTTCTAAATTCCATATATATGTATCAGTATACTGTATTGGTGTTTTTCTTTCTGGCTTACTTCACTCTGTATAATCGGTTCCAATTTCATCCATCTCAGATCTTAGTGTTTTAAATGTTGAGTTTCAAGCCAGCTTTTTCACTCTTCTCTTTCACTTTCATCAAGAGGTTCTTTAGTTCTCTTCACTTTCTGCAATTAGAGTGGTATCATCTGTATATCTGAGATTGTTTATATTTCTCCCACAAATCCTCATTCCAGCTTGTGATTCATCCAGCCTGGCATTTCACATGATGTATTCTGCATATAAGTTAAGCAATATACAGCACTGTGGTACTCCTTTCCCAATTTTGAACAAGTCTGTTGTTCCATGTCTGGTTCTGTTACTTCTTGACCTGTGTACAGGTTTCTCAGAAGACAGGTAAAGTGGTCTGGTATTCCCATCTCTTAAGAGTTTTCCACAGTTTGTTGTGATCCACAGTTAAAGGCTTTAGCATAGTCAATGAAGTAGAAGTAGATGTTTCTTTTGGAATTCCTTTGATTTCCCTATGATCCAATGAATGTTGACAATTTGATCTCTGGTTCCTCTGCCATATCTAAATCCAACTTGTACATCTGGGATTTCTCAGTTCTTATACTGCTAAAGTCTATCTTGAAGGATTTTGAGCATTAACTTGCTAGCATATGAAATGAGCTCAATTAACCAGTAGTTTGAACACAGTTTGGCCTTGACCTTCTTAGGGATTGGAATGAAATCTGGCTTTTTCCAGTCCTGTGGCCACTGCTGAGTTTCCCAAATTTGTTGACATATTGAGTACAGCACTTTAACAGCACCAGCTTTTAGTATTTTAAATAGCACAGCTGGAATTCTGCCACTTCCACTAGCTTTGTTCTTAGTGATGCTTCCTAAGGCCTACTTGATTTCTCATTCCAGGATGTCTGGCTCTAGGTGAGTGATCACATTATCATGGTTATCTGGGTCATGAAGATCTTTTTTGTATAGTTCTTCTGTGTATTCTTGTCACTTCTTCTTAATCTCTTCTGCTTCTGTTAGGTCCATACCATTTCTGTCCTTTATTGTGCTCATCCTTTCATGAAATGTTCCCTTGGTAGCTCCAATTTTCTTGACAAAATCTCTAGTCTTTTCCATTCTGTTGTTTTCCTCTATTTGTTTGCATTGTGCATTTTAGAAGGTCTTCTTATCTCTCCTTGCTATATATTGTTCCCTTTCTCCCTTGTCTTTCACTTCTCTTCTTTCCTCAGCTATTTGTAAAGCCATGTCAGACAACCATTTTGCCTTCTTGAATTTATTTTTCTTTGTGATGATTTTGATCACCACCTCCCATACAATGTTACTGGAAGCTTATCCCTACACTGGCTGAAGAAAATTTAGGGGTGACTTTGTAGGAGACATGAGGTAAAAATGGCTAGTATAATCATCATGTGCATAAATGATTACCTCATTTCACAACATCAAGATGGAGAGACAGTTCTGCCTATTGGATTGCTGCCATGGCCATTGTGAATTGTGCATTGCTGTCTGTGAGACAACCTGCTCAGAGGCTCAGAGAACCATTCCACATCAGTGCTTGCTCAGGGCTAGAAGGTGACACTAACACAGAGACACCTGGCTTTCACAGAACACAGACAGCAAGAACCAAAATGAAGAGCGATATCTGAAATTACTTGTGTCACTTAAGGAGAAGCAGGAGATCATTCTCTATCATATTTCTACATAATAATGTTCAACATTATGGCGTGCTAACTGTAAGCCAACAGATACAGTAAGTGGTAGACAGGTGTTATCTAGTTTATCTTCATCACTCCCCTTCCATATAAGCTCTTAACATCCCTGTTTTCTAGATGAGGAAAATGAGATCTGGGAACTTAAAACACATGACTGAAGCTGCATATGCTCTTGGAACCTTCTGCCCTTCTGCTAAAGCTCTGTTATGTAAAAATTTATGTTAATTCTAAGAATATTGGTGTGTGAAAATAATAAGAATTCAGGGAAAGTATTGATCTTCTTAAACAAAATAAATAGGTCCACATGTGTTTGAAAGCATTGGAATCAAGTAGCATTACTCACTAACTTTGAAAATAGGTAGAAAGACCTCTGTTCTAGAACATGTGGTTAGCCATTAATCGATATTTGTCTACCTGTAGGGAACAACAAATATATAATTGTATGGTTTAGGCCTTTCATTATCTCTAGCTGGTTTTACCTCTATCAAACTTATTTAATTAAAACTTTTAATCAAATAGCTTTCAATTAAACTATTAATTAAGCAGTGTGCTATATATTTTTTTCTTAAAGCAATGATGATTTCTGGTAGGCACAGCTGTTGTTGGTAGAGAGAGTTTTACATTTCATTTGATATTTTCAAATTCTGTTTCGTTCTTTCTTCAGTTAAACATAATGACCAATATTCTAGGGCAGAAAATGTCATGTGCCTGTCTTTCTTATGGTTTCTGGGTCACACCAGCAAACAGATGGCATGTTTAAGTCACAATATTTGAGGAGCATTTAATGAAAGGACTATTTACAAAAATGTAGAAAACATAGGTGCCATCTGGGGAAGCCAGAAAAGATGGCACAATACCTAGGGCTATTGACAAGGGTCTGGGTGCATTATCCATTATCTACTGTAGGCCCTAAAGTTCTTGGAAAGGAAGCTTTTGTTAGCTAAACCTAGAGACTCACTGGGTTACAGGGAAGAATTGATGACAGGCATTAACACACAGATGGCTTGATATGACCCTTCAAGAAGAAAGCTGAGAAAATAAACTCCCAAACTTGTTCTCTTCCCTCTGTCAACTACAAATTGCCGCTCTCCAAGAGCATTTGCCAACGACTGAACAACAGCAAGGGCATTTGCCATCTGCCTCTGCTGAGATTGGGGGCTTCCCTGGTGGCTCAGATGGTAAAGCGTCTGCTGCAATGCGGGAGACCCAGGTTCGATTCCTGGGTCGGGAAGATCCCCTGGAGAAGGAAATGGCAACCCACTCCAGCACTCTTGCCTGGAGAATCCCATGGATGGAGGAGCCTGATAGGCTATAGTCCATGGGATCGCAAAGAGTCGGACACGACTGAGTGACTTCACTTCACTTCACTTCACTTCTGCAGAGATTGGACCCTGTGCTGCTGCAGCTGTTGACCTTCAACACCCCCTGAGGGGAATTCAGGGTGGAGAGTGAGGTACTCTGTGCTCCAGGAATCTGGTGAAATAGGTCCTTAGATAGTTAGATATCTTCAGGAATTGATTTCATAATCCCAGTCCTTGCATCTCTTCATAATAAAGAAGTACTAAATCCCTTCATAATGACATCAGCTCCTGGTGACTAGCAGAAAACCTCTTGTAAAGTAAGCGCTTGATTGCAATAAACTGTCCCTTTTCCAAAATGTTATATATTGATCTTCCCCCTACCTCTTTGGAGCAGTCTCTCAGAGCTATCTGAGGTGCTGCAGTCCTCATTTTGCCTCAAATAAAACTTAACTCACAACTCTCATATTGTGCATCTTTTAGTCGACCCCTTCCGACTTCCCCCACAAATGAAGCCCGAAGAGCAATGAAAGGGCAAGGGAATCTGTCGATGGTCCACCCAGGTTCACTTCCCAGGAATACTGACTCACTCAGGAAACAGTCATTCTGCAGTGTGGGCCCTGTGTTCTCTTCCTCTTTGTATGCCCTATACACAGAAGGGGCTTAATAAAGTGGGATGAGAGTGATTCCTCTCATTGTTGGAAAAGGGCTCATCAGGATCATCTGTGCCCAATGAAAAGAATAAAACTGGAGCTTTTGTGTTCTTCCTAAGTACCTCAATCAGATTGACTTCAAAACCTACTGATTTGATGCTTTATTCAAATAAAACGATGGGCCTATTCACAAGCATTTCTATCTTCCGACTGAAGTTTAGAATCAGAAATGAAGTTTATTAATTGAGACTTATCTTTTTCCTTCACTTGTTCTAAGTGCCCACATTTCTGAGCTATGCACCACACAGAAGTTTCACCTCAGAACTCTGGTTTTGGCTTTTTCTTCCTTTCTCAGTTTTCTTTCTTTGTTTTAAATTTTTAATTGAATTATAGTTGATGTATAATCTTGTGCTAGTTTCATGAATACAGCAAAGTGAATCAGCTATATATAATATACATATATTCATTCTTTTTCAGATTCTTTTCCCATATAGATTATTGCAGAATATTGAATGTGCTGTACAATAGGTCACTGTTGATTATCTATGTTATATATAGTAGTTTGTGTGTTAATCCCAAGCTCCTAATTTATCCCTCTCACCCAAGTTTTCCCTCAGTTTGCTTTCTGCTTCTCCTTCTCCTCTCTCTGCCTCTTTTCCCTTTCTCATATTGGGCTTGAGTTCCTAGAGCTAGAGGATAACTCAATTGGGACAAAACCCAGGAAATCAAAATCTACTTTCTTATTTTGTTCTGGCCCATTTAAGTGATAATCACTGGGGCAGACACTCAGTGCTCTCATTCTGCTTTTTTGTTCCCAAGTCTATACAATCTCCACATCCTCAGCCCACCATGATTTTTTTCTCATGGAAGCAAGGCAGAAACCCATCACAATGCTTACCTGACACATCCCATAGCCCAGATACAAATTCCCTGATACTAGAAAAGAGAGAGTTTTGTGGCATGTGGTTCAAGTTGCCTTCAAGTCTACCATCTTCTCTCGAGCTGTATCCAAAAGGAAAATTTGCTGTCCCTTCACTACCTAGTTTGTCTTTTGTTCTTTCTCCTCAACCCTTTTTTCCCTTTTAACTACTTCCTGAAAACAGTTCTTACTCTACCCACCTCCTTCCTGTCTTTCTGTATCAAAACTCTTTGAATAGGTATCCACTGAACATGTAGTTGGGTCAACTATGAGTAGGAACTTCTTCATAATAAACATGTTGTTTATCTATTTTTAAATTTTATTTTTTAATTGGAGGAAAATTGCTTTATAATGTTGTATTGGTTTCGGCCATACATACAGAAATCAATCAGTCATAATTATATATATATAAGAAAGTGAAGTCGCTCAGTCATGTCCGACTCTTTGTGATCCCATGGACTGTAGCCTACAAGGCTCCTCTCTCCATGAGATTCTCCAAGCAAGAGTACTGGAGTGGGTATATATATATATATATATATATATATATATATATATACACACACCTTCCTTCATGAACCTCCATCCCCTCTCCCATCCCACCATAGAGTAGTTTGTATCTGCTAATCCCAGGCTCCTGATTAATCCCTCCCACACCACATCTCCCCTTTTGGAACCGTAAGTTTGTTTTCTAAGTCTGTGGATCTATTTCTGTCTTGTAAATACTCTGTTTAGATTCCACATACAAGTGATATCATATGATATTATCTTTCTCTGTCTGACTTACTTCACTCAGTAAGACGATCTCTAAGTCCATGCAAGTTGCTGCAAATGTCCTTATTTTGTTCCTTTTCATGGCCATGTAATATTCCATTGTATATATGTACCACATCTTCCTTATCCATTCATCCATCGATGAACATTTAGGATGCTTCCATGTTCTGACTATTGTAAATAGTGCTGCAATGAACATTGGGATATGTGTATCTTTTCAAATTATGATTTTCTCTAGATATATGCCCAGGAGTGTGATTGCTGGATTAGATAGCTCTATTTTTAGTTTTAGTTTTTTTTTTTTTTTTTTTTTTAGGAGATCCAATACTGTTCTACATATTGACTGCATCATTTTACATTCCTACCCATAGTGTAGGAGGGTTCCATTTTCTCCACACCTTTTCGAGCTTTTGTTATTTGTAGACTTTTTGATGATGGCAAATCTGAACAGTGCGAGGCGATACCTCTTCATGGTTTTGATTTGCATTTCTCTAATAATAAGCAATGCTGAGAATCTTTTCATGTGTTTTTGGTCATCTGTTTGCCTCTTCTTATCTTTTGTAATGCTTCTCCAGCATTTTATCATGTCGACAAATCTTTCTTTCCTGAAAATCTCTATTCCACAGCATTCCAATATTTTGGAATTTTACTCACCTATTGGAGACAAGTCCATATCAGTCTTCAAGATAACTTATGACTCTTATCGGAGAAGAAAATGGCAAGTCACTCCAGTGTTCTTGACTGGGAAATTTCATGGGCAGAGGAGCCTGGTGGGCTACTGTCCATGGGGTCACAGGAGTTGGACACAACTGAGCAACTAAACCACCACCACATGAGACTTACAGATGACTTGCTTTACTGACTTCTGTGGTAGACAGAATATTGCCCCCCCAAGATGTCCACATCATAATCCTCAGAACCTGCAAGTATGTGGTTTTGTGTAAGACCTTTAAATAGAGAAATTATTCCTGAATTATCAGAGTAGTATCCAACATAATAACAAAGGTACTTATAAAAAGGAAGCAGGAGAGTCAGAGCAGGAGATGTGATGATGGAAGTAGAAATCAGAGAGAGCTAAAAAGAGAGAGCTAGAACAAAAGTAAGAGACAGAGAGATTTGAAGGTGGTACATTGTTGGCTTTGAAGATGGCGGTAGGGGCCATAGCCAAGGAAAGTGAGTATCCTCTGCTTATAGAAAAGGAATGGAAATAAATTCTTTCCTGGAGCTGCCAGAGGGAATAGAGCCCTGCCTGCTGTTTTGCTGTTTAGTTGCTAAATTGTGTTCAACTCTCTGCGACCCCATGGATTGTAGCCTGTCAGGCTCCTTTGTCCACGGGATTTTCCAGGCAAGAATACAGGAGTGGGTTGCCACTTCAGAACTTTTGGCCTCCCAAACTCTGAAATGATAAATTTGTGTTGTTTTGAGCCACTAAGGTCATGGTGACTTGTAATAGCAGCAGTAGGAAACTAATACAGGTGCTTTTTCAATTCTTTATTTCTCACTCTGAAAATTCTTCCAAATTTCAGAACTGACTTTTCAAATCTTCTAAACATCTTTACTTGGGTGTTTGGCCTGCATCTCAAATTCAGCTAATGCAAAATGAAAATTATGATCTTCTTCCAAAGTCCTTCTGTGGACTTCTCTGACAACATTCATTTACTCATTTATTGATTATTTTCTTAATTTATATGTTCATAAGTCAAATGTTTCATGAGTGCTTACTATGCCAGATAATGCTGACACTCTTAGAATACAGAAGTGAACAAAAGATAAAATCTCTGCTCTGATCTCATTCCAGGGAAGAAACAAGACAAAATAGGGGGAAAAATCAAATGCCTCCATCTAATGAAAGTTTTGTGAAGACTTTCAAGCAAAGTAAGTGGATAGAGAACAATATGAAGGAGGCTAGGGAGGGTGGTGATGGCTCTTTTAAATAGAATGATGGGTGAAGGTCTATGTGCCAATGTAGGGTTTGAGCAGAAATCTGATTGAAGAGGAGCAAGAACAAGAATAGATGGATAAGTATCATTCCAGGCAGAAGGTACATTGAATAGAAAGACTCTGAGGCAGGAATGAATTCGGATTGTTCATATTCAAGTGATTGCAAGAAGACTGGAATAGAGTGAACAAAGAGGAAAGTGTAAAAAGATGATGACAGAAAAATGGGCAGAGACTTCATAGGTAGGAATTCTGATGGTTTTCTAAGTGTGATGGGAAACATTTAGAGAATTTTGAACAAGCGATCTGATGTATAATGAAAAAAAAAAATACCTGTGGCTGTTCTGGTGGTGCTTGTGTGCCCAGCTGTGTCTGACTCTTTGAGACTCCATGGACTGTAGCCTGCCAGGCTCTTCTATCCATGGGATTTCCTAGGCAGGAAGACTGGAGTGGGTGGCCATTTCCTCCTCCAGGAGATCTTCCCAACCCAAGGATCAAACTGAGGTCTCTTGCATCTCCTGCATTGGCAAGCCGATTTTTACCTCTGAGCCACCTGGGAAGCCCTGTGGCTGCTCTATAGGGGACAAAATAAGGGAGAAAGAAGAAGTCCAGTTAGGAAGCTAAGTAATAAATGATAGTGGCATGTTCCAAAGTGGTAGAATGAGGGGTAGCCACAATCAGGATAGATTCTGAAGGTAGAGCTGATAATAACTGCTTAGCATTGACGTGCATAATGAGGACAGGAAACAGACACAGATCAATCCCTGAGTTTTGAGCAGATGGAAAAATGTATTATAGTTGCCATTAACTGAATGAGGAAAATTGCAAGAATAGCAGGCTTGGGAACAAATGCCAAAAATTTGGTTTCTGATATATTAAGATGGATATGCCTTTAGACCTCAAAGTGGAGATGTTACAGAAGTAGCTGAATACTCATTTGTAAGTTTGCTGCTCAAACAGGCAGTCTGGATTAAAGACAAATTTGGAAATTATCAGCATATAAAGGATGTTCAAAGCCACAAGACTGGATGAATTCACTTAAGGGAAATGCTGACGATAAAGGAGAAGAGCAGTCTGAGGGATGAGCCCTGGGGGACTGCAATGTAGAGAGATAAGAAGTGGAAGAGAAGCCAGAAAAGGAGATTAAGAAGAAGCAGCCAGTGATGCAAGGGGAAAGCCAGGGGAATGTAGCTTAAATGCCAAATGAAGAAGGTATTTTCAGAAAAGGGAAATTGTCATCTCTATGAAATGCTGTTCAACACTTTTGTAAAATGAAGACAGATAACTCAGCACTTGAGTTGGTGATAGGAAATTCCATTCACCATGACAGAAGGGGTTTCCGTGCAATGGAGAGGGAAAATTTTGGTTAGTGTGGATTAAAGAATGAAAAGGAGACAGTCTGAAGAATTTTGCTTTCAAATGAAAGAGAAAAACGAGATCATAGCTGGAAGGAGACATGAGATAATGGAAAGTATCTTATTTAATATTGGAAATATTACATCTAAAGTAGAATATTTTACAGCAAGTTTATATGATGAGGAAAATGATTCTGTAGAGAGAGGTTAATTTCCAGATCCAAGACTTCAGGTGGTACAGAGAAAGGGGATTCAAGGTATAAGTACAGGGGTTGTCATTATTCATTCATTTATACAGGTAGCAGAGAGAAGATATCATTATGGCAGAATAAGTGATAGATGTAATGAGAATAAAGAAGACTGTGGATATGCTGGAGGGTTGGATAAGATGAAAAAAAGGTAGGAAATAGGCATCATAAAAAGTAGCACAGCAACTCTA
Source organism: Nanger dama (assembly GCA_917880005.1). Lineage (NCBI taxonomy): Eukaryota > Metazoa > Chordata > Mammalia > Artiodactyla > Bovidae > Nanger > Nanger dama. The sequence goes on from CAKJTW010000088.1 coordinate 5,182,039, forward strand.
CAAGTAAGATGAAGCATAAGATAAGTATCAACTTGGTCAATGGGTTGGAATCCTGATAAGGTTTTGAAATAGATGGAATCAGGGTACCAGATTAGTTATTTGGAAACACAGACGGTTATGAGAGCGTGTAATGTCTAAAGTTAAGTTGAAGGATATCCTTCAACGTGAATTTGGCTGAGTAACCAAGAGTGCAATATGTGACAACTTCTAATAGAATGAGGCATAGGGTAATGCAGTTTAAAGACCTGTGGTTTTTGATACAGAATGAAGTTAAAATAATTGCAGAGCAACCAGGGCACTTACACTGCCTCAAGGTCCTATAAGTAGCATTTAAAAGGGCTGCAAAAAGAGGCATTTGTTCTTAGGAAATAACCCGAATATGATTAGAATAAGAAGGCGAGGACTTTCCTAGTGGTGTAGTGGGTAAGAATCTGCCTGCCATAGCAGGGGACATGGGTTTGATCCCTGGTCCAGGACGAATTCACATGCCACAGAGCAACTAAGCCCATGCTCCACAACTACTGAGCCTGCACTCTAGAGCCTGCCAGCTGCAACTACAGAGCCCACATGCCGCAACTACAGAAGCGTGAGTGCTTTAGGACCTGAGAGCCACAACTACTGAAGCCCATTCACTTAGAGCCTGTGCTCCACGGCAAGAGAAGCCACTTGAATGAAAAACCTGCACACCACAACAAAGAGTAGCCCCTGTTCACTACAACTAGAGAAAGCCCATGCAAAGCAAAGAAGACCCAGCACAGACAAAAATAAAGAAAGAACAAGTAGGCGAAGGGAACATTAAGAGATGAAGAAAAGGATATGGGGAATTTTGCTGATAACAAGCCACGAGTCTCAGAGGATGTAGGACTGGGGATCAGGAACATATAGATGATGAGATCAGACTTACCACACACAGAGCTAGATGGGGCAAAAGTCTGAGAATTTGGATTTCTGGTAGTAGCTGGTGAAAACAAGGATGGGAGGGAGGTTGATGGCATGTGTGAAAAAAGGATTATTTAGTTCTAAATTGGTCTCTTAGAAGAAGTTAGATTGGTCTCAGTTCTACTGAGACCAATAGTTGATACCAATGGCCCTGACAGTGTCAAGCTATGTCATAGATATTGTCCTACTTGGGGCACCCTGAGCCCTAGGTACCTATTTTATTCATTACCAAGAACTGTATCAGGTCAAGAAGAGAAATTTACCAGAAACCAATGCTCTGTAGGTCTATCTTGAATCCTTCTGTGGATAGTGGTGTTGGGGCCAAGGGATAGGGGTGATCTTACTAGTCCTTTTGTCCAGACTTCTTTGAGTCCCAGGTCCACATGTCCAATTTTCTACTCAACTTCTCCATTTCAATGGCTCAAAGATATGTCAAATTCAACAAGTTCAACAGAATACTTATAATCTCCAAACTCTACAACCCCAAATGTGATCCACTTTTAGTATCTTGTCTCTTATTGAATGGTGTAAACTGAAAATCTAAAAGTCATCTTTGTCACCCATATCAAATCTGTCCCCTTGTCCTGCTGACTCTATTCCCACTATACACCCACAATCCATCTACTTTTTTTCATTTTCATTTCTAATATATACACCCCTTACAAATACCACCCTGGAACAAGCCCCTAATATCCCTCCTCTGTTATATTATAACAAACTCTCAACTGGGCTCACTTCTTCCATTTCCACTTCTAATATAACTACCAGATTGATCTTTTAAAAACTTGTCATATTATGTTTCTCCCCAGCTGAATAGCTTTTCATGGCTTTGAAGTTAAGTGAAGTGAAGTGGCTCAGTCGTGTCCGACCCTCAGCGACCCCATGGATTGCAGCCTTCCAGGCTTCTCCGTCCATGGGATTTTCCAGGCAAGAGTGCTGGAGTGGATTGCCATTTCCTTCTCCAGGGGATCTTCTCGACCCAGGAATCGAACCCGGGTCTTCTGCACTGCCGGCAGATGCTTTACCTTCAGAGCCACCAGGGAAGAATCTCAGTTCCTTATCATGATTATCAGTGGCCCAACATAAACCGGTCTCAGCTCACCAAACCCCAGCTATACTGGCGTTTCTAATCTTTGGCTTTAGTAGGTTCATTTTAAACATTGTTATTCCTTCTACCTAAAACTCTTAAGCTCCAGATGTACATATGTACAGCAAAGTGATTCAGTTATGCTTATATATACATAGATACATATACATATATATTCTTTTTCAACTGCTTTTCTCATTTAGGTTATTACAGAATGTGAAGCAGAGTTCCCTGTGCTATATACAGTAGGTCTTTGTTGGTTATTTGTTTTAAATATATCAGTGTGTACATATCAATCCCAAATTCTCAATATTTCTGCCCCCACCCTTCTCCCCTGATAACCAAAAGTTCATTCTTTAAATCTGTGAATCTGTTTTGTAAATAAGTTCATTTGTACCATTTTTTTAAGTTCTGCATAAGTGATATCATATGATTTTTGCATTTCTTTGATTTACTTCACTGAGTATGATAATCCCCAGGTATATTCATGTTGTTGCAAATGGCATTATTTCATTCTTTTTAATGGCTGAGTAATATTCCACTGTGTATATGTGCCACATCTCCTTTATTTGTTCATCTGTGGATGGACATTTAGGCTGCTCCCATGTATTGGCTGTTGTAAACAGTGCTGCAGTGAACATTAGGGTGTATATGTATACTTTTGAACCAAGTTTGTCTCTGGATATATACCCAGGAGTGGGATTGCTAGATTATAAGGTAGCTCTACTTTTAGTGTTTTAATGAACTTCCATACTGTTCTGTATAGGGAAAACTGGACAGCCACATGTAAAAAGAATGAAATTAGAATATTCTTTAACACCACACACAAAAATAAACTCAAAATGGATGAAAGACCTACATGTAAGACCAGATACTATCAACATAAAACTCTTAGAAAAAAACAGGCAGAACACTCTCTGACATAAATTGCAGCAATATCTGTTTCAATCAGTCTCCCAGAGTTATGTAAATAAAAGCAAAAATAAACAAATGAGACCTAGTTAAACTCCAGATTTTTTTTTATATGGCTGCCTCATTCTCATCATCTTTTAGGATTTGAAATAGCTCAACTGGAATTCCATCACATTTGAAAAACACAGCACTGGCCACAGGACTGGAAAAGGTCAGTTTCTATTCCAATCCCAAAGAAAGGCAATGCCAAAGAATGCTCAAACTACCACACAATTGCACTCATCTCACACACTAGTAAAGTAATGCTCAAAATTCTCCAAGCCAGGCTTCAGCAGTACGTGAACTGTGAACTCCTGATGTTCAAGCTGGTTTTTAAAAAGGCAGAGGAACCAGAGATCAAATTGCCAACATCCGCTGGATCATGGAAAAAGCAAGAGAGTTCCAGAAAAACATCTATTTCTGCTTTATTGACTATGCCAAAGCTTTTGACTGTGTGGATCACAATAAACTGTGGAAAATCCTGAAAGAGATGGGAATACCAGACCAGTTGACCTGCCTCTTGAGAAATCTGTATGGTCAGGAAGCAACAGTTAGAACTGGACATGGCACAACAGACTGGTTCCAAATAGGAAAAAGAGTGCGTCAAGGCTGTATATTGTCACCCTGCTTATTTAACTTATATGCAGAGGACATCATGAGAAACGCTGGGCTGGAAAAAGCACAGGCTGGAATCAAGATTGCCGGGAGAAATATCAATAACCTCAGATATGCAGATGACCTTATGCCAGAAAGTGAAGAGGAACTAAAAGCCTCTTGATGAAAGTAAAAGAGGAGAGTGAAAAAGTTGGCTTGAAGCTCAACATTCAGAAAATGAAGATCATGGCATCCCGTCCCCTCACTTCATGGCAAATAGATGGGGAAACAGTGGAAACAGTGGCTGACTTTATTTTTTGGGCTCCAAAATCACTGCAGATGGTGACTGCAGTCATGAAATGAAAAGATGCTTACTCCTTGGAAGGAAAGTTATGACCAACCTAGGTAGCCTATTCAAAAGCAGAGACATTATTTTGTCAACAAAGGTCTATCTATTCAAGGCTATGGCTTTTCCAGTAGTCATGTATGGATGTGAGAGTTGGACTGTGAAGAAGGCTGAATGCAAAAGAATTTATGCTTTTGCACTGTGGTGTTGGAGAAGACTCTTGAGAGTCGCTTGGACTGCAAGGAGATCCAACCAGTCCATCCTAAAGGAGATCAGTCCTGGGTATTCTTTGGAAGGAATGACGCTAAAGCTGAAACTCCAGTACTTTGGCCACCTGATGCGAAGACCTGACTCATTTGAAAAGACCCTGATGCTGGGAAAGATTGGGGGCAGGGGGAGAAGGAGACAACAGAGGATGAGATGGCTGGATGGCATCACTGACACAACGAGTATGGGTCTGGGTGAGCCCCGGGAGTTGGTGATGGACAGGGAGGCCTGGCGTGCTGCGGTTCATGGGGTCACAAGGAGTCGGACTCAACTGAGCAACTGAACTGAATTGAACTGAACATTCTTGTCATTCAGGCCTTGAAATAAATGTTACCTTCTCAACAAAGCTTTGTTTTAACATGAGACATAAAATAACCAGTTCTCAGCCCTACCCTGCTTTAGTCACTGTGTCATTACCCTGTTTTATTTTCTTCATCCATATTGGAATTTATTATATTTATTTGTTCAATTCCCGTTTCTTTATTCTAGAATGTAATCTTTATAACAGAAGGAGCTTATTTATACCCCTACAACATACTCAGTGCCTAGAAAAGTGCTTGGTAAATTCCAGTAATTCACTAATATTTGTTGAATGAATGTCAATGATTCCTATTATTAAATAATTACACTCCCCATAAACTGAATATCTTCAGCCTAATACGATTACCAGTGAAAACTTTTATCATTATTTGCTGCTGCTGCTGCTGCTAGGTCGCTTCAGTCGTGTCCGACTCTGTGCGACCCCATAGATGGCAACCCACCAGGCTCCCCCATCCCTGGTATTCTCCAGGCAAGAACACTGGAATGGGTTGCCATTTCCTTCTCCATTATGATTATTTAATGTGCAGTTATTTAAATCTCCTTCAACTCTTTTTGGGTTTATAATTCTGCTTTTCCTCTTTTGTAAGAATGAGGCTACCCCTGATTTTGAGGGAGCTAGCAAGAGATTACATGATCATAATAACTTCCTATGTCTATTCTGAAAAGCAACATGCTTTTTAGCTTGCAAAATTATTTGAATTAAATCATATTTAAAGTTTAATTGTGTCTATTTACCATTGACATTTTTCAGAATATGTATTTAAATCTCTTCAGAGAAAAAGGTCTGTATTTCATTCTCTAACTATCTCTATTTGCATGTATACAAATACACACACACATGCATTCTAATAAACTAGCTGATTTTGGAAGTCAGTGTACACTGCAGAAAACATTTGTTTCATAGTATATCCACTTATTAGAAAAAGATCTCTTTTTTCTAAATTACCTTTTTGTCTTCCAGAAAAAAATATATCAATAACCATTGGAGTATAGAGGAATCTTTACCTTCTTTAATTTTTCACTGAACTAGTGGATGTGACTTGCTAGGGAGGTTTGGATAATTGTTGGAAAGTGTACTCATTTCTAAAAGAATCCTGCTGAGGCTACGTGGAAAGATTAGTAATGATGAAGAATTGCAGGCTGCTCAGTTAATTGTTTTTTTTTTTCTATCTGGAGGATAGCCATTCCATTCCTTTATTTTCACTGTAGTTGGTATATAATAGACTGATCTCAAGGTGCACAATTGAATTATCTGTAGTTGTAAGAACATGTACTTTTAAATGGAAAGCTTGGTACCAATTTAATAAAAGAAATTATATGGGCTGACATTAACCCTTCTCATTATTTCCTGAGGTGTGTATTATCTTTTTATGGCTTAAAGCTGACCAACGAGACAAATAACAAAAGGATAATAAATAAGTATATTTATAGCAAATACCACATGACTCTTTTCTTATTATATGTAGATTTCTTGTTCTTCATCCAACTAGAAATAAAAGCTCTTTTTATCCCATTTTAAGGAGCATATATAATATTTTCTTTCAAACTAATCATAATCATCATATCTGTAAAATACTTTCTTATTTCTGAATCTGTAAGTCTTTAAAAACATTAATTTTGAGAGCTCCACTATGAAGCAAGAAATGCTGATCCCTCAAATCATGTATTCTGTTTCCTTGTTGAAAGGATACCATGCAGAATTTCTACACTTGGTATTTAAAACAACTGTCCATTCTTATTTCATCTTCCCGAAGAGGTGGCAAAAATACACAGAAGAACTGTACAAAAAGATCTTCATGACCAAGATAATCATGATGATGCAATCACTAATCTAGAGCCAGACATCTTGGAATGTGAAGTCAAGTGGGCCTTAGAAAGCATCACTACGAACAAAGCTAGTGGAGGTGATGGGATTCCAGTTGAGCTGTTTCAAATCCTGAAACATGATGCTGTGAAAGTGCTGCACTCAAGATGCCAGCAAATTTGGAAAACTCAGCAATGGCCACAGGACTGGAAAAGGTCAGTTTTCATTCCAATCCCAAAGAAAGGCAATGCCAAAGAATGCTCAAACTACTGCACAATTGCACTCATCTCACATGCTAGTAAAGTAATGCTCAAAATTCTCCAAGCCAGACTTCAGCAGTACATGAACTGTGAACTCCCTGATGTTCAAGCTGGTTTTAGAAAAGGCAGAGGAACCAGAGATCAAATTGCCAACACCCGCTGGATCATGGAAAAAGCAAGAGAGTTCCAGAAAAACATCTATTTCTGCTTTATTGACTATGCCAAAGCCTTTGACTGTGTGGATCACAATAAACTGTGGAAAATTCTGAAAGAGATGGGAATACCAGACCACCTGACCTGCCTCTTGAGAAATCTGTATGCAGGTCAGGAAGCAACAGTTAGAACTGGACATGGCACAACAGACTGGTTCCAAATAGGAAAGGAATACGTCAAGGCTGTATATTGTCACCCTGCTTATTTAACTTCTATGCAGAGTACATCATGAGAAATGCTGGGCTGGAAGAAACACAAGCTGGAATCAAGATTGCTGGGAGAAATATCAATAACCTCAGATATGCAGATGACACCACCCTTATGGCAGAAAGTGAAGAGGAACTCAAAAGCCCCTTGATGAAAGTGAAAGAGGAGAGCGAAAAAGTTGGCTTAAAGCTCCACATTCAGAAAATGAAGATCATGGCATCTGGTCCCATCACTTCATGGGAAATAGATGGGGAAACAGTGGAAACAGTGTCAAACTTTATATTTTGGGGGCTCCAAAATCACTGCAGATGGTGAGTGCAGCCATGAAACTAAAAGACACTTAATCCTTGGAAGAAAAGTTATGGCCAACCTAGATAGCATATTGAAAAGCAGAGACATTACTTTGCCGACTAAGGTCCATCTAGTCAAGGCTATGGTTTTTCCAGTAATCGTGTATGGATGTGAGAGTTGGACTGTGAAGAAAGCTGAGCAGTGAAGAACTGTTGCTTTGAACTGTGGTGTTGGAGAAGACTCTTGAGAGTCCCTTGGACTGCAATGAGGTACAACTAGTCTATTCTGAAGATCAGCCCTGGGATTTTTTTGAAAGGAATGATGCTCAAGCTGAAACTCCAGTACTTTGGCCACCTCATGTGAAGAGTTGACTCATTGGAAAAGACTCTGATGCTGGGAGGGATTGGGGGCAGGAGGAGAAGGGGACGACCGAGGATGAGATGGCTGGATGGCATCACTGACTCAGTGAACGTGAGTCTGAGTGAACTCCCAGAGATGGTGATGGACAGGGAGGCCTGGCGTGCTGTGATTCATGGGGTCGCAAAGAGTCGGACATGACTGAGCAACTGAACTGAACTGAAATGGTAGTTACCTGGCATTTTATGAAGAAAATATCCAATTTTTTTCTGAACTAGTGCAATGCTACTGGCAATTCTGCACTGACTTAAATTCCACTTCCAATAGGTTAATGTATTAGTTATAACTAATATATTGGTTTTAAAGCAATTTTATTTATTTATTTTTGACTCTACTGAGTCTGTTGCTGTGTGGGCTTGCTCTAGCTGTGGCAAGTGGGAGCTATCCTCTAGCTGTGGTGCATAGGCTTCTCATTGCAGTGGCTTCTCTTATTGCAGAGCTCGGGCTCTAGGGGGCATGGGCTTCCATTACTGCGACATGTGGGCTCAGTAGTTGTGCCTTCCAGACTCTGGAGCACAGGCTCAGTAATTGTAGTGCATGGGCTTAGCTGCTCCACCACATGTGGGGTATTCCTGGACCAGGGATTGAACCCCTGTCTCCTGCATTAACAGATGGGTTCTTTACCACTGAGCCATCAGGGAAGTACCAATATATTGGTTTAAATAAAGCAAGCTTGAACTATTTCATCTCTGAGATTCTTAGTTCAGTTGGGCTTCCCAAATCAGGTACTACTTTAATGTACCTGAGATTGTAGAGTTTCAAGGCTTCTGGCTCTGAGTATAGTCAGAAGATTAGGGATTAATGAGATTTTATTTATAAAATATGTCAAAATTCTTTTCTGTATTCCCTCCAAAAAGCCTTATGTAGATGTTTAAGGAGGAGAAAGAGATCATACGTTTTGCAGAAAACACAATTCCTTGGTATTCTCAAAAAGCATAAATAATTTTCTCTATGCTAAACAACTCTTCTCTGCTATAAAGTAAAAGAAAAATTTGTGAAGAAAAAGTTTCATTTGTGATCATGGAACATATTAAAATGCCAGTTGAAATTCCTGGTAGCTGGTCTTCCCTTCAAAAATGCTTCAATTTATTTTGTATTTATTTGGGAAGAGGGAGGCCAACATTTTAATTGACATTGTAAATTTGAAAAGTGGCTATCAATTAAAAAAGAGAGAAAATAAGCTATGTTTTAGGTATGAAACATATTAGTTAGCTTTTGCTGTATAACAAACTACCCTAAGGGCTTCCCAGGTGGCTCCATGATAAAGAACCTGCCTCCAGTGCAAGAGACAGAAGAGACATAGGTTTGATCCCTGAGTCAGGAAGATTCCCCCAGAGGAAGAAATGGCACCCCACTCTGGCATTCTTGCCAGGAGAATCCCCATGGACAGAGGTGCCTGGCAGGCTCCAGTCCATCGTGTCACAAATAGTCGGAAGCAGCAGAAGTGATTTAGCACGCACAGGCACAGGCAACCACATGATATTCACAGTAAATATTTTACAAACACTTTTTAAAAGTAGCTTCTTTCTTCCTCTGAACCCTGAGCTCTATGATATCAGATATTGGAGGTATGTGTTCTGTTTCAGCACAGGCTCCTTGTCTCTTGACACCATAGGTTATCTCCCCTGCCTTGGAGGGCAAGGATTGAGCCACCATCATGTTCACCCTAGAAAAAGCCACGATGATTTCAAGACTCCAATTTTATCTCCTGGACACACACAGACTTTCCCTTCTCCAGTGACTGTTTAGTGGGGTCACATGGGGGTGTTAATGTCCCATGAGGTGAGATAGAAAGGAAATGGCAGATAAATTGATTGCCCATCCTCTCTTTCCAACAAAACCAGACAGTTCAGGAAAGCAGGGATTCCACACATCCGTTCTGAAAATATATTACATGAAGACTCCCCAACCACTGGGATCTAACGCCTGATGACCTGATGTGGAGCTGATGTGATAATAATAGAAATAAAGTGCACAATAAATGTGTTTGAATCATCCTGAAACCATCCCCCCACCCCCTGGTCTGTGGAAAAATTGTCTTCCGTGAAACTAGTTCCTGGTGCTGAAAAGGCTGAGGACCACTATCCTACACAACCAATCATTAGCCGGTTTTCCTGGACAGCTATGAACAACTTGGTAACACATCATCCTGTCTTACTTTTTTCTCCTTCCTTGACTGACATTCCCTTTTCCCTCATTCTTCATGCACTAAAAGTGCACTCTACCTCAAAAGCAAACATGAAAACGTCATGCCTTCATGCTCTACTTTCTAGGGAACTCAGACTAAAATGGGCTTCCCTGGTGGCTCAGATGGTAAAGAATCCGCTGCAATGTGTGAGACCTGGGGTTGATGCCTGGGTTGGGAAGAGCTCCTGGAGGAGGGCATGGCAACCCACTACAGTATTCTGGCCTGGAGAATCCCCATGGACAGAGGAGCCTGGTGAGCTATAGTCCATGGGGTTGCAAAGAGTTGGACATGACTGAATGACTAAGTACAGCACAGCACAGGATAAAATAAAACATAGAAGACTAACTTCTCAGGCATTTGTTAATTTTCTACTATGTAAATATGGATTTACGGGATTTGTTTTGAATTTTTAAAAATTATTTATTTGGCTGCATTGGGTTTTAGATACACCACACAGGATCTTCCATTTTCCTTGCAGCATGTGGGATCTTTTAGTTACCTCTGATAGGATCTTTACTCTTGAAGCATGTGAGCACTTAGCTGAGGCATGTGGGATCTAGTTCCCTGACCAGGGATGGAACCCAGGCCCCCTTCATTGGGAGCATGTAGTCTTAATCACTGGACCAATAGGGAAGTCCCTGATTTGAGTTTTGAACAACAAATCAATGATAGTCCTATTCAAGAATGACCCTGATTGGCTGCAGTATAACTCTCCGTCTCCCATGGTTTGAGACAGATGAGTGGAGTTGCTGTAGTTAGACAATAAAGGCAGCCTGCCTGCAGCAAAGCCATACTGAGATGGAGGCAATAAGCAGTTTAGGTGAATTATACTCTGTATGGGAATTTTTTACACTTACAAAGTGAAAAAAATTTTTTTGCTCATCCATAGTGATGACAGAAACTCTTTTGATGTTATTATAATGACCTATAAATATATATAGAAGTAAACCTAAGAATGAACTCCTTATACTATTATCCCTTATACAATTATAAAACCTAAATTAAAAGTGAAATTAATCACATTACAAACCAATAAAATTTAAATAAACAATGTTAATTTTATATAACAGATAATTTTTTGTTGTTGTTGTTGAAGCCAAACCAGTGCTCACAATTGTTATAATACATACAAATATTTAGTTGTCATATGATGGCTCTTTTCTTTGTTTAAACAATTTTGAGGCCTTTTATTTTATAGCTTCTTATAATATCATTTAGTCCTTTCAACTTATGAATGGGTCATTCACGTATTAATTCTATCTCTGTCTTTTTCCATGAGCCCAAAACAATTAAAATAGAACATTGCTCCAAAGCACAGAGTCATTTACAGGATGTCACATTGGACTCATGTAAATAAGTAGCTTACGTCAAAACTGAATACTCACATACAGTAGTATTTTTTAAAAGAAAGAATCTAAGAATTTTTCTCTGTTCATCATTGTTTCAGGAAATCAATATCTACACAAAGGTAGCTGTTAGAAAGCTGTCATTTGTGGCATTATGAAAGGTGAAAAAGAGCAAAGAATGTACTTCCTAGCATATTAGAACTTAAATGCTGTCACTTTATGATCCTTCTGTGAAAAGTGGTCACCTAAGCACAAATGCAAATATGCATTGAAATAAATGAATGTTCAATTATAAGATAATCAACCACATTATACAAAATATGCTATTCACATTAATTGCAAACACAATTTGAATGGAAACTCACACATAAAAAAAAAATTGTTGATCGCTCAGTCCTGTCCAACTCTTTGTGATCCCATGAACTGTAGCCCACCAGGCTCCTCTGTCCATGGAATTCTCCAGGCAAGAATACTGGACTGAGTATCCCTTTCTCCAGGGGATCTTCCCCACCAGGGGTAGAACCCAGGTCTCCCACATTGCCCGCAAAAAGCCTTGCTATAAACTCATGGACACAGTACTCTTTCAATGGGGTACTAGAAAAATGAAGTCCTCTACTGGGGAAACATGCCCTACAACTGTGGTTTTTAATTTATTTGCCATCTCTTTGTTAATCAGGTAAAAGCCATTTGATCTCATCCTAGAAAATTTACATATGTGTGCACAAACAATATTTTGAATAGAATTTCAGTAAGTTTATGAATGTCCTGGTGCCAATCCAAGACTAGTATAATTACATTATTTCGTTGAATTCTTCTAATTATCTTGGTAAGTAATATCCTGTAGAGAAATCTCAAAGCAGCATAATTATCCTCCCTTTTGTACGTTGATTTTTTTTCTAATATTCTTTTGGAACACTTTTTCTTAATCTTTGAATATCAATAGCTTCACCAGGAACTTTTCTGAGGAAATAGTCAATCTAATTTGATCATCAGAGTCAAGACTTTATTTCAAAACCACTTTTATTAAATTTTTGAATAATTTTTTTCAACTTACCTATTTCCCTTTTCTTTCATCTCTACATATCTATCATCTTTTTATAATGATTTTATATATTATTTCTTTGTAATCTCATTTTGTGTGACTTTTTGGAAGCTTAATTTACATGTCCCTGACTGTGGTTTCAAATATTGTTTATTCCAGTTTTAGTGGCATCAGATGTAATATTTTCCTCTGTAACATTTTCATTTACTTCTAATATTTATTTTTATTTGTCATATTTCCTTTTTATTGACAGCTTATTTTCCATCTCCTGCTTTAAGATTTTTTTAAAACAAGATTGCACTTCTTGTACATTGTTTGAATTATAGACAAATTTGTTTTTAACTTTTAGCCTTTAAGTCAATGCTTGATACAACACATGTTATTAATTTTTTTAAAATTTTATTGGAGTATAGTTGATTTATATTTTGTTTTTTGATTATGTTTTATCTTTCTTTGTTTTGTGATTTCTGCACACAGGTGAAGTCGTTTTCTTTTTAATTAGACCAGTAATTAATGACTTTAAAGAGCCCTTCTTACTAGTCCTGACCCCCTGCCTCAAGACATTTTTATGTGATAAATAAAATTTTAATCAGTCTTAAAATAATATTAAGAAAGATATCTCAGTTACTCAAAATCAAACAATTTCTAAGTAATATTTGTTTAATGCAGATGTAACATCTATGAGTATTTCTATACCAGACATTTTAAAATCATAAATAAAATAGAAGTTACAAAAAATGTAAGAAAAATACAGAAAATTAGATTAGTATTAGGGGGCTTTGGTACACTTTTCCTAGTTCATATTAGCTCAACTCTACAAATTTATAAAAGATATGGAAGAAAAAATGCCATACTTAAATATGTTGAACTCAAATTAGCAATAGAAAAAATAGACAATATGCTGGCAAGTCTATAGAAGACTTGAATAATATAATTCATAAACCTGGCTTTTCAGTAACTGAGAAAACTGAATTAAAATTTACTACAGTTCTTTGGAGAAATGCCTATTTAGTTCTTTGGCCCATTTTTTTGATTGGTTCGTTTATTTTTCTGGAGGTGAGCTGCATAAGTTGCTTGTATATCTTTGAGATTAGTTTGTCAGTTGTTTCATTTGCTATTATTTTCTCCCATTCAGAAGGCTGTCTTTTCACCTTGCTTATAGTTTCCTTTGTTGTGCAGAAGCTTTTAATTTTAATTAGATCCCATTTGTTTATTTTTGCTTTTATTTCCATTATACTGGAGGTGGATCATAGAGGATCCTGCTGTGATTTATGTCGGAGAGTGTTTTGCCTATGTTTTCCTCTAGGAGTTTTATAGTTTCTGGTCTTACATTTGATTTTTAATCCATTTTGAGTTTATTTTTGTGTGTGGTGTTAGAAAGAGGTCTAGTTTCATTCTTTTACAAGTGGTTGACCAGTTTTCCCAGCACTACCTGTTAAAGAGACTGTCTTTACTCCACTGTATATTCTTGCCTCCTTTGTCAAAGATAAGGTGTCCATAGGTGTGTGGATTTATCTCAGGGCTTTCTATTTGGTTCCATTGATCTATATTTCTGTCTTTGTGCCAGTACCATACTGTCTTAATGACTATGGCTTTGTAGTAGAGCCTGAAGTCAGGCAAGTTGATTCCTCCAGTTCCATTCTTCTTTCTCAAGATTGCTTTTGCTATTCTAGGTTTTTTGTATTTCCATACAAATCCTGAGATTATTTGATCTAGTTCTGTGAAAAATACTGCTGGCATTTCTCCAAAGAAGACATACGGATGGCTAACAAACACATGAAAAGATGCTCAACATTACTCATTATCAGAGAAATGCAAATCAAGACCACAGTGAGGTACCATTTCACACCAGTCAGAATGGCTGTGATCCAAAAGTCTACAAGCGATAAATGCTGGAGAGGATGTGGAGAAAATGGAACCTTCTTATACTGCTGGTGGGAATGCAAACTAGTACAGCCACTATGGAAAACAGTGTGGAGATTCCTTTAAAAATTGCAAATAGAACTGCCTTATGACCCAGCAATCCCACTGCTGAGCATACACACTGAGGAAACCAGGATTGAAAGAGACACATGTACCCCAAAGTTCATTGCAGCATTGTTTATAATAGCCAGGACATGGAAGCAACCTAGATGTCCATCAGCAGATGAATGGATAAGAAAGCTGTAGTACATATACACAATGGAGTATTACTCAGCCCTTAAAAAGAATAAACTTGACTCAGTTTTAATGAGATGGATGAAACTGGAGCCGATTATACAGTGAAGTAAGCCAGAAAGAAAAACACCAATACAGTATACTGACACATATATATGGAATTTAGAAAGATAGTAATGATGACCCTCTATGTGAGACAACAAAAGAGACACAGAGGTATAGAATGGACTTTTGGCCTCTGAGGGAGAGGGAGAGGGTGGGATGATTTGGGAGAATGGCATTGAAACATGTATACTATCATGTAAGAAACGAAGTGCCAGTCTATGTTCAATACAGGATACAGGATGCTTGGGGCTGGTGCATGGGATGATCCAGGGAGATGATATGGGGTGGGAGGTGGGAGGAGGCTTCGGCATTGGGAGATCGTGTACATCTGTGGCTGATTCATGTCAATGTATGGCAAAACAAATACAGTATTGTAATGTAGAATAAAGTATTAAAAAAAAATACATACCCCCCAAAATTTACTACAGTTCTTTAGGAGAAGGGGACGACAGAGGATGAGATGGCTGGATGGCATCACAGACTCGATGGACGTGAGTCTGTGTGAACTCTGGGAGTTGGTGATGGACAGGGAGGCCTGGTGTGCTGGGGTCGCAAAGAGTCGGATACGTCTGAGCACCTGAACTGAACTGAACAGTTCTTTAGAATTTGGCAGTGGCTTCATTTTGTCCTGTTACTTTTTTCTGTATATGTTTGACAAGTATGTTATGAGATAGACAAATCTAGAATTGTCATAGGTTTCTGGTAGATCAACTCTCATTTAAGAATAAAATGTCTCTAAGGAATGCTTTTTGCCTAGAAGTTTACTTTGTCTGATTATTAGTAGAGTTACATCAGATTTCTTGTGGTAACTTGTTGTATATATTTTTTCTGACCTCTCCTTTCAAATTTTTTTTATTATAAATAGAATATAGTAGGGGTTCACTTTTTATCCAGTATGATAATCTCTACAATATTTATATCATTTCATTTAATATAATTCATTTAATATACTTGCATGGAAATCTGCCATCATGCTTGATTTTCTACAGAGTCCATAAATGTTATCTTTTTTTCTTTTTTACTTTCTTTGCATTAATAAAATATTCCTTTTACTCCATTTCTCTTCTAATTACCTTATTATTTATACATTCTTTTACTTTTCAAGATTACACTAGAGATTAAAACATGGATCCTTATTTATTAGGTTATAATATAAATTAGACGTTTTCCCACATCTTTGAAAATATAAGGACCTTGGGATATGTTAACTTTATTTGTACTCTGGTAGATTGTACTTTTTCAGATTCAAAAACGTTTTGACTTCTGTGTTTGTAGCTTCCTCGGTAGTTCAGCTGGTAAAGAATCCTCCTGTAATGCAGGCTTGGGAAGATCCACTGGAGAAGGCATAGGTTACCCACTCCAGTTTTCTTGGGCTTCCCTGGTGGCTCAGCTGGTAAAGAATCTTCTGCATTGCGGGAGACCTGGATTCAATTCCTGGGTTGGGAAGATCCCCTGGAGAAAGGAATGGCTACCCACTCTAGTTTTCTGGCCTGAAAAATTCCGTGGACTATTCCATGGGCTTGCAAAGAGTTGGAAGTGACTAGCGATTTTCACTTACTTACTTATTCTTAGTAAAAGATCATATAATCCTGGCCAGTGTCATATGATTTGAAGTACCTCCCTGTTGTCTTGAACATTGACCCAAGGTTTGGCTATACAACTTACATTGGCCAAAAGAATGTAAGTGGACATGATTTTATGTGATATCGAAGCAGAAACTTTAAAACCACTGAAAAATTCTGCTATTGCTCTTTTTGTTCTAACATGAGAATAGTATGATTCAAATAGTAGTTACTTATATTGTGGATATTGAGATGAAGACAATATATAAAGAGGAACCAAAGCCAATCTAGAGCTACCATAGCCAATATGTAATGTGAGACAAATTGTTTTGTTAATCCATTAAGACTTTGCAGATTGGTTGTTACTGCCACATAACCTATGGATGCTAACCAAAACATCTTTTATTTTCTTTTGTACTATCATCAAAATGTATCTTAATTTGAAATTTGAAAGTCTTAGACAATAATGATAGAGTTTTACACATTCTATATTCACTTAGAATTGCTTGCAAAAAAGGTAAAAGTGTTAGTCGCTAAGTCATGTCTGACTCTATGCTACCCCATGGATTGTAGTTTACCAGGCTCCTCTGTCTATGGAATTTTCCAGGAAGAATACTGGAGTGGATTGCCATTCTCTTCTCCAGAGGATCTTCCTGACCCAGAGATCAAAGCCAGGTCTCCCACACTGGAGGCAGATTATTTACTGTCTGAGAAAGCAAGGAAGCCCTAGAATTACTTACATGTTCACTTTTTAAAACTCTTTATTTCTTCTATATTCTAACTTTATAATTTTTCATCAGCTATATGTAATCTTCTCTTAAATGTACCTATTGTGTTCTTTATTTTAGATATTATATTTTTATGTTATAATGTTCCCATTGTATTATTTATTTATAGTTTGTAATTCTCTACTATAACCTCTGAATGTATTAATAATGTTTATTTTAGTGTTTGATCATTCCAAAATCTGATTCTCCTGAAACCATGTTCCTACTGTTTAATATTTCTCCTATTCTATTTTCCTGCTTTCATTGCATATTGTCCACAGGGTATGAAAAACTGTAGAGGTAATTTGAAGCTTTGGACTGTTTTCTTCCTTCAGTGAGGATTTCACTTTGTTTCTGTAAAGCAGTTACAGCTGGGATTTATCACCTTGACCAATCAGATATTGAGCTATTTCAAAGCTGGATTTCAGTCATTCTGAAGGAAGGACTATTTGCCATCCACGATTATTTCTTGAATTAGAAGTCTTTAGGAATCCCAGCTTAAAAGGTAGTTGTGTTTAGCAGGGTCTCTCCTGCACAGCCTCTGAACTTTAATTACTCTTTCAATCCTATAAAACTTCTAGAAGCTCTCCTCAGCTTTTTGGCCTCTCAGCCATCATCATTTGCTTAGCTTCTTTTCTTTCCAGACATAATATTTCGTTCAACTTTCAGAAGGCAATTTTGGATTTTCAAATGCCTACAACTGTGCATTAATTTGAAATACTGGCTTAAAATAACACACATTTGTTATCTCAGATTTCCTGTGGGTCTGGGGTCTAGACGCAGCTTACCTCAATTCTATGCTCAGGGTCTCACAAGGATTCAGTCAAGATGTTGGACAAGCTATATTCTTATATGGAGCTTTGACTGGAAAGAATCTGCTTCAAATCTCATTGAGCTTGTTGGTACAATTTGTTTCCTTCAGGTTAGATGATTGAGGGATCCATCTTTTTGTTGACTGGAAGTTGTCTTCAGGTCTTAAGGTCATCTGCAGTTTCCTGCCATGTGATCCTTTCTATAGGAGGGGAATTTGGCATTGGGAGATCGTGGACACCTGTGGCTGATTCATGTCAATGTATGGCAAAACAAATACAGTATTGTAATGTAGAATAAAGTATTAAAAAAAATAATAAAGGAAAAAAAAAAAAAAAAAGAAAGTTTACAACATGTCAGATTGCTTCTTCAAGCCCAGAATGAGAGTATATCTAAACAGCCAAGATGTAATCTAATAGTGGGAATAATATTCTATCACCTTTGATATATAACATAACCAAATCAAGTGAATGACATCTCATCTCCTTTTATATATCCTGTTTCCTAGAAGCAAGTCACAGGTCCTACCCACACCCAAAGACTTGATGGTTCCATGAATCTCTGCAATGCCTCCAGGGATGAATTATTGATTTTGGTTTACTATTTTTATAGTTAGAAATAGTTTTAGTGGCTTCCTTTTGGCCTTTCCTGCCACAATAGTCCTCTCTCTATGTGTCAGAGAACCAATGTGGTGATTCTGAAAGTTGCTGAGTACATCTATTCAAATTATACATTCTGAAAATGGAGAAATAACTCCATGGTGGGTATGAGTACTCACTGGGACCTCTGCGTGTTGGAGGTAAGCCAAAACTCCATCGATCACCTGACCTTTGACTATATAAGTCTTTACTCTGGCTATGAAAGCAACAGAAAGATTTTTGGTCTCCAGGAATTGGTGTCAGTTCAGCACCAGTGTTCAATAATTCCCTTCAGTCTTGACTATTTCCTTTTCCAAATGCACAGTCACCCTGTGCATTTATTAATTTATTATTTTATAATTTATAAATTTATAATTTATTAATGGTAAATGACTGCAGGTTTCTTTGGGGAAGAAAGAAACCCAGAAGAAGAAATCCTTCTTTCCTAGGAAGAAAGTTAACAATATAGGTATTTGTCAGCATAACAGGCAAATTTCTCAAGGGGACATGGTCTCTCCTTCATTCAAAGATTGTAGTTTTGTGAACTGGCTCAAATTTGGGAATTAATTGAGGAGCTCTTATATTTGGGGGATTCAATTTGGTCTTCTGTTCACTAGCCCTAGAACTATTAGGCTTATACAGATCAATTAAGAATTTAATAAACTGCCCATCTATTTCTTTTCTAGCTATACCATGATCCACTAGTCAACACTGATGACCTCTCCAAGTTTGACTGTTCTGATTACTGCTTTGATGTCACTGCCCATTATAATAGCTATGCCATCTTGTCTTTGGCAATCATACTGGTTTCCAAGGGTTGCTACAACAAAGTACCACAAATTGAGTGGCTTAAGACAACAGAAATTTTGTCCCCTCGCATTCTGGAGTCTTAAAGCATAAAAACAAAGTGTTCGAAAGGTTTGCTCCTTCTGGAAGCTCTGAAGAAGAATCTGGTCCATACCTCTCCCCTAGCTTCTGAGGGTTGCCAGCAGTCCTTGGCATTCGTTGGCTTGTAGCTGCATCACTCCAGTCTCTGCCTTCATCGTGACTTCATATTCTCCCTGTGTCTAAATTTCTGTCTCTTATAAGGTCAGCAGTCACAGACTAAAAGTGAAAAGAGTTAGTTGCTCAGTCATGTCTGACTCTGCAACCCTGCTAGGCTTTTCTGTCCATGGGATTCCCCAGGCAAGAATACTGGAGTGGGTTGCTGTTTCCTACTCCAGAAGATCTTCCCAACCCAGGGACTGAACCCGCATCTCTTGTGTCTCCTGAAATGGCAAGCAGATTCTTTATCGCCACACCACCTGGGAAGCCCATCCATATCCGTGTGTGTGCTGTGCTTAGTCATTCAGTCATGTCCGACTCTTTGTGATCCCATAGAGTCTCAAAGGCTCCTCCATCCATGGGACTCCCCAGGCAAGAATAATGGAGTGGGTTGCCATGCCCTCCTCCAGGGGATCTTCCCAACCCAGGGACTGAACCCAGGTCTCCCGCATTGCAGGCAGATTCTTTACTGACTGAGCCACCAGGGAAGCGCATATCCATATCCATACCCATATATATATATCTATTCTTATATCTATATTATCTATATTAATCTGAGATAGATTTCTTTAATGGAACTGGCCTTACATGATTGTGGGACCAGGTTGGTTAAGCAGTCTCTGTAAGGCTGTTTTCTCCACATACGATACTAAGGCTTCAAATCCATAAGGAAGGCAGTCAGGAAGAGAAGACTTTAAGCAGAGTGGAATCAACACACTTGAGATGAAACCCCATGGGGAAGAGCTAAAACTTGTGTCACTTACTGTGTCCTCTGACCTTGGCCGTGAAGGTATCCAGCAGAAGGGGGAGGGGGCTGTTTGTAATAGAGTTAAACACATACTCCTGGCATGATAGTTGAAGAAGTCAAAGGAGGATTAAGCTAGAGCATTTGCAGGCCCAGCTGCTGAGTCAGCAGATCAACCGCAATATGTGTGAGCTAAAAAATGGCCATTTTGTAGCTTCCCTTACAGCCTCCAAATCTCCTACAAATCTCCTTTGCAGCTGACCTTAACTAGAAACAAACAAGATGATGAATTCTGGGAAATGGACTTCAGCCTCAGCAAGTTGACACATATAGCCATCACAAGATAGTCTGTGCAAAGTAGGAATCAGACTAAACCCACACTCATGTGAAAATACTAAACCAAGCTGGGAGAATGTACAGTTACAAAGCCTAAGAAATAAACTGTAACCTCAACTGGGTCAAAACCATATTAAATATCTAGGAAACTTCAGAACTCCACAAATTAAAAGTGTGTCATGCTGCTGTTGCTGCTAAGTCGCTTCAGTCGTGTCCGACTCTGTGTGACCCATGGACGGCAGCCCACCAGGCTCCCCCATCCCTGAGATTCTCCAGGCAAGAACACTGGAGTGGGTTGCCATTTCTTTCCCCCAATGCATGAAAGTGAAAAGTGAAAGTAAAGTAGCTCAGTTGTGTCCGACTCTTTGAGATCCCATGGACTGCAGCCTATGTGAACACAAATTGTTTTTCATCATTAATGAGGTTGAAAAGGGATTTGTCTGGCACAAATATATGACTTCTTCTATATTCAAAATGATTACACCCAAAGCAAAATGTTTAACAGAAAGATAAATTTCATGTTAACAAGCACATTTGATAATTGTCCCAGGAAGGATTATAGGTAATTGGATGGAAGCATTTTTCACGTAATCTATGATAGCATTTTAAATGTTCCATGGAAACACTTATTTCAGAGATTCAGCAAGGCAGTATCAATGCTTATGTCAGAATAAAAGCATTCAGCTTCTGATTGTAAAGATGCTGAAAATTTACTCCATTTATAGTAAGAGTATCTCAACTTTTTCTCTAAAATTACCCAAAACCTTACTGAGGCCTCATGCAATTTATATAGTCATCCCAAAAAATGTATTGAGCCACTGTCATGTGCCAGGAATTTTTCTAGGTGCTCTCTATATAGCATAGAATGAAACAGATATGAAATCTGCTCTCAAGCAATAAGCTGCCCAGTGAGAAAATGTAGCCAATGAATCAATAAGCAAGTATCCATGTCTAGTTCTGATAAGTTCTATGAGGAAACATATGGCAGGGTAAAAAGATAGGATGTGATAATGCATGGTGCTTGTGTCTTTTAGGTCATGTGTTTAGGCAAAGCCCAATAAAAAACTGACTTATTAGCAGAGATATGAATCGAGTGAGGAAGTGAGTGAATGAAGATTTCTGAAGGAGGAACATTCTAGGGACAAGGAATCATAGATGCAAAGGTCCAGAAAACAGGAACTATTTGTATATTACAGGCCCAGCAAGGAGACCAGAGCACCTAGAGTAGACTGAGCCAGGGAAAGAGTTGAGAGATGAAGTCAAGAGCGATCCAGGGGCCCATCTCAGAGACCATGGTGAAGATTTGCTTCTGAAAGACAAAAGAAGCCATCAGAAAGTTTTAAGCAGAGTGTGATGATCTGATTTTTTTTTTTTTTTTTTTGCAGTTTGGATTGTGGGATCTTAGTTTCTTGATGAGGGACTGAACTTGGGCCATGGCAGTGACAGCACCAAGTCCTAACCACTGGACCACCAGGGAACTCTTTGAATTTTGTTTAATTTTTAAATTACATTTAAAAAGAATGGTTCTGTTTCCTTTGTGGGGGACAATGAAGGAAAAAAGGAGATTGATGACCAGGCTTTTGCAGTAATCCAGGAGGAAAAGTTGGTAATGATGGAAATACAAAGAAATGGTCAGATTTTAAGTCTATTTTAAATAAAGATTATGATAAAAAATTCTAATTCAAAAGATATATGCATCCTAATGTTCTTAGCTGCACTATTTATAATAGCCAAAATATGGAAACAATCTAAGTGTTCATTAACAGATAAGTGGATAAAGAAGACTTGTTACATATATACAATGGCAACATGGATAGACATAGAGATTATCATAATAAGTGAAGTAAGTCAGACAGAGAAAGACAAATATATGCTATCACTCATGTGGAATGTAAAAAATAATACAAATGAACTTATTTACAAAACAGCAACAGACCTACAGCCATAAAAAAAACAAGCTTATGATTATCAGAGGGGAATGTGGTGGGGAGGCATAAATTAGGACTTTGGGACTGGCAGATGCAAGCTACTGTATATAAAAGAAATAAACAATAAGACGACTATATAGCACAGGAACTATATTCAAAGTCTTGGAATAGACTATAATGGAAAATAATACATATATGTAGGTATAACTGAATCACTTGGCTATACACCAGAGGGTAACACAACATTGTAAATTAACTATAAATTTTAAAAAGTTTGAAAAACCAAGAAACAATAAGCAAATAAACAGATAAATGAGAGGAAGGAAGGGAGTCAGCTCAGTGCAATTGCTGAGAATTTCATGTTTAACTTTCTCTCTCTCTTTTGCCTGTGCACATGTGCTGTCATCCTCTTTTTCTTTAGTAGAGTCATCTTTTATGTTGCTCCAAGCACACTGCACCCTAACACTAGTTTTTAGCTGCCTAATATACTTACCATGCTCCCTAGTCCTACAAATGCAGGATCCAATCCAACCCTATCTCTTTTCTCTTTTTCCTATAAAACTGCTTCGTATCCCCTTCCTTCCTGTTCCTTATTCAGCATTCATCCTATCATCTCATTCAAAACCCTAAGCCCTGAGACTAAGTTTTTCATTTATGTGTTAAGCTTCCCTGGTGGCTCAGAGGTTAAAGCATCTGCCTCCGATGCGGGAAACATGGGTTCGATCCCTGGGTTGGGAAGATCCCTGGAGAAGGAAATGGCAATCCACTCCAGTATTCTTGCCTGGAGAATCCCATGGATGGAGAAGCCTGGTAGGTTACAGTCCACAGGGTCGCAAAGAGTCGGACATGACTGAGCAACTTCACCTCACCTAAGCAGAAAACATCTGATATAATTAATTTATATTCAGGTAGAAATGAATAATAGCCTAAATTAAAATAGTTTTTTTCTCAGGGAGGTTATTTTTAAAAGCTTAGAAATCACTCAAATGAATTATCTTTTTTGTGGTATATACTCAAGTGGTGATGGTTTTATGATCATCTGAAAATTACAGTTACTTGATGGCTGCCCCACCCACAGGGGTCTTATGCTGATTTTCTCAGTGCTTCAGTTCAGTTCAGTTCAGTTCAGTCGCTCAGTCGTGTCCAACTCTTTGTGACCCCATGAATCGCAGCATGCCAGGCCTCCCTGTCCATCATCATCTCACGGAGTTCACTCAAACTCATGTCCATCGAGTTGGTGATACCATCCAGCCATCTCAACCTCTGTCGTCCCCTTCTCCTCCTGCCCCCAATCCCTCCCAGAATCAGGGTCTTTTCCAATGAGCCAGTTCTTTGCATGAGGTGGCCCAAGTACTGGAGTTTCAGCTTTAGCATCATTCCTTCCAAAGAACACCCAGGGCTGATCTCCTTTAGAATGGACTGGTTGGATCTCCTTGCAGTCCAAGGGACTCTCAGTGCTTAGGGTTATTTTTTTTTTTAAAAAGGAAGTTATGCCAAAATGAATCATTACTTTTAAAGGGCAAGTCTGTCACAGCTTGTTTACCATTGTTCATAAAGGAAGAAAAGAGGAGGAAATGTGAAAAAGCTCATAAAAAATGAGATTTTTGTCCCTACTTGAAGCTAGCAATTTTGAAGTCCCTTCAGAGGAGCCTGTCTGGTATAGATGCCCAGGAAAAGGCTCAGCATTGAACCTGCTATATCATCTGAGTTGGGGTGATATTGGAGTCTCCCTTCATTTTGTAACCTAGAATTATCCATTAGTATGGCTACTGTTTAGTTTCTGTTATTCTCTTTTTGTAGAGTAAGTTTCATGGTGGGGATGGAGTGGGGAAGAATCTGAACATTTTCATGTCAAATGTGGCTTAGTCATATATACACACTAAGTCGCTTCGGTTGTGTCTGACTCTCTGCAATCCCATGGACTGTAGCCTGCCAAACTCCTCTGTTCATGGGATTCTCCAGGCAAGAATACTGCAGTGGGTCGCCATGCCCTCCTCCAGGATATCTTTCCAACCCAGGGATCGAACCCACATCTCTTATGTCTCCTGCATTGGCAGGCAGGTTCTTTACCACTAGCACCACCTGGGAGGCCTATATATATATATAGGCTATATGTATATAGTTATTAAGGCAAAAAAGATCATAGGAAAACAGAAACTACAAAAAAAGCACATCATTATTCACTATCTTTTTTTCATTTGAGAAAGTGAATTTGGGAAAATGTACAAATAAATAAATAAAGTTTTATGGGTTTTGCAACTGGATTAAGGTATTCACTGAGTAGATATAAAGGAGTTAGAGGCAGTTTCATCCACTTCAATTCTGTCCTAGCAATAAAAGCATATATTCTTAGGATCACACATCATCTCAAATGGAAAGTGCTGATTAGAAAGAAAAAAGTGCTCTCTCAGATCACTGGTTGCCAATTATAACATTCACTCTGACCTTCTCTTCCAGTGAAAAATCCCTCAATTTATTTGGAGAGATAATAGAGCTAGCCAGAAAAGTATACTACCTAATCTAGGTTTGGTCACGTGGCTAAAACCTGTCCAGTAAGATATAGACTATGCCAAAGCCTTTGACTGTGTGGATCACAATAAACTGTGGAAAATTCTGAAAGAGATGGGAATACTAGACCACCTGACCTGCCTTTTGAGAAACCTATATGCAGGTCAGGAAGCAACAGTTAGAACTGGACATGGAACAACAGACTGGTTCCAAATAGGAAAAGGAGTATGTCAAGGCTGTATATTGTCACCCTGCTTATTGAACTTATATGCAGAGTACCTCATGAGAAACGCTGGACTGGAAGAAACACAGCTGAAATGAAGATTGCCGGGAGAAATATCAATAACCTCAGATATGCAGATGACACCACCCTTATGGCAGAAAGTGAAGAGGAACTAAAAAGCCTCTTGATGAAAGTGAAAGAGGAAAGCGAAAAAGTTGGCTTTAAGCTCAACATTCAGAAAACGAAGATCATGGCATCCGGTCCCATCACTTCCTGGGAAGTAGATGGGGAAACAGTGTCAGACTTTACTTTTGGGGGCTCCAAAATCACTGCAGATGGTGATTGCAGCCATGAAATTAAAAGACGCTTACTCCTTGGAAGGAAAGTTATGACCAACCTAGATAGCATATTGAAAAGCAGAGACGTTACTGTGCCAACAAAGGTCTGTCTAGTCAAGGCTATGGTTTTTCCAGTAGTCATGTATGGATGTGAGAGTTGGACTGTGAAGAAAGCTGAGCACTGAAGAATTGTTGCTTTTGAACTGTGGTGTTGGAGAAGACTCTTGAGAGTCCCTTGGACTGCAAGGAGATCCAACCAGTCCATTCTAAAGGAGATCAGCCCTGGGTGTTCTTTGGAAGGAGTGATGCTAAAGCTGAAACTCCAGTACTTTGGCCACCTCATATGAAGAGTTGACTCATCGGAAAAGTCTCTGATGCTGGGAGGGATTTGGGACAGGAGGAGAAGGGGACGACAGAGGATGAGATGGCTGGATGGCATCACCGACTCGATGGACGTGAGTTTGTGTGAACTCCGGGAGATGGTGATGGACAGGGAGGCCTGGCATGCTGTGATTCATGGGTCACAAAGAGTGGGACACAGCTGAGCAACTGAACTGAACTGAACTGAATATATAGATGGAATTGTTGGGAGAAATTTTTGGAAAATCTCCTGCAAAGGGAAATAGACAACTTATGAATACTTCTTTTGCATTTCCCACTTTGTGCTTTTTAACCTTGAGTTTGATGAAATTACTAGAGCTCTGTGTTTGATCATGAAGCAACTTTGTGGATAGAAACCATTCGCTAAGAATATTACAGCAAAAGAGAGGTGAATACTAGGTCCCTGATGGTTAGGGATCCTCTATGCCAGGGCCTCATTGATTATTTTTAAACTTCTTTCATGAAAGAGAAAGATAAACTTGTAGATCTTTTAAGTCACTGTTATTGAAAGGTCACTGTTATGAGCAGCCACATGTAATTCCTAAATGATATGATTTACAGCATACTCACTTGTCTTTGGAAACCAAGGATATTTTGGCAAAGTATAATTAACTAACCAAAATGTGTATTTTTCAGCTTCCTTCCCCAGCTATTCCTGCCATTGCCTAATGAACTCATGAAAAAGTGGGCACAGTAGCATGGATGGAGGTTATGTGTGAGCTCAGCAACATGGATGTCCACTCACCCAGGCTGACCTCAGTCCCTGCTGAGTGCCCCATCCATCAACATCAGCAACTACTGAGTCTCTGACAGTTACCAACCCCAGGTCATCAGCTGGCTTTCTGGTGGCAGGTAGATTATACTGGACTGCTTTCATCATGGAAGAAGTGGTGTTTTATTCTTACTGGAATAGATACTTATTTGAGGTATGCATTTTCCTTCCCTGCATGAAATGCATGTCACATCCCAGGTGGCACTAGTGGTAAAAACCCACCTGCCAGGAGACATAAGAGATGCAGTTTCCATCCTTGGGTTGTAAGGATCCCCTAGAGGAGGGCATGGCAACCCACTGCAGTGTTCTTGCCTGGAGAATCCCATGGATAGAGGAGACTGGAGGGCTACAGTCCATAGGGTCTCATAGAGTTGGACACAACAGAAATGGCTTAGCATTTACACATGCATGAAATGCTTCTAGCAAAACTATCATCCATAGGCTTACATGATGCCTTATCTATCAACATGGTTTTATATGTACCCTTGCTTCTGATCAAGAAACTCACTTCATAGCAAATGAAGTGTGGCAATGGGCCTATGCTATGGAATTCACTATTCTAACCATGTTCTTTACCATCATGAAGCAACTGGCTTGATAGAACAGTGGAATATTCCGTGTTTTGAAGACTTAATTATACCACCAGCTAAGTGGCAATTCAGTCAACCTTCCATATACGTTGGTTCAACATCCATGGATTCAACCAACTATGATTAAAAAAATTTGAAAAAACACTCCAGGGAGTTCCCTGGCTGTCTAGTGTTTAGGACTCAGCATTTCATTGCAGTGGGTTTAATCCCTGGTCAGAGAACTAAAACCCTGCAAGCCCCACTGGATGGCCAAAAAAAAAAAAAAAAAGTTCCAAAAGCACAACTTGAATTTTCCATGCTGGCATCTATTTACATAGCATTTATATTGTATTAATACCTATTTACATAGTATTTGGGGCTTCCCAGGTGGCACTAGTGGTAAAGAATCCGCCTGCTAATGCAGGAGATGCGAGAGATGTGTGTTCAATTCCTGGTTCAGGAAAATCTCCTGGAGAAAGGGAATGACAACCCACTGCAGTATTCTTGCCTGGGAAATCCCATGGACAGAGGAGCCTGGTGGGCTACACTCCATAGAGTCACAAAGAGTCAGACAAGACTGAAGTGAGTTAGCACAGATGCACGGAGGAAGTAATAAATACCACATATTTTAACAATATTGACTGGCAAGTAAAGGAAGTAAGCAATTAATATTATCATTACTCCACAGAACCAGGAAAATCACCTCTGAGAAGGAGAGGCTATAAAACATAGGGCTTCCAGGATGAAGGAGGTGTGATGAAAGTCAAAGTTCACATGGATTCATACCAAAATTCTTCAGAAAGATCAGCTAAATATAGCATTCATTCTCAGCTTTCTCTTAGTGCAAACAGAAGTAAGTAAAAATGCTATTATATGTATTTTTATATGGATGAATCTCTCAGAAGGAGAAGGTTGGGCTCCTACAACCTACCCACACAAAAAATTGAACAAAGTAATTCAGAAAAGAAACATCTCCTTTTATACTGAGTTCTTCCTAGTGGTATTAGTGGTCTCTAGAGAAACAGAAGCAACAGGATATATATGTATATGTGTGTTTGTGTATGTATATATCAATACATATATGCATGTGTGTGTGTGTGTCTATATATATATATATATATATATATATTTACATATATGTATTGTGTGCATGCTCAGTTGCTTAGTCACACCCAACTGTTTGTGACCCTATGGACTGTAGCCCTTCAGATTCCTCTATCCATGGAATTTTCCAGGCCAGGGAAATTGCCTGGGGTGGGCTGGGGTGGGTTGCCAGTTCCTACTCCAGGGGATCTTCCCGACCCAGGTATTGAACCCGTATCTCTTTCCTCTCCTGTCCTGGCAGGTGGATTCCTTACCACTGAGCCTCCTGCGAAGCTTAAATAACTCTCTCTTTCTCATATATACATATATATATATATATATATATAGTATTTTAAGGAATTGAGTCTCATGGTTGTTGACACGTAGCGAGTCTGAAAATCTGTTAGATAGGCCAGCAAGCTGGGGACCCAGGAAAGAGTTGCAGCTGGAATCCAAAGGCCATCTGCTGGCATAACTCCCTCTTGCTTAGGGGAAGTCACTCTTCCATTAAAGCTGTAACTGATTGGATGAGGCCTACCTACATTATGGAAGGCAACCTGCTTTACTCGAAGTCCATCAGTTTAAATGTCAATCCCATCCACAAACACCTGTATAGAAGCATCCAGAATAATTTTTGACCAAACATCTGGACACTGTGGCCCAGCCAAGCTGACATACAATATTAACCATCACATTAGTACCCTAGTTCCTTTCAGCAAAGGATATTCTCCCAGGGGCAAATGGAATTTGTCTGAGTCAGATCCACCATATTCCCAGGGTGACTGAGCTAGGCCGTGGTGGAGGTTACTTGAAACTGATCTAAATCCTACAAAGGCTGTTTGAACCTTTGAGTCCATCAGGACTCAAACATGCAGTCACTGAAAAGAAACTGGAAAATCAATTAACTTTCCTGTCATGAGGCTTTTCTCTCCATAGCTGACTTCTCATTCCATGTAGACAATTTAATTCAACCTGTAACAAAATAGAGCTACAGCAAATAGAAATACTTTCATGTCCACTTTCTAGGACTAGAAGATTTGGATTCTGACACAGAATCCCTCTCAAATCTCAGTACTCAAAGAACTTTACCAACTGAGTAAAGTTGAGGTTATAAAGGAAAACCACTAGACTTCTGAAAAATATTGTGAGCAAACTAAAAGAGCCACTTGGGGATTCCGAATAAATGTAACCATGTGAAACAGTTTTATACCAAAAAACTAAAGTTTAAAAACAGTTTAATTTGCATCCTCAGTAAGACTTGTTGGAATTCTGTACTCATGGAAAGAATATAATATAACATCAAGAAAGACTGAAGTCAGATAAAAACTAAGATTACTAAATTTAAATACGAAATAGAGGCTTCCTTCGTGGTTCAGATGGTAAAGAATCTGCCTTCAGTGCGGGAGACCTGGGTTCAATCCCCAGGTCAGGAAGATCCCCTGGAGGAGGGCATGGCAACCCACTCCAGTATTCTTGCCTGGAGAACCCCCATGGACAAAGGAGTCCATGGGGTAGAAAAGAGTCAGACATGACTGAGCAACTAAATACAAGCACAAGAGGCAGTAAAGAGCAGATCTAAAAATACTTAAAAAATTTTTTTTTCTGAACAGTTAAGAATAGAATGAAGAGATGAAGAAATAAAGCTTATGACTAAAAATATAATAATGTATTTTGACTTATATTCACCTCCAAAATCAGATGATGCAAATTAAATGAAATAGAAATTTCAAGCAAATATTCTGTTTGCTATTCCAGATCCACTCACCCCCTTTTTCCACCCTGCACTTTTTCCTGTAAGGTTGACTTTTACAGATGTTTTACAAGGACTTCTCATTTGGTTCCAGTCTAGGAGAGGCACTTGTGGGAGGAGAGCAAGGCCCAGATACCATCCCTCAAGCTGGTCCCTAGCTAACAATGCCTCTTCTAAAGATACTGACCCAGCTGTGCTCAAAGCCCCTTCTAAAGTCCTGGAAACCACTCCTTCCCTCTACCTTTCAGACCCAGGGGTGATAATGAATCCTCAGCTGTTTTATTCTAGGTGCTTCACCATCTAATTGGTCTTCTTTAACCCTTTCTACACCTTAACCATCTGAGCCACCAGGGAAGTCCTTTGTAACTCATTTAACTCTAATCAGTTACCTTATTTGAGTATTCTGTAATTTTTATGGTAGTGGGATCCTGATTGATATAACCACTAATTAAAAGAAAATAATAGCAAGAATAGAGGAAAAACTTGAGGCTTTAGATCAGAGTGGCCCATCTAGCTGGAGAAGATAATGAAAAAGATTCTTGTTCTTAAATGAAAAAAATTCCCTAGGATAGAGTGAAGGGCTGAAAGGGGGAAAATCAGAAATCAGATTGATTATATTCTTTGCAGCCAAAGATGGAGAAGCTCTATACAGTCAACAAAAACAAGACCAGGAGCTGACTGTGGCTCAGATCATGAACTCCTTATTACCAAATTCAGACTCAAATTGAAGAAAGCAGGGAAAACTGCTAGACCACTCAGTTATGACCTAAATCAAATCCCTTATGATTATATGGTAGAAGTGAGAAATAGATTTAAAGGCCTAGATCTGATAGATAGAGTGCCTGATGAACTATGGACTGAGGTTCGTGACATTGTACACGAGACAGGGATCAAGACCATCCCCATGTAAAAGAAATGCAAAAAAGCAAAATGGCTGTCTGGGGAGGCCTTACAAATAGCTGTGAAAAGAAGAGAGGTGAAAAGCAAAGGAGAAATGGAAAGATATAAGCATCTGAATGCAGAGTTCCAAAGAATAGCAAGGAGACATAAGAAAGCCTTCCTCAGGGATCAATGCAAAGAAATAGAGGAAAACAACAGAATGGGAAAGACTAGAGATCTCTTTGAGAAAATTAGAGATGCCAAGGGACCATTTCATGCATAGATGGGCTCAATAAAGGACAGAAATGGTCTGGGCCTAACAGAAGCAGAAGATATTAAGAAGAGGTGGCAAGAATACATGGAAGAACTGTACAAAAAAGATCTTCACTACCCAGATAATAATGATGATGTGATCACTAACCTAGAGCCAGACATCTTGGAATGTGAAGTCAAGTGGGCCTTGGAAAGCATCACTACGAACAAAGCTAGTGGAGGTGATGGAATTCCAGTTGAGCTGTTTCAAATCCTGAAAGATGATGCTGTGAAAGTGCTGCACTCAAGATGCCAGCAAATTTGGAAAACTTAGCAGTGGCCACAGGACAGGAAAGTGTCAGTTTTCATTCCAATTCCAAAGAAAGGCAATACTCAAAGAATGCTCAAACTACTGCACAACTGCACTCATCTCACATGCTAGTAAAGTAATGATCAAAATTCTCCAAGCCAGGCTTCATCAGTACATGAACTGTGAACTCCCTGATGTTCAAGCTGGTTTTAGAAAAGGCAGAGGAACCAGAGATCAAATTGCTAACATCTGCTGGATCATGGAAAAAGCAAGAGAGTTCCAGAAAAACATCGATTTCTGTTTTATTGACTATGCCAAAGCCTTTGACTGTTTGGATCACAACAAACTGTGGAAAATCCTCAAGAGAGGGGAATACCAGACCACCTGACCTGCCTCTTGAGAAATCTGTATGCAGGTCAGGAAGCAGCAGTTAGAACTGGACATGGAACAACAGACTGGTTCCAAATAGGAAAAGGAGTATGCCAAGGCTGTATATTGTCACCCTGCTTATTTAACTTATATGCAGAATACATCATGAGAAACACTGGACTGGAAGAAACACAAGCTGGAATCAAGATTGCTGGGAGAAATATCAATAACCTCAGATATGTAGATGACACAACCCTTATGGCAGAAAGTGAAGAGGAGCTAAAAAGCCTCTTGATGAAAGTGAAAGAGGAGAGCGCAAAAGTTGGTTTAAAGCTCAACATTCAGAAAACGAAGATCATGGCATCCGGTCCCATCACTTCATGGGGAAATGGATGGGGAAACAGGGGAAACAGTGTCAGACTTTACTTTTTGGGCTCCAAAATCACTGTAGGTGGTGACTGTAGCCATGAAAGTAAAAGACGCTTACTCCCTGGATAAATAGTTATGACCACTCTAGATAGTATATTCAAAAGCAGAGACATTACTTTGCCGACTAAGGTCCGTCTAGTCAAGGCTATGGTTTTTCCTGTGTTCATGTATGGGTGTGAGAGTTTGACTGTGAAGAAGGCTGAGTGCCAAAGAATTGATGCTTTTGAACTGTGGTGTTGGAGAAGACTCTTGAGAGTCCCTTGGACTGCAAGGAGATCCAACCAGTCCATTCTGAAGATCAGCCCTGGGATTTCTTTGGCAGGAATGATGCTAAAGCTGAAACTCCAGTACTTTGGCCACCTCATGCGAAGAGTTGACTCATTGGAAAAGACTCTGATGCTGGGAAGGATTGGGGGCAGGAGAAGAAGGGGACGACAGAGGATGAGATGGATGGATGGCATCACAGGCTCAATGGACGTGTCTGAGTAAACTCCGGGAAATGGTGATGGACAGGGAGGCCTGGGTGCTGCGATTCATGGGGTCACAAAGAGTCGGACAAGACTGAGCGACTGAACTGAACTGAACTGAAGAAAAAAAACAAGTCATAGCAAAAAGTTTGAAAGAACATGCAGTAAAGTACTCCTGAATTGTGAAATCTTGGAGATTTTTTTTTTTCACATCTAAATTTCTATTTTCATATAAGGCTATATTTATACTTATATTTATATTTTCCATATTTACTAGTATAGAAATAAACTTTTATACAAATTTCCATTTATTACAAAATGAAATTAAACTCTAATGCCCTTAATTTCTTGAAATTTG
Source organism: Nanger dama (assembly GCA_917880005.1). Taxonomy (NCBI): domain Eukaryota; kingdom Metazoa; phylum Chordata; class Mammalia; order Artiodactyla; family Bovidae; genus Nanger; species Nanger dama. The sequence goes on from CAKJTW010000088.1 coordinate 5,215,092, forward strand.
TTTAATCTCCTGTGTTTTTCTTTGCCAGAATTACATAATATATAGACAGTACCATTCAAAAATAGATCACCAGCAAGGACTTCCTGTATAGCACAGTGAACTATATTCACTATTTTGCAATAACCTCTAAAGGAAGAGGATCTGAAGAAGAGTATATGTATCTATATCTATCTATCTATCTATATGTATAACTGAATCACTATTTTGTACACCTGAAACTAACATGATATTATAAATCAACTACACTTCAATGAAAAAAAATGTAAACATACAAAAAAGTTTGAAGGATTAAACAATGGATTTAACGTGTAAGAAAGATAATGGGTTTGAATCAAATTGGGCAATTCTTTTGGAGATTCCTGAGAACTTAATATCAAGGAGGAATCTCAAGTGTAAAATAAACACACTAAGGAATAGGATCATTTCAAAATGTATGAAAATGTCCTAGAAATAACTAAAGTCAACAGAATGATTTTTAGTAATCAATAATCCCCAATGCTATTTAGCTTCTGAGACACTGTAGGAGGGCAAATCTTTTGACTTTTCTGCTCAATTCCCTTTTCTAAGAATTTATCTCCCCTCAAACACATGGTGACAGTGGGCGTGGCCACATGGCCTGCTGTTGCAGTTGACATGCCTCACCACAGTTCCTAGAACCACAGGGATTACCTGAACCTGGCCACCTGAGAGGTACCTGACAGATCCAGGCCACCTTCTCTAGTGGCATCACCTGTTAAAAACATAATGTTGGAACTGTTGGTGGCCACGTTCCTCCTTGTGGATTATGGAGCTGAGGTAGCTGGTTTGCAGAGATAGAAAAGAATGAAGAGAGTCAGAGCAGGGCTGAAGATACTCAATGACATACAAGTTTCTTGTTCCAGTGTTTGCCTGCATTGCAGCTATGTTCTTGGGATCTCAGGGCCACCTCACTATCCTGAGGCAGTATCCTGCAATAGTTTAGATCATTGGCTGTAACATTAGATTGCCTGGATTTGAATCTTCATTGATTGCTTTGGGGCCAGTTGCAAGTCCATCTATCAATTTAAGACTTGGTTTCTTTATCTCTAAAGGGAGACGGCATTGGGTTGGCCAAAAGGTCATTCGGGTTTGGACATCCATATCTGAATGAACTTTTGGCCAACCCAGAATTAAGCCCCATTTTATAGGACTATAGTGAGTGTTAACTGAATTAAAACATTTTAAGTGTCTGATAAAAAATAAGTGCTGCATATTAACTATATATTATATTAAGAGCTATAATATTACTAAATTATGCTAGTATTATATAATATTAATTATGCTATTAATTAACTATTAATATCCTTATAACAAATTTATTTTTTGCTTCAGTATTTACTATCAAGGACCCATCCAGATCCACAATTCCTTCTAGGAAGTATGCCAGGAGTGATTTCAAAAACTTTGGGTTGGTGATGGGGTGGGAGATGGAGTCACAACTGAGGAAGAAACAGCCAAATAATTAAGAGTGTGAGCAAAGCAACTTCACCCTATTTTTGCCTTTTACTAGTCATGGGATCTTGGGGAAATTACTAAGCACTAAATTTCTTTATTTGTAAAATTTATATAATAGATCTGGCACATAGGAACACCAGATAAATATTTTATTAATTGCAGGTGACCAGCATTATCAAGTGGCTAAGTTAAAGTCAGGGAGATAAGGAATGTACAAATACTTATACCATCAACTAGAAAACAATGCAGGAGGCTGAAAATAAGAAAATAGTTTATCGGAGGAGGACTTAAGAATTGTAATTCAGGTGGCAGAGATTTGGGTAACCTGGAGAGTGTTCCAAGGAAGTGTCCCAAATGGCTTCATTTTAAAGAGCTCTCTTAGCCATACCAACTCCATTTTGATTTTCATTTCACAACACCTTGTCAAGAGACATGTGATTAATCAGAATGCACCTATTCCTTAATTCAGAATGTCCCGCACAGAGTTTGCCCTTCTTACAGATGTATTGCTTTAATTTCTTGAGATCTTAGATGGTTACTGGGTATTAGTAATAAGATTTCTGCTTCACTGATGTCTTAAATCCAGTAGGGACTACTGAAGTTACTTTTAACCAGTTGACAGGTATTATGTATTTGAAGTAAGGACCTAAGATCCACAAAGTGAATAAAAATCTAGAAATCTTGCTATCTCCTTATTTATAATCCTTAGATTTTATAAGACAGGAGTTGAAGAACTGCTTAAATGTTTAAAGATAAAGGTTATGAAGCTTAACTTTGTTTTTCTGCTAGCAGACTTTTCCAAGCCCCTACCGAAACTCTACCTTAATAGGTGCCCCAATAAATAATTGCAGAATGAATAAATGAACATATTATCAGAAGAAACCAAATCAATAAATATGAGATCAGTGAAGAATCACCTTCAATTACTGATTCGTATCTTGGTTGCATCACAGAATCACTTGGAGAGCCTTTTCAAACATACAATTCCAGGCCCAATAAATAGCTCAATTGAACCAACGCTTCTGGGTGGTGCAACCAGGGAATCTGTATTTTCAAAAACCTCTTCAAGTGATCCTTAGAAGCACCTAAGTTTAGGAATGTAAGCAATTCCTTGTCTGAAAGTCCTCAGAAATGAAATTACTCTCTTGCGTTTAAGGGTGCTCTGAATGGAACTTGCTTGTACCTTTTGTTCTACCCTGATAAGATCTTTGAGGTTATGTGTTCTGACTGGCGCCCTCTTGGAGGAAGTAGTCAGATCGACCCAAAGAAGCAAGACGTTTGTAGGAAAAGCATCTTATTGAGCACTCATTCAGCATAAAATTGGAAAGCTGGCATTATTATAAGGTGTGATATAGCCCCAATTCTGTATCTTTCCCTGTATCTATGGAAATTTCCTTTTCAAAATGAAAGCTTGTGGGGAGAATGGATATATATGTATATATATATGGCTGAGTTCCTTGGCTGTTCACCTGAAATTATCAATATTGTTCATTAATCAGCTATACCCCAACACAAAATAAAAACTTAAAAAAGAGAGAAAACTTGTGCCCTCTTTTCCTGATGTATTGATTTTCAATGGCCTTTGGCTCAAAATGATCCATGAGCCAAAGAGACATTGGAGTGAGCATATTCTTGTTTACTTGCTCAGTCATGTCCAACTCGGAGAAGGCAATGGCAACCCACTCCAGTGTTCTCGCCTGGAGAATCCCAGGGATGGGGGAGCCTGGTGGGCTGCCATCTACGGGGTCGCACAGAGTCGGACACGACTAAAGCGACTTAACAGCAGCAGCAGCATGTCCAACTCTTTGTGACCCCATGCACTCTAGGCCACCAGGTTCCTGTGTCCATTGGGATTTCCCAGGCAAGAATACTGAAGTGGGCTGTCATTTCCTTCTCCAGGGGATCTGCCTGACCCAGGAATAGAACCTACATCTCCTGCGTTAGCAGGCGGATTCCTTACAACTGAGCTACCAGGGAAGCCTGCATAGTCTTATACCCTTCATTTAAAAGTTCTGTAAAGAAAAGAAGAAATTTCTGGTTAGAGAAAGATGTAGAAACCAGGGCAAGAAAGAAAGAGGAATGTAGGCAGCAGAATGAAGCATGGAAAATGGCTCTGAAAAATAATGGTTGAAGAATCTGTATGAAACCTGATTTTTCGATTTGTTCTGTAACCATGCACTGATTCCTGCTAGAAGTGATTTACCCAGCTACGGTTACAATTTCACAGATTCTAGTGTAATCCCAGATTGAGATACTCAACTGAGCCTGTAGTCTAAGTCTCCCAAGTCAGTTCTTTGAGGAAGACCCCAGAGTGTGTTCCCTTGGTATATTCCAGCTGTAAGGAAGACAGTGTACTTTTATATATTGGAAACAACAGTATCTAGAGAGGTTTGACCCATTTGATCTAAGTCTCAACCCTCGATTTCAGAGAATGAGAGCAAGGTGAAATGAAAAAATGGAAGTCATTTGCTTTAAAATTCCATGAAAAATGTTCTGGGCTATCAGTTCAGCTGAGTCGCTCAGTCATGTCCAACTCTCTGCAACTCCATGGACTGCAACATGCCAGGCTTCCCTCACCAACTCCCAGCGCTTACTCAAACTCATGTCCATCGAGTCAGTGATGCTATCCAGTCATTTCATACTCTGTCATCCCCTTCTCCTCTCACTTTCAATCTTTCTGAGCATCAGAGTCTTTTCCAATGAGTCAGCTGTTCGCATCAGGTGGCCAGTGTACCGAAGTTTCAGCTTCAACATCAGTCCTTCCAATGAACACCCAGGACTGATCTCCTTTAGGATGGACTGGTTGGATCTCCTTGCAATCCAAGGAACTCTCAAGAGTCTTCTCCAACACCACAGTTCAAAAGCATCAATTTTTCAGTGCTCAGCTTTCTTTATAGTCCAACTTTCACATCCATACATGGCTACTGGAAAAACCATAGCCTTGACTAGATGGACCTTTATTGGCAATGTAATGTCTCTGCTTTTTAATATGCTGTCTAGGTTGGTCATAGCCTTTCTTTCAAGGAGCAAGCATCTTTTAATTTCATGGTTGCAATCACCATCTGCAGTGATTTTGGAGCCTGAAAACATAGTCAGCCACTGTTTCCACTGTTTCCCCAATATATTTGCCATGAAGTGATGGGACTGGATGCCCTGAACTGTTTTCTGAATGTTGAGTTTTAAACTAACTTTTTCACTCTCCTCTTTCACTTTCATCAGAGGCTCTCTAGTTCTTCCTCAGTTTTTGCCGTAAGGGTTGTGTCATCTGCATATCTGAGGTTATTGATATTTCTGCCACAATCTTGATTCCAGCTTGTGCTTCATCCAGCCCAGCATTTCTCATGATGTACTCTGTATATAAGTTAAATAAGCAGGGTGACAATATACAGCCTTGACATACTCCTTTCCTGATTTGGCACCAGTCTGTTGTTCCATGTTCAGTTCTAACTGTTGGTTCCTGACCTATGTACAGATTTCTCAGGAGGCAGGTCAGGTGGTCTGATATTCCCATCTCTTGAGGAATTTTCCACAGTTTTTTGTGATCCACACAGTCAAAGGCTTTGATGTAGTCAATAAAGAAGTGGATGTTTTTCTGGAACTCTCTTGCTTTTTCCATGATCCAGTGGATGTTGGCAATTTGATCACTGGTTCCTCTGCCTTTTCTAAATCCAGCTTGAACATCTGGAAGTTTATGGTTCATGTACTCTTAAAGCCTGGCTTGAAGAATTTTGAGATTACTGTACTAGCACGTGAGATGAGTGAAACTGTGCAGTTGTTCAAACATTCTTTGGCATTGCCTTTCTTTGGAACTGGAATGAAAACTGACCTTTTCCAGTCCTGTGGCCACTGCTGAGGTTTCCAAATTTGCTGGCATATTGAGTGCAACACTTTAAAAGCATCATCTTTTAGGATTTGAAATAACTCAGTTAGAATTTCATCACCTCCACTAGCTTTGTTCATAGTGATGCTTCCTAAGGCCCACTTGACTTCACATTCCAGGATGTCTGGCTCAGGGTGAGTGATCACACCACCGTGGTTATCTGCGTCATGAAGATTTTTTGTATAGTTCTTCTTTGTATTCTTGCAACTTCTTCTTAATATCTTCTGCTTCTGTTATGTCCATACCATTTCTGTCCTCTGGGCTATAACCTTTCTAGAAAGCTGGATTCTGCTTCCCTATCTCTTTATGATTCCTTATAATTTTAGGAAAAATCATAAAATAATTAGAAGACATTATAAGTGTGCATGTAATACTGGTAAGTTATTAATGATAGAATCAATGAGAAAAATACCAAGAGAATAAGAGATTTAATTAAGTAAAAACTAAAAGTGGTTGCATTAAAGAAAAAAATAAATAAATCAAAATGAAAAGCAAATAACAAAAGGATAAAATATTCATAACCTATATGACAGACAAGGATTTGATATCTTTAATACAGAAGAAAATATTCAACAATAATGAGAAATGACAAATTGCTATAGTAGAAATGTGGGCAAAACATATAAACTGTCATTTCACATAATATAAAATATTATGGCCTATAGGCATATAAGATATTCAAATTCTTACTGAATTCTAATAAAGAATGCAAATTAAGTCTTTTTCTTCTGACTAAGATGCACTAATGTGGCCTGGAGTTTTCCTTACACCTGAAACAATGAAATAAAAAGAGAAATAAAATATGTGAAATGGCAGTTTTCAAGACAATAGATATCAAGTGATGAAGGACAACAATCCCTATGAGATGGGGAACAATGAGGGAAATCCTGTAATGACCCATGTTACTGACTGAAGAGAGTTTCCAGGCTGAGGCAGATGCAGAAGCAGCCTACACAGAACGCAGCAAGCTCCTTGGGTTGAGGAGATAGAGCTAAACATTGATGCAGAATGCTGGAGAGGAGAGAAATTCTGAGAGAGAGAACTCTAGAGACTCAGAAATCTGTACAGGACCCTCTGTGTCTATTCAACAGAGTAATCAGAACATGTATGATAGGAAACTACACAAAGCCAAGGAAAGAAACATTTGGAAGTATTAAGGAACCACACAGTAGTCACGCAAGGCTGGCAATAGTTCCCTGCAGCAAGTCCTAAGACTCTCACACAAAAAAGCACCTTCCATTCACCTGGAGAACAAGAGCATCCTTATCTCCAAACATGGGAGGACGTCCATAGGAATCTGAACAAATAAGTCTTGCAGTTTCCCTCAGTCTGCTACATTTAATAACTCAGACTCTGTCCTATCACATTTTCCCATAACTTTCCACTCTTCATCAAACCCAGCATTAAAAAATACTCAGGTTTAATGACTTCTTTGTGTCTTCATTTCCTTATGAAGTCTCCCTATCACATAACATTTATGTTAAATAAATTTGTATGCTTTTATTAATCTGTCTTTTGTACGGGGGCTCTAGTCAAGAATTGGATTTCTCATGCACTGCTGATGGGATAATCATTTGTGGAATCGTTTTGTAACTCTTTAGCTTCATTTCACTACCACTGTCACTAAATTTGACCAGATGCTTATTACCTAGCACATGCATTCCTTGTATATATGTAACAAAAATGCATACACATATTCATACACATATAAGTTTAAGGATATTAATAGCTCCAAAATAGAAACTCTTTAAATAACTATCAACAGGAAAAATGGATAATTTGTGGCACATTAGTATAATGAAATAGTATACAGCAAAGAAAATTAAGAAACTACTACTATATCTAACAACCTAAATGGATCACAAAAATATAATATTGAGAAAAAACAGACTCATATATAAAGGACAGCCATATGATTTAATTTTCAGAGTACTCAGAAGGATACAAATCCAATATATTATAGAGAAACATAGTGATTATCTTTGAAGAGGAAGCAATATATTTAAAGACTGGAGTGTGACAACATATGACAGGATCATTTCTGTGGTATTGATAATACTCTTTAATCTTTTTTATCCTATGATGACTGTTAAAGTGTTATATAGAAGATTGTCAGATGTAAAGGTGCTAATGTTTATTTTTGTATGTTTTGACCATTTGCTTTTACAGTGAATAAAGTGCAACTGTTTTGGTTTACTGATGGTAATAAAAGTAAAACAAAAATACTGCCCAGAAATACCAATAATAAATATAGAAGATGCAAATTGCCTTACCCAAAGTAGCAGAGCTTCCGGGTTTAGCAAACCTTCACCCCCTGCTGGGTTTCAACCATAGTAAGTATATAGCCCTCATGAAAAGAATGTCTCAGGAATAACTTGCATAAGAATTTTGAACTTGAATCAATTGGCATGAATAATTTGAAAACAGAGAGTAAGGAACTGGCTTGGAGATTCCTTCCATTGTCAATTCATTTGTGGATCTGTGTTGAGGAAAAAATATTGTAAGTAGAAGCTAAGGTAGATATTTTCTTGAGCATTCCCCACTTCCTCTTTACACAAGTGTCCCAAAACACTTGGTTTAATCATTTTAAAATTTTTTATAACTTTGAGACAATATTTCAAGCCTTTCAGTACACACATTTGCTTCTTTACTCTTAATGCCTGTCACTATACAGAGCACATTTCAAAAATTCAATCAATGCAAATGCATTTCATGGAAGAAGGAAAGTAAGATGGATTAAAAAAAGAAAAAAGAGTGTCATGTTTCATAGTTTTGGAAGAATTGATAGAATGGTGGTGACTAAATATTTGAAATGATAATGATTAAGTTTCCAAAATTAAAGAAACACAAGAGTCTTCATATCAAAAGGTATTTAAATTACCAAACAAAATGAATAAAAATAAATTTCCTATAAACTTCTCAGTGAAACTAGAAAGGGAAAAGGTAAAGTTGAAAACCTTGAAAGCAGCAAGAAAGAAAAAGAGGGAGAAAAAGAATACTTTCTCTGGAAAAAGGAATACACTTTGGTCAAGATGATATTGTAAGAACAGGCTTTCAAGCATATTGAAGTGATCGGTAAAATATTAATAAGGGGAAGTAAAAAGATATTCCTGGGTGTATAGACAAGATAAATATCTCAAAAAATTAAAAATTGAATAAGAACGAAAATAGAAACCTACACTAGTACTCCAGAGCAGAGGTTGCTTCTGGAGGAGCTCTACCTTGGGTACAGTTGCCCAGGATCTGGCATCCCTATTTTGCTCTGTTTGTGGTTGGAGCTGACTGAGCAAAGTATCTCCTTGATTCATACACTGCAATATATCTCAAAGGTGCTGCCACTGGAAGCTAATTTTCTATGAACAGAAATCTGAAGATTGGATTGACCCACTTTCATGGTGGTCACATGATTTAAAAAAGTAATCTAGAGATGCTAATATTCAAAATAACAAGAAAACCTGCAGGGGAAGACAAGGGTAACAAACTATGGACAAGCTATTCATAGAAACATTATGGAAGGACATAAATGAAGTTCTGATAAATTGGAAAGACTGATCACGTTCATGGATAAGGCAAATCTACAGCAAAATATCAGTTCTGCCTATTCTGATCTCTGAATTAAATTACATTATAATCACAACATTCAATAAAATTTTTAAATGAATTTACCAAGATAACCCTAAAATTCACATGGATTTTTTGGGGAGGGTTGTTTTTATTGTGTCCAAATAATCATAAAGAAATAAAGTGTGAATACTCCCACTAGTAGATATTAAGATTTATTATAAAGATAGTAATTAATCACAGTAAGTTGTTGTTGCAGGGACAAATAAACCCAGGGAACAGAATAGACAGCCTCCCATAAACAAAAGCATTCCTATATTGAAATTTGATGTATGGCCAAACTGTCATTACAAATCAAAGGTAAGAGGTAGACTAGTTTATAAACTGTGCTGGGACAACTAGATATTTTAGCAATCTAGTGAATAACAGACTTGTGGGAAGAGACTCCCTTCCCCCAAACCGGCTATAAGTGCCAATTAATTTAGGCACAACTACAGAACTTAATGGAACTCAGATAACCAAACAGACCCAGAGCAGATGTTGCATAAATTGAAATGACTTTTTCATTTTCCTCTTCCCCTAAATTCATAAAGTATGAATACTAGACAGAGACAATATCAGAGCAGAAAATAACCTAATTGTGACTGTGCCATTGCTCTGTTATAGTTGAGCTTACATCACTAGTCCAGAGAACTTTCATAAACAACCTGGTGCTTCTAATTAAGGAATATTCGCATAAAAAAATAGGTTTGCTTTTATCAAATTGTATTCAGCAAGAACAAAGCCAAGTCTTTGTCTAATGAAAGAAGGAAGAATCATGGCCCAGATCAATAATGTTGCCTCCATCTTCCCAGTGTACTCACAGTCTGTTTCTTGACAGACCACCCCCTGATTTTCTTTTAATGTCCTTTTACCTCAGTGCATCTGATACTACAGTTTCTCTGTGGGCCATGATCTCAAATTCTTTCCCCACAGGTGTCTATATAAAAGTAACAACCAAATATAATAGAAACTTAATGATAGTTTTTAGAAAATAAGTTCCAAATAAAATTAAAACCTAAATGTGAAGACCAAACTACTAGTTTCAAAATGAAACTGACTTTTGATTTGAGAACATTTTAAAAGCTAGAAACAAAAAAAAACTCCATAAGGAAAAACACTGATACATTTTGACTAAATATTTTTAAAGTTTTATGCAGCAGACCATTAATAGAGTGAAACAATTAGAGACAGTACAGAATGGAAATAGATATTGCAATGCATGCAAATAGCAAAGTTTTATATTATGTATATATATAATCCAGAATATATAATGATGCCTACAAATCAATAAATAACACAAATACTCAATAGCTGTATAGGCATAGAATATGAACAAGCAATTAAGAAAAAAGGAAATTCAAATGGCCAAAATATTTTTTTAAAAATCCTTCCACCTTGGTATATCAGTTCAGTTCAGTTCAGTTCAGTCGCTCAGTCGTGTCCGACTCTTTGTGACCCCATGAATCGCAGCACGCCAGGCCTCCCTGTCCATCACCAACTCTTGGAGCTTACTCAAACTCATGTCCATCGAGTCCGTGATGACATCCAGCCATCTCATCTTCTGTCGTCCCCTTCTCCTCCTGCCCCCAATCCCTCCCAGCATCAAAGTCTTTTCCAATGAGTCAACTCTTCCCATGAGGTGGCCAAAGTATTGAAGTTTCAGCTTTAGCATCATTCCTTCCAAAGAAATCCCAGGGTTGATCTCCTTCAGAATGGACTTGTTGGATCTCCTTGCAGTCAAAGGGACTCTCAAGAGTCTTCTCCAGCACCATAGTGCAAAAGCATCAATTCTTTGGCGCTCAGCCTTCTTCACAGTCCAACTCTCTCATCCATACATGACCACTGGAAAAACCATAGCCTTGACTAGATGGACCTTAGTCGGCAAAGTAATGTCTCTGCTTTTGAATATACTATCTAGGTTGGTCATAACTTTTCTTCCAAGGAGTAAGCGTCTTTTAATTTCATGGCTGCAGTCACCAGGGAAATAAAAGTTTAGAAAACAGTGAGACATAGTGTAACAGCTATCTGTTTGCCAATTAAAAAAAAAAATAAAAGTCTGCCAATGTTATTTCTTGATGAAGATGTGGAAAAAGAGTAACTTGAGTACACTGCCAATGAGTGTTTAAACTGATTATGCTACTTTGCAGGGGGTTGGGGGTGGGGGGCTTGATTTATCAATGGTTAGAAAAGTTGAAGATGCAACCCAGTAATTTCACTTATAATTGCTTTCCAGTAAATACTAGTGTCAGGAAGTAAATATTTTCATGTTTCTGCACTGTTTGACGTCCTGAGCAAAGAAAACTAACATGTCAGAGAATGTCTCCTTTAGCCCAGACCCACTGGCTCCTCACATTCTTAAGGTATTAGACTTGGAGCTATATGCATCCATTCAAAGTGTAATAAAACTTATCTCCTTTGGAGCCCTGGAGACATCCCAGGATGAAAAGTCCTTGAAAACCTTCCAAAATGAAAAGCCCTCGTGAAACCTTCCAGATTCTCTTCCCTACTGACAGTAAGCTTGGAGGGCATCTGTTAACAGGGTAGAACCTCAAGTCAAAGCAGCCCAAATGGCTGAGTTACTGCTGGAAAAACAGTTGCTTTAGAGTCTTTTAACCTATAGCAGACTTTGTGTGCATGAAAAATCAAATTTATGTGATAAGCCACTTGGATTTAGAGGTTGTTTATAACCGCAGTCTAAGCTTAGCTTAATCCTAATAAAATAAAGTTATCCATTTTACTGACTTTTTCAAAGAATAAGTTGTTTATTTATTTGTTAAATATAGAGGTCTTGTTTACTATATCAAAAATGTCTGCTTTTGCTTCATTTTCTTTCTGCCTCCCTTAGGCTTGATTTTGTTTTCTTTTTCTAACCTACTGAGTTTAATTAATTTTTATTTTTCTTCATTATTAATATAAATATTTAGTGCTAAGATTTGTTTCTCTGAATAATGCTTTAATTTTCATCTGATATATAACATTTATATAATTGTACTTACTTTGAAATGAGTATTTTCCCCTTTTGTATCAAGTGTTTAGGAAAGAGATTGCATTTTACTTGTATTTCTCTTTCTGTTTTTGTTGTTAATTTCAACTTTTGTGTTATGGTGATCAGGGCATGTTTTCTGCTTTTATACATGCCAAAGATGTCAATCTTATGTCTCATATTGTTTGAATCCTCTAGAACCTATCAGTTTTTATCTTACCTGCTTGTTCTAACTTGACATATATAGAAGATTGACCCTAACAAAGATAGATTGTGTACTGCTTACAAAAGCACTCAAAATATTTATCAAAATTTACCCTACATTGGGTCTAGAATAAATATCAAAGTATGAGGAAGTAAACATCATTAACAGAAAGATAATCAGAAAATCCCCTCATATGTTTAAACAGACAATTCGTCGAAGAATCAAAAGTGAAAGTAAAGTCAGTCAGTCGTGTCCGACTCTTTGCGACCCCATGGACTGTAGCCCACCAGGCTCCTCCGTCCATGGGGTTCTCCAGGCAAGAATACTGGAGTGGGTTGCCATTGCCTTCTCCAATTACAGTAGCAATTAGAGAATATTCCAAACCAAATAATGATTCAAGTACAAACTAGTAAAATACATCTAAAGCTATGTATATAAGGAAGTTTATAACCCTGAATGCACATATTCTATCTTTTCCTGAGGATATGTGAAAAGGCACTCAACCTTGTTAATTATCAAAAATGCAAAATAAAACCACAATGAGATACCACTATATACCTACCCAATGGCTAAAATGAAGAATAAAAATGCCAAGTATTGTGAGTCTATAGAGCTACTCTGAAGCAGCAGCTGAGCACCTCTGGAGCAGCCATGAGGACATACACTACGTCCAAGGTTAGAGAAATCCCAGCAAGATGGTAGATGCTGGAGTGGGGGCTGCCCAGCACTAGAGCACTTGTAAGGAGATATCCCACGACCAGAGGAAAAAGAGAAGCCCCAGCAAGATGGTAGGAGGGGCGAATTCATGTTTAGAATCAATCCCCATTCCCACCAGAGATGTTCAGAGGGCTCAAAGAAACCTTGTGCATACCAAGACCCAGGGATCCCACAGAGACTGAGCCAGAACTGTTTGAGCATCTCCTGTGGAGGTACAGGTCAGCAGTGGACTGCCACATGGGCAGAGGCTCTGGGTGCAGCACACTTGGGTATGGCATAAGCCCTCTTGGAGGAGGTCGTCATTAACCCCACCATAGAGCTGCCAGAACTTATGTAAGACTGAGAAATAGACTCTTGGAGGGCACAAAAAGAACCTTGTGGGCACCAGGACCCAGGAGAAAGGAGCAGTGACCCCACAAGAGACTGACATAAACTTGCCTGGGAGTGTCCAAGAGTTTCCAGCGGAGGCTTTGGTCGGTGGTGGCCTGCTTCAGGACTGGGGGCAGTGAGTGTAGCAGGACATGCGTGGGATCTTTCGAAGGAGAAGACCATTATCTTCATTACCTCCACCATAGTTTGGCCCCAGGTAAATTTTTGCCAAGAGAATGCACTGGTCATAGAAAATACCATCTTCCAACAACACAAGAGAAGACTCTACATATGTACATCACCAGATGGTCAATACCGAAATCAGACTGATTTTATTTTTGCAGTGAAAGATGGAGAAGCTCTCTACAGTCAGCAGAAACAAGACCAGGAACTGACTGTGGCTCAGATCATGAATTCTTTATTGCCAAATTCAGACTGAAATTGAAGAAAGTGAGGAAAACCACTAGATGATTCAAGCATGACCTCAATCAAATCCCTTACAATTATACAGTGGAAGTGACAAATAGATTCAAGGGATTAGATTTGATAGACAGAATGCCTGAAGAGCTACAGACGGTGGTTTGTTACATTATACAGGAGGCAGGGATCAACACCATCCCCAAGGAAAAGAAATGCAAAAAGGAAAAAATGGTTGTCTGGAGAGGCCTTACAAATAGCTGTGAATAGAAGAGAAGTGGAAGGCAAAGGAGAAAAGGAAAGATATACTATCTGAATGCAGAGTTTCAAAGAATAGCAAAGAGAAGTAAGAAAACCTTCCTCAGCTATCAGTGCAAAGAAATAGAGGAAAACAATAGAATGGAAAAGACGAGAGATCTCTTCGAGAAAATTAGAGATATCAAAGGAACATTTCATACAAAGAAGGGCTCAATAAAGGAAAGAAATGGTATGGACCTAACAGAAGCAGAAGATATTAAGAAGAGGTGGCAGAATACACAGAAGAACTATACAAAAGTTCTTCAGGACCCAGATAATCACTCACCTATAGCCAGATATCCTGGAATGGGAAGTCAAGTGGGCCTTAGGAAACATCACTATGAACAAAGCTAGTAGAAGTGATGGAATTCCAATTGAGCTATTTCAAATCTTAAAAGATAATACTGTGAAAGTGCTACACACAATATGCCAGCAAATTTGGAAAACTCAGCAGGGGCCAGGAAAAGGTCGGTTTTCATTCTAATCCCAAAGAAAGGCAATGCGAAAGAATGCTCAAACTACTGCACAATTGCACTCATCTCACATGCTAGTAAAGTAATGCTCAAAATTCTCCAAGCCAGGCTTCAGCAGTATGTGAACCATGAACTCCCTGATGTTCAAGCTGGTTTTAGAAAAGGCAGAGGAACCAGAGATCAAATTACCAATATACACTGGGTTATCAAAAAGCAAGAGAGTTCCAGAAAAACATCTATTTCTGCTTTATTGACTATGCCAAAACCGTTGACTGTGTGGTTAACCACAAACTGTGGAAAATTCTTAAAGAGATGGGAATTCCAGACCACCTGACCTGCCTCCTGAGAAATCTGTATTCAGGTCAGGAAGCAACAGTTAGAACTGGACATGGAACAACAGACTGGTTCCAAATAGGAAAAGGAGTACGTCAAGTCTGTACATTTACAGCCTTGCTCATTTAACTTATATGCAGAGTACATCATGAGAAATGCTGGGTAGGATGAAGCACAAGCTGGAATCAAGATTGTGGGAGAAATATGCAGATACGCAGATGACACCACCCTTATGGCAGAAAGCAAAGAAGAACTAAAGAGCCTCTTAGTGAAAGTGAAAGAAGAGAGTAAAAAGTTGGCTTAAAGTTTAACATTCAGAAAACTAAGATCATGGCATCCAGTCCCATCACTTCATGGCCAATGGATAGGGAAACAGTGGAAACAGTGTCAGACTTTATTTTTTTTGCTCCATTATCACTGCAGATGGTGACTGCAGCCATGAAATTAAAAGATGCTTACTCCTTGGAAGAAAAGTTATCACCAACCTAGACAGCATATTAATAAGCAGAGACATTACTTTGCCAACAAAGGTCCATCCAGTAAAAGCTATGGTTTTTCCAGTAGTTATGTATGGATGTGAGAGTTGTACTGTAAGAAAGCCAAGTGCCAAAGAGTGATGCTTTTGAGCTGTGGTGTTGAAGAAGACTCTTGAGTCCCTTGGACTGCAAGGAGATCCAAACAGCCCATCCTAAAGTAAATCCGTCCTGAATATTCATTGGAAGGACTGATGCTGAATCTGAAACTTCAATACTTTGGCCACCTAATTTGAAGAACTGACTCTTGTGAAAAGGCTCTGATGCTGGGAAAGATTGAAGGTGAGAGGAGAAGGGGATGACAAAGGATGAGATGGTTGGATGGCATCACCGACTCAATGGACATGAGTTTGAGTAAACTCTGGGAGTTGGTGATAGATAGGGAGGCCTAGCGTGCTGCAGTCCATGAGGTCGCAAAGAGTCAGAGACGACTCAGTGACTGAACTGAACTGAACTGCGAGCAACTGTGTGCTAAGTCTTTTCAGTCATGTCCCACTCTGTAAGACCTATTGGACTGTAGCCCACCAGGCTTTTCAGTCCATGGGATTCTCCAGGCAAGAATACTGGAGTGGGTTGTCATTTCCTTCTCTGGGGATCTTCCCGACCCAGAGATTGAACTCACATCTCCTGCATTTTCAGGCAGATTCTTTACCACTAGTGCCGCCTGGGAAGCCCACTTTACTTACTATTACCAGTTTATGGTAAAGGATACAACTCAGGAACAGCCAAATGGAACAGATAAATAGAGCATGATGTGGGGAAAGGGGCGCCAAGCTTCCATGCCAACTTTAGGTGCAACATCTTCCTAGGCCTTTGATGTGTTTATAACCTGGAAGCTCTCTGAACCCCATTGTTTAGAGGTTTTTATGGAGGTTTCATTATATAGGCATGATTAATTAAATCATTGGCTATTGGTGATTATCTCAATCTTAATCCCAATCCTTTTCCAGGAGTGTGTGCATGCTAAGTCGCTTCAGTCATGTATGATTCTTTGCAACCTCATGGACTGCCAGCCACCAGGCTCCTCTGTCCATGGGATTCCCCAGGAAAGAATATACTACCATGGGTTACTATGTCCTCCTCCAGGGGACTGAACACAGGGGTCAAACCTGTATCTCTTAGGTCTACTGCACTGGCCTGCGGGTTCTTTACCAGTAGTGCCACCTGCGGTGGAGCTAAAGTTCCAACTTTCTAATTATGAATTGGTTTTTCTTGTTACTAGTATCCATCCTGATGTACCTAGGGGCTCCAGCAAGAAATTTCATTAACATACAAAGGACAATCTGGTTACTTTGGTGATTCCAAGGGTTTTTGGAGCTGTGTGCCCAGGCCAAATATGTATTTGTTATTGTATCCCAGGGCTGTAAATAATAAATGTTACCTGATTCTTCCCTCAAATAATTCAGTTTTATTCACATCAAACATTTGCTTTTTTACTTAATCCCCTTCTGTAATTTTGTTCTTAGTGGTCATGCTCATTTTTATAAATGTCTAATTTTCTTAGCTCCTTTCTTCCTCCTGCATCACACAGTTTCTTTGCTCTAGCGTCAAAATGAATTAAGAATCAACCATTTCTTATACTTAGACCAGTCTGCCTGGTCAAAGCCACCTCATCTTTACCCTAAATAATATACTATATTCCCAACTTAGTATATCTGTTTCGAACCCTGCCCTCTGCCCTAGTCTCTACAAACATACCAGAGGGATCTCATCAAAGTTAAGTTAGATAAAGTTAGTCCTCTAATCAAAACATTCCAATGGCTTCCAACTCACTGAAAGTCAAATTTGAAGCCTTTACCTTAATTTATAAGCCTCTACAAGATCTGATCCCATCTCTTAACCCCTCTCCCCCCAGTAACTCTATTCTAGTCACACTGGTTTCCTTTCTACATCTCTAATATAGTGTGTGGTTCTACCTCAGGGCCTTTGCACTTGATATTCCACCAAGCTGGAATTCTCTTTCCACAGATGGCAATTTCCAGATCTGGGGCAGAAAAATACAAAGTGAGCCAAAAACATCTCAATGCACTGGAAAACTAGAAAACACTCAAAGACAAATAGGATCATGTCAAAAAGATATCAGGGCTACCTTGAAAGGGCCCCTACTGGCAAAAATTGTGGATAATTTGAGGATCCAAAATTAAATAGCTGCAATTTATTCTAACAAAATGAATAAATAAAAATCTTTGAATCCATACTAATATCAAGAGAAATTGAGAGAGAGCCTCTTTGAAAAGTATGCCAACTGGTAAATGTAAAATTTATGACAAGCTTTAAAACTACCATTCTGCAATTCCCAATGTAATATATAATTCAGGAAGGATCATCAATGGATACTAAGACTATTAGATGAAAGCTATTATGGAAGAGAATAGAGTGGGTTGTCATTTCCTTCTCTGGGGATCTTCCCAATCCAGGGATTGAACTCACATCTCCTGCATTTTCAGGCAGATTCTTTACCACTAGTGCCACCTGGGAAGCCCACTTTACTTACTATTACCAGTTTATGGTAAAGGATACAACTCAGGAACAGCCAAATGAAACAGATAAATAGAGCATGATGTGGGGAAAGGGGGCACCAAGCACCTTTGGTGCTAATCAATGTGTTAGCTCACAGATTACTCAGAATCACATAGGGGGAAAGTGTACTTTCACAGTGAAGAAACTGTTAATCTCTTACCTTAACCAAACGATCAAACCTAGCATCTACTTGAGTCAACCTGGAATTATAAGCTTCTTAATATCATGCAATATGAAATCCACAATCTCACTTAAGATTCTTAGGCCTAATGTTCTGCCTATATCCCAGACTGAGAGGGCAAGTTAAATTACATCATGAAGAAATAATCAAATAAATTAAGCATGTGTGATATTCTATAGGACAGCTGGCTTAGAATCTTGGTTGGAGGAGGTCATTGAGAGGATGTGATCACTGATTGACACAAGAGTTGGACCTAGGTAATGGAAGTTTCCTAACTTCTTCCTCTGTCCTTGGAATGTACATAATGCCTATTCTTCCCGCACTAGGAGCTCTTTAAAGACATAGCCTTCAGAGAGTAAAGTGTTAACAGTACACATGAATGAATCCCACTAAAGCTTATATATCAACTTCTAAGATTCTGATGGGCAAGTGCAGAGGTCTGTTTTGTGGCCACCCAGCACAAGTCTCACAGGTAAATTTCTTTGCTGATTAAAACTGCCGCCTACACCAATCTGGAGTGATCTCCCTCTTTATTGGTGTCTCCTGCCCTCTGTGTATGGGGACCAGTGTGTGAATCAGTAATCTTCAAAATTAATGTCATTAAAATGAGGGTGGGAAGAAGCCTAACAGTGTAGTGCAATGCAATGCTTGAATTGTTATTGGACCCCGATTTGGAAAAAAAAATTACCATAGAAAACATTCTTGGGACAGTCAGAACAATCTTAACACAGACCTCACATCAGATCATATTATGGAATTATTGTTAATATCTATGAGAAATTGTTTACTATAAGTAGTAATCAAAACTTCAAAATATAAAATTTAGCCACAATTTGTTCCCCATTTGATTGGCACTGATTAAAACCAATTCTAAAACTTTTCATTCTAAATAATTAAAAAGAATTTTGGTGATGTGGCAAAACATATTCTGCAATGCAGTGTCCCGTAGTGCATGTGCATAGTGCATGTCCCATAGTGCATCTGTCATCTTAATTTCCAGAAACTGACCTTCAGAAATTAGCTGTGGATGTACATATGGGCTTCCCCTGTGGCTCAGCTGGTAAAGAATCTGCCTTCAATGCAGGAGACCCGGGTTTGATCCCTGGGTTGGGAAGATCCCCTGAAGAGGGGAAAGGCTACCCACCCAGTATTCTGGCCTAGAGAATTCCATGGACTGTATAGTCCATGGGGTCGCATAGAGTTGGATACTACTGAGTGATTTTCACTTTCACTGTACATATGGAAATAACCTTATCATAACCATTCTATATTTACACAGACAATGGTCAACAGTAAGGTAGTGGTGAAATATGAGACTAGTGTGTAGTCATTAAAAATGCCAATATAGACGTTTATTGACAGACTTCCCAGGTGGTGCTAATGGTAAAGAACCTGCCTGCTAATGCAGGAGACATGAAATGCACGTTCAATCCCTGGGTGGGGAAGACCTTGGAGGAGGGCATGGCAACCCACTCCAGTATTCTTGCCTGGACAATCCCATCTACAGAGGAGCCTGGTGGGCTACAAGTCCCATGGGCTCACAAAGAATTGGATGTGATTTAAGTGACTTCGCATGGAGTTGGTGATGGACAGGGAGGCCTAGCATCTTACGATTCATGGGGTCACAGAGTTGGACACGACTGAGCGACTGAACTGAACTGAAGTGACTTAGCACACACATGTATATTGACAAGGATGAAATTTCATGATATACAAATAAGGTAATAAACTGAATTATAAAATAAAGCATTGAGTTTGAGCCTATTTTATCATGTATTTATTTATAAGAATATGCTCAAGAATGGAATAATATAAAATGAAAGCAGTATGTATCTTTCAGTAGCATAATTGCATTTGGCTTATTTTTTCTTATCTGTATTTTTGAATTTTCAAAGTAGCATACATTTTTGTATAATGAAGCTATCTAAGGTAATTTCTTTTCAAAAGCTTTTCTGTGGTACATATACACAATGGAGTATCACTCAGCCCTTAAAAAGAATACATTTGAATCAGTTCTAATGAGATGGATGAAACTGGAGCTGATTATACAGAGTGAAGTAAGCCAGAAAGAAAAACACCAATACAGTATACTGACACATATATATGGAATTTAGAAAGATAGTAATGATGACCCTGTATGTGAGACAACAAAAGAGACAGATGTATAGAACGGACTTTTGGCCTCTGAGGGAGAGGGAGAGGGTGGGATGATCTGGGAGAATGGCATTGAAACATATATACTATCATGTAAGAAATGAAGCACCAGTCTTTGTTCAATACAGGATACTGGATGCTTGGGGCTGGTGCACAGGGATGATCAAGAGAGATGATATGGGGTGCGAGGTGGGAGGGCGTTTCAGGATTGAGAGTTCGTGTACACCTGTGGCTGATTCATGTCAATGTATGGCAAAACCAACACAGAACTGTAAAGTAGAATAAAGTAAAAAAATTTTTTTAATTAAAAAAATAAAAGGCTTTTCTTTAGGTTTTTAGACACATTAAGACATTCATTAATCATGAGAAGAGAAAACCTTTAAAATGACCTCAATGTATGTCTAGTAGTGAACAAGAAGTTATGTTTGGAGTTCTACTGGATTATTAGTTACAACATTTAAATATTATTTCTTGGAAAGACAAAGTAACACTCTGGGCTTTTTTTCATGATATCCAGCAACAAACTTTGGATTGCAGATACCCCAGAAAAATTTGATGTTTGTGATTCCAGTTGTTGTGATGTTGACTAGTTTGACCTGCTTTTAAACACACATGGGCTCAGAGCAATAGATATGGGCAAGACCGTCAGAGACCAGCTTGGTCTTTGGGATGGCAATTAGAGTTAAAAACAGGCTAGAACCAGTTCCTGGGCAAACAAATACTTAAACTGTTGTCCTGTAAGTATTTAGAACATGAAAGTGAAAGTTGCTCAGTCATGTCCGACACTGCCATGGACTATACAGTCCATGGAAATCTACAGGCCAGAATACTGGAGTGAGTGGCTGATCGTTTCTCAAAGGATCTTCCCAATCCAGGAATCAAACTGGGGTCTCCTGCAGTGCAGGCAGATTCTTTACTAGCTGAGCTACGAGGAAAGTCCTTTAAATATTTAACACTTGCTTATTGGAAGTAAGAGAGAAGCTGCTTGTCTTATAAGTCAAATTTTTATCAATTTTTATGAAAATAAGAAATTTATTAAAGTTTTGTTGTTGTTGTTCAGTCACTAAGTTGTGTCCAACTCCTTGCAACCCCATGGACTGCAGCCCACCAGGCTCCTCTGTCTATGGGATTCTCCAGGCAAGAATACTGGAGTGGGTTGCCCTGCCCTCCTCCATGAGGTCTTCCCCAACCCAAGGATCGAACCCAGGTTTCCCACATTGTCAGCAGATTCTTTACCATCTGAGCCAACAGGGAAGCCCTAATTAAAGTTTACCTGGTTTTTACTTTTGTTATTCCACACTGTCCTTACCATAAATGGACATCATAAACCAATCACGCTAAGGATATAACTAGTGCATTCACGCTTTGGGACTTTTGTACTAGTTAACCCCTTCATCTGGAATGCTCTTCCCCCAGATAACTCCATCTAAACCTTCTACTGCCTTCAGTGAAGTGAAAGTGAAAGTCACTCAGTCGTGTCCGATTCTTTGTGACCCCATAGAGCCTGCCAGTTTCTTCTGTCCATGGAATTCTCCAGACCAGAATAGTGGAGTGGGTAGCCATTCCCTTCTCCAGGGGATCTTCCCAACCCAGGGATCAAACCCAGGTTCCCACATTATAGGCAGATTCTTTACCATCTGAACCAACAGGGAAACCCTACTACCTTCAAGTCTATGTCAAATGTCACTTCCTCATGGTTTAATTTAAAGTGTCTTGTTCAACATTTATGTTCTATTTTTCTTTCTTTCTTATTGAGAAAATCACTTTTGGGGAGAGGCTCTCACTTTCTGTTAGTTTTTTTCTTGTTGTTTTTTTTTTTTCTTTCCCACTCAACCAGCTGTCTTCTTGGGAGGCATAGTAAAAGTTTTAAAATTTAGATAATAAAGTAGATAATTTGCCCCTGATGAACAACTATATCAATATTGTTGTTTGCAGAATTTCAGCTAATTCTGCCTACCAATGCCATATGACTCTCCTGAACAAGTACAACTTCTACCAGTTTATCTCAAAAATACTGGGAAAGAAAAAGATTCACTGGCTTTGGCTGTGGTAAGTAGTATTTCCAGTTATATCACTTATCTATTGCTGTGTAATGTCAGTTCATTTCAGTTGCTCAGTCCTGTCCGACTGTAAGCAACCCTATGGACTGCAACACACCAGGCTTCCCTGTCCATCACCAACTTCTGGAGCTTGCTCAAATTAATGTCCATCAAGTCAGTGATGCCATCCAATGATCTCATCCTCTGTCGTCCCCTTCTCCTCCTGCCTTCAATCTTTCCCAACATCAGGGTCTTTTCCAGTGAGGGAGTCAGCTGTGTAGTGTAGGGGTAAATAAACTTCTCCAATCCTCTCAGGTTCGGTACTTGGCCCCTGTGAATTAACCAACAAACGATAGAGTAGCAAGAGAAAATGAAGTATATTTACATATGCCACATTGCCTACACACAGTAGTACTCAGTGATATGTAACTCAAAGAATAGTTAGAATTGGAGTTTATGAACCATCTTAGTAGGTGAAAAGGGAGGGGAATAAAATGCACTTAGAGGAAAATGCATGAATCTTCTGAAAGACAAATGGGCTCTTAGGAGAATATGATAGTCTTGTGACAATGTCTGTTTGGGTGTGGTGCTGACTTCTTGTCTCCTGCTTCTGGGCGGGGAATTGAGAACAACTGAGCACTTTGAGAAGGCTTTTGCTTTTAGGTTAGTAAGGAAAGCCCTGAGAAAGCTCCTTTCTGCATCTGTTGATTCTCAATTACCTATAAATCAAAATAATCCTTATGTCAAAGCAGCATATTTTGGAGTGGCATCATCCCCTTTGATAACAAACCATCCTCAAATTTAGTGATTTTAGATAATGAATAACTCACTATTCTGTGGGTTTGCAGGGAAATTCTCCTGTTGGTTTCACCTAAGCTCGCTCATGCAACTGCTGTCACCTGGACCACTGGCTGGAATGCAAGTATCTCCTCTGATACGTCCAGCAGCTAGTTCTGGTTATCAATTGGGGCACCTTGATTCTCATCCTCAAATATTAATAGAATAGATCAGCTTCCCTATGTGATAGTCTCTTTGAAACATTCTGAGAGAATAATCATGGAACCTACAAGATCTTTAAGCCTAAACCTACTGCTGGCAGAGAGTCACTTCCATTGCATCTGTTAGTTAAAGCAAGTCAAGAGGTCGGTCCAGACTTAAGAAGGTGGGGGAGAACACTTCACCCCTTGTTAGGAGGAGTGAAGATTTTACATTGCAGAAGATCATAAAAGGATGCACTGAGACTATCTTTGACATTGCTATCATACCACTCCAAGACATGGTCCACTTTGGAGGAAATTGGACCATTCTTCATTTTGAGTTTAATGAATTAGAGTTTTTGAGAAAACATGAGTTAAATTATATTTTCTTTCTGATTTATTTCAGATGTGCATTTGTACCCCTTCATATGTAGTATAAGCTACACCAACAAAGTTCAGTTAAATTAAGGGATTTAGGAAACAAGATATTGTAGAGTTTGCCTCCAGATGGACTCAGAAGCCCCATAATCGAAGATCATGTCCCAAATCTTGCTCTACATGGCCCCATACTGGCCATGCTGCTGGAAGATGACACTAGGAGAGAGGAAACGGGGGCCCCTGCTACTGCCAGCACTCACTGGGGAAGAGTCACAAGATTCATCATTTAGCAAATGATGACAAAGAGTTTATCTGGGCCAGATGCAGAGTGATCTAGGGCCCAGGTTATGTGTGTGCATGCTCAGTTGCTTTAGTCGTGTGTGAGTCTTTGCGACCCTGTGGACCATAGCCCACCAGGCTCCTCTGTCCATGAGATTCCCCAGGAATGAATATTTTAGTGGGTTGCCATGCCCTCCTCCAGGGGATCTTTCTGACCCAGGATTGAACCCACATCTCTTAAGTCTCTTGCATTGGCAGGTGGGTTTGTTGCCACTAGCACCAGCTTGGAAGCTCCTAGTGCCCAGGTTATAGCTGGTTCAAAAACTTTCCAGCTTCTAGGGAGCTTACATTCTAGTGGAAGGAAATAGATAATAAACTATACACATAAAAAACGAGTAAATTATATACTATGTTAAGAAATGATGAATAGTATGTAGGGAATGAATAGGGAAAGATGTAAGCAGGGCAAGAGAGATCAGAAGTGGTGGGGGTGGACAGATGTTCTCAGAGAATGACTTTTGAGCAAACACTTGAAGGGGATAAACAGGTTTTCTATGCAGATACATATGTGAAGAGCATTCCAGGAGTAAAAAAAATGTGTATGCACCTGACATTTTTGCAGATCATAGAGAAGGCCAGTGCGGCTGGAGCAGAATGAGTGAGGGAGAAAAGGAGGAGATGTACTCAGACCAGTAAGAGGGAAGCAGCAGTCATAAAGAACATTTTAAACTCTTAACTGGGCTTTGGCTTTCACTCTATAGTGGGGAGCCACCACCAAGTTTCTTTTGTTTTTGTTTTTTTCTTTCTTTCTTGTTTTTGCTTGTTTTTGACTTCATTGCATGGTTTGTAGGATCTTAGTTCCCTGACCAGGGATTGAACCCGGGCCCTCTGCAGTGAAAGCTCTGGGTCCTAAACACTGGATATTCAGGGAATTCCCCATCACCAGATTTTGAAGAGAGAAATGACATGCTCTGACTTTCTTTCTGACAGAATATGCTTTCTTCAGAGTATTAGTTTATGATCAATATGTGAAATAGTAATGAGGTAGGAGTAAAAGCAAAATTATCAAGTTAATTAAACACAAGAGAATATCTTTGCCACCTGTGGGTGGGTGGGTAGAATAACCAAAATCTCAAAAACAAATATCATGAAGCAAAAAACCTGATGAAGATGACCTAAAATGACAGGATGAGGGGTGGAGTGGGTATGAGGGGAGGCTCAAAATGGAAGATATATATATATATATATATATATATAATAAATTTTATATAAATATTTATTTATACTATAAATTAATAATTTTATAATACAAAATATATTTATTTAATACATATATTAAATATATAATTATGACAGACTTGTAATGTTGTATGGCAGAAACCAATACAACATTGTAAGCAGTTATCCTTTAATTAAAAATTAAAAATAATGATGAAAAACCCTGATGAATTGGGGGACCTCACATTTAAATACTTCTGTTCAGTGAGGTGCTAAAATGGCCAGATAGGTTACACATAGGAGAAGACAGTGATGCCCCAAATTGAGGAGTGCTTCTGATTGTACAAGGAGCTTCTGTAAAACAACCAGAATAGTAACAATAAATCTCACTTTTAAAATGGGCCAATGATATGAACAGACAGTATACAGAATAGGAAAGCTTGAAGTCTTATAGGTAAATGAAGAGAAGTTTGAGAGGACTTCCCTGGTGGTCCAGTGATTGAGAGTCCGCCCGCCAGTTCAGGGCACGCAGGCTCAATCCCTGGTCTGGGAGGATTCCACATGCTTTGAGGCAGGTGATTCTGCACACTGCAACTACTGAGCCCCTGTGCATAGAACCTGTGCTCCACAGTGAGAAGCCCACACAAGGAAGACCCAGAACAACTATTTTATTTTTATAAAAGAGAAGTTTGAAGTCATAGGTAACCAGAGAAATGAAAATTGAAACCACCATGAGACTGGCATCATTTAGAAAGTTGTGTGTGTGTGCTCAGTTGTGTCCAGCTCTTTGGGACACTATGAACTGTAGTTCACCAGGCTCCTGGGATTCTTCAAGCAAGAATACTAGAGTGGGTTGCCATTTCCTCCTCTAGAGGATCGTCCCCACCCAGGGATCAAACTCACGTCTCCTGCAGCTCCTTCATTGGCAGGCAAATTCTTTACCACTGGGTACCTGTGAAGCCCCTGTTTATTGCTGTGAGAGGCTTTCAAAACAAAGTGGACTTTGCTAGACTGTGTGAAAAGCCAGATATGGGAATCAACAGTGTATTCCTTCACTGGAGTGAAGTGACTTGACATTACAGCTTATCAATGGCTAATGTCCTGGACAGATCATTCTGCCCCTGAGAGCCAGATGTTCTCGGTGCTAGCTTTCTTTCACCTTTTCTCGCTCTCTTTGCCCACCATCGTTCTACCCCTCCTTCCTTTGCCTTTACTCTTTGTCTCATAGTGACTGTCAAAATGGCTTATCTCAGCTTTTTCACAAGAAAATAGATTGAGTCACTCAGTTATCAGTTATCCACTGCAAAGCCTGGGGATTCTGTCTCCAGCTGCTGTCTACCTGGGCCCTAGGCAGGAGAGGCACTAGTGAGAGAACTTTACTCCAGTTTACAATGCTGAATTACAAAAATGGTCAAGAGACAGTGGGAAACTCTTATGATTTCTAGTTTTCATTTGTTTGACTTGCTTTGATATGAGTGGAAACATCTCTCCTGTTCTCCAGGTAAGTAGGATAAGATAATGGTATCAGAACTAAAATATTAACTCCTTAGTTAAGAAGTATATTCTTCAGTTCTTATTTCATTGAGAGCTTTTAACATTAATGGTTGTTTGAATTTTGTCAGTGGATTTTTCAGCATCTGTGGAGATCATTATATATGTTTCTGGTCAATATATTAATCTGGTATAATATTAATGGATATCTTAATATCAACCCATTTTTTCTGAAATAAATCCCGCTCAGTCATGGTGTGTTATTTTTCTCACTGTAATGCAAGAATTTTTTTGCTAGTATTTTATCTGTTTTTTTTTCTTCTGTGTTTGCATTCTTAAGTGATATTGGCCCATACTTTTCATTCTTATACTGTCTTTATTGGGTTTTACATCATGAATGGAAGTAGAACGTTTTCCCTTATTCTCAGTGTTCTGGAATAATATTAAAAGCATTGGAATTATCTTTAAGGGCTTGATAGGCTCTCTCTGGGAAACCACCTTGACTGCTCTTTTTGTGGTGTAATTCCTTAATTATTTTCTCTATTTCTTTTATGGAAATTGATCTTTTGAAGTCTAATAGAGCAAATTTTGGTAATGCGTATTTCTCTAGGAAATTATACATTTGATCTATATTTTAAAATTCATTTCTATAGAGGTCTCCAAAGTAGTCCCTTAAGATTTTTTAAAAATAATTTTGTCTGTTTCAGTGGTCATTTGCTTCTTGTCATTTTTTAGTTTATATATTTGTGCCTTCTTTCTTTGTTTTGTAATAAGTTAGTTGGTAATGCATCTCCTTTTTAAAACATTTTTCTTAAAAATGTGATTTTGATTTATTAATGAGGTTTATTGCTTTCTATACTTAGTCTCTGCTTTTAGATTTTTTTTTTCTTTCTCAACCTCTGCTTTTACCTGTATAGTTTCTTTCCTTGTGCTTTCTTTTGGTTTGCTTTATTCTTTTCCTCATATTTTTTTTTAAAAAACCTATGAATTCTCTTGTGATCACTGATTAAAATGTAACCCATAGATTCTGGTATGTGCTGTTTTCATTATATAGTTTTTATGTTATTTTTTGAAGTATAGTTGATTTAAAATGTTATTTTAGTTTCAGGTGTATGGCATAGTGATTCAATATTTTTATAGAATTGTACTCCATTTAAAGTTATTAAAAATAATGGCTATACTTCCCTATGCTGTACAATAGATCCTTGTTGCTTATTTATTTCATACACAGTAGTTTGTGTCTCTTAATCTCCTACCCCCCTTTTCACCCTCTCCCTCCCTCCCTTTCCCTCCAGTAATCACTATTTTGTTCTTTATATCCATGAGTCTATTTCTGTTTTGTTATATACATTAGTTTGTTTTATGTTTTAGATTCCACATTTTTACATATTTTTTCCTAAAGATTCTGTAATTTCAGTCTATGCCTCTCCTCCACCCAGCAGTTCTTTAATAGAAGAATTTTTCATTTCCAGGTGGAAGTACTAATTCATCTTGCTTACTTTTGTCAGTAATTTCCAGTTTTATAGTTCTGTGATCAGATATGCTATTTGCAATACTTCTACATAATGGAAATTACTGATATTTTTCTTGTGACTGAATATACGATCAAATTTTGTCAATGTGTCAAAAGCTCGAGCAGAAAGTATATCAAGATGTGTAGTTCTTTATACATTCATGATATCAACCTTATTAATTATTTTGTTCATGTATTCTACATCTTTACATATTAGGTATCCATTTGATCGCTCTTATACTGAGGGTGTTATAGTAACATCTTTTATTTTTAGTGTGTGTCTACATGTTTCCTTGCATATGTGTAGTTTTTGTTTTCTAAGTGTGGCTGCTCTGTAATTTAGTGTGTAAATGTTCATGTTATTGTGTTTTCATGTTGTATGATGGCTTTTAGCTCACACAAGGAAACAACATTTAATGCTTTGGGGCTTGAATTAAACTTGCCTGATATCAGCACCTGTATACCTGCTCTCTTTTTGCTTCTATTTGCTTAGTATACATTTCTTATTCCTTCCTTTTGGCTTTCTGAATCACTTAGGAGGTGTGCCTTGTGTCTGAGGCATATAGGTAGGTTGTATTTTGTGAGAAAATTAAAAATATTTTTCTTTTAGTAAATGGGTGTATTAACTATCTCTTACTAAACAAACAAATAACTCTACAATTTAGCAGCTTAAAACAACAAACATATTATGACATAGTTTTTATAGGTCAGGAATCAGGGAGTTACATAGTCACGAACCTCTGTCTCATGGTCTATTACAGGACTGCAGACAATTTGCTGGCCTGGCCTACTGTCATCTCAAGGTTCAACTGGGGGAGGATTCACTTTCACGTTCTTATAGTTGTTGTCAGGCCTCAGGGCCTTGCTGGCTGTTGGCTGGACATTTTAGTTCCCTGCCATGCAAGCCTCTGTATAGAGCAGCTGACAACATGGCAACTGTCTTCTTGCAGAAACAGTGATAAAGAGTGAGTGAGGGTTTCCTTGGTGGTCTAGTGGTTAAGAATCTTTCTGCCAACACAGGGGACATGGGTTCAATCCTTGATCCTGGAAGATGCTACAGAGCAACTAAGCCCATGCACCACAGCTGCTTAACCCATATGCCCTAATGCCTGTGCCCTGCAACAAGAGAAGCCACTGCAATGGGAAACCCACCCACTGCAACAAAAGAATAGCCACAGCTCTCCACAAGTAGAGAAAGCCCTCAGGCAACAATGAAGACCCAGCACAGCCAAAAACAAATATGTTGAGGTATGTTCTTTCTATGCCTGCTTTCTGGAGTGGTTTTTTTTTTTTTTTTTGGTCATAAATGGATGTTGAATTTTGTCAAAGGTTTACTCTAAACCCACAGCAAACATTATCCTCAATGGTGAAAAGTTGAAAGCATTTCCCTTAAAGTCAGGAACAAGACAAGGGTGCCCACTCTCACCACTACTATTCAACATAGTTTTGGAAGTTTTAGCCACAGAAATCAGAGAAGGAAAAGGAATAAAAGGAATCCAGACCGGAAAAGAAGAAGTAAAACTCTTACTGTTTGCAGATGACATGATCCTCTACATAGAAAATCCTAAAGACAACACCAGAAAATTATTAGAGCGAATCAATGAAGACAGTAAAGTTGCAGAATATAAAATTAATACACAGAAATCCCTTGCATTTCTATACACTAACAATGAGAAAACAAAAGAGAAATTGAGGAAACAATTTCATTCACCATTGCAATGAGAAGAATAAAATACTTAGGAATAAATCTACCTAAAGAAACAAAAGACCTATATATACAAAACTATAAAACACTGATGAAAAAAAAATCAAACAGGACACAAATAGATGAAGAAATATACCATGTTCTTGGATTGGAAGAATCAATATAGTGAAACTGAGTATACTACCCAAAGCAATCTATAGATTCAATGCAATCCCTATCAAGCTACCAACGGTATTTTTCAGGGAACTAGAACAAATAACTTAACAATTTGGATGGAAATACAAAAAACCTCAAGTACTCAAAGCAATCTTGAGAAAGAAGAACAAAACTGGAGGAATCAATCTGTCTGACTTCAGATTATACTACAAAGCTACAGTCATCAAGACAGTATGGTACTGGCACAAAGACAGAAATATAGATCAATGGAACAAAATAGAAAGCCCAGAGATAAATCCACTCACCTATGGACACCTTATCTTTGACAAAGAAGGCAAGAATATACAATGGAGAAAAGACAATCTCTTTAAAAAGTAGTCCTGGGAAAACTGATCAACCACTTGCAAAAGAATGAAACTAGAACACTTTCTAATACAATACACAAAAATAAACTCAAAATGGATTAAAGATCCAAATGTAAGACCAGAAACTATAAAACTCCTAGAGGAAAACATAGGCAAAACACTGTCTGACATAAATCACAGCAGGATCCTCTATGACCCACCTCCTAGAATAATAGAAATAAAAGCAAAAATAAGCAAATGGGACCTAGTTCGGTTCAGTTCAGTCACTCAGTCGTGTCCGACTCTTTGTGACTCTATGAATTGCAGCATGCCAGTCTTCCCTGTTCATTACCATCTCTTGGAGTTCACTCAGACTCATGTCCATCGAGTCCATGATGGCATCCAGCCATCTCATCCTCTGTTGTCCCCTTCTCCTCCTGCCCCCAATCCCTTCCAGCATCAGAGTCTTTTCCAGTGAGTCAACTCTTCACATGAGGTGGCCAAAGTAATGGAGTTTCAGCTTGAGCATCATTCCTTCCAAAGAAATCCCAGGGCCGATCTCCTTCAGGGTGGACTGGTTGGATGTCCTTGCAGTCCAAGGGACTCTCAAGAGTCTTCTCCAACACCACAGTGCAAAAGCCATCAGTTCTTCAGGGCTCAGCCTTCTTCACAGTCCAACTCTCACATCCATACATGACCACAAGAAAACCATAGCCTTGACTAGACAGACATTTGTTGGCCAAGTAATGTCTCTGGTTTTGAATATGCTATCTAGGTTGGTCATAAATTTTCTTCCAAGGAGTAATAAGCGTCTTCTAATTTCATGGCTGCACTCACCATCTGCAACGATTTTGGAGCCCCAAAATATAAAGTCTGACACTGTTTCTACTGTTTCCCCATCTATTTCCCATGAAATGATGGGACCGGATGCCATGATCTTCGTTTTCTGAGTGTTGAGCTTTAAGCCAACTTTTTTCGCTTTCCTCTTTCACTTTCAA
This sequence comes from Nanger dama, assembly GCA_917880005.1. Taxonomy (NCBI): domain Eukaryota; kingdom Metazoa; phylum Chordata; class Mammalia; order Artiodactyla; family Bovidae; genus Nanger; species Nanger dama. The sequence continues at coordinate 5,246,328 of CAKJTW010000088.1, forward strand.
GAGGATTTTTAGTTCCTCTTCACTTTCTGCCATAAGGGTGGTGTCATCTGCATATCTGAGATGATTGATATTTCTCCCAGCAATCTTCATTACCAACTTGTGTTTCTTCCAGCCCAGCATTTCTCATGATGTACTCTGCATAGAAGTTAAATAAGCAGGGTGACAATATACAGGCTCGACGTACTCCTTTTCCTATTTGGAACCAGTCTGTTGTACCATGTCTAGTTCTAACTGTTGTTTCCTGACCTGCATACAGATTTCTTCAGAGGCAGGTTAGATGGTCTGGTATTCCCATCTCTTTCAGAATTTTCCAGTTTATTGTGATCCACACAGTCAAAGGCTTTGGTATCGTCAATAAAGCAGAAATAGATGTTTTTCTGGAACTCTCTTGCTTTTTCCATGATCCAGCAGATGTTGCCAGTTTGATCTCTGGTTCCTCTGCCTTTTCTAAAACCAGCTTGAACACCTGGAAGTTCACGGTTTATGTATTCCTGAAGCCTGGCTTGGAGAATTTTGAGCATTACTATACTAGCATGTGAGATGAGTGCAATTGTGCGATAGTCTGAGCATTCTTTGGCATTGCCTTTCTTTGGGATTGGAATGAAAACTGACCATTTCCAGTCCTGTGGCCACTGATGAGTTTTCCAAATTTGCTGGCATCTTGAGTGTAGCACTTTCACAGCATCATCTTTCAGGATTTGAAACAGCTCAACTGAAATTCCATCACCTCCACTAGCTTTGTTCATAGTGATGCTTTCTAAGGCCCCCTTGACTTCACATTCCAACATGTCTGGCTCTAGATTACTGATCACATCGTCATGATTATGTGGGTCATGAAGATCTTTTTGTACAGTTCTTCCATGTATTCTTGCCACCTCTTCTTAATATCTTCTGCTTCTGTTAGGTCCAGACCATTTCTGTCCTTTATCGAGCCCATCTTTGCATGAAATGTTCCCTTGGTATCTCTAATTTTCTTGAAGAAATCTCTAGTCTTTCCCATTCTGTTGTTTTCCTCTCTTTCTTTGCATTGATCCCTGAGGAAGGCTTTCTTATCTCTCCTTGCTATTCTTTGGAACTCTGCATTCAGATGCTTATATCTTTCCTTTTCTCCTTTGCTTTTCACCTCTCTTCTTTTCACAGCTATTTGTAAGGCCTCTCCAGACAGCCATTTTGCTTTTTTACATTTCTTTTCCATGGGGATGGTCTTGATCCCTGTCTCCTGTACAATGTCACGAACCTCATTCTACAGTTCATCAGGAACTCTATCGATCAAGTCGAGGCCCTTAAATTTATTTCTCACTTCCACTGTATAATCATAAGGGATTTGATTTAGGTCATAGTTGAATGGTAGCAGTTTTCCCTACTTTCTTCAATTTAAGTCTTAATTTGGTAATAAGGAGTTCATGATCTGAGCCACAGTCAGCTCCTGGTCTTGTTTTTGTTGACAGTATAGAGCTTCTTCATCTTTGGCTGCATAGAATATAATCAATCTGATTTCAATGTTGACCATCTGGTGATGTCCATGTGTAGAGTCTTCTCTTGTGTTGTTGGAAGAGGGTGTTTGCTATGATCAGTGCATTTTCTTGGCAAAACTCTATTAGTCTTTGCCTTGCTTCATTCCGCATTCCAAGGCCAAATTTACCTGTTACCCCAGGTGTTTCTTGACTTCCTACTTTAGCATTCCAGTCCCCTTTAATGAAAAAGATATCTTTTTGGGTGTTAGTTCTAAAAGGTCTTGTAGGCCTTCATACAACCATTCAACTTCAGCTTCTTCAGCATTACTGGTTGAGGCATAGACTTGGATAACTGTGATATTGAATGGCGTGCCTTGGAAATGAACAGAGATCATTCTGTCATTTAGGTCCCCCCAAATTAATTAATTAATGTGACCTAATTAAACTTAAAAGCTTTTGCACAATGAAGGAAACTATAAGCAAGGTGAAAAGACAGCCTTCAGAATGGGAGAAAATAATAGCAAATAAGCAACTGACAAAGAATTAATCTCAAAAATATACAAGTAGCTCAATTCCAGAAAAATAAACGACCCAATCAAAAAATGGGCCAAAGAACTAAATAGACATTTCTCCAAAGAAGACAAACAGAGGGTTAACGAACACATGAAAAGATGCTCAACATCACTCATTATCAGAGAAGTCCAAATTAAAATCACAGTAAGGTACCATCTCACGCTGGTCAGAATGGCTGCTGTCAAAAAGTCTACAAACAATAAGTGCTGGAGAGGGTGCACAAGAAAGGGAACCCTCTTACACTGTTGGTGAGAATGCATACTGTACAGCTACTATGGAGAACAGTGTGGAGATTCCTTAAAGAACTGAAAATCGAACTGCCATACAACCCAGAAATCCCACTGCTGGGCATACACACTGAAGAAACCAGAACTGAAAGACACATGTACCCCAGTGTTCATTGCAGCATTGTTTACAATAGCTAGGACATGGAAGCAACCTAGATACCCACTGGCTGATGAATGGGTAAGAAAGCTGTGGTATATATACACAATGGATATACTCAGCTATTTTTAAAAATGCAGTTGAATCAGTTCTAATGAAGTGGATGAAACTGGAGCCTATCATACAGTGCAAAGTCAGAAAGAAAAACACCAATACAGTATATTAATACATATATATGAAATTTACAAAGATGGTAACAATGAGCCTATATGCAAGGAAGCAAAAGAGATACAGATATAAAGAACAGGCCTTTGGACTCTGGGAGAAAGTGAGAGTGGGATGATTTGAGAGAATAGCATTGAAATATGTATATTCAGTTCAGTTCAGTTGTTCAGTCGTGTCCGACTCTGTGACCCATGAATCGCAGCACGCCAGGCCTCCCTGTCCATTACTAACTCTTGTAGTTCATTCAGACTCACATCCATCGAGTCCGTGATGCCATTCAGTCATCTCATCCTAGGTCATCCCCTTCTCCTCCTGCCCCCAATCCCTCCCAGCATCAGAGTCTTTTCCAATGAGTCAACTCTTCACATGAGGTGGCCAAAGTACTGGAGTATCGGCTTGAGCATCATTCCCTCCAAAGAAATCTCAGGGCTGATCTTCTTTAGAATGGACTGGTTGGATCTCCTTGCAGTCCAAGGGACTCTCAAGAGTCTTCTCCAGAACCACAGTTCAAAAGCATCAATTCTTCGGTGCTCAGCCTTCTTCACAGTCCAACTCTCACATCCATACATGATGACTGGAAAAACCATAGCCTTGACTAGATAGATCTTAGTTGGCAAAGTAATGTCTCTGCTTTTGAATATACTGTCTAGGTTAGTCATAACTTTCCTCCCAAGGAGTAAGCGTCTTTTAATGTCATGGCTGCAGTCACCATCTGCAGTGATTTTGGAGCCCCCAAAATAAAGTCTGACACTGTTTCCACTGTTTCCCCATCTATTTCCAATGAAGTGATGGGACAGGATGGTTTTCTGATCATCAAGAGGCTTTTTAGTTCCTCTTCACTTTCTGCCATAAGGGTGGTGTCATCTGCATATCTGAGGTGATTGATATTTCTCCCAGAAATCTTGATTCCAGCTTGTGTTTCTTCCAGCCCAGCATTTCTCATGATGTACTCTGCATATAAGTTAAATAAGCAGGGTGACAATATACAGCCTTGACGTACTCCTTTTCCTATTTGGAACCAGTCTGTTGTCCCATGTCCAGTTCTAACTGTTGCTTCCTGACCTGCATACAGATTTCTCAAGAGGCAGGTCAGGTGGTCTGATATTCCCATCTCTTGAAGAATTTTCCACAGTTTATTGTGATCCACACGGTCAAAGGCTTTGGCATAGTCAATAAAGCAGAAACAGATGTTTTTCTGGAACTCTCTTGCTGTATATTACCATATGTGAAATAGATCACCAGTCCAGGTTTGATGCATGAGACAGAGTGCTCAGGGCCAGAGCACTGGGATGACCCTGAGGGATAGGATGGAGGGGGAGGTGGGAGGGCAGTTCAGGATGGGGAACATATGTACACCCATGGCTGATTCATGTCAGTGTATGGCAGAAACCACTGCTACTGCTACTGCTACTAAGTCACTTCAGTCGTGTCTGACTCTGTGCAGTCCTGTAGATGGTAGCCCACCAGGCTCCCCTGTCCTTGGGATTCTCCAGGCAAGAACACTGGAGTGAGTTGCTATTTCCTTCTCCAATGCATGACAGTGAAAAGTGAAAGTGAAGTCACTCAGTCATATCTGACTCTTAGCAACCCCATGGACTGCAGCCTACCAGCTCCTCCATCTATGGGATTTTCCAGGCAAGAGTTCTGGAGTGGGGTGCCTTTGCCTTCTCCAGCAGAAACCACTACCATATTGTAAAGTAATTAGCCTCCAATTAAAATAAATAAATTAATTTAAATAAATAAGAGAGTGAGACAGAAGCCATATTTTTTTTTTGTCATCTAATCTTGGAAGTGACATCCCTTTACTTTTGCAATTCATTACAATTCATTAGAAACATCCTAATATCTGGCTTCCCTGATAGCTCAATTGGTAAAGAATCTGCCTGCAATGCAGGAGACCCTGGTTCAATTTTTTGGGTCAGGAAGATTTGCTGGAGAAAGTATAGGCTGCCCACTCCAGTATTCTTGGATTTCTCTTATGGCTCAGCTGGTAAAGAATCCGCCTGCAATTCAGAAGACCTGGGTTAGATCCCTTGTTTGGGAAGATCCCCTGGAGAAGGGAAAGGCCACTCCAGTATTCTGGCCTGGAGAATGCCATGGGCTATACAGTTGCAAAGAGTTGGACACCGCCGAGTGACTTCCACTTTCTTTCATTAGAAACTAGTCATAACTTTAGCCTACACTCAAGAGGAGGGAACTACCCATGGGCTTGAGTATCAGAAGGAAGCAGGGCTCTTTGGGGAGCATGTTAGAGTTCATATACTATAATCTGCCCTCTGGCCCTTAATGATTCATTTCCCTTCCATGTGCAAAATACACTCACACCTCCTCAGGGTCCTCAAAATTCATAAGCTATTACAGTTTCACCCCAAAATTCAGAATCTCCTCATCTAAATCAGGTCCAGGTGCAACTTGGGTGTAGTTTCCTTTGTTCTATTTTGTTCTAAAACTAAAGAGTCAAGTTATCTTCTCCCCAACACACCGAGCATATAGTTGTGTAACAGGCATAGCATAAATGCTGTACAGATTTCTATTTAAAATGGGGGAGGGGAATGGCCAGTACAAAGGACTCACTGGTCCACCACAATTTTGAAATCCAGCCAGGGAAACGTTTTATGTTGTTTGATCAGGCTTATATTCTTGACTTCATTTGTCTGGTTTTGTGTTCATCCTCTGAGTCAGCATTTGTGGCTTAGTGGTTTTCTCAGCCTGCTGCATACCAATAGAATCTTGGATATCTGCTGGCTTCTTTTCATTCTGCTTTCTCTGTCCCTTTTAGTTCAAACTGGCAGTGTTTTTTGCTGATGTAGTTTTCTCATTAACTCTATGAGTCTTCTGTAAATTTCACTGAGATTCACTCCATTAAAGAAAAGCCACACCTACAAATATCTATGAGGTGAATCTTTCTCTACTTTGTGCTGAGTGAACTATGGGACAAAACTCTTAAGGTTTTGTTTTAATGATCTATGAAGTGTTAGTCACTCAGTTATGTTTGACTCTTTGTGATCCCATGTACTGTAGCCTGCCAGGCTCCTCTGTCCATGGAATTCTCCAGGCAAGAATGCTGGAGTGGGTTGCCATTCCCTTCACCAGGGGATCTTCCTGATGCAGGGATCAAACCTGGGTCACCCACATTGTAGGCAGATTCTTTACCATCTGAGCCACCGGGGAAGCTCCAATGATCTGTGAGGTACACCCTTAATCTCTTGAAAGGGTCTCTGTGACTGAATATAATTTTAATTATGTAAATAGTATCTTTGATATTTTTGAAGTATTCACAAGGGATTTTACGGTCACACCCTTAACTCCAGTTTTCAGTGTTTTCCTCAGAGTGTTATAGATCTGATCTTGGCTTAGAAGCCGTTTCTTAATTTTAGCCTTGTTTGCCAATTGGAGAAGTAAAGGATTTTCAAAACCTGTAAGTCTTGGCTCCTTTTCTTAGAGAGTCTTTCCCTCAATTTATCTCTCTCCTCCCACATTTTATTATAAATAGCATGAAGCAACCAGGTGGTACTTTTGACATTTGCTCAGAAATAGCCTTATATAGATCACCCAGTTCATTAGGCACATTTTCTACTTTGCATACAACTGCAGGAAACAGCTACATTCTGCCCTTAAATCACAAGAGTAGACTAAGTTTTCAAGAACATCTTTCTTACTTCCTCTAGAACTCTCACTAGTATCTTCTTCAAATTCCAACATTTTACAGTGTGTTCAAGGCATTTTAAGCATTCATTAAAATGCTTTTCAAAGTTTGCTGCACATTTTGAATGTCATGCCCATATTTTAGTTGTCATGGCAGTACAGACTATAGCCATAAAATTAAAAGACAGTTGCTCCTTGGAAGGAAAGTTATGACAAACCTAGACAGTGTATTAAAAGGCAGAGACATCACTTTGTCAAAAATGTTCTGTGTAGTCGAAGCTATGGTTTTTCCAGTCGTTGTGTACTTATGTGAGAATTGGACCTTAAAGAAGGCTGAGCACAGAAGAATTGATGCTATTGAACTGTGGTGCTGGAGAAGACTCTTGAGAGTCTTTTGGATTGCAAGGAGATCAAACCAGTCAATCTTAAAGGAAATCAGTTCTGACTATTCATATGGAAGGACCGATGCTGAAACTGAAGCTCCAGTACTTAGAACCAGTTCCTTGGAAAAGACCCTGATGCCGAGGAGGATTGAAGACAAAAGGAGAAGGGATGACAGAGGATGAGATGGTTAGATAGCATCACTGACTCAATGGACATGAATTTGATCAAACTCTGGGAGATAGTGGAGGACAGAGGTGTCTGGCATGCTACGGTCCATAGGGTCACAAAGTGTAGGACATGACTCAGCAATAACAAAAAAAAACACGGCAGTACTAGACTTCTAAGTATAAAAATCTGTACTAAGGGATTTCCCTGACTGTCCAGTGGTTAAGACTCTGCACTTCCACTACAGGGAGGGTGGGTTTGGTCCCTGGTTGGGGAACTAAGATCTTGTATGTCCTGTGGCATGGATTAAAAAAAAAAATCTATACTCAGTATCAAAAATCTATGTATCACTATCTATTGCTATATAGCAAATTACCCCAAAAGTCAACTGCTTAAAACACATACGTTTTTTATCCCATAGTCTCTGTGGAACAGAAATCCTGGCGTGGTAGGTATAGCTGAGTGCCTCTAGCTCAAGGTCTCGCATAAGGCTCTAAGCAAGTTGTGGATTAGTTTAATTGCCTATGGTAGATAGCTCCTGATGATAAGAATATTATTCTCACTTTTCTGTCATTCATTTTTACTACTTTCTCTCTTATTGGCATTTTACTCTTTCCTTTATCTCGTTTCCATTGTCTTTGGTGTTTTCTTGTCTTTCTTCAATAACCCCGTATTAAATTTCACTTGAATCTCTATTCTCCCTTGGGATCTGATAATTTATTCTTTATGTCTGAGATAATTTTGTCTTTTTAAAAATCCTTTCTTGAATTAAGTCAACTCTCTTTTCCTATCTCCCTGGATTTTGACTGTTTCCTTTCTTAGCTTTTCAATTTCTTAAAATGTAGTTTTTCATAGCCTCAAATATGTGTTTGATTATATCTAATTCTTGCCGTTTTCTTCTGCTTTACTGTTGTTTTTCCTATGGGAACTTTTTATCATATGTGTGAAATTTCCTCATATGTGTGAAATTTTGTTTTTCTGATTTTTTAGAATATCTCTAGGTGGATTTGCTGATTTTTTTGTTCATTTCTCTGTGGCTTGGGACTATTTTGTAAGATTCCTAGTTGACAGATATCCTTTCTCTCAAGATATGGAAGTCTAGGCACTGTAAGCAGATTTGTTTGTTTGTTTGTGTGGGGCTTGTAAAGGCTGTGTGTCCTCTAGTTTTATGATCTTTTTCTGTCCTATAGGACCCTACATTCCCTGCTTCCCCTTAGTTTCTTTTTTTTTTTTTTTTTCCCCATAGAATTGCCAAAAGAAGTTTCTCTCTTCTTTATTGAGTTATTCTTTTCCAGAAGCTAGGAGTTTTAAATATTACTCCCTTAAAACATAAGTACTTTTATATCCCCATCTTCGTAGTCCACTTTCTGATCTCTCAGATGCTTTTTAGAATATTCAGACTTAACATGGACTTAATCTTTCGGAGGCTGATTTGGGATCACTTTGACACCCCTTCCCTAGCTTCACTCTTCTGTCTTCCCCAGTTTTTCTCCTTTTGCCTAATGGTTGGCGGGTGGGGAGTGAAGCTGACAGCATGGAGTAATTCTAACCCAGTTGCAATGGAATTTGATGATTTGTTATTTTTCACACACAGTTACTTTGAGGCTTTGGAATATTATATCTTCTGGTTATGCTGGTGGCTTGGCTTTTGTGTAAGTGTACATTTCTCATTTTGTTACTTGGATTTGTTTTGGGAAGATATAGTGGAAGACTGGTTGCTTGGTGGCTGCCATTGCCTTCAGCGACCTAGAAGTTCTATTAATTTTTTAAGGCTTCTGATTACTTTTTCAACATTTTTATTCTTTGTTAAACTGGAGACTTCAAGAGGGCGGGGACCATGTCTATCTTGTTCTGTCCCATCCCCTCTGCGTATACGTGTACAACCACTGTACAGTCAAACGAGCACTGATGCTTAGAATAATGTGATGACAACTAGATTCAGAAAGTTTGGGTTTCGATACTTAGACTATTTAGGCCTTAGATTCTTTATCTATAACCAAGGATCTCACCAGGTTGTGGAAAAAAATCAAGTATGAAAGTGCCTAAAATATTTATTACCCTGCCCATGCTTAGCTAATATTTACCTCACACACACACACACACACCCTTCTGCATTGATAACCTATACAATACCTTTTCTTATTTCCTGCAGTCCTAAGTATTTGGTAATTACATTAAATCTTTTTAGATGCATTTTTTTCTAACTAATCTAGCATTCTTTTCTTATAAATAAAAGTTTCAAATACCTTATTCCTTAAGACCTAGTTTTAGAAAACTTCTCTTGAATCTTCTTACCTTTATAAAAATAGAGAACACAAAATGTTAGTGCATATTTTATATTTTTATCTAGGTAGGCAAACTATGTTCCTAGTTTATGTTAACAGCAAAAAAACCTAGTATACTGAAATCCAACTTTTATCTTAAAACTTAGAAATTATAATACTCCTATTAGTAATAATAATAACACATATTTGAGAGCTTACTATATGTCTGCCACCATTTAAAATATTTAAAAATTATCAGCTCATTTAATCTTGCTATCCTCATGACATAAAGAAGCAAAGTAAGTTAAGTAACTTGCTGGAGGTGGTGTGTACTAAGTCGTTTCAGTTGTGTCTTTGCGACCCCATGGACTGTAGCCCACAAGGCTCCTCTGTCCATGGGATTCTCCAGGCAAGAATAATGGAGTGAGTTTCCATGCCCTCTTCCAGGGGATCTTCCTGACCCAGGAATTGAACCCATGTTTCTTGTGTCTCCTGCATTGGCAGTCAGGTTCTTTACCACTAGCACCACCTGAGAAGGCCTTGGGAAGCTTCTGGAAGTCACCAGCTAGTAAATGATATAACCAGTGCTTGAACCCAATGAAAAGATATGACTTAAATATGAAAATGGTAAAATACCACTGATGTGAAGGGCTGACTCATTGGCAAAGACCCTGATGCTGGGAAAGATGAAAAGCAGGATGAGAAAAGGATGACAGAGGATGAGATGGTTGGATGGCATCATTGACTCAATGGACATGAGTCTGAGCGAGCTCCAGGAGATGGTGAAGGACAGGAAAGCCTGGGGGTGCTGCAGCCAATGGGGTCACAAAGAGTCAGACATGGCTGAGTGGCTGAACAACAAAATACTACTTATTCAGGTGGACTGCTTTAACTCCTACTCAAGGTAAAAATTTCTAAGAAAAAGTAAATTTGCAGCAGATAAGATCACTTTGTGATACCCTCAAGAGAGGTTTGCAATCTTCAATTCCCAGGGCAAAGTAGGGTTCTAAACTGCAAAGGAAGAGTTGATGCTCAAAGATAGAAGACTGGAAGAGAGTGAAGCGTAGACCTGGGCACAGGCCGAGGGAACTCCAACCAGAGACAGTATTTTTATATCCATCCATCTTCCAGGAAGAACTCAGCCTTTGTCCATGATGTCTGAAATGCATAGCTTCAAGGCAGTCAGTTAAGATGCTCTTATTTTTTCACAGCAGTTCTCTTTGGGATTCTTTGACTTGGAAAACAAATGAAGCAAAATGAAGTTACTGACTCTTTCAAATCCTTCCATCAAACACTCCCAAATTATAGCCATTGATTCAGTGAAAAATGCCCCAGTAGGAAAATCAGTCTCCAGTACTCTTGCCTGGAAAATCCCGTGGATGGAGGAGCCTGGTAGTCTGCAGTCCATGGAGTCGCTAGGAGTCAGACACGACTGAGCGACTTCACTTTCACTTTTAACTTTCATACACTGGAGAAGGAAATGGCAACCCACTCCAGTGTTCTTGCCTGGAGAATCCCAGGGACAGGGGAGCCTGGTGGGCTGCTGTCTGTGGGGTCGCACAGAGTCAGACACGACTGAAATGACTTAGCAGCAGCAGCAGGAAAATCAGTTGCTGTGGGACATAGTGATGGGGGAAGGGAGGAAGCAGAAGGATATGCTCAGGCTGAAATGAAGTGAAAATGTTAGTTGCTCAGTTGTGTCAGACTGCAACCCTGTGCACTATAGCCCACCAGGCTCCTCTGTCAATGGAATTCTCCAGACAAGAATACTGGAGTGGATAGTCATTCCCTTCTCCAGAGGATCTTTCTTACCCAGGGATCAAACCCAGGTCTCCTGTATCACAGGCAGGTTCTTTACCATCTGAGCCATCAGGGAAGCCCCTGAGGGAGATCCTAAAGATGGCACAGAGTTTCTGGCCCCAGCCATAGAAAATGAAAGGACAGGCATCAGGAGTGGACAAAACAATTTAAATTCTATCCTTCATCCCACACTTCCTTCCTTAGAGGCCAGATGTGACCAAAGCATGTACAGGAGCAACCACAATATCCATATTAAGAAATCAGCACTCCTTCTTCATTACTAGATCTGGACATCCATCAGGACCACAAGCATACCTGCATTTTGCATTTCTGGGTACAATTAACAATTAAATCCTTAGCTTTCCTCTGTTCTTACCCCAAAGTTCACCAAATGATTTTCTCAAAATCATCATTTAGGTCCAAAATTCCCAAACTGAGCTAGGAACATAGTTACTAAGAAGGAAAAAAAAAAGCTTCAGGAAGATTAGATTACTTAAAAATACACACAAGAAGCATGAAAACTTCTATTCCCTGAAAAAAGAGTAGGATCTGTACTGCCTTTGTCAGGTAAATATTAATCAAGAAGTATAAAATTTATCCTTTGACCTCAGCTAAAGATGCTGTCCTTACTGTGACATTTGTTGGCTACACTAGCATTATCTCAGCCCTTGAAAAATTATAAAGACATGTTGGGAAATTAATCTGGATAGCATCACAATCTTAAAAATGAACAGACTATTTCAAACAAGGATTTTTATGCATTGGAACAAAACTTGAAAAATAAATATCTTTTCCTAGGTATGGCAAACATATTTCAGAGGTAACTGGGAAGCACAGGGAGGGAAGGAGTTTGTAGAAATTATTTCAGGAGAGGCAAAGGGATAGGTAGACATGCCCATCTTTTTATATGTCTTAGAGTGGTAACAGGAATTACATTGTTTGCTTTTCCTTTTCTTATTCCCATCCCATAGTATTAATTGAATTATGAGTTTTTAGAATCACCATGCTTCATTTGCTACAGACTAGTCACATTTCCTCACTTTCTAAGCATACTTGTAACTGCCTGTAAAAACCAGACCTTCATGATGGTGACCACAAGCCAGTTAAAGCCCCACTCCTCCTCCTACTGTGTCATTAAGACATGATAATTTGGTAAAGCTCCAGTGGTTCCCAGTGGTCACCATATTTATGAAGGTCCTGCTAGCTCAGCTTGCCCTCCAAGTGCCCTGAATCTGGGCAAGATAAGAAGGGAGAAAAAGTTTAAGAGTTCATAAGAGACATCTTTAATCTGGTAAACAAGATTAATTGGATTTGGGAGGTTGAAATACACAGAAAATGAACAAAAATGATATTGGAAAATAGCAGTCATTTCACAGTTTCCAAATAGTGGTCACATTTGGGATATGTCTTTTTCAGGAGTCCTGGGGCAGCTAGATATTTGACTTATTACCTCTGTCTTTTGTCCTGATTTTTAGCCTGCAGTAGAGACATAAGATCCCTTTCTAGCCAATATCTCTGAGTGGAAAACTTCAATTCCCCTGTTGGAAAAGAAGCATTCACTGAGAGAAAGATGTTGTAGAAAAGAAGTGATGAGAAACTCACACCGAGTTCAACAAAGGTCACATCAGGATGATGATGTGAGGGAAATGAAGCCGGGTACTTGGGAACTAAATAAATGAATCCGCAAAGCATACAGGCTGATCATGACAAAAATGCATATCCTTCCTCTAACCAAATTATAGTTTATCACCTCTCTCAGAAGGAATGCTTCTCTGAGTGCTGACTCCAAGGAAGTCTGCTTCCTGGTGGGTTGTCCCTGACAGGTATAAATGTTACCCTTTTCCATCTATTGTCCACTAATGACAAAAGGAAACTAAATAAGCATAATTTCCAGGCTTTTGGAGTTAAGGTCCCCTCAGCGGCCTGAGAATGACTTGCTGGTTTGGAAGGATGCCAACTATGTGTTGGATCTGGGCAACGATCCTGCACTTGTATAAATTCTGGAGTTAATGGTGAAATGATAGAGTCACAATTCGTGCAAAGCATATTTTTCTGTCCTGAAGAATGAAGTCCCTACAGATATGAGGTGAATGCATCAGTGTTTGCCACTATTGTAAATTGTCCTAAAGCATCCTCCTAAATCCACAAAATCTCCTGAAGCATTTCAACTTTGTGGAATTTTCTATTATCCCTAAATGTGGTGTGTTCATGGCTTATTTACTTAAAGCCTCATTGTACGTTTGTGAAGAAATTTCCTAGCATGGTGTTTCAATGATAGCATTAGTTTCTCTGCATGAATAAATGCTCCCAAGATGGCTTCATGGCAGTCACATACTAATATTCCCACTGTCCATTGATCTGAATGGCAAATCTGAGATTATATATATATATATATATATATATTTTTTTTTTTTTTTACAGCATTTCTATTCTAACCATTCCACAGAAGTCTGCCAGGTAAACAATTAACTGGTATTGGACAATAACGGATTTAGTCTCATTTGCTCACTGTATTTGCTTGCGGCATTGTTGGTTTTTGTGGCCTGCACTGGTCTGATCTTTAGTCTTGATTCCATTATGTCCCAAGAAGAGTACCTGGTACAGAGTAGATGCCCAATTAAAAATTTCGTGATGAAATTAATGAATGTATTAATCATATATGTATGTACATATATTGGAGAAGGAAATGGCAACTCACTCAAGTATTCTTGCCTGGAGAATCCCATAAACAGTGTGGAAAGACAAAAAGATATGACACTAGAAGAAGAGCCCCTCAGGTCAGAAGGTGTCCAACATGCTGGGGAAAAGCAGAGAGCAATGACTAATAACTGCAGAAAGAATAAAAAGGCTGGGCTAAAGTGGAAATGATGCTCAGTTGTGAATGTGTCTGGTGGTGAAAGTAAATTTTGATGCTGTAAAGAATCATATTACATAGGATCCTGAATATTAAGTTCATGCATCAAGGTAAATTGGACATGGTCATGTAAAAGATGGCAAGAGTGAACATCAATATCTTAGGAATCAATGAAATAAAATGAACAAGAATGAGTGAATTTAATTCAGATGACCATCATATTTACTACTGTGGGCAATAATACCTTAGAGGAAATGGAGCAGCCCTCATATTCAACAAAAGTGTCTGAAATGCAGTACTTGCATGCAGTCTCAAAAATGACAGAATGATCTTGGTTCATTTCAAAGGCAAACCATTCACCATCACAGTAATCCAACTCTGTGCCCCAATTACTGATGTCAAAGAAGCTTAAGTTGACTGAGTCTAGGAAGACCTATAACACCTTCTAGAACTAACACCAAAAAAAAGGTGTACTTTTCATCATAGGGTATTGGAAGTCAAAAGTTGTAAAACAAGAGATATCTGGAATTACAGGCAAATTTGACCTTGGAGTACAAAATGAAGCAGGGCAAAAGTTAAGAGAGTTTTTCAAGAGAACACACAGGTCATAGCAAACACCCTTTTCCAACAATCCAAGTGACAACTCTACACATGGACATCATGAGATGGTCAATACCAAAATTAGTTTGATTATGTTCTTTATAGCTGAAGATGGAGAAGCTCTATACAGTCAGGAAAAATAAGACCTGGAGCTGACTGTGGCTCAGATCATGAACTCCTTATTGAAAAATCCAGGCCTCAGTTGAAAAAGTAGGAAAAACCATTATGCCATTCAGTTCAGTTCAGTCACTCAGCTATGTCCGACTCTTTGCGACCCCATGAACCACAGCACACCAGGCCTCCCTGTCCATTACTAATTCCCAGGGTTTGCCCAAACTCATGTTCATAGAGTCAGTGATGCCGTCTAACCATCTCATCCTCTGTTGTCCCCTTCTCCTGCCTTCAATCTTTCCCAACAACAGGGTCTTTTCAAATGAGTCAGCTCTTCACATCAGGTGTCCAAAATACTAGAGTTTCAGCTTTAACATCAGTTGTTCCAATGAATACCCAGGACCAATTTCCCTTAGGATGGACTGGTTGGATCTCCTTGCAGTCCTAGGGACTCTCAAGAGTCTTCTCTAAAACCACAGTTCAAAAGCATCAATTATTCTGTGCTCAACCCTCCTTATAGTCCAACTCTCACATCCATACATGACCACTGGAAAAACTATAGCCTTGACTAGATGGGACCTTTGTTGACATTCAGGTATTACCTAAATCAAATCCCTTATGATTATACAGTGGAGGTGACCAATAGATTCAAGGGTTTAGATCTGGTAGACAGAGTGCCTGAAGAACTATGGATGGAAGTTTGTAACATTGTACAAGAGGCAGTGACCAAAACCATTCCAAAGAAAAGGAAATGCAAGAAAGAAAAGTAGTTGTCTGAGGAGGCTTTATAAATAGCTGAGAAAAGAAAAGATGTGAAAGGCAAGGGAGAATAGGAAAGATATACCCAACTGAACACAGAGTTCCAGGACAAGACTAGAGATCTCTTCAAGAAAATTGGAGATATCAAGGGAACATTTCATGAAAGGATGGGCATAATAAAGGACAGAAATGGTAAGGACTTAACGGAAGCAGAAGAGATTAGGAAGAGGTGGTAAGAATACACAGAAGAACTGTACAAAAAGTCTTAATGACCCAGGTAACTATGATAGTGTGATCACTCACCTAGACAGACATCCCGGAGTATGAAGTCAAGTGGGCCTTAGAAAGCATTGCTACAAACAAAGCTGGTAGAGGTGATGAAATTCCAGCTGAGTTATTTAAAATCCTATAAGATGATGTTGTTAAAGTGCTGCACTCAATATGTCTGCAAATTTGGAGAACTCAGCAATGGTCACAGGACTAGAAAACGTCAGTTTTCATTCCAATCCCGAAGAAGGACAATGACAAATAATGTTCAGACTACCATACAGTGGCACTTGTTTCACATACTAGCAGGGCTTCCCTGGTGGCTCAGTGGTAAAGAATCCACCTGCCAATGCAGGAGATGCATGTTTGATCCTTGGGCTGCAAAGATTCCTTGGAGAATAAAATGGCAATCCACTCCAGTATTCTTGCTTGGGAAATCCTATAAACAAAGGGAGCCTGATGGACTACAGTCCATGAGGTCACAGAGTCAGACATGACTAAATGACTAAACAGCAGCAACAACACATTAGCAAGGTTAATTAGCTCAAAATTGTTCAAGCTAGGCTTCAGCAGTACATAAACTGAGAAGTTCCAGATGTATAAGCTGGGTTTAGAAAAGGCAGAGGAACCAGAAATCAAATTGGCAACATCTGTTGGATCATCAAAAAAGCAAGAGAACTTAAAAAAAAAAATCTACTTCTACTTCATCTACTATGCTAAAGCCTTTGACTATGTGGATCACAGCAAACTGTGGAAAATTCTTAAAGAGAAGGGAGTTCCAGACCATCTTACCTGTCTGCTGAGAAACCTGCATGTGGGTCAAGAAGTAACAGTTACAACCAGACACAGAACAATGGACTCGTTTGAAATTGGGAAAGGAGTACATGAAGGCTGTATATTTTCACCCTGCTTATTTAACTTATATACAGAGTGCATAGTGTGAAATGCTGGGCTGGATGAATCGCAAGCTGAAATCAAGATTTCCAGGAGAAATATCAACAGCTTCAAATATGCAGATGATACCACCCTAATGGCAGAAAGTAAAGAGGAACTAAAGAGTCTCTTGATAAGGGTGAAAGAGGAGAGAAAAAAAAAAAAACTGTCTCAAAATGCAACATTCAAAAACTAAGATCACGGCATCTGGTCCCATCACTTCATGCAAACAGAGGGGAAAAAATGGAAACAGTGATAGATTTTCTTTTCTTGGGCTCCAAAATCACTGCACACCGTGACTGCAGCCATGAAATTAAAAGTCGCTTGCTCCTTGGAAGGAAAGTATGGCAAATCTAGACAGTGTATTAAAAAGAAGAGACATCACTTTGCTGAGAAAGATCCATATAGTCAATGTTATGGTTTTTCCAGTAGTCATGTATGGATGTGAGAGCTGGGCTATAAAGAAGTCTGAGTGCTGAAGAACTGATGCTGTCAAACTGTGGTGCTGGAGGAGACTCTTGAGAGCCTCTTGGACTGCAAGGAGATGAAACCAATCAATCCTAAAGGAATATTCACTGGAAGGACGGATGCTGATGTAAGGTCTAGTACTTTGGCCACCTGATGCAAAGAGACGATTCTTTGGAAAAGACTCTGATGCTGGGAAATATTGAAGGCAAGGGGAGAAGGGGGTGACATAGGATGAGATTGTTGGATGACATCACCAACTCAGTGGACATGACTTTGAGCAAACTCAGGGAGATAGTGAAGGACAAGGAAGCCTGGCGTGCTGTAGTCCATGGGCTTACAAAGAGTTGGACATGACTGAGTGACTGAACAAGGTATTGAGAAAAAAGATACACAGCCTGGGGGAAGATCTGAATTAGTGTCAAGACCATAAAAAGCAAGGAGATGGAAAAACAAACTATATACATATATGTGTGTGTATATATATAGGTGGCGCTAGTGGTAAAGAACCCGCCTGCCAATGCAGGCGACTAAGAGCCATGAGTTCAATCCCTGGGTCAGGAGGATCCCCTGGAGGAGGGCATGGCAACCCACTCCAGTACTCTTGCCTGGAGAATCCCATGGACAGAGAAGCCTGGCGGGCCACAGTCTAAAGAGTCTCAGAGAGTCGGACATGACTGAGTGACTTAGCACTCAAGTACATACATACATATATATATATATATCTGTATGTATATACACACACACAACTTTCCTTATTGCTTGGATTTTAGGCTTATGTTGATTACACACAAGGGGAGGACAAGGTCAACAGTTGTTCTAGTGGGTACCTCTGGGAAACTCATTAGCAAGGAAGACCTAGTAGTAAGTCTTGTTCCAGCTTTACCAGGACATAGATGACTGTGGCTGATTTAGCTGCCTCGCATGCAGATGAAGCTTTAGAAACTAAACCTGACACTAACTGTGTGAGCTTAGAGCTGAGATTTGACCCCTGACATCCCCTCAGGGCACTGACTCTTGCATTATTCCTATAGGCAAGTAGACCATTAAAGAATCATATTTGTAGGACACTTGGTTGTAATTGTGCTCCTTTACAGACAGGTTGCTTCTCTAGAAGTATTACATGTGCGGAATCCTCTTTATGAATTACAATTACTGGCTTTCATGCTCTAACAGTTTTATCTGCTTTGGTCCAATTAAATTTGGCAGGATAAATATTTGAGAGGGAGAGGTGTACCATTTTATAGGTAAATCTGTGAGCATTACTTCTTACTGAGGTTCATTGTATACAAACTGCTTTTCATGTTAACAGCAGTCAAAGCGCTTCCCTGAAACTTCATCAAATGGGTTAAACAGCCTTCCAGCGTATATTTTAGAAGTTTACTGCCTCATTGTTTCTAAATAATGCATTTAACAGAAGGAGGTAACCATGTTGACTTCCTCTAAGAGTATCACATATATAGATACAGTCAACCAAAAAGCTCCATATTCAGAAGCCTATACTTAGATCCCAGCTGTTTGTTTTGATTTCTAATTCATGGTTACTCACTGAATGGATTTTTGCAACAGGAGATGACAGAGGATTTTGTTTACTTATATACTATCTGTATGTAAGGGTTTCCCTTACTTTTCATGGAGGAAGTTAAATTCCTTTTAATGATGATGAGATTTTATTTTACTAAACTCAGCCGATTTTGCCCTTTCTTCTGCACATAAAATGAGTGTTATTTCTTACATATTATAACGGCCAGATATTATATTTTAATACCACCATGAAATGGGAGCATAGTTTTGAAACCATGCCATGTGTCTGCACATTCTTCAACTAGGCTCTTGTCTATTGGAGCAGCGGAGTTCCAGTGTTTCAAGGGAAGAGTAGATGTACCCACCATGAGAACTATGCCATATCTCAGCATCAAGAGTCAAATTAAATTTTTACTTGCATTCCTAGGAGCACAAAATGCTTGAAAATCATGCTTTGGGGAGAGGGGAAAATTGAATAAATTCTTTTAACATATCAAAGATCAAGCATGGAAAGTTCTTGGTAGATATTTCTAGTCTTCCCCAATATTCTACTGAACTCTTTGAAGTTGGTGAGGCCGTGCATCTGCTATTGGCTAGTGGGGCCATGCACAGAAGTAATGAGTGTCACTTCTGTACTAACAGCAAAATACCGGTTCAACTTTTCCTTTCAATGGTGATCTTTGAGTGGTGAATTAAAATGGCTGAGCTGCAACACTGAAGCAGCATGAATTGCTGTGTAATCTCATGGAAGGCAGTTGCAATGTAGGGTCACTTGACTCACAATAGGCTTTGTGTGTTCAAGAAATAAACTTTATGTGTTAATCCACTGAAACTCAGGGGTTGCTTATTACTGTATCATAACTCCATTCTATTTTGCCTAGAACAGACTGAAATCATTGTATTTTCTTGCATGAGGTAGAGAAAATATCTCTTCTGTTGTGTGAAGGCCAAGATATGTGTTTGATTGTTCCAGAACAGGAAAAAGGAAAGGCACTGAGCCCACCTCTTCTGAACTGAAGGATTATAAAACAAAGAAGGGAGACATGTATATGTAATGTATGGCTGAGTTGCTCTGCTGTGCACCTGCAACTATCACAACACTGTTAATTGATTATACTCAAATATAAAATAAGAAAGAAGGGAGACAAAAGGAGAGGAAGAAAGGCAAGCATGGATGAGGGCTTTTATTTTTTCATTTCTCAGTGTTGGTGTGGTAGAGTAGGAGTGTAAATATTTGGATTCTTCCAAAGCCTTCTTTGTCAATTTCATTCCCCATTCCTTATCAGGTATGTTTAACTTTATCATTCAATAACTTAAATTTTTGCCTTCCTGCCCCTGGAGTTTTTATTGTTGCCCTTAAGCAATCCCACTTAATTGTCCTTTTAGTCTTGAAGATTACTAACACTCACTAGTATTCATTTAAGACTCGTGGTCCAGTGAAATAGAAGCATTAGCTTCCAAAACTGGCTTCAAAGAACGATTTACTTGGATAAAGTATAGTCAGTATATGTCCAAACTCCTGATTACTGAAATCAGTCAGTCTAGTTTCTCTGCAGTGTCTCTGACCAAGATAATAATTTCCATTTTTATTTCTCTGAATACATTTATAAAAATTTCTACTAACCACCACATTCCATTGCATTCTTAATATTCTCAATGTTTCTTGGATCAGATTTGCTCCTTTATTATTATAATGGTCTCCCAGAATGTCATACAAGTGCTATTTTTCTAAACAGCATTTCATTTGGCCTTCATTATTCTGTTAATGTGCTTAAAAGTACATACTTGCAGTTTGCTCACTGTTGGTATCTAAACTAAGTTCTGATTAATCTTGTTAATATCGTATGCATCTTACAAAAGCCAAAACTTTGCTTCCTCCAATTATACGTCCAGTTTTCTAACCAGTTGTCATATGTCTTTATTTGCCACCAACCTAGCATGTAATCAGTTTGGTGGTAATTATCCTGAATTGCTACAGCAAACCTTTTGATCTCTTTTAATAATATATTTTATTTCAACTATAAACTGCACATGACTTTAATATAATTTTGGATAAATCGGTGCAGATAAATATTGTTATCAGTATATAAGGTCAGAAGGCTTAAGAATTTGCTTCTTTCTGGTTTCATTCTCAGAAGGTAGTTTATTTCTAATATTTAATAAATGAGATCAAACGCCTGTAGCTATAAACTAAGATAAGGTGATGTGGATTTTGCTGAGACTTGGAAAATGTTGAGGTCCAAGTGACGAGAATATCTCTTCAGGGAGACAAGACTGGATGTTCTTTGTCACCTAGAAAGTTGAATTCTAACCAATTGCATTGTATTCAATATGAATAGATGGAGAAAGATGGACCTAGAAAAGAGGAGTAAGAAACTATGTCCAAAGAGGGAGACACACTGGACCTGAGGACCACACTTCTACTACATCAGCAAATAAGTAGTTTGGTGGACAGTACTTGCTTGTCCGACTGCAAGAGATTTATCCATTGCCAGAACTATCCATCTCCTTTGATTCTAAGTTCCTGCTGACCACACAACTTATAAATTACTATTTTGATTTCCCAGAGACCTTGATACAAGGTAGGAGATGCACTGGACCGTGGAGATGAGTGTTTGCGTTATAGGTAAAATGACCATATGTCCTGCTTTGTCCTAAATTATCAGTTTGTACCTCTTGTCCTGGCTTAATTGTTGACAGTTCCCCTCCTCCCCACACCCCCCCGCCTTTTTTTTAATCTTAAAAGTGTTGCAGTGTGGACAATAATGTGATCATTCTAGTCATGGGCATTTCTTTAGCAATGGATTTATTTGGATGTAATTTGTACACCGGTCTCAAGTTTGGTTAATATGTAGTCTGTCTCTGAGATCCTGATCAGCACAGAGTAGATTGACAAATTAATTTGGTAGATCTGCAAATTATGAGGAACAGACTCCAGACTTTGGGATTCCATCAAGATGGTGCCACTGCGTGAAATCCTGAATGATTTCTTCTTCAGTCAATTAAATTCAGTCACTCAGTCATGTCCAACTCTTCGCAAACCCATGAACTGCAGCATGCCAGGCTTCCCTGTCCATCACCAACTCCCTGAGCTTACTCAAACTCATGTCCATTGAGTTGGTGATGCCATCCATTTCATCCTCTGTCATCCCCTTCTCCTCCAGACTTCAGTCTTTCCCAGCATCAGGGTCTTTTCAAATGTGTTAGCTCGTCACATCAGGTGGCCAAAGTATTAGAGTTTCAGCTTCAGCACCAGTCCTTCCAATGAATATTCCGGACTGATTTCCTTTAGGATGGACTGGTTGGATCTCCTTACAGTCCAAGGGACTCTCAAGAGTCTTATCCAACACCACAGTTCAAAAGCATCAATCCTTTGGTTCTCAGCTTTCTTTATAGTCCAACTCTCACATCCATACATGACTACTGGAAAAACCATAGCTTTGACTAGATAGACCTTTGTTGGCCAAGTAATGGCTTTGCCCTGACCAGCCTGTGGTATATGTGCTGCTATCAATGGTTATGATATTCTTTACCCTGTATATACAAATGTTAATTAATATTTGTGGTTATGAATGTGTAAATATTTTCTTGAGGGACTTGTCACAATCAGTCATGACACAGAATAAAATAAGACTGCTATAAACCTACCACTTGAGTTATGTAATATTTAAACTATCAATAGAAACTCAATGTTGTGAAAGGCATTAAAAAAACTCTATTTGTGGGCTTCCCTGGTGGTCCAGTGGTTAAGAATATGCCTTGCAATGCAACAGACACTGGTTTGATCCTTGGTATGGGACAATCCCACATGCTTTGGGGCAACTAAGCCCATGTGTCACAGCTACTGAGCCTGTGCCACAGAGCCCATGCTCTGCAACAAGAGAAACCACAGCAATGAGAAGCCCATGCCCAGCAACTAGAGAGTGGCCCCTGCTCACTGCAACTAGAGAAAGCCCACGAGCAGCAACAAAGATCCAGCACAGCCCAAATAAATAAATATATTTTAAAAAAATCTGTTTGTGACTGTCTATTCTAGAGGGATGGGCTTCCTAGGTGGTGCAGTGGTAAAGAATCTGCCTGTCAATACAGGAGACTCAAGAGATGTGGGTTTGATCCCTGGGTCAGGAAGATCCCTTGGTGGGAAGTGGCAGCCCACTCCAGTATTTTTCCCTGGGAAATCCCATGGACAGAGAAGCCTGGAGGGCTACAATCTATGGAGTCACAAAGAGTCGGACATGACTGAGTGCATGCACACACGCACGTGTGCACACACACACACACACACACACACACACACACATAAACACATTCTGTTATAGAGGGATAGAATAGGGAAACAGTGAAGGTATATTACTATTAAGAATTATCATCTTGGGTGTTTTCCAGTTCATAAAAAGAGTAACCAATATCTGCTTATACGTGAGATATATCATTCTTTTCATTCTTGGCACATTTTGGTCTTGTATGTCTGGTTTACCCAGAATTATTGAGACTCTGTTTAAAGTAAATCCATTAAATACAAAGGAGCTTCCTCCACAGTATTCTCATATGCACACTGATCTTTCCTTAATTACAGTGTGATGATTCTTCTTAACTACTGGAAACAAGATCATGATTGTGATCCCGACCAATGATTTTAAATAATGGGAGAATGGGAAATGGCTTATTTATCTCAACTGGTCAGCCATTTATGCAGAGATGAAGTAAGTCTTCATTTCCTTTTCACTCCTCAAGTGAACCTGCTGACTCTGTTCTATTGGATAGAAACAAATTGCACTTCTAACCCCAAGTCTACTGTTTTACAGATGCATGGCATTAATCATGAGGAAGTAGGCAGTGAATGACGATACAAACTTAAAATGGGCTCCTGTAGATGTGACAATTACATCTACTTCATATGCTTAGATTGCTTTAAGTAGTTGCCTGCATTATTTCTGTATCTCTTTGTTCTTTCCCTTTTATCTTTTCCTTTTATGAGACCAAAGACACCATTTCTAAAAATCTGGAAAATTGACTTTAAATAATGTAAGCATATTCAGTAACTCCAATCAATAGTGATGGTTCCTGCTAGTGCTAGAGATTCTATTTATTTTGAAGTTCAACTCTCATATTAATCTTTACAGTTATTTTCATCTGAAAAAGCAATTGATTTTTATTTTTTAGCAAAAATCAACTTTAAAACTAGCTTTCTGTGTGTGAAATAGTTTTTATTTCTTATTTAAAAAGTAATATATTCTTATGGTAAACTAGTAAAACAATTTAAAAATCTATGTTTTAAAAAGTGAAATTATTTATACAACAACTATATGGTGATACAGTTGTACAGAGATTTAGTTGTTATATATCTATATCTATAATTTTATCTATATCTATAGAGAGATAACTGGTAAATCTCTATGTCCAAAAATGTCAAGGAAATTTAAAACTGCTAAATTTAATTTTAAATAGTTGGGTAAAAACCTAATTTTCAACAATCAATACCTTTTATCTATGTTTTTGCAATAACCATTTTAATATAGAAATTATCTAGTAATACATTTATTCTAGGCTTCCCTTGTAGCTAAGAAAGTAAAGAGTCTGCCTGCAATGCAGGAGACCTGGATTTCATCTCTGGGTAGGGAAGATCCCCTGGAGAGGGAATAACAACCTGCTCCAGTATTCTTGCCTAGAGAATTCCATGGACAGAGGAGAGGCATGGGGTTGCAAGAGTCAGACACGACTGAACAATTAACACTTTCACATTTAACTAGAAAGGTCTAAAGACTACATGAAGATTATATATATACTTTAAAACTTAAAGAAATTTTACATATAAGACTGTATTGAAGAATGTAAAGCAACACTTAGAGAAGGAAGACACACTACTTCATATTATATAAAAATATGTTATCCCTTCAGTCCCTTCATTGGGGCTGCCCAGGTGGTACAGTGGTAAAGAACCCACTTGCCAAAGCAGGAGACTTGAGACACAGGTTGGATCACTGGGTCAGGAAGATCCTCTGGAGGAGGACATGGCAACGCATTCCAGTATTCTTGCCTGGAGAATCCCATGAACAGAGAAGCCTGGCGACCCTACATACATAGGGTCACAAAATGTAGGACATGATTGAAGCAACTTAACATGCATGCAGTCTCTTCATTAATGATGGCCATTATTGAAATTTTAATAAGCATTCCTTTTATGTGAACTGGATAAGAAATTATTTTATAACATATATAAAAGAGGAACAGTCAAAACATTGGTCAAGTAAACTATGAAAAATAAAAATAGTGGGTAAGGAACTCACCTTACCAGATAGCTATAAATCTACTATACTCAAAGTAGTATTGAAATGACACAGGAATAAGCAAACATATCAGTGAAATAGAATAAAAAGTTCAGAAGTAGATCTAAATAAATGGAAAGATTTACATATGATAAAGGTTTTATTCCAATTAAATAAAGTATGGAAGATCTATTTTACTGGAGGTACTTGCATAACTGATTTTCCATCTGGAATTAAAAGGCTAGATCTTTACCTATAAAAATTAATGTCAGATGAATTCACAATTTAAATAAAAAATAAAAATACTTTTAAATGGAGGACATTTGCATAATTAAATAGTGAGATAGAATTATCACCCTAAAGAAAACAGGAATTTAGAAGTTATATTGGAAAACACCAAGACTATTTAAAATCACTGGTGGCACTAGTGGTAAAGAATCCTCATGCCAATGTAGGACATATAAGAGATATGGGTTCAACCCCTGGGTTGGGAAGATCCCTTGGAGGAGGGCATGGCAACCCACTCCAGAATTCTTGCCTGGAGAATCCCATGGACAGAGGAGCCTGGTTGGCTATAGTCCATACGGTTGCACAGAGTCAGACACAACTGAAGCAACTTAACATGCACATTCATTTAAGACCACTATAAGACCAAAATCAAAAAGAAAAGTATGGCAAAAGGCACTATAAATGCAACCTAGAAAAAATGAAAATTAAATATAATTTTACTCATCAGAATGCCAAGACAACAATGATTTATGACTTTAAATCTAGGAAAGGGACTTATAGATCTGAATTGCTACAACAGTTTTGGAAACAAATTTGTCAATATCTATTTAATTTAAAAAATATGCACGTCTTTGACTTAGCAAATTCAAAGTTTTAGAATTTATTCTCTGGAAGTAAACACAAGTTTGCTTTACATGCATATATACATGTATATGCACACAAATAATGACATATACACACTTGTGCATATGTGTATGTATGTGTACACATGTGTATGATTTTCTGAAGTAAATTTGTAGTAGTGAAAAACCTAGGAAGAACCAAAATGTCCACAATGTATGAACAGTTGAATGAATTGTAGTGTTCTATACATGCTGTGATGGTTAATCTTCTGTCAACTTGACTGGGCCACAGGCTGCACAGATATTTGAACAAATACTCTGGGCATGTCTAAGGATGTTTCTGGGTAAGATTAATATTAAGTTCAATACTTTGGCTGAAGCAGATTTCTCTTCCTAATGTGAGTGGGCCTAATCCAGTCAGTTGAAGGTTTAAAAAGATTGAGTAACAAGGAACTCCTCCTGCCTGACTGCCTTTGAGCTGGGACATTGATTCTTTCCAGCCTTTGGACCCTGTGGTTCATGTCTGCCACCATTCAGACTAGAACTTAAACAATCAACTCTCCTGACTCTAGAGCCTTAAGATGCGAACTGAAACTATACTTTTGGTTCTCCTGAGTCTCCAGCTTGCCAAATGCAGCTCTTGGGACTTATCAGCCTCCACAATTGTGTAAACCTATTCTTTATTTTAAAAATCCTTATATATATACACACATACACTTACACACACACATACACTCCCTCTTGTTTCAGTTTCTCTGGAGGCACCTGACTAATGCATATGGCATGTGTGCTAAGTCACTTCAGTTGTGTTCGACTCTGTGCAACTCTATGGACTGTAGCTTGCCAGTTCATAGTTTGGAATATTATGCAGCTGTCAAAAAGTACCAACTGGAGCTATATTTATTGACTTGAAGGATGCCCATGAAGTATAATATAAATGACATAATGCATATGGTATAATTCCATCAGCACTAATATAAACAAAATAATTTTTAAAATACTTGTGTGTGTGCATGTGCATTATACTTATATTTGTGTGGGCAGAGTAAATAAGTGTGAATGGACTCATATCAGGCTGAAAATATTAGTTTTCAGGTTGAAGGAGCAGAAGAATGGAAGGAAGAGATTATTAAGTTTTTACTTTAATATTTGCACTTTTTCACTGATAGTAATACATTACACTAATTTTACACTTTTGAACAGACTTTTGACATAAAATTCACATAACATAGAATTTGCCTTTTTAACAATTTAAAATATACAACTTAGTGATTTTTTTAAAAAACATATTCAGAAAGCCATGCCACTACCACTAGTATTCAATTCCAAACATTTATATCGTCACAAAATAAAACCCTTACTTATTAATTCCACACTCTCACCATCTTCTGAAAACCATTGATTTACTCTCTGTCTCAGTGAATTTTCCTATTCCAAATATTTCATGAAATGAAATACAATATGTGACCTTTTTCTGTCTGGCTTCTTTCACTTAACATAATGTTTCAAGGTTCATCCATATTGAAACATGTTTCAGCACTTCATATTTTTTGGCCAAGTAATATTTCATTGTATGGATATACAAAATTTCCTTTATGTATTCTTCAAATAGGTTATCTTCTCTTTTGGCTTTTATGAATAACACTGCTGTGAACCTTCTTGTGCATGTGTGTGCTCACATAAATGTATACATGTCTTTATTTATATGCATATGCATATATATATATATGCACATATATTCTTTCATGTGTGAAAATAGAGTATGGTGGACATTCAATGCATTTGAAAATTTCAGTTTACAAAAACTCATTTGAATAGTTATACTCTGTCTCTACCTTTTCTTGATGTCAATATCTTCCTTTCCAGAGATTTGTTTTTCATTTTGACAAGCACAGTAGCCAAACTTTCATTTCTGTTTAAATATTTGCTGATTATGTCACAGAATTTAATATTAGTCTAGACTGAAAACTCCAGAGAATCTCAACTGAATGTGAGAAGTATATGTGTATGTGTGTCTGTGTGTTGTTGAAGCAGAGATATGGGCTGGAAAAAGTAAAAACATGCTAAGATTTTGTCAGAAAGAGATAAATGCCATAGTTAATGGTTAATTGCATTTTCACATTTAAATATAAAGTAATATAGAGAAAGTCACATATATATTTCATACATAGTAAAATTTCAATTGAAATAATAGAAATTGGATGTGTTGTAGGGGAACAGTAAACAAACAGAAGTTGAAATTCAACAAAATGCAGGAAAGACAATTAAAAAAAGCCAAAATATGGTAAATACAAATTAACATAAGGCTAGAGAAATAGTGAACATAAATAAGACTGAAGAAATGTATGCAAAGATGTAAATCCTCATAACAAATGTGGACAGACTTATGTCTCTAATAAATGAATAGAGCCACTCTAACTGGGAAGTTTTTCTTTTCTTCATATTTTTTATTCTTTTGGCAATTGAGTTCTTATTTTCTCAGTGCCTATTAGTTTGTAACATAATTCTGCAACTTTATTAACTAAACCACAGAATCCTCCACATTTACATATGCCAAGAATCAATTCAAGATGTATAAGAAAGTTAACCTAAAAATCCAAGGTATAAAAGTAGAAGTTAAAGTGTCCTTCTAAAAGCTTCAAGTAAGAAAAACAGACATATAAAAGGAAAAGAATGACTAATTTTATCATCTGAAAATTGAAGGAAAGTTTTATATCCCCCAAATACAAATACTTGGAAGAAGATAGGAGCTTCCTAAGTGGCTCAGTGGGTAAAGAATCTGTCTGCAATGCTGATATGAGTTCAGTCCCTGGGTCAGGAAGATCCCTTGGAGGAGGGCATGGCAACTCAGTCCAATATTGACATATAACCTACAATGAATTAATATCAAAAATGTGTAAAGAAATCCTACAAAATAATATGAAAAACACAATTAACACAGAAGTAAAAAGTAGACAAAAAGAAGAAATATAAATATTGTGTTAACGTATAATTACAAGCATTCAAGTGAATAAAAGCAAGAAACATCATTATTTGGCCATCAGGTAAAAACTGAGGATTAATAATATCAAAAATTAGCACAATTTTGGAGAGTCAGAGTTTCTCATATACTACTGACAGTTGTGTGAATTGGCAAAATCATCTTGGAGGAAAATTTAGCTGTATGTAACCCACTCCAGTACTCTCGCCTGGAAAATCCCATGGATGGAGGAGCCTGGTGGGCTACAGTCCATGGGGTCACAAAGAGTCGGACACGACTGAGTGACTTCCCTTTCCCTTTTCCTTTTAAACATATTTAAGTTTTTCCTGGTAGCCATGTCTGAGAAAGACTTGGCACACAAGTGCACAAGGAAGCTTGTGTATGATTAATTGCAATGTTTTTTGGAATAACAATTGTGAAAAATTAGAAACAACCTAAATGACCATCAATAGGGTATAATCAAATAAATTTTGGAATATCCAGGCCACTAGGTATATGCAGCAGTTATAAAGAATGAAATACATTTATTTGTACTGACACAGAAAGTTTACCAAGATGTATTGCTTTTGAAGAAACAAGTGGAAATGAGTCAGATATTAATCTACCAAGTTAAATATCATGTATACAAATAAATTGTCTGGAAAATGGAAGAAATCCACCACATTATTCAAGGTGATTACTGCTGAGGAATAGAGTGGAAATGTAAGAAGGGTTTGCTCTATTTACTTCTGCATTGTTTTAATTTTTTTGCAGTGATACTTATTATAATACCTGTGTATATTAAAATACAAAGTACAATCTAAGTAGTCTTGAAAAATTATATTATTAATAAAACTTTATTATTTCTTTTATTTTGTCACTAGTGATTTGTCAGTTTAAGCTGTCTGTTTAGAAATAGGTGAGGGAGATTAAGAGGCACAAGTTTCCAGTTGCAATGAAATGAGTCACAGATATGAAATGTACAAAGTGAAGAATATATCCAATAACTATGTAATATTTTTGTGACACATCATAACTAGACTTATAGTGATGATCATTTTGAAATGTATAGAAATATCAAATGACTATATTGTATAACAGAACCTAATATAGCATTTAGATCAATTATATTTCAAAAAATTCATAGAAAATGTGATAGGTGTTGTGGTTACAAGATTTAGGGGATGGGAGAAGGGAGAACTGGATGAAGATAGTTAAGAGCTACAAAATTCTAGTTATAAGATAAATAAATACTAGGGATGCAATGCTGGATCATTGAAAAAGCAGAGTTCCAGAAAAAAACATCTATTTATGTTTTATTGACTATGCCAAAGCCTTTGACTGTATGGATCAAAATAAACTGTGGAAAATTCTGAAAAAGATGGGAATACCAGACCACCTGACCTGCCTCTTGAGAAACTTATATGCAGGTCAGGAAGCAACAGTTAGGACTGGGCATGGAAGAACAGAGTGGTTCCAAATAGGAAAAGGAGTATGTCAAGGCTGTATATTGTCACCTTGCTTATTTAACTTATATGCAGAGTACATCATGAGCAATGCTGAGCTGGAAGAAGCATAAGCTGGAATCAAGGTTGTAGGAGAAATATCAATAACCTCAGATGTGCAGATGACACCACCCTTATGGCAGAAAGTGAAGAGGAACTAAAAAGCCTCTTGATGAAAGGGAAAGAGGAGAGTGAAAAGTTGGCTTAAAGTGCCACATTCAGAAAACTAAGACCATGGCATCTGATCCCATCACTTCGTGGCAAATAGATGTGGAAATAGTGGAAACTGTGGCTGACTTTATTTTTCTGAGCTTCAAAATCCCTGCAAATGGTGATTGCAGTCATGAAATTAAAAGACGCTTACTCCTTGGAAGGAAAGTTATGACCAACCTAGACAGCATATTAAAAAGCAGAGACATTACTTTGCCAACAAAGGTCTGTCTAGTCAAGGCTATGGTTTTTCCAGTGGTCATGTATGGATGTGAGAGTTGGACTATAAAGAAAGGTGAGCACTGAAGAATTTATGCTTTTTAATTGTGTTGTTGCAGAAGACTCTTGAGAGTCCCTTGGACTGCAAGGAGATCCAACCAGCCCATTCTAAAGGAGATCATTGGGAGGACTGATGTTGAAGCTGAAACTCCAATACTTTGATCACCTGATGCTGAGAGCTGACTCATTTGACAAGACCCTTATGCTGGGAAAGATTGAGGGCCGGAGGAGAAGGGGATGACAGAGGATAAGATGGTTGGATTGCATCACTGACTTGATGGACATGGATTTGAGTGAACTCTGGGAGTTGGTGATGGACCAGGGGGCCTGGCGTGCTGTGGTTCATGGGGTCACAAAGAGTCAGACGTGACTGAGTGACTGAACTGAACTGAACTGAATGCACAACATGCTTAAAATAATTAACTCTGCTGTGTCATATATATAAGTTTTTAAGAGAGTCAATCTTGAGTTCTCATCATAAGGAAAATTTTTTTTTTCTATTTCTTTAATTTTGTGTCCATGTGAGATGGTGGATGTTTACTAAACTTATTGTGAGGATCATTTCATGATGTAAGTCACATCATTATGCTGTACACCTTAAACAGTGCTGTGTGTCAATTATATCTCAATAAAACTGGAAAAAAAAAAGCAAACTGTATATATTAAAGATGTATTCAAACAAATTGCAAACAGAAAAAATTACAACCTAAAACATTTAAAATAATTTTAAATACAATGAAGTGCATAATTGTTCTTAATTTTACTTATGTTTTTCATACCCAAATTGGTACAATTCACATTTTCTGTCCATAATATCAATTCAAAGAACTGGACTAGACTGGGAATCAGGTGAACTGAATTCTAATCCACATCCACTAAAGTGTTGACTCTGAATAGTTCCTCCCCTGCTCAGATGTCATCATTCTATGGGGGATTTTCTAAGGGATGAACCAAGTGATCTCCAAGGTCTAATAGCCTCTGATTCTATGACAATCTCAAAATCAAATAAATGTAGTTGAAGATGTTTATTAGAACTTTCATGTCCACAGATTCCACTTTTTCAAGAACTTTTCAAAACAAGTAGTTTGCTTTATTTTTTCAAGAATATTCTGGTCACACTATATATCTATATTTGGCAGGGGTGGTAATTGTCAATTTGATATAATCATCTTTAACAGAGAAAGCTTGAGAACTGGCTTCCCCAGCTTAAGATACTTGTACATATTGAAGACAGCAAAGTACAGTGGGAATAGCATAAATTAAGAGTCAAGGAGGTGTGTATTCTTTGGAACACACCTAGTAAAAGCTATTTAAGGAGACTGAACCTCATTATCCACAACTAGAAAGTGGAGCTAATACTATTCACCATTATATTGCTCTATTAATAGTGACCACTTACCAAGCCCACACTACATGTCTGGCAATGTATCAAGCACTTTATACAATATCGAATTTAATTCTGACAATAAATTATAGCTACAGAGGGAAGCTGAGTTACTCTGTGACTCATTGTAGGAGAATTCTGATCTATTGTGCAAAGAGGAACATGTCTTTTATGGATGTTAGACCTCACTTTTATTATTGTGATGATAGCTGAATACAGAGTTTATCTCAGTAGATGAGTGCTTGCAGCATAATAATGTTCCTTTAGTGCCAAATAATATTTCTTCAAGGCTAAACCTTATTACTCTTATTTTATTTTGGAAATTCTTAATTAAGGAGTCACTGTGAATACTGGGAAATTTAATACAAGGTCATATCCTATTTCTCTATACCCTTGCTAATGAATATGTATTATAATTCTATTATTCTTATTTCCATTGATTCTGAATGTTACAACTACTTGATCCTTGTCAAATTGCGTAATGTCAGCCCCTTTAAGGATTTGTTGACTGGGAGTTTCATCCATGTACAGAGGAAGTGTTTTCACATATTCCCAAACTGTATGCAATTCCCAATTAATTTGGAAATGCAATCCCATTCCAATCAAAATGTCCACAGGGTGTTAAAAAATAGAATGAAGCAAGCTAATTTTCAAGTTACCTAGAAGACAAATGCTTAAGACCAGCCAAGGAATTTTTGGAAAAAATGATGAGGGGAAAAAACAAACAGGAAATAGTATATGAAGTGTGATTTGGACTGAATTTTTGTGAGGAAGGCTTCATGGGTTAGAAGCATGCCAGCAATCATGCTCACTCTAATGAGAATTATACCGGTATTCATTTGAGTAGCTACAATTATATTGTTGTTTGTAACATTGTCCTTTTGCATATGGTAGATGGAGAGGCCTTCTATTTTCTTAAAATATGGCATTAAAATTGAGACACTTGCTATTGGCTGCTCACTCAAAAGCCGTTTCTCCTTCATTTTGCTAAAGAAGTCTTCCTTTGGGAAGCAAACATGACCCACTCCAGGAGAAGCAACAAGCTCAGGTAGAAAACCTAATCCTGTTAACAGCAGAATGAAAGTAAAAGTGAAAGTCGTTCAGTGGTGTCCAACTTTTCATGAATTCTCCATGCCAGAATACTGGAGTGGGTTGCCATGCCCTCTTCCAGGGGTTCTTCCCAACCTAGGGATCGAACCCAGGTCTCCTGCATTGCAGGTGGATTCTTTACCATCTGAGACCCCAGGGAAGCCCAAGAATACTGGAGTGGGTAGCATATCACTTCTGCAGTGAATCTTCCCAACCCATGAATCGAACTGGTCCTCCTGCATTGCAGGCAGATTCTTTACCAGCTGAACTAACAGCAGAATAGAAGTGGAAAAAACTTGGGTCCTCAGTACATTAAAACACTGGGCCACCTATAAGACCACCCACTTCAGGGCTTTCTATTAAATAAATAAGACTGTTTTAAGACATTTTAGTTGAGTTATCTATTACCTGCAGCTAAAAACATTTCTAATTGATATAAGTGATGAAGGAGAGGCGGTAAAATCAGACATTCTAAAATACACTTCATTTATTAAAAAGAATAAGCCAATATACAAAAAAATCTGTTGATACACACGATATATAAAAATGTCTTTATTGAAAAACCATTGAAATCCAAAAGCAGGTATGGCCATGAAATGGAAAGAGCCAAGAATTTGATCACATGGATTAAAAGCAAAAATGACTCAACTACAAATTGATTTTCCTGTTTTCTTCATTAAAATGAATCTAATGTTGTGAAATGACCAAAAGTTCTGCTGAATA
The DNA here is from genome assembly GCA_917880005.1 of Nanger dama. Lineage (NCBI taxonomy): Eukaryota > Metazoa > Chordata > Mammalia > Artiodactyla > Bovidae > Nanger > Nanger dama. Next base: position 5,280,001 of record CAKJTW010000088.1, read on the forward strand.
TTTCTATGGTTCTAGTCAATCATTTGTTTTATATATATATGTGTGTGTGTGTGTGTATAAAACACACACAAAAAGCACAAATCTTGGTGCAATGAGTTTTAACAGTTGTAGGTATCTCTATAATTAGTATTCTAAACTAGATACAGAACATTTGTATCACCTGAGAAAGTATTTCCAATAGACCACCATTAATCTAATTTTAGGAAGCAACAGTTAGAACTGGAGATGGAACAACAGACTGGTTCCAAATCAGGAAAGGAGTATGTCAAGGCTGTATATTGTCACCCTGCTTATTTAACTTATATGCAGAGTACATCATGAGAAACGCTTGGCTAGATGAAGCACAAGCTGGAATCAAGATTGTGGGAGAAATATCAATAGCCTCAGATATGCAGATGATACCACCCTTATGGCAGAAAGTGAAGAAGAACTAAAGAGCTTCTTGATGAAAGTGAAAGAGGAGAGTGAAAAAGCTGGCTTAAAGCTCAACATTTAGAAAACTAAGACCATGGCAACCGGTCCCATCACTTCATTGCAAGTAGATGGGGAAAGGGTGGAAATGGTGGCAGACTTTATTTTGGCTTTGCCTTCAAAATCACTGCAGATGGTGACTGCAGCCATGAAATTAAAAGACAATTACTCCTTGGAAGGAAAGTTATGACCAACCTATATAGCATATTAAAAAGCAGAGACATTGCTTTGCCAACAAAGGTCTGTCTAGTCAAGGCTATGGTTTTTCCAGTAGTCATGTATGGATGTGGGAGTTGGACTATAAAGAAAGCTGGAATGCTGAAGAATTGATGCTTTTGGAGAAGACGCTTGAGAGTCCCTTGGACTGCAAGGAGATACAAACAGTCCGTCCTAAAGGAGATCAGTCCTGGGTGTTCATTGGAAGGACTGATGTTGAAGCTGAAACTCCAATACTTTGGCCACCTGATGTGAAGGGCTGACTCATTGGATAAGATCCTGATGCTGGAAAAGATTGAAGGCAAAAGGAGAAGGGGATCACAGAGGATGAGATGGTTGGATGGCATCACCGACTCAACAGAGATGAGTTTGAGTAAACTCCAGGGGCTGGTAATGGACAGGGAGGTTTGGCGTGCTGTAGTCCATGGGGTCGTGAAGAGTCGGACATGACTGAGCAACTAACTGAATTGAACTGAATTGAATCTAATTTCAATCATCAGAGATTAATTTTAGGTGTTCTAGAACTTCATGTAAATGGAATAGTAAACTGTATATTCTTTTGGGTCTGGATTCTGTTCTGCAGCATGTATATAATGTCTATACATAATGTCATTTTTTCAGTAGTCATGTATGTATGTGAGAGTTGGACTATAAAGAAAGCTGAGGGCCGAAGAATTGATGCTTTTGAACTGTGGTGGTGGAGAAGACTCCTGAGAGTCCCTTGGACTGCAAGGAGATCCAACCAGTCAATCCTAAAGGAAATCAGTCCTGAATATTCATTGGAAGGACTGATGTTAATGCTAAAATTCCAACACTTTGGCCACCTGATGTGAAAAACTGACTCATTGGAAAAGACCTTTATGTTGGGAAAGATTGAAGGCAGGAGGAGCAGGGGATGACAGAGGATGAGACTGAGGGATGGCATTACCAACTTGATGGACATGAGTTTGAGCAAGCTCTGGAAATTAGTGATGGACAGGGAAGCCTGGCATGCTGCAGTCCATGGAGTTGCAAAGAGTCAGACATGACTGGATGACTGAACTGAACTGACTGATAATGTCATGCTTATCATTAGTTTATTTTTTTATGTTGCTGAGTAATGTTCTATCATATGACTATACCACAGTGCATTTATATCTTCTTTTGACATATTGAAACATTAGTTGCTCAGTTATGTCTGACTCTTTGCTACCCTATGGACTGTAGCTCATCAGGCTCCTCTGTCCATGGGATTCTCCAGGCAAGAATGGTTGCCATTTCATTCTCCAGGGGATCTTCCTGACCCAGGGATGGAACGTGCACCTCCTGCACTGCAGGCAGATTCTTTACCTTCTGAACTACCAGAGAAGTCCATACATTCTTTTGGTAATTGATATTTGGGTTGCTTCCAATTGTTGGTAAGAATAAATTTTTTTCAGCCTGTGGGGCAAAGCCTGAATCTTGAGAACTAGAAAAACATGTAGCTTTTGTCTTGTTAATAGCATGAAGGCAGCCATAAAGTCAAATATTTTCCAATTTTCCAAGTTTTCCAGAAACAGTAATCTTTGAGGTAGAGAAAAATTTCCTAGATACACAAGGGCTGCCATGAGTTCTTAGAAATGAAATATATTTGAGAAAGTAATTTACTTCTCTAAACCTCAGTTTATTGTCTAAAAAATATCTGTAGGGTCCTTTTGAGTTTTAACATTCTATTTCATTAATCATATTTCAAAATGAACAGACTCAGGCTTCCTGGTGGCTCAGTGGTAAAGAATCTGCCTGCAGATGCAGGAGACACAGATTGGACCCTTTATCCAGAAAGATCCCACATGCTGTGATGTGAAGATCCCACAGAGTAATTGGACCTGTGTGACACAACTATTGAGCCTGTGCTCTCGAGCCCAGGAGCCACAACTACTGAGCCCATGTGTTACAACTACTGAAGCCGTTGTGCCCTAAATCCCATGCTCTGCGACAAGAGGAGCCGCTGCAGTGAGAAGCCCATGCACCACAACTAGAGAGTAACCCCCACTTTTCTAGGACTAGAGAAAGCCCATGTGCAACAACGAAGACCCAACACAGCCAAAATTAAATTAATTAATTAATTATTTTAAAATGACAGACGTGTTGGGGGCAAGGAATTATTATGCTGGTATTGGCCTTGCATGCCATAGATCACAAGTGGGTATGACGTTGCCATTGAACTTCACTACCTAATAATATTTACTTTTATTTTGGTTTTACAGATTCAAGATGAAGATTCTTTATACGATTTTATTTTCTTAAACAAGCCCACAGACTATTTTTTGTTAAAAGAACTCTGAAAACTGTTAAATAGAACTATTGTCAAATATTTTAATCTTCCATTTTGCCCCAGGGGAGAAGAGTTATAGTGAAAAAGTGAAATGTTTTTGCCTCCAGGTCCACACACAAGTTAGCCTTGGGGCTATCAGACTTGACCTTCAGGCACTAAGGATTTCAGTCACTAAAATTTCCCAGTACCTCGAACTTCTGCCTCCACTTTAGTAAGAGCAAGAAGTATGAGTCACCTAACACTCCTGGATCATTTTCTATGCTTAATAAGGGCCCTCAAGGGAAATGCTTGTGACAAACTGCCTATCCAGAGAGAAAAATGTAATTAGAGTCCTGGAGAGAGAGGTATGGAGTGTGAAGTCCACTTCCTTTTTACTACCTGTAGTAATTCAGCTAAAGATGTTAGGATTCACTATTATAGTCAAAGGCGGGAAAAAGGAGAAAAGAAAAAAGTATTTCAAAGGATGACGAGAAGAGCTTGTGAGAGACTATCTGCCAATAGAGACCACCAGTCGGAGTTCAGAGAAAAGCAGTTTATTGGCAATTTCGGATCCGGGTCCCCACCAAGCCAATCGGAGGTGGGGAGCCCCGAACACCCGCTTTGGGTGCCTTTTATCCTATTGTGCAGGGGAGGAGGGGGACTAGGCTACTCGGCAGAGCATGATTGGTGGGCAGGCAGGTAAGGTTTATGTAACTATTGGTGACAATTTGCAGTTAGCGTCGAGTCCCTGTTTCCTAGAGCTAGATCCTGTTTCTTAGGTTGCAGAGCAAACATCGCAGTGACACACCTGGTATCCATAGTCCCCTTTAAAATTTGGGGGCTTTCTGTCCCAGTAAAGCTGACCTAGTATTCAACTCCCTGGGAAACATTTTACTTCCTTCTTCACTTTCTTCCTCCTTGAGAATTCCAGACTCCTCTCTCCTTGGGGACCCCTAGACTTCTTATCAATCTGCCTAGGAAATGACTCTCTTTCAGAGCTGAAACTTACTCTAAGCCAATATGTCTGGAATGTCTATGGAGATTTCAGTGTCTGCCTTGTTCTTGCTGTAGTAGGAGACAAGAAAGATTCTAAACTACTTTTTAGTTCTGTCTCCTTCTGGGCAGAACAACCAAAACTGTTTTAAGATCTAGGATCTTCTAAGCTTCACCTCAGGGGCAGGAAATGGCTAGTCTTTGTTTTATATGGCCTTGAAAGAAACCCTTGCCCAAGCCCTTATAAGGAAGATTAGGCCTGAAACAGAGTGGGACCCTGCTGGACTCCTGGACACAGCCTTTCTGTCCTCCATTTCTTGTGTGTAGAGAATAGATTTCAGTCTCCTTCCCTGAGTTCCAAAGGGCAGATTTAAACAATTGTTCATCAGGGAAGGGAGGGGAGCCAGAGACAAGGAAGGAACTGCCAAAAACAATAGTGCAACATTGTGGCAGAGTCCTGATTCCCCATCAGGGGATACACACATAACGGTATTTTTGAGCTCTTTACAGAACCAACATCTCCAACAAATGCTTCCAAATGTAGCAGTCTTCATCTCAGATTAAAGGAACGACAGAAAAACATCAGGCCACCTGAGGCCAGATTAAAACAGTGCAAGCCCTGTACGCACCCTGATCCTTATTGGCAACCTTGCCCTTAAACCACTGCTATAAAACTCCTCACCAAAACCTCCTGGGTTGTTGTTCAGTTGTTCAGTCACTCAGTCAGGTCCAGCTCTTTGGGACTCCATGGACTGCAGCATGCTAGGCCTCCCTGTCCTTCACCATCTCCCGGAGCTTGCTCAAACTCATTTCCATTGAGTCAGTCATGTCATACAACCATCTCATCCTCTGTCATCCCCTTCTCCTCCTGCCTTCAATTTTTCCCAGCATCAGGGTGTTTTCCAATGAGTTAACTCTTCACATCAGGTGGCCAAAGTATTGGAGCTTCATGCGTTGGCACACACCATTTTTGAGGCAGGAGACTGCTGTGTCCCGCATTGCCTGGCAAAGCAATAAAGCTATCCTTTTCTACTTCACCCCAAACTGTCTCTGAGATTTGATTTGGCACTAGCACACAAGGGCCAAGTTTTCGGCATCAGGCCCATGGAGGAATTAAACTTGAGCTTCCTTAAAGGAGAAGGAATGTAGAAAGGCTAAAGCTCAGACAGGAAGTGTCAAGTGGCTTCTTACCCATATATTCTGGATTTCATAATCTCATACAAGACAACTGAGATTGGATGTCTTGTCAACCTTAACCAGATGCTTTCAGTTTACAAAAAGAGTCATGTTGTGTCATAGCACCAATTTTTATTGGTTGCACAGGTAATACTCAAGTGGTAGTGTTACAGAAATCAGCAATTGAGAAACCAAGCACCACACTCGGAGAGTTGGAGAACTCAGGTTTATAACGCTGGTGGGCCCAGAGGAGTTAACACTCCAAGCTCTGAGCCCCCAAAAAAGGGATTACAGAGTTTTTATAGACAGATTGTAGTGGAAAACACTAGCTGTTAATAGGCTGGTTTAAAATAGGGGTTTTGCTTGCAGGAACAGCAGTCAAGATGGGGGAGGAGTTTGCCTGACCTGGACAGGCATGATTAAGCTGGTTTGCAGGGGCTGCGCAATTGCAAACAGCAGAACATGGGTGAGTGAGATAAACTCCAGTTTCTAGTGTTGCAAGTCCCCACTTTCTGAGACTATATGACCTACGTGACCTAGACTTTGCAAGGGGCAAACTGAGTTTCAGAGGCAGAAGGAAAAGGAGGTTATATAAAATTTTTTTTCCTCTTCAGTAGGGTTGGAATCTATTTTCTATAGTGAATGCTTCGGTTCTGCTCATGCATTCTCCTTGTCAGAATCCTAGCAGGCCATGGTCACTCTAATTTCTCAGAGAGAGTGGTGCTCCTTCTGTGGGTACTATTTGGGTTCATGTTCATGGTACCCCTAAAGGTAATAATGTCACACTGCACAGTGTGTCCTGTTACAGAAAAAAAAAATTCGAATACCTCATAAAATAGTAAGGAAGACTTTACTCAAGACTAGTATGATAGTTATCAAGACTATTGCACAGACATCAGGCTTGACTGTGGATTCAGTAAAGACAACTGGGGATTTATAGCCAATGAGAAGAAGGAAGGGGATCAATGGATAAAAAATTAATAAACAAGAAATACCAAGGCTAGAAGGATTCTTGATAAACTGACTTAAAGGGATTCTTGCTGAAGGCAGGTTGAGGATTTATGTGTTAAAAGTCAGAGGTGAGGTGAGGAACCTGATCAGTTATCACAGGTGACCAGATATCAAGGGTGCAGCATCTCCCTAAATAGACTTCATAAGATCTTGCTAAAACTGGACTAGGCAGGCTGAAGATTGGGCCAAAGACTAGGCCTGGTCAAAAAGAGAACTCAGAGGAGCCTGATTAAAATTTGGTCAACGAGATAGTCTTTGTTAATCCCAAGTAAATATTGATGATGATAGCTTGCATTCATCTAACATATGAATATATATCTTCTAATTTTATTTCATAGCCACTGTGTGTATTAGATACTAGTCTTATTCAATTTTATTCAATTTTTCTGATGAGAAAATTAAGCCTCAGAGGTTGTGGTAGATATCATGTTATATCACCCAGATTCACATTCAATGAGCAACTGGTTGCCCCAGTTGCCAAAAGTGCTTTCTGCAGACACATTTCACCTTTCAGCCTCTTGGATCACCTTGGTTGCAGAGAGCTCCCTCACCCAAGGTTATACCTTTTTAGTGTGTACTGGAACCTGCATGTACCACTCAAGCCCATTGTGTATATTTCTTCCCAATATCATGTAGATTGGCAGCATTTTTAAATAATTTTATTTATTTATTATTTTGGGGTAGGAGCTGTGCTGGGTCTTTGTTGCTGCGGGGGCTTTATTTTTATTGCAGTGAGTCAGGGCTACTCCTCCGTGCAGTGCCCGGGTTTCTCATTGTGGAGCAGGAGCTCTAGGTGAGTGGGCTCAGTAGTTGTGGTTCCCAGGCTCCAGAACACAGGCTCAAGAGCCTGTTGCAGTGCACAGGGCTTAGTTGCTCCACGGCATGTGGGGTCTTACCAGACCAGTGATCAAATCCATGTCTCCTGTACTGGCAGGCAGATTCTTTATCACTGAGTCATTGGGGAAGCCCCATGACATCATGTTGATAGCTTGAAATACTCATGGACTGGGGTATTTACATCTTGGAAATCAGCAAACACTACACAGATTAGTCATTTATTATCCTCCAGAGAGCTAGCTGTCAAATATTTACCCACATCTAATGACTGTAGGAACATAAAAGTCTGACATTTGGATCCAACTTGAGCCAACTCTGTAGAATCTTTGTAGTTCCAGAGTCCCTCCTGGAGGGGAGACTACTGTTGGGTTTGCATTGCAATGAGATGTCTCCTTTTACCCATTCCTTCTCCTTTGCATCTCTTCCATAGATACTGATCCCAAGCTCCTCCTAAATAAATATTCTACACCCTAAACTCCATCGCTTCCTGGAAAACACTAATCTTCCAAAGAAGTTAAATAACTTGACCAAGGTCACTCAGATATTAAAGGGCAGAGCCAGAATGCAATCATCTGCCTGGCTCCAAAGCCCACTTGCTTAACAACCACATTCTATTTCTCAACTACATGGTGATTTTAGGAAGAAAACCATTCAGTGTGGATAACTCGGAGAGATTAATCTCTACCTTATATTCTACAGGTATTAAAATTGTGACAGTAACTGGAGATATCCATACAAAGACAGAAAAAGATTTTTTATCAGGAATTAATTCACCATGGGATCAACATAGAAAATGGATCTGGGAAATTGGTGATGTAAACAAAACATCTTGCTTTTTTTTATGCCTCTTTTACATTCAATGGAATCAATTCAATTTAATACATTTATCATTACATACAGTGTATAAAACATTGTGATAAATACTGTGTGGAATACAAGATTAGAAGCATTTCTTAAAATTTACCATATCTTAGGCAGGTGATTAGGCATGTAAAAGGCAGAAAACTCTAAAACAAAGCAGAATGGTACAGTGGTTCAAATGAGGTGCTAAGGAACTACTAGAAATTATGATACTAACTTTACTAATGATCATGAAATAGATGGAATTGAAATCGGCCTTGAGGAGTGAGATTTTGACAGTGATACATGTTTTTCAACAAGAACAAGATGAAGTGTGGAGACCAATTGGAATCAAAGTGTTACTGAACAAAGTTCATGTGACCATTGCAGAGCAAACCAAAACATCAGAATTTAGAGCTGAGAAAAGTTGGTTTCAAGATCAAGCAAGGAGAACAGGAGATTCAGGAACAAGAACCCCAAATTCTGCTATGGTTTTCAAGGAAAAGTTTTTACAGGCTAAATTTGGGGTGAGGGCTGAAGGCTGTGTGACTTTCTTCTGATTGGTGGGTGGTGAGGTAACAAGGCCATGACCCAGGAATCTTGTGCTGTGCCTGAAGTTACCATCCTCCACCTGGGTGGGGTCCTTAGCTACTTTGCTCAGTTATGTCCAACTCTTTGTGACTCCATGGACTGTAGCCCACTAGACTCCTCTGTCCATGGGATTTTCCAGGCACAAATACTGGAGTGGTTGCCATTTCCTTCTCCAGGGGATCTTCCTGACCCAGGGATCTAACCCAGGTCTCTCATATTGTGGGCAGACTCTTTACCATCTGAGCCACCAGGGAAGCCCTTAGTTCTTCAGAGGAACTCAAAAGTGATATTAGATATATTACTTCAGGAGAACCAGGATCCTGCCTGGAGGATGCACAATTGTTTCTTGATTACTCCTCCTTTGTTTCTTCATTCTCTTGTTTGCAAATATTTGAATCTGCCCTTTGGAACTCAAGGAAGGCCTGGGAGTTTGAAGGAAGCCTGTTTTCTACAAACTAGAAATGGGGCCATGGAAAGGATTCATAGAAGGAGTGCCCCTCAGGGTTCTTGGTTGCAGTCCTACTTTTTCGTTGATTTCCTTGATGGCTCAGTGGTAAAGAATTTGCCTTTAATGGAGGAGATGTGAGTTTGATCCCCGGGTCAGGAAGATCCCTTGGAGAAGGAAATGGCAACCCACTCCAGTATTCTTGCCTGGGAAATCCCATGGAAAGGGGTGTCTGGCGGGCTACAGTCCATGGGGTTGCAAAGAGTTGGACACGACTGAACTTGCCTTCACTAGGTGTTGGACAAAGAAGGGAATAACATTTTGAATAGACAGTTCCTTGGCAGAGGAACTCAGTTTTAGGGAGACTTGGTTTCAAAAGGGAATTCCCCCTGGTCCACTGGTTAGGACTCAATGCTTTCACTACTCAGGCCGCAGGTTCAGTCACTGGTTGGGGAATTAAGATCCACAAGCCATGCAGTGCAGCCAAGATTGAAACAAAATAAAAGAAACTGATAATCAAAAGGAATGGAAGAGTATGGGATCAGGAGGCTATAGGGATAGGCCAAGTGAGTGATAAGGACTTTCTGGATATAAGGTCAGCAATGAAAAAAAAATGATAGAGTGGAAACATTTAGAAGGTAGAATTAATAGAGTTGATTATATGGGGAGTAAAATACAAGGAAAAACTCTAAAATAAAGATATATTCAGAGGAAAAAAAAAACATTGCCAGTTTATAGTTTTGCCAAAGAAAGAGGTTTACTCCTAGTTTAGTCTAGTTTTATCCACATATCTCAGCAGGGTATCTTCTAACCTCCCTAGTGGAAAGCATTCTATATTGCAAAAGCCTCCACTGAGTATTAATCTTCATGTCCAGAGAACTTGTCTCATGTCCAATATAGAAAACACCAGCTGGCAAGAATGGATAAACGTTTCACATAACTTGGCCCATTTCTCTGCATCTGTCTGCTGATAGAAGTGGCCTAGGAGAAATTCAGGATGAATCCTTAATGTTTTTTGTTTCACTTGGTTCTCATATATAAGAATTCAGGAAGATCTACACACATTTCTAATATTTGTATCTATATTTACTATTGAGGTCAGACTTACCAGAAGCAAATAATCATTCAGTTTCCTTTGAGGTACTGGATAGTATCTTAGAAGAATCTGTTAAATTCCCCTTACAGGAATCACTAGATTCACAATGAGCTCCCCTGTGTCCTAAGGCACTTCGTAGATATTTGTGGTAATGACCCTCATTCAGGTTTGTTTTAGTTTTTCCCTAAACTAAAGAACCTTTATCTCTTTATATAGAGAACTCCTAAGAAGTTAAACATATCTGTATTCAAATAGACAGGTTTCTTTGGCAAGAAATGCAAATTACGACCTTCTCTAACCCATTGTGGAGAAGAACCCATTGACCTTCTCTGTAGTTAAGTGTTAAATGTTCTGAAAGAAAGTTTATCAATGAAACATCACTCATCAATCCTCTAGAGTAAGGTAGCTTTCCTGGAGAATGAAAAAGAGAAAATCACCAACAAAGGCTATTATTGATTAACTAGCTCAAGTCAAATCCCCCAACCTTACATAGTTCTGAAAATGTGAAAAGGAAATGCTTTTGTCTTAATTCATGTGTAAGAATCATCAAAAACATTAAATTGGCTTCTGAGCCCTTTTAACCCTATCCCAGTGGCCTTTGTCAATATCCTTGGTTTATGGTGTGGTAAGATATTCCAAGCTTAGCTTGCACATTTCCTGCCCCAGAGCTAGAATTAGCCATTTTCCCAAATAATCTTTGTTCCTTTTAATGAGAAATGATATTTACAGACCAGAATTCAGGTACCAGAAATAATCATTGCTATTAGATTGCCCATTGTTTCTTGCTTTTTCGAATAGCAAGGAACCATACGGTTTTGAGCTATATGAAATTGCCTTTCTATAAACAAAAATAATGGTAAAATATCAGCAGTTTCATGTGGCTTGATCTAATATTTTCAAGATAAAATACATCATAAGTTCATCTAATTCAAATTGTATTTTATAAGGCTTATTTTCAGGGAAGGGAAATGGGTAGAGATACAGATGAAATAGAACTATCTATATAGTTGTTGAAGCTAAGCAATAGGTACATGAAAAATTATAAGCTTCTCTTTTGAATATGTTGGAAAACTTTCATAATATAAAGTTTTAAAAAAACTCTGTAAGAACAGTAATGCTAGTGAGTGATGTTGAAGATGACCATCAAGGGTTTGAATAAGTGTTTCATTAAATGAGAGCAGAAAAAATTATAGAGCATTATATTGTATATAATACTACTTAAAATGTGTGTTTATGTATTTAATATATTGAATATTTTAGAACTTTGAAAAAATATATATAAATATAGATAAATAGATATAGATAATGATCACAGACCTTTTGGGAAGAACCCTTTATTTAAGGCTCCAAGGTCTTTTATTAGGTAAATCACTGCTAATTTCATTGAGAAGACTATTTGTGGCCTTAAGTGAAAGAAGACTCAACAGGTATTTATGAAGCATCTTTGATGCACACAGCTGTGTGCTAAACTCATTGGGTATGATATAATTCATTTACTTATATTTATTTGAAAGGTTCATAAAATAAGACAAGATTACATAAGATAAACACGGGTGAGATGGGGAGAAGGATAAGATAATTTTTGGAAATTAGAATGGAAGCATGCATTTAATGGAAAATTACATATTACAAACTTCAAAACTATTGTTCTATGTGGGTTTGTAATTTATTTTTAAGTTTTCTAGTCATCTGAATGAAAAAGTCCAACTTAATCAACTTCCTAATTAATGGAGACCAAAAATAAGGCTAAACCAAATTCTATGGAAAAGTACTGCAATTCTTGGTATTAAAAAAGAAAAGAAAAGATGATGAAGATACAACTCTTCTTATCCAAGCTAAGAAATTTCAGACATAACAAAGATTTGCAAAGAGGAAGAAGGTGGTCTTTTCATTTATTGTAATTTTCTAGATTAGAAAACCAAGAAGTGATATCTACCTCTATTACATCACAAGCCTCTTTGGTGGGAAGCAACTTACCATTGGTCAAATCACACTCACAGTGACATTGTAAACATATAGAGATACTGAGGAAAATATTGTCAGATCCTATGGAAACTGGTAAAAGAAACTGAAAATATGTGAGAGAATGATTATTTTCTCTGTCATTGAAAAATGAGATTATTTCCTTTGTCCTTAAAAACCTGAATTGTGTTCTGTTTCTTAAGGCTCTTAAGAACTCCAATTTGGCCTTGGAATGTGGAATGAAGCAGGGGAAAGACTAATAGAGTTTTGCCAAGAAAATGCACTGGTCGTAGCAAACACTCTCTTCCAACAACACAAGAGAAGACTCTATACAAGGACATCACCGGATGGTCAACACCGAAATCAGATTGATTATATTCTTTGCAGCCAAAGATGGAGAAGCTCTATACAGTCAACAAAAACAAGGCCAGGAGCTGACTGTGGCTCAGATCATGAACGACTTATTGCCAAATTCAGACTTAAATTGAAGAAAGTAGGGAAAACCACTAGACTATTCAGGTATGATCTAAATCAAACCCCTTATGATTATACAGTTGAAGTGAGAAATAGATTTAAGGGCCTAGATCTGATAGACAGAATGCCTGATGAACTATGAACGGAAGTTCATGACATTGTACAGGAGACAGCAATCAAAACCATCTCCATGGAAAAGAAATGCAAAAAAGCAAAATGGCTGTCTGAGGAGACCTTACAAATAGCTATGAAAAGAAGAGAAGCAAAAGGAAAGATATAAGCATCTGATGCAGAACTCCAAAGAATAGCAAGGAGACATAAGAAAGCCTTCCTCAGCGATCAATGCAAAAAAATAGAGGAAAACAACAGAATGGGAAGGACTAGTGATCTCTTCAAGAAAACTAGAGATACCAAGGGAACATGTCATGCAAAGATGGGCTCAATAAAGGACAGAAATGGTCTGGACCTAACAGAAGCAGAAGATATTAAGAAGAGATGGCAAGAATACACAGAAGAACTGTACAAAAAGATCTTCACAACCAAGATAATCATGATGGTGTGATCACTCACCTACAGCCAGATACCCTGGAATGTGAAGTCAAGTGGGCCTTAGAAAGCATCACTAAGAAAAAGCTAGTGGAGGTAATGGAATTTCAGTTGAGCTGTTTCAAATCCTGAAAGATGATGCTGTGAAAGTGCTGCACTCAATATGCCAGCAAATTTGGAAAACTCAGCAGTGGCCACAGGACTGGAAAAGGTCAGTTTTCATTCCAGTTCCAAAGAAAGGCAATGCCAAAGAATTCTCAAACTACCACACAATTGCACTCATCTCACATACTAATATAGTAATGCTCAAAATTCTCCAAGCCAGGCTTCAGCAATACGTAAACCGTGAACTTCCAGATGTTCCAGCTGGTTTTAGAAAAGGCAGAGGAACCAGAGATCAAATTGGCAACATCTGCTGGATCATGGAAAAAACAAGAGAGTTGCAGAAAAACATCTATTTGTGCTTTATTGACTATACCAAAGCCTTTGACTGTGTGGATCACAATAAACTGTGGAAAATTCTGAAAGAGATGGGAATACCAGAGCACCTGACCTGCCCCTTGAGAAACCTATGTGCAGGTCAGGAAGCAACAGTCAGAACTGGACATGGAACAATAGACTGGTTCCAAATAGGAAAAGGAGTACATCAAGGCTGTATATTGTCACCCTGCTTATTTAACTTATATGCAGAGTACATCATGAGAAATGCTGGGCTGGAAGAAGCACAAGTGGAATCAAGATTGTGGGAGAAATATCAATCACCTCAGATATGAAGATGACACCACCCTTATGGCAGAAAGTGAAGAGGAACTAAAAAGCCTCTTGATGAAAGTGAAAGAGGAGAGCGAAAAAGTTGGCTTAAAGCTCAACATTCAGAAAATGAAGATCATGGCATCTGGTCCCATCACTTCATGGGATATAGATGGGGAAACAGTGTCAGACTTTATTTATTTATTTATTTATTTATTTATTTATTGGGGCTCCAAAATCGTTGCAGATGGTGACTGCAGCCATGAAATTAAAAGACGTTTACTCCTTGGAAGAAAAGTTAGGACCAACCTAGACAGCATATTGAAAAGCAGAGACATTACTTTGCCCACAAAGGTCTGTCTAGTCAAGGCTATGGTTTTTCCAGTGGTCATTTATGGATGTGAGAGTTAGACTGTGAAGAAAGCTGAGTGCCAAAGAATTGATGCTTTTGAACTGTGGTGTTGGAGAAGACTCTTGAGAGTCCCTTGGACTGCAAGGATATCCAACCAGTCCATTCTGAAGGAGATCAGCCCTGTGATTTCTTTGGAGGGAATGATGCTCAAGCTGAAACTCCAATACTTTGGCCACCTCATGCGAAGAATTGACTCATTGGAAAAGACTCTGATGGTGGGAGGGATTGGGGGCAGGAGGAGAAGGGGACGACAGAGGATGAGATGGCTGGATGACATCACTGACTCGATTCACGTGAGTCTGAGTGAACTCCGGGAGTTGATGATGGACAGGGAGGCCTGGAGTGCTGCGATTCATGGGGTCACAAAGAGTCGGACATGACTGAGCGACTGAACTGAACTCTTTAAGGCTCTTAAAACTGAGAAGGGCCCTGTGGGTCTTCTGGGCATGGAGCACAGAGGCTTATTTTGTCTCCTGTTCCTTGTTAGGGAGACTTTGTCCTCCCTTAGTTCCAAAGGGCAGTTCAGTTGCTAATCAAGGGAGGAGCTGCCAAGAAACCATCTGAGGCAAGATTAAAGGAACCTGAGAATCTCATCTAGAGTAGGAGAAGAACCACCTGAGATGAGGTTGCTGCTGCTACGGCTGCTAAGTCTCATCAGTCATGTCCAATTCTGTGCAACCCCATAGATGGCAACCCACAAGGCTCCCCCGCCCCTGGGATTCTCCAGGCAAGAACACTGGAGTGGGTTGCCATTTCATTCATCATTTGCCAGATGAGGCTAAGGGAGTGGAAGTCCTGTTCAGGCACCCTAATCTGGTTAGAGACTCCACTCTTCAACAATTGTTATAAAACTCCTCATCAAATCTTCTGCATGCTAAGTCAGTCTTGTCCAAATCTTTGCAACCCTGTGACTGTAGTCCACCAGGCTCCTCTGTTCACGGGATTCTCCAGACATGAATACTGGAGTGGGTTACCAGGCCCTCCTCCAGGGGATTTTCCTGACCCAGGGATCGAACCAGCATCTCTTACATCTCCTGCATTTGTAGGTGCATTCTTTACCACTAGGGCCGCTGGGAAGCCCTCAAGTTGTCTGGGAGAGGCATATAGTTTTCTGAGGCAGGAGTCCACTGCGGCCCCCCTTTGCCTGGCAAAGTAATAAAGTTGTCCTTTTCTGCTTCATCCAAAACTGTCTCCTATATTCAATTCATCACCAGGGTACACAAAAATGGAATTTGGCATCAATCTCTCTTGGGCTTTGGGGCAATTTACAACCCTTCCCTTTCTGAAGACCAGTTTTGTTCTGCTTCAGTATTCCAGTTCTCTCATGGCTTGGCTTTATATGGTTCTGACTTAAGTTCAGTGATTACTGACGGGTTCACTCTAGGTCTTCCCTAGTGGCTCAGATGTTAAAGAATCTTCCTGCAAGGCAGGAGACCAAGGTTCAGTCTCTGGCTAGGGAAGATTCCCTAGAGAAGGGAATAACAACCCACTCTGTTTTCTTGTCTGGAGAATCCCATGGACAGAGCAGGCTGGTTCACAGGATTGCAAAGAGTCAGACATGACTGAGAGACTAACACTTTCACTAAATAGTGAAATAGCCATAAGAGGAGAGAGGAGTGTGTGTAATGGGATGGTTTCTAGAAAAGGGGTGACAATGGACAGGCAAACCCTCCAAAAGTTTTCCACAATGCATCACCCTTCCAAAATTATAGTGTGTGTTTAAAATTCTGATCTCCAACTGAAATCCTACTTAGAGTTTGTGTGTAATTCAGGAAAACCAGAAACTAATTTAGAGGGCCAGAATAAACTGAGGAATATGAGTAGAGGGGAGAACAGTATTTCTTCTGAGTTTTGGCTTGCTAGCATAGCAAACGCATTTGTTGAAAAGACGTTTTTTCCAAAGATGCCAAAAGTGGTAAGTGGAAAACTCTTCTCAAACTCCTTTATTAAGCAACTTTAGAAATCAAGGGTAGGAAATTTAATGGATATTTTTCATGAGTCCTAAACTGCTGAAAAAAAGAAAGAAAAAAAAAACATTATATAAGGTCAGTATATAAAGACTGATCCAGGCAGTTAGGGAAGAAGCTATGTCTTTTAATGAATATACTCACCACATTATAGAATGAATGTATTTCTATGAAAGCTTGGTATTGAATTATTCCCCCAACAATTACATTTTATTTGAATTGAGAAATGCTTCCTTTTATAATACTAAATGAAAGATGTATTTGTTCCAAAATAGAGACCAGTGTGTTTTTGCTGTTGTTCAGTCTCTAAGTCATGTACAACTCTTTGTGACACCGTGAACTGCAGCATGCCAGACTTTCCTCTCCTTTAGCCTCTGGAATTTGCTCAGATTCCTGTTCATTGAGTTAGTGATGCTATCTAACTGCTTCATCCTCTGTCACCCCCTTCTCCTGCTCTCAATATTTCCCAGCATCAGAGTCTTTTCCAATGAGTTAGCACTTCGTATCAGATGGCCAAAGTATTTGACCTTCAGCATCAGTCCTTCCAATGAATATTCAGGGTTGATTTCCTTTAGGATTGACTAATTTGATCTCCTTGCAGTCCAAGGGACCATGATTATATGATATGGTTAATATCTACTAACTGGCTAGTTTAGTTAATGACAATTTGATTATTTGCCGGGAGCCAGCATGAGGAACTCCACCCATGGCAAAGGTCATGAGGAAGGAGGCTTCGACATACGCAAAGGTGGGATCGAGCCTCAGGAAACCCTCTGTTCCCTGAGCATCTACTCCCAAAACCAGAGTCCTACTTTACTGTTTTATGCTCTCACCTACACCTCTGACTTTACGGGGGCTCTCCCCCATCACCTCTCTCGGAGAAGGAGTTAACCTACAGCTCCAGTTAATAAAATTCCTAGGCATGACAAGAGTGTTCTGACTTACAAACTCCTCTGAAGGTTACCTAGCCTGTCTGTACAGATTTGTCTGGCCACGTGATTGTTTACAGCCTCCCGCCCGTGAGAGGCATGAGATGTTTTAGACTTACTAAAGGCAGATTCTTTTAGGAAGTTAGAAACTATTAGTATAGTGAGTTGATTAGGAATTATATTGGTGAAGGGTTTTTTCATTTATTGGGCCAATGTTTGCTGCTAAATCCCCTGCCCTTATACACATGAATAAATATATAACTAGCATATAGGAGAAATAAGTATTAACCTTTAGAGTAATCATGTTAACCTTAGGCTAAGTAAATTCCTTTCTTAGATGTAACCCACTACACCCTCACTCTATAGGAATGCAACTTTATCTGGTACCTTCGGAGGGTGGTGCCTGGTTTAAAAAGATCACCCCTGGAAAATAAGTTTTGGTTGACTGACCATTATCAGAAAGAAAGGATCATAAAATGTCAGCCAGCCTCATGGCCAGAAGATGATGTAAAATCCTAAGACCTTTTTGTATACATTTGTATGAAGCACCTGATTTTGATAAAGGTCAGGACTGCTGACCCCGCATGACTTTAAAATTTTCCATTTGTCTCTATGTGTAACAAAAGGTATATAAGCAAACCTGAAAATAAAGAAATGGGGTCAGTTTCTGGAAAGACTGATTCCCCCATGTCGTTCTTTCTTGTTCTCCGTTTTTCTGGCTGAATTCCCATCTGGAGCATGGGTGCTTGCCAAGCCTGCTAATTTTGCCCTGGCATTTAAGTTCCACAGGAGAGGGAGCCCAAGGTGGGGCACCTTCCGATATTCAAGTGGGTGCCGGTGGCCTGTGTAGGTGGTGCAAGCTTCTTGTCTCGAAGCTTTATTGGTATCCCACATAAACCAAGTTATTCAGCATCTTTTTCTCCACTAATTTTCCTACTACAGTATTTCTTTCTAATCTCCCTCTATATCTTTAATTAAGGAATTAATTCCTAGGATGCTGACTCTGTCCCTGCTTTGAATTACCCTGGATCCACTGGGGCTGGACCCCAGCAAGTTGGGAAAATAAGAAATGTAAAAAGTTTAGAACCAGACCTATATGCCTCTTGATGTGATACAATAAAAAGTCCCTAGTACACATATGGTGAATTCTTGCCATTTGAATTGAATTGAATTAAAATAATCAGACCTATAAAGCTTATTTTTAATTTTCAGGAAATACAGAGCATAAGAGAACCAATTAATCAAATCACTAGGAAAAAAAAGAAACTTATAGAAGATGGGACACTCAGGATAATTGGTCTGGCATTTTTCAACAAATCAATGTCATGGAAAAAGAAAGTGTGACAGCTGTTGTAGATTATGTGACTTTAGAGTTCTCACAAATAAATAGAATGTGTAATCCTCATTTAAGCAAACCAGCTATAGAAGACATTTTGGGGACAACTGGAAACAAAGTGAATATAAACCAGGTATTAGATGATATTAGAAGTAATAGTTAATTTTGTTAAGTGTGATAATGATAGTACAGTTATGTGAGAAAATGCTTACAGATGTACATGGAAGCATTTTGGAATGAAATATCATGAAATATGCAGTTTATTTCTGAATAGTTCAATCAAAAATACATGAGGAAATATGGAAAAATATTAAAAATTTTTAATTCTGGGTGTTGGATAATTGAGTTAACCACACTATTTTCTTCAAGTTGGAAAACTTTCATAATAAAGAAATTTTTACAAGAATCTAATATTTTATAAGGTATTAAATCCTAATGAGTAAATCAGGATTAGATAAACAAGAAAAAATGGGATAAGATAAATGCAGAAACTATTAGTTTCATTTTCTTTCTCTCTGTCACTGAACCTATAATTTTCTATAATTTTGAGAAAGCTCAAAAGAACATTACAAATAGCTCTGGAAAGTATTTTTTCCTTTTTCATCAACTTATATTAGCTTTTTACTCAAGAGGGAAAATATTATGTTGGTTTCCATTATCTTCAATTTCACAAAAATGGAAGGTAAAAGCATCATAGATACTCTGAAATCCTTTGCAAAAGTTAATGTGCTGTATAAACAGATGTGTTATTCTTTTGTTTACTGAAACATTTGAGCACCTCATTGGTGGTTTTACAATCCGAAAATGGGTGAACATGTTTATGGGGAATTCTGGTTGAATGCATGGAATTCTTGTTTAGTCTTCTGAGACTTGAGTTCAAGGCTTTTATATTCTGTTATTATCATAGATTTCAGGTCAGAGGCTTTGCTTTCCTGATGGCAGTTTGACTAACTTTCTTACTTTACATTATTGGTATCATATGGTCTATGTGAGTTAGAAAGGTCATCTGGTTATTGTCATGTGGCATATTACCTTGGTGGAATAATGGAGTGGCCTTCATGTGGGCACCCCCAGAGGCCATGAAAGAGAAAGGCTCTTAGACCAAATTAGGATGTGCAAATCTCACAGTTCATGAAGGCAATTTAAAACACAATGAGAAGCAAGGGGAAAGAGATGGGGTAGGTTCACATACGTAGGAAAGGGTACCAGTGGCAAAAGAACCACACTTCCTGAATCTAAGGTTTGGCTGTGGTTCTCTCTCTCTCTCCTGAAACCATCTTCCTTGCTATCATTGTGGTTACGGGGACCAGACTTGAAGCTCAAGCAAGGAAAACCACACACAGAAGGGGTCCCAGGCACACATGACTCTGACAGAGAGACACAGGGTAAAGCACACCTGGCCACAGCTGTAGTTCACCAGTAAACCTGCTGTGTAGTCATGGATTTTATCTACATTTTCTGGGTAGAGCACATGAGGGGCCAGAATGGGACTATACTCAGCAATGGATGGTTGACTTAGAAAAAATAACACAGCTTCTTGCTATTTGTAATGGTTATGATGTGGTCTTTCCATCCCTTCCTAACTCTCAATAGACTTGACTTTTTCAATCATGTGTTGCATTTATTCTATGCTGAACATATCTTACAGGTTACCAAATTACTGTTTATTTAACACATCTTCAGAATTCAGTCTGTATCTCTCAAGCCACTTGCTTACTCATTATTTGTACTTAGCATAATGTATAAGTGTTGCTACTATGTTAAAGCTTCTAGCTTTATTGCAATTTATGCTTGACACTTCTAATGAGTTCCAGCCAACCTGTTCCTTTTACTCTGGGACCACTAGTGGATGAATGAACCCATCTCGACTGAAATTTACATGTTTGTTAAATGAAGTGGAGGAAGGAAATTTTAGAGACTCAGTCTTTTTGTCAACTATCCCCCTTGTGCACTTCTCCTAGTGTTAGATAATCTAGAATGTGTAAAAGCAAAACAATGGAAACAAATAGGCCTCCATTTTCCATATTGGGTAATAGGCTGCGAATGTAAAAGGTGTTGCTTTGATCATTTTACATTGAGTAATATTTGTCATTTTACAATGATGACAATGATGGCCATGATATCTTACGCTGTTACCAAACTAAACTGTTAAAGTGCTTTGAGTTAAATTACATTTACTGATGGCCAAAGTAACCATGTAAAGTAAATCACAGAAGGTAATGATGCCACTTTACAGACAAGGACATAATCAGGGGAAATGAAATAACATGTTCTAATTTCAGGCTACTCATTGACTGGACCATGTCCTTACAAATAAATATCGTTATTACAAGGGGAGCTAACTCACAGCTGTTTCTGTTTTTCTTCAACACATTTATTTTCCAGCTCTGATTCCACATTTACCAAATGAACTTCCAACTGAGAACTTTGTTTTCAGTTTGAGTGCTCAGAGTAGTCAGATCATTCCAAATGCCAGGATATTATGCAACCAAACATGTTTCTTAGTCAGTATTACTATACAGAATCCTAATAAACTATAAAGCTCGATGGATATAGGAATCAGATCTGTTGGATTACTATTTTATCCTTACTGCCTTGCACCATGCTTGGTGCTTTGTTAGTATTAAACAACTGTTGAAAGAAAGAAAGAATAAATGAATAGATTAACTCATGAATAAAAAGTCAAGACCTGAAATAGAAGGCTGAATTTCTCTCCTTAAAGGTACCTAGCAAGTCAAGATGGGCTTCCCAAGTGGTGCAGTGGTAAAGAATATGCCTGCCAATGCAGAAGACACAAGAGACGTGGGTTTGATCCCTGGGTTGGGAAGATCCCCTGGAGAAGGAAATGGTAACCCACTCCATAATTTCTTGCCTGGAAAATTCCATGCACAGAAGATCCTGGCAAGCTATCTAAATCATCAGGGCATCCTAACCCAATGCCATAAAAAGAAAAAAAAATCACGAATAAAGCTTATTCACTTTTACACATTTCCCAGGATACATGGTATGGCTGGACCAGGATAGAAATTTGATTTTTAAAAGTACCATATTGTCCTCAAAAATCCCTCCACTGAAAAAGCTTGTCAGAAATTTGACTCTTCTTTTGGCCAAAGTTCTCTCCCAGAAGACTCCAAATTCTCTCCTCTAAATGACCCCAGACACGTCATTCCTCCATTTGTTAAGGCCAAATCTTTGTACTGGAAATAGCCGAAGCTCTTTTCCCTTGATTCTGTCCTCTATTCTCTTCCACCCCCAAAAGCCCCTCTCAGAGCAATAATTTGTGAAATTTGCTTATGCTTTTGATTACTGACTAATAGGAAAAGAAAGCAAAAAAAAAAAAATGCTGGCAGGAGTGTAAATTATTAACAATACAACTGCTTTGGAAAATTGCTTAGCAGTATCTACTGAAGAGCAACATTTGCATACTCTGTGACCCATTTGTAGGTATATGCATAAAAATATACACATATATTTATCAAAAGACATATTCAAGGATATTATTTTCTTTTGATAGTATTTCCAAGCAAGAAAGTGTGCAAAAATCCCTCAAGGTTAAAAAAAAAATAAACCTTAGTATGTTCAAACAATAGAGTATAATGTAGCTATGAGGATGAATAGCTTACAACCACACACGAAAATGTGGATAATTATCACATATTTTTGAGAGAAAGAAGCCAGACACAGAAAGAGTACCTACTGTATTATTCATTTTATGCAAAGTTAAAAAACAGACATGTGCGGTTAGAAGTTGGGATAGTGGGGACCCTTGTGGGCAGGGTAGTGACTGAAAGAAACACTTCCAGTCCCTTGGAAGCTTTTAGAGTTCTGATGATATTCTAGTTCTTTAACTGGGTGCTGACTATAAAGGTGAGTTCAGTTAGTAAAAATTTACTGAGATGTACACTATGATTTATGTACTTTTGTATGTGTAATGTACTTTTGTATGTGTAATGTACTTATATAAAAGGTTTTCTTTCGAAGAAAGCCAAAGCAAAAAGAAATTTTATTCTTGATGAGAAAATATAGCAGTGAATACATGATAAGGTAAATAATAAATAAGACTGAAGTGGATGAAAGTGAAAAAGTCAGAGTCTTAACTTTTTAAAAATTTATTTATTTTTAATTGAAGGATAATTGCTTTACAATATTGTGCTGGTTTCTGCCAAACATCAACATGAATCAGCCATAGGTATGCCTATGTTCCCTCCCTCTTGATCCTGCCCCCTGCCTCCCTCCCCATTCCACCCCTCTAGGTTAAATATAAGGTGCAATATTGTTTATCTTGATTAATGATAAACCACTTCTTCCACCCCCTCCTTATCTGGTACCACCTTCCCTCTTTTCTACTTATATGGGATGTGAATTTTGTATCAACCATATGAAAATCTTAATGGATTTTTGTTAACATTGCTCTGAACAAAAGATACCAGTAGTTGGTTTTCATATACACACATATACACATACAAGCACAAACCACAGGAAAATTGAGAAAACCAAGGTTCTACGGAGACTGCCTATTTGTTAATTACTAATTAATTGGTAGAAGGAAAAATGGTGATTGTCAAGTCTCCTGAAGCATTTATTTGTCCCCTTTCTGGAAGTAAAGGATTGAAATGCTAAATCACTCTTTATAAAAGGTGTCAGTCTCTTCATAAGGAGCGAGAAATCCAAATGGAGTGACATTTTCTTTCTCTGTGTTTACTTTGCTGCTTTGCCTGATTAATGTTCTAATAAGAAGTTGAGGGAGAAGCTAGGAGAGCAACTGATGTAGAAAGGATTAATCAGTCCCAGAACAGTCAGGATCCCAGTGTACCCTAGCTTACTATATATACACCATCTCAGGAAGAATAAGACAATCTTGCCAAAAATTCTTCATCAAAGATTAGAATATCCAAGTGTAACCAAAAAGCGTCAAAGATAGGGCTGGATTGTAAGTACAGTTGGAAGGATTTTCTCAGAGTTTCCTAGTACTGAAATGCTTTATTTAATGGGAACTGTAAATTCTTAATCTTGAAAGGACCTTGGGAGAAAGCGGCACAATGGCCATGTTACCCCGTGTGCTAAGGTGCTTCAGTCGTGTCTGACTCTTTGCGGACCCATGGACTGTAACCCGCCAGGCTCCTCTGTCCATGGGATTTTCCAGGCAAGAATACTGGAGCGAGGTGCCATGCTCTTCTCCAGGGGATCTTCCCTATCCAGGGATTAAACTCGCCTCTCTTGTGTCTCCCGCATTGGCAGGTAGGTTCTTGATCAAAGTAGTTGTCTTCAGTGCTGAAATCTTTCAGGAGAATGTGCTACCTATGAAAACTAATGTCAAAGTCTTTGTGCAAATTTTAAATATGTGGCATATAGTTTCCTACAAGCTTGCCAAAGTAAATAAAACATACTGTATTTGTCTTAGGCAAATATCAGCAGTTATAGTCCACAGACAAAAGTAGATGAAGTCATTAGCCTGACCCAAATCAAAAGTAAATTCAGCTTCTTGGAGATCAAAGGTAAATACAACTAAGCACAGTATAACCCCCTAACACTTGTATTGTAGATGTTTCCAGATGATTGAAGAAAGAGAGAGTGTAATGTACATTGGTATTCAGGGGATGCAGTTATCTATTTACTAGCATTTCTTTGGTCTTACTGAACAGGTTGGCTAATGACACTGTATTTCTTCTCAAAAGATTCCCCCCTCCCCAAGAAGCCATTTCTATTCTGTTAGAAAAGTTGAGTGATTTCAATATGCCTCACTGGTCAAACTCTGGTGGCTCTCTCTAACATAATTATTTTTACCTGGAGCAGTGCCTTTTGTAGCTGACTCTTCTGATGGGCCCTATTTTTAGTCTCAACCTTAAATGTAGGCCACTGTTCTCTGCCTCTGCTGCAAGAAGCAGAAACTACCATTGAACTAAGTTGTAGCATTGGTGCCTTGTGGACTGATTGTATCATTGTTTATTTGGAAGCCAACCAACTTATCTTCTTGAGGTGGTGTAATATGGCACAAAATGTGTGGGATCTGAGGTCAGAAGATCAGGATTGAAACCTGACTGAGATGCTTATTTATTTCATTTCTTTAAATGTAAAATGAGGAGTGTTATCAATAATTCCAACAGCACAGAGTATTCATGAGGCTTCAGTTATAACTGCATGGAGAAAAACTGTAAATATGAAAACAGAAGACATAGGTAAAGTAGCTGAGCAGAAACTGCTGTTGCCCCACTCCACTTCCCTTCTCCACCCTTGTATTTCTTCTCAAAAGATCCCCCCTCCCCAAGAAGCCATTTCTTTTCAGTCAGAAATGTTAGTAGCCTCTGAGTTCACCTGTGGTCTTTCCTGAGCCTGGTGGTATTTAGTCGCTAAGTCGTGTTTGACTCTTGTGACCCCATGGACTGTAGCCTCCCAGGCTCCTCTATCCGTGGAATTTCCCAGGCAAGAATACTGGAGTGGGTTGCCATTTCCCTCTCCAAAGATCTCCCCGACCCAGGGATCAAACCTAGGTCTCCTGCATTGCAGGTGAATTCTTTACCGACTGAGCCACCAGGGAGGCCCTGAGCCTGGTTCCAACCTAAAGCACCTGAGTCTCTGCTTCTCAACTTGAGCCCTTTGGTTCTATAGGAGCTTGGTTAGGTGTACACTGATGGAACAGGGTGATGTCACTCAGGACAGTCTTCAAACAACTGAGGATTGGAGGTGGTAGAGAAATGTCTCCGTTTTCAGAGTATATTTCACATAGTTTCCCAGTGTTCCCACCAGGACTGAGCCCCAGTAACAATGGTAACTTGTTTTTTAACGTGGCCTCTTTTGACTTTTCTCCTCCCATGTCTCACTTCCTCCATTTCCTCATTTATGCAACCTTGGATCACTTCCCAAATAAAGTACTTCTCAAGGTCTGCTTTGAGTGGGGTAGGGCAAATTAAGAGAGGGGTAGGGCAAATTAAGAGAGTGGTAGTGGTTCTTGAATTGCTTGGGTAGACTCACTACTCCACATCCTCATCTCCAACTTCTCCAAACTAAAGTGACCATCTTTCCCAGTTCCTATTTCTGGGTGAAGGGTATGCCACTGCTCTGGACTGTCTGAAGCCTCAAAGCTCTGATTCAGCATGTGAGGTGATTCCAGAATATCTCTGGATTGCAGCAAGTCTTGAGACACCAAGTGCAGAAATTCACAACTTAGGATGACTCTTTTATCATTTTGATGAATGTTTTAAATGTGCTTTTTAACGGAGGTTATTCATAAGTTTCCCCAACTTTATATTTGTACAAATGAATGACTTATGTATTCGGTTCTTGTGTTTATTCAATGAATATTCTAGTTTCCTCTGTGTCAGACACAGTGCTGGGAAGTGACAATACAGTGATAAAGACAGCATAGGTGGACCACGTTCTCATGGAACTTAGATTCTATGAGGACATACAGATGATAAGCCACCAATTAGTTAATCTACTTTTTGATCGTAATTGTGATAAGTACCATGAAATATAATATATCGATTTGATTGGGCTTCTGAACTTCCAGAGGCAAAACACTATGCAAGCCAAAAACTAGACTCATCGCTCTATTCTTAGCCTTTGTGATGGTTATCATATTCTTTACTTACTTAGTTTTATTTTCCTTTTTGTCTGACAGTGGAAGGACAGAGTGCTTCATGTTTCTGTTTTGTTATTCTCAACAGCACAATGTCAATGCTACTAACTGGTTCCAAGAATCTTTTACTGCTGCCTATAGTGGCAGAATGAATTATTGATGGGGTTAATCTTCTCCCAAATAATTTAGGCCTTCTGCAATTTACAGCACTAATTTTCACGAGTGTGTATTTACCACAAAAACCTCCCTTTTTGGCTTTCATAGTAGCTGTAGGAGACATTTGTTACCTTGTTCTATCATGCTATGTAGTGTTAAATATAATGGCAATGGTTTAATATCATAAAACATAGGAAGACTGCTGAGACTTGAATATAACCAATTTATTCCGATTCTAGTTCAGGGGAAAATTTATTGCCAAACCGCCTTTTTTAAGGGCTGCTTTGGTTATTTAATATTGATCTCAAAATGATTAAGAAGTGGAACACTATTGATCTTTAAACAACAAATAAAAAGTCCTTGTAATTAGAGCAAGAACCAGATTGCAAAACTTTTAGATTCTATTACAGAAGTAGACTTTCAGTTCAGTTCAGTTCAGTCACTCCGTGGTGTCTGACTCTTTGTGATCTCGTGGACTGTAGCATGCCAGGCTTCCCTGTTTATCACCAACTCCTGGAGCTTGCTCAAACTCTTGTCCATCAAGTCAACTCTTGATGCCATTTAACCGTCTTATCCTCCATTTGCTGCTAGAGTTGCATCTGCAAGATACATAGTTTGCCTAGGTTGGAAATTCTTATGAGGGAAAAAGTTTAGTTAACTGTGGAATGAAAAACATAAATATTGACATTTTTAAAGGGCATGTAGTATAGCTATGGGACTTCCCTGGTGGCTCAGACAGTAAAGTGTCTGCCTACAATGAGGGAGACCCAGGTTCAATCCCGGGTCAGGAAGATCTCCTGGAGAAGGAAATGGCAATCCACTTCAGTATTCTTGCTTGGAAAATCCTATGGAAGGAGGAGCCTGGTAGGCTACAGTCCATGGGATTGCAAAGAGTCAGACATAACTGAGCAACTTCACTTTCAACTTTCAACATAGCTATGGGGCTTCCCTGGTGGCTCAGTGGTAAAGAATCCGCCTACCAATGCAGGAGACTCGTGTGCAATTCCTGGGCTTGGAAGATCCTCTGGAGAAGTGCATGGCTACCTGCTTCAATAGTCTTGCCTGGGAAATCCCATGGACAGAGGAGCCTGGTGGGCTACAGTCCATGGGGCTGCAAAAATGTTAGACACGACCTAGCAACTAAACAACAATATAGCTAGATTTGATAATGCTCACCAATGATTTAGAGTGAAAATCACTAATTCATCACTAAATCTTAGAAAACTATTTTGGGGGAAGGAATTGAGAGAAGCATACAATGGTTCTTCTTAGTTCATGCTTCCTGAATTATTTTCTGGTCATGTCTGTGTCCCGATATTCCTCGAGCTAGAGTGATTCATATAGTTCTGATGGCTTTAAAGCCATTTCCCCACTTGGGAGAAATATCTAAGAAGAACTCATTGTGACATCTGGTTGATTCAAGTTAAAAAAAAAAATCTAAGTTTTTTAGATAACTGAAATTTATTCCATTCGTAAAACAGTCTGTTTTAGATGAAAAACCTTATCAGAAATTTCCTTGTTTTCTATCCTCAAAGAAGCAGGTTTTTCAGGATGATTTCTGGCTGCTCTGCTCTATTTCAGATGAAGGTCTTCTTCATAAGGAGCATGTTTGTACAATATTCTAAGCACCTGAACTTGTCTATTTCCCCTATAAAATCCTCTTCATTCCATGACTAAGGATTTTTGAATGGGCTATTTATTTTTACTTTATCTAAACATTGGGTTGATACTTTCGGAACTAGTATATGAATGTTTTTCTCATCTCCATTCACATCTAAAATGCTCCATTATAGGTGTTAATTCAGGACCATACTTTTAACATCCCAGTGCTCACTAAGTACAGAAATTCTTACCCTTAATTGTACTCTTATAACAAATTCCACAACCACCCTACCTAGCAATAAAAATAAAGAAATAGAAGAATTGGACACCTCATTTTATAATTCAGCTCCCATTCCTTTATATGATTTCTGTACCATGTCAACTACAAATTGGCACTTGCCAAAGGCACTTGCCATGTACGTCTACAAGGATTAAATCATGAGCTGCTATAGCCACTGACCTTCAACAGCTCCTGAAAGGACTTCAAAGTGGAGAGTAGAAATAAGGTACTCTGTGCTGGAGTGGGGACTGGCAGGACAGGTCTTCAGATAGATATTCTCAAGAGCCAATTTTATGAGCCCAATTCTTGTATCTCTTCATATCTAGAAGAGTACTAAAATCGTTCACGGTGATGACTGTTCCTTGTAACTAGCAAAACCTTTCTGGAAAAAAAAAAATGTGCTTGATTGCATGTACTCTCCCTTCACCAAAATCACATTTGACCTCCCTCTCACCACTTTGGAGCAGTTTCTCGGAGCCATCTGAGTTGCTTTCTCCAGGGCTGCAGTCTCATTTTTCTCTAAATAAAACTTAACTGGCAACTCTCATGTTGTGCATTTCTTAAAGTCTACAACCACCTTCTGAATTCTAAAAATAATTTTTTTCAAAGCAGCGGTTGATTTAAAAGAAATCTTTCTTTGCCACACTCTTCTAAATTTCAATACCAGTGATAAAACTCATTGGTAGGAATTTCACTTTTTAAATTAAAATTCTCACTTTTCCTGAGTTAACCCATCTCTGTACAGGTATATACATGAATGTGCCATTTATATTCAACTTGCTTTTTTGGGATGGATGAGTATAAATAAGATAAAGATGGAAGCTGGTAAAATAAAATCAAAATCAAATGACAATTTTATAATAGTAATTGTCCTCAATTTATAATGCATATCTGAATTAAAACTTCACCTTTCACCTGTACAGAACAGTATTTGCAGTTATATCTTTGAGCCTGTGTAGTATTAGCTATAAGGTGTTTGAAGGAGAAAAGAAAGTGAAGTCTACCAGAAGGTTTGTTTTCTCTCTTCAGAGGGCTTTGGTAATGAAATTGCCTTTACTCTGTGTTTCAGTTTCAGAGGCCAGAAGCAGTGGTAATCTCTGCAGTGGCTAATTAACATTTCATTACCAGGTTCTAACATCCTGGCCATTCATTGTGACCAATTCAAAAGGCATGCCTTTTGCTTTCAAAAGGATTTTACTCTTCAACTGGAAAGCAAAATACCTTTGGCTTTATTCAAATATATCTGAAGAGGTACTTCATTACTTGAGGATTCATACCTTGTTGTCTATATGTTATTTACACTTATTAACAAATACCTGCCACTCTAAATCCTAGCTATAGTCATAGGCTCAATATAATTTCATTCATATTATGTTAAAAGGTATTAGCTTAAAATTATAAAAATAATAGTGATGAATACAGTTCTAAGCAATGGCCCATCTAACAGTAAATATTTTGCTCCTTTAAAATTTTCTGCCTCAGGCTTCTTTTATCAACACCATATGCTATAATATGGGCATCCCAGGTGGCGCTAGTAGCAGGGAATCTGGGTTGGGAAGATTCCCTGGAGTACAAAATGGCAATCCATTCCAGTATTCTTGTCTGGAAAAATTCTACGTACAGAAGAGCCTGTCGCGCTACAGTCCATGAGGTTGCAAAAGAATCAGACATGACTAAGCAACTAAACAGCAAACAACATGTTATGACAATGAAGTACATTGAAAAGGACACCAGAATTTGAGAGAGAGAATATTAACTAAATGAACATCATTCATTTCAACAGCAGGGCGTTTTCTCTGAATTTTAGTAATTATTATAGAATAAGAATCTAAAAGGGTTGGAAGAGAAGAAATCTTAGAAATCTTCATCTTCATCTTATTGCTTCTCAAGGACATGAGAGATAGGTTGTGAGGTCCAGGTTGGAAACAGGTATCCATAATTCTCTGAAGCTTCTATGCTCAGAGCTAGTCTCCTGGAGAACCTGCAGGTCATTGGCCCCTCTAAAGCAGGCATCACTAAAACCCACACTTTCAAAGGTTTTGCTCCACATTGTTCTCACTCTTGCTGACAGTCCCAACCTCTTTCTTGTGGAACAATTCTGTTTCATTTATATGTTTTGCTCAAATAAAGTGGTTTACAGGAAGTCATTTTGCCTCGGATTCATCATCAGTGGGAATGGTAATGATACCCTTGCCTTGGAAACTCAGGAAAAGTCAGATACTCTTCAGCTTCTGAGAATGACATCCTTTCCTTCCGTGTGTGTGTGTGTGTGTGTGTGTGTGTGTGTGTAACCAGGACAAATAGGAGGATGGCAGTAAGAATTTTTGAGAGGAGTGTAGCAGAGTGAGAAAAGAAGCTTCTCAAACAGATGTTGTTGATGCCTTACTCATATTCTGTCAAAGCATTTTAGTTCTGAATTTCCAACTGTCAGCACCTGACTTCCTTTGCCCTTCCTTTCTCTGGTGTTCAGAGCCGGCTTTGTCCACCTTCAGGACAGGCTTGAAGTGCTCTGGGGTCTTCCTTCATCCACACTACCTGCTAGATAGATGCCTCAACCAGTGATTGACAGGAGCTGGAGTGTAACTATACCAGTTCCTTCATACTTCTGAACCTGAAGGTGAGATACTTCTGAGCTATCTATTCTACACTATTTCCTAGAGTCTGCTTGTGGGCTTGTACTCCAGTTCTGTAAAATTCCTGATTAGTGTAACAGCATAATAAAATATACAATCACAATACCAGATAAAACTTTCCAGAAGGAAGGGGAAAGCTATCATCTGCAGATATATACTTGACCTAAGAGAAAGAACTGAAAACCTTTAGAATTAAAAGTTCCATAAAATTTCAGGATAAAGATCTGCTTAGATACATATCAGAAAATACTATTGAAGTTAAAATATGAATTCAGTAATAGTATCAGTATCATAAAACCTAAAAGGCACAGCTCTAACATGAAAATGCAGAATCTCTATGAATAAGACCAAACAAGAAAAAAAATACTTGAAAAAAAAAAAATAAACAACGACAAAACCCAGCAACATAGCATATTACTGAATTAGAAAATAAAATTCTTTAGAGAGTGCATTTCTTACCAAATTCATTTAAAGATTTAACTCAGTTCCAATCAAAATTATTATATTTGTAAATAGGTGCAATTATTTTAAAGTTTAGCTAGAAGAATAAACAGGCAAGAACAATTTTTAAAATATAAGAAAAATTTTAAAATTTCCAAATTTACCATGAAGCTGCAGTAATCAAGACAATGAATGTGATGCTGGCAAAAGTCCAGATACATAGATCAATGGAATAAAATGGAAAGCCTAGAAGTAGACTCTGGGAAAGCCCAGAAATACAGTCAACTGATTTTTCAGTTGAAAGTTTTATTGAACTAATGTGAAATGTACATGTAGTTATAAGAAATAATACAAAGTGATAACTTTTACATTTTACCATTTTTCTCAATGTTCTTATCCAGTGTTGGGTTCTTTTTTTACAAAACCATAGCAAAATATTACAAGAATACTGACATTAATACAACCTGTTAACCTTATTCAGATTTCCCCAGTTTCACTTGTATTTATATGTATGTGTGTACTTAGTTTTTAGGGCTTCCCTGGTGGCTCAGTGGTAAAGAATCCACCTGCCAATGCAGAAGATGTGAGTTCAATACCTGGATAGGGAATATCCCATGGAGAAGGAAATAACAACCCACTAGGAAATTCCATGGACAGAGGAGCCTGGTGGGTTACAACCCATGGGGTCTCAAAAGAGTAAGATTCGACTTAGTGACAAAAAGACAGTTTATTTACAAGTTAATTTTATCTAAGTTTTGTGTATCCACCACCATAGACAAGAAAGAATAGTTCCATCACCAAAGGATCGAAAAATTACTCTTCTGTAACTGCAGCAATTTCTCCTGCTACCACTCTTTATCTCGTCACCAAACTTTGGCAGCTATCAAACTGTTCATCATTTCCATAACTTTGTCATTTTGAGAATGTCATTTAAATGAACTCATACCATTTGTCTTTGTGATGGGATTTTTTTCACTCACTGTGAATTCTCTGGAGATTCACCCATGTTGTTGAATGTATCAAGTTGGTTTCTTTTTATTACTGAGCAGTATTCTGTGGCATGTATTTGCTGTAATTTGTTTAACCATTCACCTGTTGGAAGACGTCTAGGTTGAGTCCAGTTTTTGTCTACTGTGTTTAAAGATGTCATGAATATTTATGCACAGGATTTTGTGCAAACATAAAGTTTAGTTTTTCTAAGATAAAAGTTCAATAGTGAAATTGTTGGCTCTTGTGTTAATTTCATGTTCGTTTTATAAGAAACTGCCAAATAGTTTTCCAGGTTGTAACATTTTATATTCCCCGCCCCCAGCAATGTATTAGGGTATTAGGGATCCAGTTTCTTCTTATTCTTGGTAGTATTTGGTGTTGTATCTATTTTTTATTTTATCCATTTTGATAGGTATGTAGTCATATCATGCTATACTATTAATTGACAGTTGGATACTTTGGTATGATTTTCATTGATGAATATGTGTTCATACCTGTAGTGAAATATCTCATCATGTCTTTTGCCCATTTTCTAATTAGATTTTTTTAGATGTTCTTACTGTTGAGTGTTGAGAGTTCTTTGTATATTCTATACACTAGTCCTTTATTAGATTTGTGGTTTTCTGCAAATACTTTCTCAGTCCATAGCTTGTCTTTTCATGCTCTTTACACATACTTTTGTAGAACAAAAACTTTTTGTTTTGATGGGGTACAATTTATCCATTTTCCTTATATTAATCATGCTTTCAGTGCTTAATATAAGAACTCTGAATGGTCTAGCGGTCTTCCCTACTTTCTTCAGTTTAAGTCTGAATTTGGTAATAAGGAGTTCATTATCTGAGCCACAGTCAGCTCCTGGTCTTGTTTTTGGGGACTGTATAGAGCTTCTCTATCTTTGGCTGCAAAGAATATATCACTCTGATTTCAGTGTTGACCATCTGGTGATGTCCATGTGTAGAGTCTTCTCTTGTGTTGTTGGAAGAGGGTGTTTGCTATGACCAGTGCATTCTGTTGGCAGAACTCTTACTCCAGGTGTTTCTTGACTTCCTACTTTTGCATTCCAGTCCCCTATAATGAAAAAGACATTTTTTCTGGGTGTTAGTTCTAAAAGGTCTTGTAGGTCTTCATAAAACCATTCAGCTTTGGCTTCTTCAGCATTACTGGTTGGGGCATAGACTTGGATAACTGTGATATTGAATGGTTTGCCTTGGAAATGAAAAGAGATCATTCTGTCATTTTTGAGATTGCATCCAAGTACTGCATTTTGGACTCTTTTGTTGGCCATGATGGATACTCCATTTCTTCTGAGGGATTCCTGCCCGCAGTGGTAGATATAATGGTCATCTGAGTTAAATTCACCCATTCCAGTCCATTTTAGTTCGCTGATTCCTAGAATGTCGACGTTCACCCTTGCCATCTCTTGTTTGACCACTTCTAATTTGCCTTGATTCATGGACTTGACATTCCAGGTTCCTATACAATATTGCTGTTGACAGCATCGGATCTTGCTTCTATCACCAGTCACATCCACAACTGGGCATTGTTTTTGCGTTGGCTCCATTCCTTCATTCATTCTGGAGTTATTTCTCCACTGATCTCCAGTAGCATATCAGGCACCTAATGACCTGGGGAGTTCCTCTTTTGGCATCCTATCATTTTGCCTTTTCATACTGTTCATGGGGTTCTCAAGGCAAGAATACTGAAGTGGCTTGCCATTCCCTTCTCCAGTGGACCACGTTCTGTCAGACCTCTCCACCATGACCCACCCATCTTGAGTTGCCCCACAGGCATGGCTTGGTTTCATTGAGTTAGGCAAGGCTGTGGTCTTAGTGTGATTAGACTGACTAGTTTTCTGTGAGTATGGTTTCAGTGTGTCTGCCCTCTGATGCCCTCTTGGAACACCTACCATCTTACTTGGGTTTCTCTTACCTTGATATCTATTCACGGCTGCTCCAGCAAAACACAGAAGCTGCTCCTTACCTTGGACCAGGTGTATCTCCTTACCGCCACTGTTCCTGACCTTCAATGTGGAATAGCTCCTCTAGGCTATAGATGTATTTATAAAAATAGATTTAAGAGCCTAGATCTGATGGATAGAGTGCCTGATGAACTATGGAATGAGGTTTGTGACATTGTACAGGAGACAAGGATCAAGACCATCCCCATGGAAAAGAAATGCAAAAAGCAAAATAGCTGTCTGGGGAGGCCTTACAAATAGCTGTGAAAAGAAGAGAGGTGAAAAGCAAAGGAGAAAAGGAAAGATATAAGCATCTGAATGCAGAGATCCAAAGAATAGCAAGAAGAGATAAGAAAGCCTTCTTCAGCAATCAATGCAAAGAAATAGAGGAAAACAACAGAATGGGAAAGACTAGAGATCTCTTCAAGAAAATTAGAGATACCAAGGGAACATTTTATGCAAAGATGGGCTTGATAAAGGACAGAAATGGTCTGGACATAACAGAAGCAGAAGATATTAAGAAGATGTGGCAAGAATAAACAGAACTGTACAAAAAAAGATCTTCACGACCCAGATAATCATGATGTGATCACTAATCAAGAGCCAGACATGTTGGAATGTGAAGTCAAGTGGGCCTTAGAAAGCATCACTATGAACAAAGCTAGTGGAGGTGACAGAATTCCAGTTGAGCTCTTTCAAATCCTGAAAGATGATGCTGTGAAAGTGCTGCACTCAAGATGCCAGCAAATTTGGAAAACTCAGCAGTGGCCACAGGACTGGAAAAGGTCAGTTTTCATTCCAATCCCAAAGAAAGGCAATGCCAAAGAATGCTCAAACTACTGCACAATTGTACTCATCTCACATGCTAGTAAAGTAATGCTCAAAATTCTCCAAGCCAGGCTTCAGCAATACATGAACCGTGAACTCCCTGATGTTCAAGCTGGTTTTAGAAAAGGCAGAGGAACCAGAGATCAAATTGCCAACATCTGCTGGATCATGGAAAAAGCAAGAGAGTTCCAGAAAAAACATCTACTTCTGCTTTATTGACTATGCCAAAGCCTTTGACTGTGTGGATCACAATAAACTGTGGAAAATTCTGAAAGAGATGGGAATACCAGACCACCTAACCTGTCTCTTGAGAAATCTGTATGCAGGTCAGGAAGCAACAGTTAGAACTGGACATGAAACAACAGACTGGTTCCAAATAGGAAAAGGAGTATGTCAAAGCAGTATATTGTCACCCTGCTTATTTAACTTCTATGCAGAATACATCATGAGAAACGCTGGACTTGAAGAAACACAAGCTGGTAATCAAGATTGCCAGGAGGAATATCAATAACCTTAGATATGCAGATGATACCACCCTTACAGCAAAAAGTGAAGAGGAACTAAAAAGCCTCTTGATGAAAGTGAAAGAGGAGAGTGAAAAGTTGGCTTAAAGCTCAACATTCAGAAAATGAAGATCATGGCATCTGGTCCCATCACATCATGGGAAATAGATGGGGAAACAATGGAAATAGTGTCAAACTTTATTTTTGGGGCTCCAAAATCGCTGCAGATGGTGAGTGCAGCCATGAAATTAAAAGACGCTTACTCCTTGGAAGAAAAGTTATGACCAACCTAGATAGTATATTCAAAAGCAGAGACATTACTTTGCTGACTAAGGTCCATCTGGTCAAGGCTATGGCTTTTCCAGAAGTCATGTATGGATGTGAGAGTTGGACTGTGAAGAAGGCTGAATGCCAAAGAATTGATGTTTCTGAACTGTGGTGTTGGAGAAGACTCTTGAAAGTCCCTTTGACTGCAAGGAGATCCAACCAGTCCGTTCTGAAGGAGATCAACTCTAGGATTTCTTTGGAAGGAATGATGCTAAAGCTGAAACTCCAGTACTTTGGCCACCTCATATGAAAAGTTGACTCATTGGAAAAGACTCTGATTCTGGGATGGACTGGGGGCAGAAGGAGAAGGGGACGACAGAGGGTGAGATGGCTGGATGACATCACTGACTCGATGGGTGTGAGTCTGAGTGAACTCTGGGAGTTGGTGATGGACAGGGAGGCCTGGCATGCTGCGATTCATGGGGCTGCAAAGAGTCGGACAAGACTGAGTGACTGAACTGAACTGATAAGAACTCTTTGTATACCCTTAGAGCCCTAAGATTTTATCCTGTGTATTTTCTTAAAGTTTTATAGATTTACATTTTATATTCAACCCATGAGCCAGCTTGAATTAACTTTCCAGAAGATTATGGATTTCCACTGCTAACTTTATTTTTATTTGTCCAGATTGTTTTAGCTAGTCTAGGTCTTAGTTATCTTCCATATAAATTTTGGAAAAAGCTTGTCTAAGTCTACATCAAACTTTACTAGAGTTTTGATAAGAATTGCATTAAACCTATAGATCAGTTTAAGGGAGAACTGACATCTTGAGTCTTCTTATCCAAGAACATAGATATACCTCTCTATTTATTTAGACCTTATTTGATTTCTTTCAACATTTTGTAATTTTCAACATATAGATCTTATATATATATTTTGTTAAAGGTATACCTAAAATTTTCATTTTCTTTAAAAGATTGTAAGTAGTATTATGGTTTTAATTTTGGTTTCCCAATGTTCTTTGTGCATGTATGGAAATGTCACTGATGTTTGTATATTGATCTTGTATCTTGCAACTCTAGAGGACTTACTTATTAGTTCAAGGAGTTCTGGGGTTTGGAGTTTTTGTGTTTGTTTTGGTAGATTTCTTTGGATTCCTACATAGAAAATCATGTCATCTGTAAATAGAGGCAGTTTTTCTTCCTTTAATCTGTAGGACTTTTATTTATTTTCTTGCCTTATTGCAGTGACTAGAATTCTCGGTACTATGTTAATAGTATGTTAATAGTGGTAAGAGTTTACCTTTTTCTTGATATTAGGGGAAAAGCAGTGAGTCACTCATCATTAAGCAAGATTTAGCTATATAGGTTTTGGTAGATAATTTTTATCAAGTTAAGGCAACTCCTCTCTATTCCTAAACTGCTGAGAGTTTTTTCATGAAAGGAGGTTGGAGTTTTTCAAGTGCTTTTCTTTATCAGTTGATATGATTATTCCTTACTCTGTTGATATGATGGAATACATTGATTCTTAATGTTGAATCAGCCTTGCAAACCTGAAATAAATTGTATTTATCAAGATATCTAATTCTTTTTATATATTGTTCATTTAGTTTTCTAGTGTTTTACTGAGACATCACATCTAAGCTTATGAGAGAAAAAATAAATATCTAAAAGAGTATCTAAAGATTACGGTTTTTGCATCAATCTAGGCTGATTATAATTGTATCCATGAAATTAAAAGACACTCACTCCTAGGAAGGAAAGTTATGACCAACCTAGATAGCATATTCAAAAGCAGAGACATTACTTTGCCAACAAAGGTTCATCTAGTCAAGGCTATGGTTTTTTCAGTGCTCATGTATGGATGTGAGAGTTGGACTGTGAAGAAAGCTGAGCACAGAAGAATTGATGTTTTTGAGCTGTGGTGTTGGAGAAGACTCTTGAGAGTCCCTTGGACTGCAAAGAGATCAAACCAGTCCATTCTGAAGGAAATCAGCCCTGGGTGTTCATTGGAAGGACTGATGCTAAAGCTGAAACTCCAATACTTTGGCCATCTCATGAGAAGAGTTGACTCATTGGAAAAGACTCTGATAGGGTCTGGAGGGATTGGGGGCAGGAGGAGAAGGGGACGACAGAGGATGAGATGGCTTGATGATATCACTGACTTGATGGACATGAGTTTGAGTGAACTCCGGTAGTTGGTGATGGACAGGGAGGCCTGGCATGCTGCAATTCACAGGGTCGCAAAGAGTCGGACCCGACTGAGTGAACTGAACTGAACTGAGGCTGATTTGGGTGGCTTCCCTGGTAGCTCAGACAGTAAAGAAACCGCCTACAATTCAAAAGACCTGGGTTCAGTTCCTGGGTTGGGAAGATCCCCTGGAGGAGGGCATGGCAACCCACTCCAGTATTCTTGCCTGGAAAATCTCATGAACAGAGGAATCTGGAAAGCTATAGTCCATGCAGTTGCAAAGAGTTGGAAAAGACTGAGCAGCTAACACTTTCAGGCTGGTTTTGGTAGCATACTAGTGCTGGTTGGCCCCATAAAATGAATTTTCAAAATGTTCTCTCCTGTTCTTTTCTTTCTTTCTTTTTTTTTTTAAATAAAATCATGTAAAATTGGTGTCAACTCAGTTAAATGTTTGGTAGAGTTTTTCAGTAGTGGTTTCTTTGGAGATTTTTCTTTCTGGGCTTCTTTAATTGTGAATTCATTTTTAAAATGGTCATAAGTCCATTTAAAGAATCTGTTTCAGTGTTTTTGCTGAAAACTGTAAAGTTGAGGACAAAATGAACTGTGTGTAAACACTGTACTGTAGTTAATTTGTTTCTTGCAACAGTATACGTTAAGTCTCAGGTTAGTAGATACCCAAATTGAATAAGTAGATAATTGGATAATGCATAGTGGGAGTCAAGTTTCTCATTGTTGATGAGAGAAGTAACTGATATGCAAGAGCAGAATCTAGAATGATCCATGGAGTAAGAAATTAGAGTTGGAGACAGCAGTATGAACTCATGTTTAAGCTTAATATAGATAGAAATGAATAGAGAAAGAAATAATTATAGATATGCGTGTATACATATGGGTGGGAACACAGACATTTTTTTTTTTTTAGCTCTGTCTACTGAGAAGGCCTAGAAGCAACAATACGTAGGTAGTAGCAAGCAAATCCAGGGTTTTTATCTTGGTTTCTAAAGACCATTTTCCAATTTAAAAGAACCAGGGATACATGTAGAAATAGCTGATTCTAGGGCAATGGTGTGTGTGCTAAGTTGCTTCAGTTGAGTCCAACTCTTTGCAAACCTATGGACTGTAGTCTGCCAGGCTTCCCTGTCCATGGGTATTCCCCAGGCAAGAATACTGGAGTGGGTTGCTATTTCCTGCTCCAGGAGATCTTCCTAACCCAGAGACTGAACCCACATCTCTTATGTCTCCTGCAGTGGCAGACGAGTTCTTTACCACTAGCACAACGTGGAAAGTCCAGGACTATAGTTCAGTTCAGTTCATTTCAGTCACTCAGTCGTGTGTGACTCTTTGCGACCTCATGAATCACAGCACATTAGGCCTCCCTGTCCATCACCAACTCCCAGAGTTCACCCGAACTCATGTCCATTGAGTCAGTGATGTATTCCAGCTATCTCATCCTCTGTCGTCCCCTTCTCCTCCTGCCCCCAGTCCCTCCCAGCATCAGAGTCTTTTCCAATGAGTCAACTCTTTGCATGAAGTGGCCAAAGTACTGGAGTTTCAGCTTTAGCATCAGTCCTTCCAATGTATACCCAGGACTGTTCTCCTTTAGGATGGACTGGTTGATCTCCTTGCAGTCCCAAGGACTCTCAAGAGTCTTCTCCAGCAACACAGTTCAAAAACATCAATTCTTCGGCACTCAGCTTTCTTCACAGTCCAACTCTTGCATCCATACATGACCATAGGAAAAACCATAGCCTTGACTAGATGGACCTTTATTGGCAAAGTAATATCTCTGCTTTTTAATATGCTATCTAGGTTGGTCATAACTTTCCTTCCAAGGAGTAAGTGGCTTTTAATTTCATGGCTGCAGTCACCATCTGCAGTGATTTTGGAGCCCCCAAAATAGTCAGCCACTGTTTCCACTGTCTCCCATCTATTTCCCATAAAGTGATGGGACCAGATACTATGATCTTAGTTTTCTGAATGTTGAGTTTTAAGCCAACTTTTCCACTCTCCTCTTTCACTTTCATCAAGAGGCTCCTTAGTTCTTCTTCACTTTCTGCCATAAGGATGGTGTCATCTGCATTCTGAGGTTATTGATATTTCTCCCAGCAATCTTGATTCCAGCTTGTGCTTCTTCCAGCCCAGCGTTTTTCATAGGGAAATACAAAACAAATCTAGAGTATCTGGTAGTACTAGAAAGTATGGAGACACATCAAAGGAGCACAAGAAAAATCTGGAAGAGTTTCCTATGGCCAGAGAGGGTACAATTTGAGTAACAGTATAAACAATGTAGTTTGGGTTATAACCCAAGTTGCAACATAAATATATGTGGGGAAGGAGAGAGGGAGGTATGGATTGGGAGTTTGGGATTAGTAGTCACAAACTATTACACTTGAATGGATAAATAAGTTCCTATTGTATAGCATGGAGAAGGCAATGGCAACCCACCTCAGTACTCTTGTGTGGAAAACCTCATGGACGGAGGAGCCTAGTAGGCTGCAGTCCATGAGGTTGCACAGAGTTGGACACGACTGAAGAGACTTAGCAGCAGCAGTACAGAGATTTATATTCAATATCCTGAGGAACACAGCCCTGCCCATCAAGGGAAAATTGGATTAAAAATTTACTGAGCATGGCCCTACCCATCAGAACAAGACCCAGTTTTCCCCACAGTCAGTCTCTCCCATCAGGAAGCTTCCATAAGCCTCTTATCCTTCTCCATTAGAGGGCAGACAGGATGAAAACCACAGTCACAGAAAACTAACTAAACTGATCACATGGACCACAGCCTTTTCTAACTCAGTGAAATTGTGATTATGTTGTGTAGGGCCATCCAAGACAGAGAGGTCATGGTGAAGAGGTCTCACAAAATGTGGCACACTGGAGAAGGGAATGGCAAACCACTTCAGTATTCTTGCCTTGAGAACCCCATTAACACTATAA
This sequence comes from Nanger dama, assembly GCA_917880005.1. Classification (NCBI taxonomy): domain Eukaryota; kingdom Metazoa; phylum Chordata; class Mammalia; order Artiodactyla; family Bovidae; genus Nanger; species Nanger dama. The sequence continues at coordinate 5,320,688 of CAKJTW010000088.1, forward strand.
AAGGCAAAAAGATAGGACACTGAAAGATGAGCTCCCCAGGTCAGTAGGAGCCCAATATGCTACCGGAGAAGAGTGGAAATATAACTCCAGAAAGAATCAAAAGATGGAACCAAAGCAAAAATAACACCCAGTTGTGGATGTGACTGGTGATGGAAGTAAAGTCCGATGCTGCAAAGAGCAGTATTGCATACGAATGTGGAATCTTTGGTCCATGAATCAAGGCAAATTGGAAGTGGTCAAACATGAGGTGGCAAGAGTGAACATCCACATTTTAGGAATCAGTGAACTAAAATGGACTGGAATGGGTGAATTTAACTCAGATGGCCATTATATCTACTACTGTGGGCAAGAATCCCTTAGAAGAAATGGAGTAGCCATCATAGTCAACAAAAGAGTCCAAAATGAAGAACTGGTATGCAATCTCAAAAACAAGAGAATGATTTCTGTTCATTTCCAAGGCAAACCATTCAATATCACAGTAATCCAAGTCTATGCCCTGACCATTAATGCTGAAGAAGCTGAAGTTGAATGATTCCATGAAAACCTACAAGACCTTCTAGAACTAACATCCCAAAAAAGATGTCCTTTTCATTATGGGGGACTGGAATGCAATAGTGAAAAATCAAGAGATACCTGGAGTAATGGACATATTTGGCCTGGGAACACAAAACTAAGCAGGTAAAGGCTAACAGAGTTTTGCCAAGAAAATGCACTGGTCATAGCAAACACCCTCAAAGACTCTACACATGGACAACACCAGATGGTCAATACTGAAATCAGATTGATTACATTCTTTGCAGCCAAAGACGGAGAAGCTCTACACTGTCAGCAAAAACAAGAGTGGAAGCTGACTGTGGCTCAGACCATGAACTCCTTATTGCCAAATTCAGAAAGAAACTGAAGAAAGTAGAGAAAACCACCAGATGATTCAAGTATGACATAAATCAAATCCCTTACAGTGGAAGTGACAAATAGATTATACAGTGGAAGTGACAAATAGATTCAACAGATTAGCTCTAACAGACAGAGTGCCAGAAGAATTATGAACAGAGGTTCATGACATTGTACAGGAGGCAGGGATCAAGACCATCCCCAAGAAAAAGAAATGGAAAAAGGAAAAATGGTTGTCTAGGAAGGCCTTACAAATAGCTGAGTAAAGAAAAGACGTGAAAGGCAAAGGAGAAAAGGAAAGATGCATCCATTTGAATGCAGAGAGCCAAAGATTAGCAAGGAGAGATGAGAAAGCCTTCCTCAGTGATCAATGCAAAGAAATAGAGGAAGAAAATAGAATGGGAAAGACTAGAGATCCCTTCAAGAAAATTAGAGATACCAGGGGAGCATTTCATGCAAAGATGGGCACAATAAAAGACAGGGATGGTATGGACCTAATGGAAGCAGAAGATGTTAAGAAGAGGTGGCAAGAATACACAAAGGAATTATACAAAAAAGATCTTCATGACCCAGATAACCATGATTGTATGATCACCAACCTAGAGCCAGACATCCTGGAATATAAAATCAAGTGGGCCTTAGGAAGCATCACTATGAACAAAGCTAGTGGAGGTGATGGAATTCCAGTTGAGCTATTTCAAATCCAAAATATGATGCTGTGAAAGTGCTGCAGTAAATATGCCAGCAAATTTGGAAAACTCAGCAGTGGCCACAGGACTGGAAAAGGTCAGTTTTCATTCCAGTTCCAAAGCAAGGCAATGCCAAAGAATGCTCAAACTACTGCACAATTGCACTCATCTCACATGCTAGCAAAGTAATGCTCAAAATTCTCCAAGCCAGGCTTCAATAGTATGTGAACTGTGAACTTCCAGATGTTCAAGCTGGATTTAGAAAAGGCAGAGGAATCAGAGTCAAATTGCCAACACCCTTGTATCATTGAAAAAAGCAAGAGTTCCAGAAAAACATCTTATTCTACTTTATTGATTACACCAAAGCCCTTGACCATGTGGATCACAACAAACTCTGGAAAATTCTTAAACAGATGAGAACACCAGACCACCTGACCTGCCTCTTGAGAAATCTGTAGGCAGGTCAGGAAGCAACAGTTAGAACTGGACATTGAACAACACACTGGTTTCAAATTGGGAAAGGAGTATGTCAAGGCTATATATTGTCATCCTGCTTATTTAACTTATATTCTGGGTACATAAAGAGAAACACTGGGTTGAATGAAGCACAAGCTGGAATATAGATTGCCAGGAGAAATATCAATAACCTCAGATATGTAGATGACACCACCCTTGTGGCAGAAAGTGAAGAACTGAAGAGCCTCTTGATGAAAGTGAAAGAGAGTGAAAAAGTTGGCTTAAAACTCAACATTCAGAAAACTAAGACCATGGCATCTGGTCCCATCACTTCATGGCAAATAGATGGGGAAACAATGGAAACAGTCAGACTTTATTTTGAGGGGCTCCAAAATCGTTGCAGATGGTGATTGCAGCCATGAAATTAAAAGACACTTGCTCCTGGGAAAAAAGTTATGACCAACCTCGGCAGCAGATTAAAAAGCAGAGACATTACATTGCCAACAAAGGTCCATCTAGTCAAAGCTATGGTTTTTCCAGGAGTCATTTATGGATATGAGAGTTTGACTATAAAGAAAGCTGAGCACTGAAAACTTGATGCTTTTTTTTTTAATACTTTATTCTACATTACAATACTGTATTTGTTTTGCCATACATTGACATGAATCAGCCACAGGTGTCCACGATCTCCCAATGCCAAAGCCCCCTCCCACCTCCCACCCCACATCCTCTCCCTGAATCATCCCGTGCAACAGCCCCATGCATCCTGCATCCTGTATTGAACATAGACTGGCGCTTCATTCTTACAAGATAGTATACATGTTTCAATGCCGTTCTCCCAAATCATCCCACCCTCTCCCTCTCCCTCAGAGTCCAAAAGTCCGTTCTATACCTCTGAGTCTCTTTTGTTGTCTCACATAGAGGGTCTTCATTACTATCCTTCTAAATTCCATATATATGTGTCAGTATACTGTATTGGTGTTTTTCTTTCTGACTTACTTCACTCTGTATAATCGGCTCCAATTTCATCCATCTCATTAGAACTGAGTCGAATTTATTCTTTTTAAGGGTTGAGTAGTACTCCATTGTGTATATGTACCACAGCTTTCTTATCCATTCATCTGCTGATGGACATCTAGGTTGTTTCCATGTCCTGGCTATTATAAACAGTGCTGCAATGAACATTGGGGTACATGTGTCTCTTTCAATTCTGGTTAACTTGATGCTTTTTGAACTGTGGTGTTGGAGAAGACTCTTGAGAGCCCCTTGGACTGCAAGGAGATCCAACTAGTGCATCCTAAATGAAATCAGTCCTGAATATTCTTTGGAAGGACTGATGCCAAATCTGAACCTCCAATACTTTCGTCACCTGATGTGAAGAACTGACTCATTTGAAAAGATCCTGATGCTTGGAAAGATTGAAGGCAGGAGGAGAAGGCGATGACAGAGGATGAGATGGTTGGATGACATCACCAACTGGATGGACATGAATTTGAATAAGCTCTGGGAGTCAGTGATGGACAGGGAAGCCTGGAGTGCTGCAGTCCATGGGGTCACAAAGAGTCTACACAAGTGAGTGACTGAACTGAAATCATAATGGAAAAGAGTGTGTTTGTGTGTGTGTGTGTATAACTGAGTAACTTTACTGTACGGAAGAAATTAACACAATACTGTAAATTAAGTATACTGAATTTAAAAAGAAAGAGAAAAATTATGTGCCTTTACTGATATAAATAGGCAATAGAATAAATAAATAAATGGTGAAGAAGAGACAAATCTTCCTTAGAAGAGTTCCAAATATTATTCTGTAGGTACTCTTTACTTTGGGAGGTGAGTAATTCTTCTGGGCTTCTCTGGTATGTCGGTGGTAAAGAATTCACCTGCCAATGCAGGAGACGCAGGTTTGATCCCCAGGTCAGGAAGGTTCCCTGATGTGGGAAATGACAACCTACTCCAGTATTCATGCCTGGGAAATCCCATGCACAGAGGAGCCTGGAGGGTTATAGTCCATAGGGTCGTAAAAGAGTCAGACATGACTTAACAACTAAACAGCAATGACAACAATACTTTTCTTTTACTCTCCCTCCACTATTGAGTGTGGTTTGGCCTTTCAGACTCCCTTCTAAAAGACAGAGTATGGAAAAGGGAAAAATGGTAACTTCATAGCTATGCTACCATAAGCAAGTGAAGTAGGCTAACATGACCAGTTATTAGTCATGTTGTTAAAATTATATCCTCGATGATATCCTATAATGATAAGAGGACTTCATGTGTATGAGTTTTGTCCTCCAAACCTATAATCCCAGTCTAATCATGGTGCAAACATGAGAAAAACCCAAATTCAGAGATGGTCTACATATCTGATCATTAATCTTTAAAACGTTGCTGTCGTAAATGTATTTTTTTAAAGTATCAGAGACCAGAGGAGACTAAGGAGACATGACAATTAAGTAAAACATAGTACCGTGGATTGGATTCTGTAACAGAGAAAGGACATTGGTGGGAGAATTAGTGCGATCTGAGTAAAAGGTAGAGTTTAGTTTAAAAAAATCACGACGGTACTAAGTCATAAAATATGCCCTTTATCAGCAATATGAATCATCCTTAACTTAGCCTCAATGAATTTTAATGTTATGAATCCTATTATTGAATATTTACAAATTAAAACTTTATTGTGAATGTTCTTAAAGAACTTTGTAAATCACAGTTATTAAACAAAAAGTACTGCAGTTTCTGTTGCTTCCTTAAAGAGAATATTTCCATTGTCTCCAAAGGAGAATATTCACCTTGCTCTCTACTTGGTGTCTTATCTATATTTCTCATTCTCTCTCACTGGGGGTGTTTTCTCATTTTATTTTCTTGTACTTCTAATTTTCTCTTTTTCCTGTTCTGTTTGCTTCTTTGGCCATTTTACTCTGCCTTATAACTTCATTTTATTTATTAGCTGGGTGAATTCTTCTAGAATTACATAAAGAGTGTTATCACCAAAGATTTTTCAGCCTCCCATTTGTTGCTGTGAATCCAGAATTACGTTATCAAGGACTGCTGAGCACAATCGATGTTATTATCTACAGAGAAAGCAAGGAGAAAACTTTGCAATCACATCACATTTCTTTACATTCTTGGCACTTACAAAGAATGCAAATAACTGTTTGAAAAATGGAGAAAAAATTTGCTATATACTCAAATTTATTTGCTAGCCACCTTCTAAAGGGACTAGATAAAAGGCCTGGGAGTAGAGGAAGCCTTTTTCTACTTGCCTATTGTCTGCTGTGATCTTCTTTGTCCTATTTTTTTCTTCTATGAAATAAACAGTGAGATGATTTTGACAAAACCCCTCTGTTTCTCAATTATACTATATAATGCAATACCTGGTAATCATGTTTCATCCTATGGTCTCTAGACTACTATTTATTGCTCCTTAGACATAGTCTTAGGTGACAGAAAGTACAATTTTTTTAACAAATTTAAAATTTCAATTCAATTGCAGTCTAAAAATATATAAAGAAACTTAATCTTTATCACCTGGATGACTGTCACTTACTTCATCACCAAGTACTGTTAAAGAATCCCAGGAACCAAAATTGTTTATGACTATACTCACAAGTAAAGGCCAAGTATATTAGTACCTGCTGCATGAAAGGCTTTTTACAGAGTTTCAAATGGAGAACTGAATTATCAAATAGCACTTAAAGTACAAGTCTCATTAAACAAAACGACTAAGAGCAATTTTAGTCAGGATTATTTCAAAATACCAATGCCACCACTGTGCAGTCTCCTTTTTTATGTAAGAAAAAGACAAAAAATAATATCTAGTAAACCTACAATAACTTATTCTTAACTTTTCAGTATTGGATTTTGGAGTACAGTATTCAGTACTGGATTTTGTTAAATTGACTATACCATCAAAGTAAAGAATTGGTGATTTAAATTTAGGTCAGTGTTAAATTGAAAAATTGCATTCGTAAAAATAGCAATGAGACATATGATGGCCCATCATTCTCAATATAAAATGGATTGATTAAGCAAAAATAATGAAATATTCAAATATATCTGCCTATTTTCATCAAAACCAACATCATCAATTTAGTTTTGGGGAAACATCCTTGATCATATGAAGTTTATATTTTTAGTTTTATGTATTTTGCTTGTATTTATAATCATTATTGTTTTATAAGGGAAAAAGCTTCTATTCAGCTTTATGGCTGCACATCTTTTAGAAACATTTCCAGGAGTGAAATGAAGACAGGGATGTGACAATGAGTATAAGATGCTTTAAGACACTGGCGAAATTAAAAATCACAGAGGTTAGAAAAGCCCAAGAGTGATATGATCAGTGATTTCTGGTGAGAGACAGTATTCAGAACTAGACAGAGAAGACTGAATTCAGCAGAGTAGGAAAGAAGAAACCAGTGACAGAAAACTAAACCATCATCACTTTCCCCTCTATATAATGGGGAAAGAGCCTGGCAAGGATAATGCTACAGAAGTGTGGACACAAAGTGATAGAGATGTGACCTAGGATAATGAGGAAAATAATGGAGAGCAACATTCCGAAATAAACTAAAATCTAACATAGTGATTGCACCATGAAACAACCTGGAATACAAACATAATTACTCTGATTTGATCTTCAGGTTTTTTCTTTTCCAAAGAGAAAGAGATGGTCATCCTGGAACTAAAGCAAGATCTAAAATACCAGGGATTTAGTGCTGGATCTATTACCTACTTATAGTCATTCATATAGTCTTTGTGGTCTCAGTTATCTTAAACAAAATGGATTAGCTGAAAGGCGGTTTTCAAATACCATTTCCTCCACCTCCCCCTCACTGGTGAAATGTTTTATTCTAAGATGGGCTGTACTGTGCTAAGTTGCATCCAATTCTTTGTGATGCTATGGACTGTAGTCCACCAGGCTCCTCTGTCCATGGGATTCTCCAGGCAAGAATATTAGAGTGGGTTGCCATGCTTTCCTCCAGAGGATCTTCCTGACTCAGGGATGGAAGCTGCGTCTCTTATGTCTCCTGCAATGGCATGTGGGTTCTTTACCACTAGTGCCATCTGGGAAGGCCTATTCTAAGATATCTGATATCTTACTTAAATCTCAAAAAGTTGAGAAAGGTAAAAACAGCCCAGAGTTTAATATATATATATATATATATATATATATATATATATATAAATTTTATTTATTTATTTTTGGCTGTGCCGGGGCTAGTTGCAGCAAGTGGGGGCTACTCACTAGTTGCAGTGCACAGGTTTCTCACTGTGGTGGCTTCTCTTGTTGCCAAGCATGGGCTCCAAGGCACACAGGCTTCAGTAGTTGCAGCACTGGGCTTCAGTGGTTGTGGCACACAGGCTTAGTTGTCCTTCAGCATGTGGAATTTTCCTGAACCAGGGGTTGGACCCGTGTCCTCTATGTTGGCAGACAGATTCTTAACTGATGGAACACCAGGGAAATCCAGTCCAGAGCCTTGTAAAAATTTTGGCATGTATCTACCATATGATCTAGCCATTCCACTCCAAGATTTTTAAGAAAAACAAAAGCAAGTGTCAATACAGAAACTAGTATAAGAATTTTATAGCAGTGTAGTTTGTAACAGCCAAAAACTAGTGACAACATATTTTCACCAACACATGAATAATGTTATGTCTATACAAAGGGATACTCTTTAGCAGTAAAAATAAATAAATAAATAAACAAAAGGAACTTTCTAGGGATACACACAATATGAGTGAATCTCAAAAGTACTATAAAAGTGAACAAAGCCCAACAAAAGAGAGTATGTATTGTATGATTCAATTTATAAAACTAGCAAATGCAAACTATTTTATGATCAAATTTGATCAGTGGTTGCTGTCAATGGATAGAGAGATGGGGATGGGAGAAATTACAAAGTGGCATCAGGAAACTTTGGGTTATGAATGTATTTACTATCTTGATTGTGGTGATGGTTTCAAGGATGCATATACATCAAATTTTATCAAATTTTACACATTGTTGCTGCTACTGCTACTGCTAAGTCGCTTCAGTCGTGTCCAACTCTGTGCAACCCCAGAGATAGCAGCCCACCAGGCTCTTCTGTCCCTGGGATTCTCCAGGCAAGAACACCGGAGTGGGTTGCCATTTCCTTCTCCAATGGATGAGAATGAAAAGTGAAAGTGAAGTTGCTCAGTCATGTCCAACTTTGCGATCCCATGGACTGCAGCCCACCAGGCTCCTTCATCCATGGGATTTTCCAAACAAGAGTACTAGAGTGGGGTGCCGTTGCCTTCTCCAATTTTACACATTAAGTATGTGTAATTTGTGTGTCCATTATAACTCAATAAAGCTGTTCTAAAGAAAAGAATACAGCAATCCTGACAGCTGACACCTGGAAGTTGGTCTAGTTGCTTCTATTTAGGGCATGGTGTTCCTTTGGGGGACAAAAGCAATATCACAGGATATCAAAATCAGATGAGGTCTCCCTCTTGACTGATAAAACAAAACAATAGAAAGATCAAAGCGATAGTCAGAGAAATTAACAGAGGCATTAGGCAAAGAATGACCAAACACCACCACATCACCTTCTAAGTTAAAATGAGTGACACTACTTCAATTAATACACTAGTCCCATTTTCCCCATCTTACATCTTCAGTTCAGTTCAGTTCCATTCCGTCGCTCTGTCCAACTGTTTGTGACCCCATGGACTGCAGCACGCCAGGCCTCCCTGTCCATCACCAACTCCCAGGGTTCACTCAAACTCATGTTCATTGATTCCGTGATGCCATCCAACCATCTTATCCTCTCTCAGCCCCTGCTCCTCCTGCTTTCAATGTTTCCTAGCATCAGGGTCTTTTCCAATGAATCAGTACTTCAAATTAGGTGGCCAAGTACTGGAGTTTCAGATTCAGCATCAGTCCTTCTGATGAATACTCAGGACTGGTTTCATTTAGGATGCACTGGTTGTATCTCCTTGCAGTCCAAGGGGCTCTCAAGAGTCTTCTCCAACACCACAGTTCAAAAGCATCAATTCATCAGTGCTCAGCTTTCTTTATAGTCCAGTTCTCACATCCATACATGACTACTGGAAAAACCATAGCTTTGACTAGACAGATCTTTGTTGGCAATGTAATGTCTCTGTTTTTTAATATGCTGTCTAGGTTGGTCATAACTTTTCTTCCAAGGAGCAAGCGTCTTTTAATTTCATGGCTGCAATCACCATCTGCAGCGATTTTGGAGTCCAGAAAAATAAAGTCTAACACTGTTTTCACTGTTTCCCCATCTATTTGCCATGAAGTGATGGGACCAGATGCCATGATCTTAGTTTCCTTAATGTTGAATTTTAAGCCAACTTTTTCACTCTCTTCTTTCACTTTCATCAAGAGGTTCTTTAGTTCTCCTTCACTTTCTGCTGTAAGGGTGGTGTCATCTGCATATCTGAGGTTATTGATATTTCTCCCGGCTATCTTGATTCCAGTTTGTGCTTCTTCCAGTCCAGTGTTTCTCATGATGTACTCTGCATAGAAGTTAAATAAGCAGGGTGACAATATATAGCCTTGACTTACTCCTTTCCCGATTTGGAACAACTCTCTTATCCCATGTCCAGTTCTAACTGTTGTTTCCTGACCTGCATACAGATTTTTCAAGAAGCAGATCAGATGGTCTAGTACTCCCATCTCTTGAAGAATTTTCCTGAGTTTGTTGTGGTCTACACAGTGAAAGGCTTTGGCATAGTCAATAAAACAGAAGTAGATATTTTTCTGAAACTCTCTTGGTTTTTCAATGATCCAGTGGATATTGGCAATTTGATCTCTGTTTCCTCTGCCTTTTCTAAATCCAGCTTGAACATCTGGAAGTTTACATACTATTGAAACCTGGCTTGGAGAATTTTGAGCATTACTTTGCTAGCATGTGAGATGAATGCAGTTGTGTGGTAGTTTGAGCATTCTTTGGCATTGCCCTTCTTTGGGATTGGAATGAAAACTGACTTTTTCCAGTCCTGTGGCCACTGCTGAGCTTTCCAAATTTGATGGCATACTGAGTGCAATACTTCCACAGCATCATATTTTAAGATTTGAAATAGCTCAACTGGAATTTCGTCACTTCTACTAGCTTTGTTCATAGTGATGCTTCCTAAGGCCCACGTGACTTCGCATTCCAAGATGTCTAGCTCTAGGTGAGTGATCACACTATCATGGTCATCTGAGTCTTGAAGATCTTTTTGTGTAGTTCTTCTGTGTACTCTTGCCTCCTCTTCTTAATATCTTTTGCTTCTGTTAGATGCATACCATTTCTGTCCTTTATTGTGTCCATCTTTGCATGAAATGTTCCCTTGGTAGCTCTAATTTTCTTGAAGAGATCTCTATACTTTCCCATTCTATTGTTTTCCTCTATTTCTTTGCAGTGATCTCTGAGGAAGTTTTCTTATCTCTCCTTGCTGTTCTTTGGATGTCTGCATTCAAATGGGTGTATCTTTCTTTTTCCCCTTTGCCTTTCACTTCTCTTCTATTCACAGCTATTTGTAAGGCCTCCCCAGACAACCATTTTTCATTTTTGCATTTCATTTCCTTGGGGATGGTCTTTATCCCTGCCTCCTGTACAATGTGATGAACCTGCATCCATAGTTCTTCTGGCACTCTATCAGATCTAATCGGTTGACTCTATCTGTCACTTCCACTGTATAATCATAAGAGATTTGATTTAGGTCATATTTGAATCATCTAGTGGTTTTCTCTACTTTCTTCAATTTCAGTCTGAATTTGGCAATAAGGAGTTCATGATCTGTGCCACTCTTACCTCTTAGGTGAAAATAAATGCATAGTAGTTGGCCATTTAATGTGAAGAACTGACTCATTTGAAAACTCCCTAATGCTGGGAAAGATTGAAGGCGGGAGAAGGGTTGACACGACAGAGGATGAGATGGTGTGATGGCATCAACGACTCAACAGACATGAGTTTGAGTAAACTCTGGGAGTTGGTGATGGGCAGGGAGGCCTGGTGTGATGCATTCCATGGGGTCAGTAGCAAAGAGTCGGACACGACTGAGCAACTGTACTGAACTGAACTGAGTCAGTTTTCAAATTACTGCAGATTCCTGACAGCAGTGAATTCAAAACAGATCCTTGCCTCCTGAACCTTCCCACCCACAAAACAAACAATACACACATAAAACTAACACAACACGAAGTTCTATAATAAGCAATCCCCTTCCCTTACCAGTTTCCTCTTTCAGAGACTCTCCATTGTTTCTGCATGGTGTACAGTCTCCCTTGCTGCAATAATAATAAAACTAACTTCTTTGACTGAAAAGGTTCTTGATGATCTTTGGCTGGTGGAGATAACATAGAAAAACTTGAAAGGAGAGTTCTCTGAACTGTTACGGGATGTAGGAAAACTCTCTCTCTCTTGTCCTCCATTCTACCTCTCCCTGAGGACCTTCTAGTCTGGAAGCCACTGACGCAGATAATCAGGAAACTTTTGGAATGGTGACGGATGTATTTACTATCTTGATTGTGGTCATGTTTCAAGGATGTATCAATGTCAAAATTGATCAAATTTGACACACTAAGAACTACTACAATCCATATTTTCATGTTGATGGTGAATAATCTCAGTCCCTGGATAAATCATAGCCTTTATGCAGCTTTTTAATTGAGACAGTCTCTCGAAAAGACCGAAATGTTCGTTTTAACATCACTATTGTGTCTGAGAACGTGAGCAACACAGAATGGAGAGGCACTTATTTATTCAGATAACTCATTTTGAAATCTGTTTAATAGTTGCATATTTTCTCCAGTGCTCTCAATTTCCCTCTACACTTGGTCTGTGGCACTGGGGAGAGGAATTCCTTTTTGCTGACTTAAAAGAGATTGATCCATGAATGTGCTTTCCTTAGCTTCCTGCTGATAAATGCTTTTCCCCTGCTATTTTCCTGAGTTATTTCTGTCCCTGGATTCTCATTTTGAATCAGACAGGGAACTGAGGTGAAGAACAGACGTGAACATTTGGGATGTTATCCACAATGCACTGGCCAATGATGGAAGCCTGTGATGGGGCAAAGAAAACTTGATTCATGAGAGTTATTTTTAGAACTCTAACTCTAGCAAAATATCAAATTTCCTGTTTTGAAAAGCAAGAGTATGTATGTATAAACTTCTTTTTCTATCCTACTAAGATCCTTAAAGGAGAAGGAAATGCCAACCCACTCCAGTACCCTTGCCTGGAAAATCCCATGGACAGAGGAGCCAGGTGGGCTTCAGTGCATGGGGTCGCAAAGAATCAGACATGACTGAGCGACTTCACTCACTTCATACTTTATCACTGGAGAAGGAAATGGCAACCCACTCCAGTATTCTTGCCTGGAGAAACCAATGGACAGAGGAACCTGGCAGGCCATGGTCCGTGGGGTCACAGAGAGTTGGACATGACTGAAGCATAGGCAAGATCTTTAAAAACTTTACTATCTGCCATCTAACCTATATTGTCACTTTACAAAGTTTTAGAAGGAATGCTTACATCATCTTTTGTTGTTTAATATATATAATAGGTGGCACAATGATAGAAACCTAAGACTAAAAGAATATTGAAGTTATAAAAGTGAATTTTGGTTTGTGACTGTACTCTTTGATTTTAGGAAAAATGGGGTGGGCAGAGGGGGAAGCAAAAGTGGTAAGAGCAGAAGGAAGAAACCATCTTCCTGTATTATATTCACCCATCCAAACATGGCAGTTTTGAAATCACAGCCTATATTTTGGATTGGGACTCAACTGGGAAGAGATAAGCAGGGAGCAAAATTTAGAGTCTGGCAATGGAAAACAGTGAAGCAAGCATCCAGCAGAGAAGGAAAGTTTAAACTTTACATTCTGCTAGGGACTTTCAAGAAAATGTGCTCTTCCATAGTTTTTAATCTTTTTAAAGACCTTTCACATTCATCCTCTCCCTGGAAGTCTACAAAACTCCAGGCAGGTAAGTAAGACTGCTAAAACTATAAAATCCGAGTATAGATAGAACTTCCCTGATAGCTCAATTGATGAAGAATCTGCCTGCAATACAGGAGACCCCGGTTCAATTCCTAGGTTGGAAAGATCTGCTGGAGAAGGAGTAGGATACCTACTCCAGTATGCTTGGACTTTCCTTGTGGCTCAGCTGGTAAAGAATCCAGCTGCAATGTGGTTGACCTGGGTTCAACCCCTGGGTTGGGAAGAGCTCCTGGAGAAGGGAAAGGCTACCCACTCCAGTATTCTGGCCTGGAGAATTTCATGGATGGTATAATCCATGGGGTTGCAAAGAGTCAGACATGTCTGAGAGACTTTCACTTTATAGATAGAACTTGAGGCCTGTAGTCAGGGGCTAAGATAGTCATCTTAGCTAAGCCATTTGCCAGATACTAACTTTAGATAATTTATGAGACCTCTCTAAACCTTAACATATTAATGTATTTCTGAAAAATAGTACCTAAGTACCTACTTCAAATGAAGCCTGTGAAGATTACATAAGACAATGAATGGGAAGCTCTTAGCACAGGCCCTGCCACACTGTAGGCAGTGTATAAAGATTAGCTACCTTAGGACTTCCCTGGTGGCTCAGACAGTAAGGTGTCTGCCTACAATCTGGGAGACCCAGGTTCAATCCCTGGGTCAGGAAGATCCCCTGGAGAAGGAAATGACAACCCACTCCAGTACTCTTGCCTGGAGAATCCCATGGATGGAGGATCCTGGCAGGCTACAGTTCGTGGGGTCGCAAAGAGTAAGACATGACTGAGTGACTTCACTTTCAATACCTCTACTACTGTTACTATTTACTGGAAAGGACTGTAATTATGCTTTAGCACTGAGAATTATTTTTATTTATATCAAAGTAGTACACATACCTTAACAAGTGAAATACTACTCAAAGTTTATAATTAAACATTAATCACATTCCTTCCCCATGTTATTCTCTTTCCCCAGAAGGAGCAACTCAATTCCTCTAGATTTTTTTTTTTTTTTAGTATTCATCTTCATATTTTAAAATAACATACCATGGCGCTATTTATTCATTTTCAAACATCACACATTAATTTCTTGTGATAAGAAATCAGAATTTTGTATTTTTATACTTTTGTGTTCCTCCCTATTCTTCTAACAGTTATATCACATTTTTGACAAATTGAATATTCAGGATTTATATTATCATAATTCAATAGGTATTATACAGAGTTAGGCCATTTGTATGTGATAATTATCTTTCCTTTCTTGTACACCTTTGTTTTTCCTGGAAATTAGTATAATTACCACATTTGCTCATTTGCTTAGTTTCTTATTTTCCTATCAGCAATTATTTCCCACTTACCAATAAAGCTGTGAAATTCCTCTCAATTGAAATATATCAGTTCATTTCTCTAAAGGGGTAGTGGGAAGAGAAATTCACTTGGATACCTCCATCTTCTTTCTGTTTAAATTTGAATGTGTGATTTTCAAGCATATTTTACTGCTATCATCTTAGAAGTCCCTCTCTACATAATCATGGGAATTTCCTTTTTCTTTGTCTAGTTAGTTCCTTTGGTATTTGGACACCAAATACCAAAGGATTATTTTTTCTCCTTTTTAGTTTATTCCCTTGTTTGGTTTAGGCACCCCATCTAGGAATTTTCCTGGCCAGATGCACAGGAGCCATTTTGGAGACCTTCAATGTCCAAGATGTTGTTGATTTTCATCTTTAATTTTGATTGGTAATTTGAATGGAACTCCAACTTAGAAATCATTTCCCCTCAGAATTTAGAGAAAATTGCTCAAAGACTCTTAGCTTCTACTTTTACTCTTAAGAAATGTAATCCAAGTCTTTTATATTGGCATACAAATTATTCTTACTTTTTCTCTGAAAGTTTAAAGATAGTTTTGTGGCCATGTTATTATGAAATTTAATAATATCTTACTAGTTATGAAGTGAAAAGTGAAAGTCCCTCACTCGTGGACTATACAGTCCATGGAATTCTCCAGGCAAGAACACTGGACTGGGTAGCTTTTCCCTTCTCCAGGGGATCTTCCTAACCCAGGGACTGAACCCAGGACTCCCATGCTGCAGGCGGATTCTTTACCAGCTGAATCATAAGAGAAGCCCTTTTACAATTTACCAATTTATAGTTTACTAATTATAAATAAATAATTATATATAAATATAATAACATTTTATAACAGGTATTTTTCCAACTGAAGTATTTTAATATTGTAAATTTCCCTCCAAAGTACAGCTTTAGCTGTATCCCATACATCTTTGTACATTTGTATTTTCATATTCACTGAATTCAAAATATTTTCTGATTTTTCCTGAGACTTACTCTTTGACCCACATATTATTTAGATGCTAAGTTGCTTCAGTCGTGTCCGATTCTGTGAGACCCCATAGATGGCAGCCCACCATGCTCCCCCATCCCTGGGATTCTCCAAGCAAGAACATTGGAGTGGGTTGCCATTTCCTTCCCCAATGCATGAAAATGAAAAGTGAAAGTCAAGTCGCTCAGTCATGTCCGACTCTTCGCAACCCCATGTACTGCAGCCCACCAGGCTCCTCCATCCATGGGATTTTCCAGGCAAGGGTACTGGAGTGGGGTGCCATTGCCTTCTCTGACAGATTATTTAGAAGTGAAAGTGAAGGTGGCTCAGTAGTGTCTGACTCTTGCAACACCATAGACTACACAGTTCATGGAATTCTCCAGGTCACAATACTGGATTGGGTAGACTTTCCCTGCTGCAGAGGATCTTCCCAACCCAGGGATCAAACCCAGGTCTCCCGCATCGCAAGCAGATTCTTTACCAGCTGAGCCACCAGGGAAGCCCATATGTTGTTTAATTTCCAAACATTTGGAGATATTCTTGTTAGCTTTCTATTATTAACCTTCAGCATTTTTTTTCTAAAAAAGAAAAATTGTAATTCTCACAAACCACATATTCTCTGTCAAAGAACTATTCAAGGCAGCTAAATTTTATTCACAAAATCCCTTAGTGGCAATTCCATTCTTGAAGTAGATGGAGTTCCCCTTGTCAATTTGTGTTGCACATTTTGCCATAGAGAGCATGACTTCTTCCTTATCTTACATAAAAACTCATTGAGTGGACACACATTATGGACAAAGGCCACACTTGGTAGGATTTAAATTCTTTTATATTTGTTAAGGCTTATTGACTGGTAAAAGCCTCTTGATGAAAGTGAAAGAAGAGAGTGAAAAAGTTGGCTTAAAGGTCAACACTCAGAAAACGAAGATCATGGCATCTGGTCCCATCACTTCATGGGAAATAGATGGGGAAACAGTGGAAACAGTGTCAGACTTTATTTTGGGGGGCTCCAAAATCACTGCAGATGTTAACTGCAGCCATGAAATTAAAAGACGCTTACTCCTTGGAAGGAAAGTTATGACCAACCTAGACAGCATATTAAAAAACAGAGATATGACTTTGCCAACAAAGGTCCATCCATTCAAGGCTACGGTTTTTCCAGTGGTCAACTATGGATGTGAGAGTTGGACTGTGAAGAAAGCTGAGAACTGAAAAATTGATGCTTTTGAACTGTGGTGTTGGAGAAGACTCTTGAGAGTCCCTTGGACTGCAAGAAGATCCAAACAGTCCATCCTGGGGAGATCAGTCCTGGGTGTTCATTGGAATGACTGATGTTGGAGCTGAAACTCCAATACTTTGGCCACCTCATGGAAGAGATAACTCATTTGAAAAGACCCTGATGCTGGGAAAAATTGAAGGCAGGAGAAGAAGGGGACAACAGAGGATGAGATGGTTGATTGGCATCACTGACTCAATGGACTCCTGGGTTTGAGTGAACTCTGGGAGTTGGTGATGGACAGGGAGGCCTGAGGTGCTGCAGTTCATGGGGTCACAAAGAGTCGGACACAACTGAGCGACTGAACTGAACTGAACTGAAAGTTTATTTTATGCCCCAAAATATGATTCGTCTTGGTGAGTATTCCATGTGCACTTGAAATACATGTATATTATTTTTTGTTGGGTGAGATGTTCTTTAAATGCCAGTTCAGTCCAACTCTTACATCCATACCTGACCACTGGAAAAACCATAGCCTTGACTAGATGGACCTTTGTTGTCAAAGTAATGTCCCTGCTTTTAAATATGCTGTCTAGGTTGGTCGTAACTTTCCTTCCAAAGAGTAAGCGTCTTTTAATTTCATGGCTGCAATCACCATCTACAGTGGTTTTGGAGCCCAGAAAAATAAAGTCAGCCGCTGTTTCCCCATCTATTTGCTATGGAGTGATGAGACTGGATACCATGTTAGATCCAGTCAATTAATGGCTTTGTCAGTATCTTTGTTGATTTTCTATTTACTACTTCTGTCACTAAAAATAATGTTAAATGTTTCACCTATAATTGTGTTTTGTTTTTTGCTTCTGTATATTTTTGCTTCATCTATTTGGCAGTTTTAAAGTGACTACATGCTTAGGATTTTGTCCTCTTTGCAAATCTACACTTTTATCAACTTATAATATCTCTTTCTGTGCTAAAGCCTACTTTGATATTAATATAGCCACTCCAGTTTTTATAAACTGGCATTTGCAAAGATCTATCTTTCTTTTTCCCTTAATTTTTAACCTACTATATTGTTATATTTGAAATGAGCTTCTTGTAAACAGCATATGGATTATTTCTTCAAATATCATTTCAAAATTATCTTTGAATGAATACGTTTAAATTATTTCAGTTCAGTTCAGTTCAGTTGCTCAGTCACGTCTGACTCTTTGTGACCCCATGAATCGCAGCACACCAGGCCTCCCTGTCCATCACTAACTCCCAAAGTTCACTCAGACTCACGTCCATCGAGTCAGTGATGCCATCCAGCCATCTCATCCTCAGTCGTCCCCTTCTCCTCCTGCCTCCAATCCCTCCCAGCATCAAAGTCTTTTCCAGTGAGTCAACTCTTCACATCAGGTGGCCAAAGTACTGGAGTTTCAGCTTTAGCATCATTCCGTCCAAAGAAATCCCAGGGTTGATCTCCTTCAGAATGGCCTGGTTGGATCTCCTTGCAGTCCAAGGGACTCTCGAGAGTCTTCTCCAACACCACAGTTCAAAATCATCAATTCTTCAGTTCTCAGCTTTCTTCACAGTCCAACTCTCACATCCATACATGAACACTGGAAAAACCATAGCCTTGGATTCAGGTCTACCGTTGTTTATTTTTCTTATTTGCTTCCTCTGGTTCTTCTTTTCCTGCCTTTTTCAAAAGTTATTTAACCAATTTTTTTATTTATTTATTCATTTTTTGGTCATGTCAAATGCCTTGCAGGATTTTAGTTCCCAACCAGTGAAAGTGTCATGTCCTAACCACTGGACTGCTGGGGAATTCCCATATTTAACCAATTTTTAGTATTTTGTTGCAATTTATGTGTTGTGATTTTGACTACATATCTTTGTATAATGTATTTAGTGGTTGGTCTAGAGACTATAATATACATACTTAACTTTCCCAGTCTAGTTAGAATCAATGTTTTACAACTTTTATATGAATATAGAAACCTTACTTCTGTATAGGTCATTTTATCTTCTCCTTGCATTCTGTAGTCTATATATTACACACTGTATATATGGACAACTTTATCAGACAATGACATAGTTTTTGCTTAAAATCATTAAACGTGTTTTAAAGAACTCAAACAAGTAGTCTTCTATATTAATCCAAATATTTATCATTACTTTCCATCATTCTTGATGATTCAAGTTTCCTTTCATTCTGTCTGTAGAATTTTCTTTAGAAATTATTTCAGGATAGATCTCTACAGATTCTAATTTCCTCCATCTGAGAATGTCTTAATTTCACTTTCATTTTATAGATTTTTTTTTTTTTTTTTTTTTTACTGGATGTAAAATTCTGGAATGGCAGCTATTTATGTCAGTGCTTGAGAATGTTGTACCACTTTTTGCTTCAGTGGTTTCAGGTGAGAAATCCTCAGTTACTTGCGTTATTATTCTCCTATAAGGAATGTGTCCTTTTCTTCTGACTGCTTTGAAGATTTTTTTCATTGTCTTTAGTTGTCATCACTTTTATTATGGTGTGTTTGGGCATGGATTTCTTTAATTTTATCCTATTTTAGGGCCACTCAGCTTCTTAAATGTTTGATCTTTGGCGTTTTTAGTCATCATGTAGTTCAATAATTATTTTCAACATTTTTTCTTCCCCTCTGGGGCTGCAATGACATGAAAGTTAGCTCTTTTTTTTATTGTTCCACAGTTGCTGGGAGAAATATCAATAACCTCAGATAGGCAGATGACACCACCCTTATGGCAGAAAGTGAAGAGGAACTCAAAAGCCTCTTGATGAAAGTAAAGAGGAGAGTGAAAGAGTTGGCCTAAAGCTCAACATTCAGAAAATGAAGACCATGGCATCCAGTCTCATCACTCCATGGGAAATAGATGGAGCAACAGTGGAAACAGTGTCAGACTTTATTTTGGGGGCTCCAAAATCACTGCAGATGATGACTGCAGCCACGAAACTAAAAGATGCTTAGTCCTTGGAAGAAAAGTTATGACCAACCTAGATAGCATATTCAAAAGCAGAGACATTACTTTGCCAACTAAGGTCTGTCTAGTCAAGGCTATGGTTTTCCCAGTAGTCATGTATGGATGTGAGAGTTGGACTGTGAAGAAAGCTGAGAACTGAAGAATTGATGCTTTTGAACTGTGGTGTTGGAGAAGACTCTTGAGAGTCCCTTGGACTGCAAGGAGATCCAACCAGGCCATTCTGAAGGAGATCAACCCTGGGGTTTCTTTGGAAGGAATGATGCTAAAGCTGAAACTTCAATATTTTGGCCACCTCATGAGAAGTGTTAACTCATTGGAAAAGACTCTGATAGGGTCTGGAGGGATTGGGGGCAGAAAGAGAAGGGGACGACCGAAGATGAGATGGCTGGATGGCATCACTGACTTGATGGACGTGAGTCTAAGTGAACTCCGGGAGATGGTGATGGACAGGGAGGCCTGGTGTGCTGCGATTCATGGGGTTGCAAAGAGTCAGACATGACTGAGCGACTGAACTGAACTGAACAGTTTCTGTGGTTCTTTTTATTTTATTTTTTTCTGTATTTTTCTTCTTTTACTGTCTAGGTAATTTTTAATGATTTACCTTCAAGTTCACTGACTGTTCTGTCATGTCCATTTCATTATCGCCTATCTATTATCATTTCTATTCCATTACTGATTTTTGCTTCAGTTTATATTTTTTCATTCTAAAATTTCCATTTTGTTATGTATATCTTCTCTCTTTGTTGACACTTTCTGTTTTAACTTTTGTTTTAAGAAAGCCCATGATTGCTCATTCAAGCATTTTTAAAATGAATTCTTTAACATCTTTATCAGATCATTCCAATATCTTTGCCATCTCAATATTGACATCTGTTAATTATCTTCTCCCATGTGAGTTGAGATTTTAATCATTCTTTATATGATGTATAATTTTGGAATATATCCTGATCAGTTTAAATATTAGATCATGAACTGAGTCTTATCTATGCTCTATACAGAATATATGTAATTGTTTTAGCAGGCACTTGACCTGCTTAAATCCAAGGTGCAACCTCTAACACATCTTCTGTGGACTCTGGTCTCAAAGTCAGCTCAGTTTTCAAAGACTTTACAGTGGTATTGAGATCTGTCCTTCATGTGCATCACCCAGTGGTCAGTCTGGGAACTGGGTAGAAGTCTACCTGTTAACACAGTTCTCAATAT
The DNA here is from genome assembly GCA_917880005.1 of Nanger dama. NCBI lineage: Eukaryota > Metazoa > Chordata > Mammalia > Artiodactyla > Bovidae > Nanger > Nanger dama. The sequence continues at coordinate 5,341,422 of CAKJTW010000088.1, forward strand.
TTTTTCTGTAGTAAGTATAATGACATCTATTTGTGAGGGGTGAATGAGATTTAAATTCACAAACAGTTTTATAAGATTGCTTCAATATCTTGGGAAATATAAGTTGCCTGATGTGATCTTGAAGTTGAGTGACAGAGAGGCTAGGGCATGGATGTTTTAAATGTTGTTAATAAATACATTAACTAAAAAATGAGCCAGCAAATTACATGAAAATAGAGTTCACAAAAGAGTGAAAACATAACTTAAAAGTAAATGAATAGATGTTCAACCTCACAAGTCATAGAACATGTATATTAACAGCACAATGAGATATCATTTCCCTGCAACATTACTGGAAAAAAATGAAAAGACTGGTACTAATGTAGAATAATGGAAACTAGTTGAGGTGTTATTATACCATCATTTGTAGGCAATAACTCAGTAATATCTACTAAAGTTGAAAATGAAGACACATTATAGTGCAGCATATGCATGCTTAGGTATTTGCCCTGGGGAGGTTATAGCTCACATATAAAAGACAAGTGTTTTTAGCAGAAGTTTTTATAATAAGCAAAAGTGAGAAGCAACCTAAATGCCCATAGAAAAAACAAAATTTGTTCTATATATGCAATGGATTATTATACACCAGTAAGGATTAATTCAAACTGCGAGTATCAATATGAAAGAATAAGACAAATAAAATATGAATGAGAAAGGAGAATTACAGAAGCATAAATATGACATGTATTCCCATAAAATATTTTTATAAAGTTTAAAAATATATAAGCAATACTGTATATTACTTACATAATTGTTAATATAGATTTATAATTTCTTATATATGTATATGTATAGAAAAAGAAAGTTTTATATATATATATGTTTGTGAGTGCATATATAAATCTATTCATCAACTGTATTAATAATGTTTAATTTGGTAGTTTTATGGTGGGTCCATTGTTATTGGTTTTATCACCATTTGTACATTAAAAAAATTAAAGCAAAAGTGAAGACATTGAAGTTTGCATGTATCTTTTGCATTTCAGTTAATCCATTTATCATCATAAGGATACAGACCAGCCCAAACAGCTCCCAGACATCTTTTACTCATGCTCCTCTTCCCCTTCTTTCCACCATGTGCACTGCAGGCATTTATACTTGCATACCAGGTATTATTCAAATATATCTTACATCTTACCACATTTCTACGTTTTCTAAGATTTTCCTCTCTGTCTGGAATGTTCTTCCTTACACATATACCAGAATATTCTTTTGTTAAAGACATATACCTCAGTCCTACTACAAGAAACTGTTCGCAACACAGTGGTGATTAGCAGCCACCTTGTACCACCTTTCTAAAGTCAATTGTCGCATTTTCAGAAAACTTTGAGCCAATTGACATCACACTGGTAGCTTGAAACTGGCCATGGTGAAAATATTTATACATGGAAACTGGCAATTGGTACAGATCAGTGCTTTTATCCCGAGGTTCAGTTGTTAAACATCTACCAGTATACCACTGCCAACTTGTCTTGATGGAATTTATTCCTCCTCCTCCTCCTCCTATTCTCTCTTGGTAGTCTCTAGGACTCATTACTGTCTGTGGCAAGGAAGCCCTCATTATTGTCTACCTTGTGTTTTTAATGAATGCATCTGTCTTTCCTGTGTCACTGTTCACTACTCTAGGGCAGAGAGGTGGTCCCATTCACCCTTATATCTCCCAGAATATTTAGCAGAGTCTCTTAAATATGACAGTTATCCAATAATTTTGATGATTGAATGCAATAAAGGATTCAAATTTCTCCCTTATCCAGCCAGGAGTGAACTGGGGAGGTACACTGATCCCATAGGACGTGAGGCAAGTCATATGGTAATGAACAGAATTAGTGAATATACTTACCAAAAAAAAAATCAATTTTAAAAGTTAACAGTTTATAATATTTCCACACTTACACTTTTCTTTAATTCTAATAATTGTTGAATTGCAACTATCAGGGGAACATATTTTTATTCTTACAAAATGTACTTTTCTACTTGTACTGATCAAATATAAGACTTGGATTCTTTTTAATTTCATTCATACAGTTTGAAACAGCAAAAATTGTTAAGCATTTTACAAAGTTCCCTGATAAAAATAAAACTTAAAAAAAAACCCCTAAAACTAAATACATATAATTGAGGAAGCTTGAGAATACAAACATGTGAAATCACTTTCTTACACAGAAGTATAGCAGTCTACATGCCTTAAAAAAAAAAAAAAGAACCGTCCCACTAAATATAACTTCAAACCCAGTTACAGAAAACATTTAATTATTTGTAATTTATCAATGGGCCTTCAAATTAGTAGTCATCACTCAGAGCTGAAAATTAAATTAAGGCAAAAACTCAGAGAGGTGAAGGAACCATTAATCTATCTTTGATCTTGAGACCATTTGCCAAACCAGGTGAATTTGTGCTTATGATGTCCTAGCCTCATAGGCATAAAGGATAGGATACAAAGCTCTGAGCCTACCCAGAGCAAAGGGTCTAGTAGGAAAGCACTCATATGCCTACATACATGTTTATTGCTAGAACCCAACTAACTATGCCTTCAAAATAAGAGTGAATTAGACACCTTTTCCCACAAGGAGACTAAAGGAAAATGCTTATATTAAAATTTGGTAATGAATGGAAGGGGGAAATCTCCCTTGAGAATACATGTAACAGCAAATTATTCCTCATGTAGATTGCAGCTAGAATTGACACAATCTGGATGACTTGATAAAACCTAAGGAGATTTAGTTAAAGTGGTCCCCAGCTAACCGTGCCCTAGGTGTTTAACAGAAATAAATGCAAATCTCCTTTGAATAAACTGAGTTTCAGCATTACCTCAAAGAATTCTCTTAAATCAAGTTTCTTAAAATAGGATCTCACAGTCAAAAGGAGTAAAACATCAAAAGTGTAAAACATCTTTAAGTGCAAAGCAGCAAAAACAATAGAGAATCATTCACAGAATAATGCAGGTGTTGAGTTAGAAACACCATCAATTTTCTAAATAGGTTAGATACTTCTAAAGATATGAGTAGTTAAAATACATATAAAGAACATAAAACTATGCAAATAGAAAGATTTGAAAAAAATTAAAGCATCTTAAAGTGACAGAAATATGACTGAAAAAATTTTTAAAACAATAAATGGATATAACAGCATATTATAAATAACTGATAAGAAAAATATAAAGTACAATAATATTTGATGAAAGTATTAAATCTCACTAAAATGAAAAGAAGAAACTGAAAATCTGAACCTCTCTATAATCATTAAATATTTTATATCAGTAGCTAAAATGTTTACCACAACTTTTGGTCAAGGTTAAATTCCTTTTGAGGTTAACTTCAAATACACATAGAATATGTTGTGTTTTTTTTTTTTTTTTTTAATTTACCATAAAGTGGAATATAAAGCAAGTATCAGTAAGGTCCAAAAAATTTTATAGACTATCTTTTTCTGACCTCAAAACAATTAAGTTATAAAGATAATTTTAAAAATTCAAGTGTTATAGAATTAAGAAATACACTACTAAGTATTGCACAGATCAAAGAAGAAATGATATTAAAAATTAGAAAACATTTATATACTGAACTATAATGACATAATTTTATATAAAATTATGTGGAATGCAGTTAGTCATAGCAGAACATACAGGAAGAGTTTACACCTTAAATATTAAAAGTAATCTACAGATGCCATGACATTCCAATCAAATGCCAATATGACTTCTTTTAGAAACTTGATAAACTTATTCTAAAATACTTATATCGAAAAATACCTGTTGTCAAAGACCCTGATGCTGGTCAAGATTGAAGGTAAAGGAGAAGGGGATGACAGAGGATGAGATGTTTAAATAGCATCACCAACTCAGTGGACATGAATTTGAACAAATGCTGGGGAGATAATAGAGGACAGAGGAGCCTGGCATGCTGTAGTTCATCTGGTCACGACTTAGAGTCAGACACGACTTAGCAACTAAACAACAACAGCAACAGCATTCACAAGGTTAAAGTGACATAGAGAAATGAGCATTCATTCAGCTATAATTTTTGTTTTTGTTTCCTGAATCATAGAGCTGCTGCTGCTGCTGCTAAGTCACTTCAGTCGTGTCCAACTCTGTGCGACCCCAGAGACGGCAGCCCACCAGGCTCCCCGTCTCTGGGATTCTCCAGGCAAGGACACTGGAGTGGGTCATAGAGCAATAGATAGCAACTAGAAATTGGCATGTAACTAAGGTTCTACAGCTTTGAAAGAGAAAGTGCTGGAGGCCTAAAAAGAGAACAGCATTTTTTTGTTGTAAATTTATGAACTATTGACATGATTCTCAAGCAGTAGCTTTTCACTCATTACAGTAGTACTTTCTTATTGGTACTGAATTTCCCACTTTTTCTTGTAATTGAACACAACTTAATGTGCTACTGAAAAATGTTGAGAAAGAAAGCAATTTGCCTGAATGTTGACAGTATTAAAATCAAGAAGAAAAATAGGAATATATAGATTTGGATTTGAATAATTAGTATTTACAAATCTCCTTCTCCATTTTTGTACTATGCATTGATATGAAATTCAATTCTGTATGGCTAAAAGTGGCTGTAGAGAGAAAAAAAATATGCATGTTAAATTCATTCCAAATATTGAGACAGAGTAGTATTACCTCTGCCAAACTGAGGTATAATTTGAAGGTTTAGGTTGTTAAATATTAACACATTCTTAAAGTACATATTGAATTATAACATATTCTCTATTTGGATTCTGAATCAATATTGACAATTTCCAGCATGTAATATGTTTACCAATACTCAGAAAAATAAAAAATAAACTAATGTAAATAAAAACAAATGAATCAGCCACAGGTGTACACGATCTCCCAATGCTGAAGCCCCCTCCCACCTCCCACCCCATATCATCTCTCTGGATCATTCCGTGCACCAGCCCCAAGCTGTGGCTGATTCATGTCAATGTATGGCAAAACCAATACAGTATTGTAATGTAGAATAAAGTATTAAAAATATATATAAATAAAAAAATAAATACCATTAAAGTTACTGACATTTACCCTCTAATTTTGAAAATTTGATATAGAAATATATATATAATTGTAATTATGTTAAGACTGTAATGTAATGTAATACATGTAATGCATGTAATTAAACATACATATTTCTAAAATTAAAATAAATAAATAAAGTTTGCCTTACAACTCAAAACAAACAAACAAGCAAACAAATGGATGTTATTTTAAGTGACAGTTCTCCTACAAGGAGTGGGGGAGTGGAATGGGGCGGTGTTTAATGGGAGTAAATATGCAAAGAATGCTCCCTCTAAGAGGCATCTATTGGAAATCAAAAGTCTCCAAATTCAATTATAGATTTAATTAGGTTGTATAGCTATAGCAACTGAAGCCCTTGTCAGAAATATTCAATGACTGGCTGTATAATCACCCACTTCTGCCTAACAGGGAATAGAGAGGGAAAAAATTATTATTTTTGAAAAAACAAGGAAGAAAGAAAAAGAACATGGGTTAGTCTCAATGAAATGATGTTATATTTATCCATGATTCAAGGTAATATCCCTTCGAAGAGCCTCAATCCCAGGCTGCTTAGAACAGAGAGAGAGCAGTGCTGGCTCTGGAGCCTTGCCATATCCATTTGTGGTGATTCCATCATAAGCTGTCTCTGTCACTCATGGCAGAAGGTTCTATGCCACTGGTATGAGTCTGCGTAGCACCCCATCGACACCACTTGTAAACAATGGGAGCAAAATAAAAGACACTAGTTGCACTTCAAGAAAAAAAGATAACTAAGATTGTTTGGTTTTCCTAATAATTCTTTCCTTTACAGCTTCCTTAAAAGTTATGAACTGGACTTCCCTGGTGGCTCAATGGCTAACAATCTGCCTTGCAATGCAGTGGATACAAGTTTGATTCTTAGCTGGGGAACTAAGAGCCCACATCCTTGTTGTTGTTTTTCAGTTGCTAAGTTATGCCCACATGTCGAGGGTCAACTGAGCTCCTCTGCCTCAACTAAGATCCAGTGCAGCCAAATAAATAATTTTTTTTAAAAGACACTTTCTTTAAAAAGTTATGAACTAAGAAAATGCAAATGACACTGTTGCTGCTGCTGCTAAGTTGCTTCAGTTGTGTCCGACTCTGTGAGACCCCAGAGATGGCAGCCCACCAGGTTCCCCTGTCCCTGGGATTCTCCAGGCAAGAACACTGGAGTGGGTTGCCATTTCCTTCTCCAATGCATGAAAGTAAAAAGTGAAAATGAAGTCGCTCAGTCGTGTCCGACTCTCAGCAACCCCATGGACTGCAGCCCACCAGGCTCCTCTGTCCATGGGATTTTCCAGGCAAGAGTACTGGAGTGAATGACACTATTAGGAAAGGAGATAATTATTCCACTTCCTGATTTGGAGGTAGCCTTTGTTCTCATGTTGTTATTATTGCTGTTCAGTCACTAAATTGTGTCTGACTTTTTGTGACCCCATGGACTACAGCATGCCAGTCTCCTCTGTCCTTCACCATCTCTCAGAGTTTGCGCAAACTTATTTCCTTTGAGTGGGTGATGCCATCCAACCATCTCCTCCTCTATCACCTCCTTCCCCTTATCTCCTCAATTTTTCCCAGCATCAGGGTCTTTTCCAATGAGTCTTCACCTCAGGTGACTAAAGTAATGGAGTTTCATCTTCAGCATCAATCCTTCTAATGAATATTCAGAGTTGATTTCTTTTAGGATTGACTGATTTGATATCCTTGCTGTCCAAGTCAAAAGTCTTCTCCAGCACAATTTGAAAGCATCAGTTCTTTGGCACTCAGCCTTTTTGTGGTCCAGCTCTCACATTTATACATGACTACTGGAAAAATCATAGCTTTGACTAGATGGGTCTTTGTCAGCAAAGTGATGTCTCTGCTTTTTAACACATTGTCTAGTATTGTCACAGCTTTTTTGCCAAGGAGCAATGTAATCCCATTAAATTCTCATAGCCACGTTTTACAGTATCTGTTATCATCCCCATTTTACAGATGGAAAATGTGGGGAGATCAACAGACTCATTCAAGATCATCCAGCGTGCACTTAGCTGAGCTACAACCAGGCATCTGCCTCAAGTCTCAAAAGGAGAGAGAAACAGACTCATTCGAAATCATCCAGCATGCAATTAGCTGAACTACAACCAGGCATCTGCCCCAAGTCTCAAAAGGAGAGAGAAACCGACTCATTCGAGATCATCCAGCATGCAATTAGCTGAGCTACAACCAGGCATCTGCCCCAAGTCTCAAAAGGAGAGAGAAACCAGCATGAAAATATCAAACTGGGCCCTATCAGACATAGATAGTACTATTTCCTCAGCTTCAGATGCTATTGATAGTGGTAACATGTCATGTAATAACATTGGTTGATATTTACTGTGTTTTTACTGGGTATTGTCAAGCTTTGGGCTCAGTGAACTATAAACACTATCTCATTTTATTCTTAAAAGAATCCTGCAAGATAGGCAAGTTATCAACATTGTGTAAGTGATATAAAAATTTCAGAGAGAATAAATGGCTTAAGGGAAGCCATCTGCTTTTGGACAGGAGTAGGAGTGGTTGTAACCTATGCCTTGAACTTGCATTTGTACTGTTCACATGTTTTTACTTTGATTGTTCATTTCAGAAGCATCAAAATATCAAAGTTTTCCAAAGGTGTTTCTCTTCATTCACACTTTACATTAGACCTAGGAAACATATATTTTTGCTGTTCCAATATTCTTTTTTTCATGGAGTCACTTTTGGAGACTGCTGCAAAACTTTCCTCACTCCTTGGTACTGCCACTAGGCTTCAAGTATTCTAGTCTTTCAAACACTATAGCTTAAAGTGCCTTCAATGCATGCATAAATTTGAGGGAAATGAGAATGGTTTTTCCATAGCCTTGTTTCTTGTTTTAATTATCTAGAGCTGCATAAAAATCACCCTAAACTTAGTTGTATTAAAAAAAAAAAACTTTGTTATTGTTATTTTTATTAATAGTATTAGTAGCAGTATTTTTCACAGTTCTAGGGATTTCCTGGGCTCAGCTAGGTGGCTATCACTTGGGGTATTTCTTGCAGTTACAGTCAGCTGGAGCTGAAGTTATCTGGAAGATTTCCTTACTCAGATGTCTGCCCCTTGATGTTGGCTGTTGGCTGAGACTTCACTTGGGGCTGTCAGCCAAAGGTGTACATGTTGTATCTCTGTGTGGCCTGAACTTTCTTACACCACAGCACCTGGGTTCTAAGAGCAAAGGTCCCAAGAGAAGGAGAGAGCCAGATGAAAGCCTTTTAGGATAGTCTGGAAAAGTTACATCGCATCAGTTTTATTGCATTGCATTCCTGTTCTTAGTCGCTCAGGCATGTCTGATTGCAACCCTATGGACTGTAGCCCACCAGGCTCTTCTGTCCATGGGAATTCTTCAGGCAAGACTACTGGAGTGGGTTGCCATGCCCTCCCAGGGATCGACCCAGGTCTCATTGCAGGCAGAATCTTTACCGACTGAGCCACCAGCATTGTATTAACTCGAAGCAAATCATTCAGGCTAATCCATATTCAGGGAGAGGAAACTGGACTCCACCTCTTAATGAAGGAGTGTCAAATAATTTGCAAATATGATTTACAACCACTACTCCTCTCTCACTAATGCAGACAGGAAATCCTGTCATGATCTGATCAGGGTTCTAAAGGATAAAGGAGAATATATGCCAGGAAAGGAAACAACTCTGTGTGCAATGATTGTTCATTAGAGTACTCAAAGGTAGTTTACAGTCTGACCAAGATTGTTCTTCTGACCTTTACATGAGAATAGCTGTTTCCCTCTGTCCCTAAGCCTGGCTACCAAAGTTATCAATTGGCCAATGTCGCCATCTTTCCTGGAGAGTGCCCTTTTGTCAGTCACCACTTTTCTCTCATTACTGTACTATGTAACTCTAGCTATCCACCGGAACTGGCACAAGGCCCACTTTCCTGGTGTACTTCCCTGAAATCTTAGAATTCAAAAGGATGCAAGGTTTGTGTAATTCCAACTTTAGTCTTGAGATGCTCATGTCCAATGGGGCTCAGAATATCTTATGTTCATGATATTTTGTTTCCTTTCTGCTTAAATTGTCCCTTGAGGCAATTTATAATTGTTACACATGTATTTTAAATTGTTGAGCAATGTATAATATGCACAACATATTGAACAAATATTCAACAAAATCACCACAACAAGGTCATCACAGGTCTAAGTGACATGACCGAGTTCTGAGACCAGTGGAATATGGGCAGAGTGATGCAGGCTACTTCCAGGCCTGGCCTTAAAACTCCCCAGCTGAACTTCCCAGGTGGTCCAGTGGCTAAGACTTCATGTTTCCACTGCAGAAGACACAGGTTAAATCCCTGACTAGTGAAGTGCCACATGCCACCAAGATACAGTCAAAAAAAAACAAAAAACAAAACTTTCTATATATCCCACTTTCTTTCCCTTCTGTGGAATTTTTGCAGACCAAATATTGAATATAAAGGAATTATAATTATAAGGAAGCATTAAAAGATGGAAGGAACCTAGGTTTATGGATGATCATGGCTTCAGCAATATGTGAACTGTGAACTCCCTGATGTTCAAGCTGGTTTTAGAAAAGACAGAGGAACCAGAGATCAAATTGCCAACATCTGCTGGATCATGGAAAAAGCAAGAGAGTTCCATAAAAACATCTATTTCTGCTTTATTGACTATGCCAAAGCCTTTGACTGTGTGGATCACAATAAATTGTGGAAAATTCTTCAAGAGATGGGAACACCAGACCACCTAACCTGCCTCTTGAGAAATCTGTATGCAGGGCAGGAAGCAACAGTTAGAACTGGACATGGAACAACAGACTGGTTCCAAATAGGAAAAGGAGTATGTCAAGGCTGTATACTGTCACCTTGTTTATTTAACTTATATGCAGAGTATATCATGAGAAATGCTGGACTAGAAGAAACACAAGCTGCAAGCAAGATTGCTGGGAGAAATATCAATAACCTCAGATATGCAGATGACACCACCCTTATGGCAGAAAGTGAAGAAGAACTAAAGAGCCTCTTGATGAAAGTGAAAGAGAAAAGCGAAGGAGAGGGTGGGATGATTTGGGAGAATGACACTGAAACTTGTATACTATCATATAAGAAACGAAGCGCCAGTCTATGTTCAATACAGGATACAGGATGCTTGGGGCTGGTGTACGGGATGATCTGGGGAGACTGTGTGGGGTGGGAGGTGGGAGGGGGCTTCGGCATTGGGAGATCGTGTACACATGTGGCTGATTCATGTCAATGTATGGCAAAACCAATACAGTATTGTAAAGTAGAATAAAGTATAAAAAATTTTTTTGAAATTAAAAAAAAAAAAGCTCAACATTCAGAAAATGAAGATCATGGCATCTGGTCCCATTACTTCATGGGAAATAGATGGAGAAACAGTGGAAACAGTGTCAGACTTTATTTTGGGGGGCTCCAAAATCACTGCAGATGGTGATTGCAGCCATGAAATTAAAAGACGCTTACTCCTTGGAAGAAAAGTTATGACCGACCTAGACAGTATATTCAAAAGCAGAGACATTACTTTGCCGACTAAGGTCCATCTAGTCAAGGCTATGGTTTTTCCTTTGGTCATGTATGGATGTGAGTGTTGGACTGTGAAGAAGGCTGAGCACCAAAGAACTGATGCTTTTGAACTGTGGTGTTGGAGAAGACGCTTGAGAGTCCCTTGGACTGCAAGGAGATCCAACCAGTCCATTCTGAAGGAGATCAACCTTGGGATTTCTTTTAAATTAAAAAAATAAAGCTCAACATTCAGAAAATGAAGATCATGGCATCCGGTCCCATTACTTCATGGGAAATAGATGGAGAAACAGTGGAAACAGTGTCAGACTTTATTTTTGGGGGCTCCAAAATCACTGCAGATGGTGAGTGCAGCCATGAAATTAAAAGACGCTTACTGCTTGGAAGAAAAGTTATGACCAACCTAGATAGTATATTCAAAAGCAGAGACATTACTTTGCCGACTAAGGTCCGTCTAGTCAAGGCTATGGTTTTTCCAGTGGTCATGTATGTATTTCTTTTTTTCCAATGTTTATTTTTATTCTTCTGAGGAGAAAAAAACAAATGTTAACAAGAGATTCCAACCAGAAATAATTCATCACTATTTGTATTTGATGAGGCACAAAATCACTGGAAGTTTGACCTTGCAATGATGGATGCTTGTGTCAATTACAAAGCATAGACTATCCATGGGCTCCTAATGTAGAGTCTACTCATCCCCTTCCCATTAATTGACTCCTGGAAATCAGTAAGCTTAAATTCCATCATTCCTATAAAAGTTTTGAACTCTAGCTTAGTTCTGGAGATTTGGTTACTATGTGGTAAAGAATCAATTGTACACAAAGAGAGGTCTGATCTTTACCCTCATCTCCTAGGAGGTGATCTCTGAGCTCTTGGAATGTCTTGGCTGATAAGAGTGTCTATGTTTACCTTGAGAACCTTGAGTCACACTAGATAGTCTGACAAGGTGACCTGTGGAAGAAACTTGGGGCCTATAGTATCACCCTGACCTCTAGAGAGGTTGTAGACTAAAGACTAGCCACATTTCAGGAGTCAGTTGTGTTTCTGTGACTCAGTTCCAATAACCCTGGACAACAAGGCTCAGGTGTTACACAATTTTGCCAGGAAAAATTAATCCTATTTATGTCTCCACTGGAAGATAGCACCTGAAAGCTTCACACTTGGAACCTTCCTAGACTTTCCCCATGTATCTCTCCCCTTGGCTGGTTTTAATCTGTATCTTTTGACTGTAATATACTGCAACCAGGTGGGCTTCCCTGGCAACTCAACGGTAAAGGGAAGGCAAAGGGAATGCGGAACGGGCAGTGTAAGAAGGCAGCTAAAAATACTAGCTGTGACCATGTGATTAGTGATAGAAACAGGGACTGTAAATGTCGTGACTATTTCCTCCTTATTTTGTTATGAATAAGTTTGTGTGTGTTGTTTTTGTTTAGTTGCTAAGTTATGTCCAACTCTGACCCCATAGCCTGTAGCCCACCAGGCTCCTCTGTCCAACGGATTTCCCAGGCAAGAATACTGGAGTGGGTTGCCATTTCCTTCTCCATGGGATCTTCCCGACCCAGGGATTGAACCCGCATCTCCCACATTGCAGGCAGATTCTGGCCAGCTACAGTTTATAGAGTAGCAGAAGAGTTGAACACAACTGAGAAACTAGACAACAACTTCAGTCAGGAGCACAGCAGCTTTCAGTGAGTTCTTTGAGTTCCTCTATTAAATTATTCAAGCTGAGAGTGTTCTTAGCGACCTCAATCATGAAATTGGTATCAGAGGGTGGTCTTGGGAGGTCCCCAAACTTGCAGTTGGTGTCAGAAGTGCCAGTGGTTCTGGGTACCCCAGACTCTACAAACACCATGCCAGATGTTTCCAGAATGAGCATTTCTAATCTCATATACTGAACCATAAACGGGAACAATTACTGGCAAACCTTGATCAACTACAATATCACTTCCTAGGATATTGCATCTCTAAAAATTGCTTTCTCTGTCTGCCACTAACTCTTTATAGCAGAATACCCACAGTCTTACAAAAACATATCATAAAACTAGTTTTCAGGTAAAATAACGACTCAAAGTTTTTTCACAATGGTTTTCACCTTGTAATTGGGGATAGATTCCTGCAAAGAACAATGGCCTCAGGATACAATTAAATTATACTTAATTGTGCAGCCAGAGACAAATGTATTGTGATAGCTGTTAGCTAATGGCATCTCATTTGCTCTCCTATACTTTCTCTATTGAAATACTCATAAAAAAGCCATGGAGAGGAATGTTAAGTTGTAACAATACTGGAAATTAATAACTCCCATACCCTAGGAGGAATTTCTATTAAACAAAAAGAAACCAGTTTGAAAAAAATTAATGTGTTAGTCAAGTATAAGTCAAGAAAACAGAAACATCCCTAGGTTTTTCCAAAAGGGAGATCTAAAAAGAGAATTGGTTACACAGTTGATAGAAAAACAGAGAAGCAAAATACAGCAGAGTGAAACAACTTAGAAGTTGGCAAGAGCAAGAAGTTCCTAGGAAGAGATCATCAGGTGAAGGCTGGAATCAAGAAAGGATCTGTAAGGTGAAAGTGGATGGAACTGTCTGTTGAAAGCTGGAGTCTTGAAGGGGCTGGAGTCATGAAGGGGTCACAGTCCCTGCCAGAGGCAATACCTGAAGCAGAAAGTGAGGGGGAGAGAAATACTTCAACTTCTTATTTCCTGCTATATTTCAATCTTCCAAAAGTGTCTCTCTTTCACAGAACCTAACCAGAAGCCACCTGACAGGGAAGTGTGGGGAAGCCAGCCTGTAAGGAAAGGTGTGCTCCCCAAAATATAGTGCAGAGCAAAAGAAGATGAACACTAGCGCTCAAAGGAAATAGGGAGAAAAAAAAAAAGCCTACTGGAGGCTCAGGCACAAGCTAAATTGTGGGTTTAAAAACTAAAAGATAAAAGACAAAGAAAAAAATATCTGCCAATTACCAGGAGGTATCTAACACAATGGACTTTCCTGATGGCTCAGATGGTAAAGAATCCACCTCAGATCCCTGAGTTGGGAAAATCACTTGAAGAAGGGAATGGGTACCCCCTCTAGTTTTCTTGCCTGGGAAATCCCATGGACAGAAGACCTGACAGGCTACAGACCATGGGGTCACAAAGGGTTGGACACAACTGAGCAACGAATACTTTTGCTTTCATTTTTCTCCATCACCCCATCTCAGAGACATGAAACCAACCCAGCCAGGAAAACAAGATAACAGCCCATATGGCATGCTTACAAATTGGCCAGGGATGTTCCATCCCCTATAGTTGCTTCAAAAACAAATCTTTTGAAGACTTCAAGTTCGTAGAACTGAAACGTTCAGTTCAGTTCAGTTGCTCAGTCGTGTCTGACTCTTTGTGACCCCATGGACTGCAGCACATCAAGCCTCTCGGTCCATCACCAACCCCCAGAGTTTACTCAAACTCAAATACATTGAGTCAGTGATGTCATCAAACCATCAAATCCTCTGTCGTCCCCACTTCCTCTTGCCTTCAATCTTTCCCAGCATCAAGGTCTTTTCAAATGAGTCACTCTTCACATCAGGTGGTACTAGAGTTTCAGTTTTAGCATCATTCCCTCCAAAGAAATCCCAGGGCTGATCTCCTTCAGAATGGACTGGTTGGATCTCCTTTCAGTCCAGGGGACTCTCAAGAGTCTTCTCCAACACCACAGTTCAAAAGCATCAATTTTAAAGCGGTTGGCTTCCTTTATGGTACAACTCTCACATCCATACATGACTACTGGAAAAACAATAGCCTTGACTAGACGAACCTTTGTTGGCAAATAATGTCTATGCTTTTGAAGATGCTTATCTAGGTTGGTCATGACTTTTTCCAAGGAGTAAATGTCTTTTAATTTCATGGCTGCAATCACTGTCTGCAGTGATTTTGGAGCTCCCAAAAATAAAGTCCACCACTGTTTTCAATGTTTCTCCATCTATTTGCCAAGAAGTAATGGGACCAGATGCCATGATCTTAGATTTCTGAATGTTGAGCTTTAAACCAGCTTTTTCACTCTCCTCTATCACTTTCATCAAGAGGCTTTTTAGTTCCTCTTCAATTTCTGCCATAGGGTGGTGTCATCTGCATATCTGAGGTTACTGATATTTTTCCCAGCAATCTTGATTCCACTTGTGCTTCTTCCAGCCCAGTGTTTCTCATGGTGTACTCTGCATATAAGTTAAATAAGCAGGGTGACAATATACAGCCTTGATGCACTCCTTTTCCTATTTGGAACCAGTCTGTTGTTCCATGTCCAGTTCTAACTGTTGCTTCTTGACCTGCATACAGATTTCTCAGGAGGCAAGTCAGGTGGTCTGATATTCCCATCTCTTTCAGAATTTTCCACGGTTTGTTGTGATCCACACAGTCAAAGGCTTTGGCATAGTCAATAAAGCAGAAATAGATGTTTTTTCTGGAACTCACTTGCTTTTTGATGATCCAGTGGATGTTGGCAGTTTGATCTCTGGTTCCTCTCCCTTTTCTAAAACCAGCTTGAACATCTGGAAGTTCACGATTCACATACTGTTGAAGCTTGGTTTGGAGAATTTTGAACATTACTTTGCTAGCGTATGAGATGAGTGCAACTGTGTGGTAGTTTGAACATTCTTTGGCATTGCCTTTCTTTGGGATTGGAATGAAAACTTACCTTTTCCAGTCCTGTGGCCACTGCTGAGTTTTCCAAATTTGCTGGCATATTGAGTGTAGCACTTTCACAGTATCATCTTTTAGTATTTGAAATAGCTTAACTGGAATTCCATCACCTCCACTAGTTTTGTTCATTGTGATGCTTCCTAAAGCCCACTTGACTTCACATTCCATGATGTCTGGCTCTAGATGAGTGATCACATCATCATGATTATCTGGGTCATGAAGATCTTTCTTTGTACAGTTATTCTGTGTATTCTTGCCACCCCTTCTTAATATCTTCTGCTTCTGTTAGGCCCAGACCATTTCTGTCCTTTATCAAGCACATCTTTGCATGAAATGTTCCCTTGGTATCTCTAATTTTCTTGAAGAGATCTCTAGTCTCTCCTGTTCTGTTGTTTTCCTCTATTTCTTTGCACTGATCACTGAGAAAAGTTTTATCTCTCCTTGCTATTCTTCGGAACTTTGCATTCAAATGGGTATATGTTTCCTTTTCTCCTTTGCTTTTGGATTCTGTTCTTTTCACAGCTATTTGTAAGGCCTCCTCAGACAGCCATATTCCTTTTTGCATTTCTTTTTCTTGGGGATAGTTTTGATCCCCGTCTCCTGCACAGTGTCACTAACTCCCATCTGTAGTTCTTCAGGCACTCTGTCTATCAGATCTAACCCCTTGAATCTGTTTTTCACTTTCACTTTTTAATCATAAGGGATTTTATTTCAGTCATGCCTGTACGGTCTAGTGGTTTTCCCTAGTTTCTTCAATTTAAGTCTGAATTTGGCAATAAGGAGTTCATGATCTGAGCCACAGTCAGCTCCCTGTCTTGTTTTTGCTGACTGTATAGAGTTCTCCATCTTTGGCTGCAAAGAATATAATCAATCTGATTTCAGTGTTGACCATCTGGTGATGTCCATGTGTAGAGTCTTCTCTTGTGTTGTTGGAAGAGGGTGTTTGCTATGACCAGTGCATTCTCTTGGCAGAACTCTATTAGCATTTGCCCTGCTTCATTATGTACACCAAGGACAAATTTGCCTGTTACTCCAGGTGTTTCTTGACTTCCTACTTTTCCATTCCAGTACCCTATAATGAAAAGGACATATTTTGGGGGTGCTCATTCTAGAAGGTCTTGTAGGTCTTCATAGAACTGTTCAACTTCAGCTTCTTCAGCATTATTGGTCAGGGCATAGACTTGGATTACTGTGATATTGAATGGCTTGCCTTAGAAATGAGGAGAGATCATTCTGTCATATTTGAGATTGCATCCAAGTACTGCATTTCAGACTCTTTTGTTGACTATGATGGCTACTCCATTTCTTCTAAGGGATTCTTGCCCACAGTAGTAGATATAATGGGCATCTGAGTTAAATTCACCCAGTCCAGTCCATTTTAGTTCACTGATTCCTAAAATGTCAATGTTCACTTTTGCCACCTCCTGTTTGACCTCTTCCCATTTGCCTTGATACATGGATCTAACATTCCAGATTCCTACGCAATATTAATCTTTACAGCATTAGACTTTGCTTCCATCACCAGTCACATCCACAACTGAGTGTTGGTTTTGCTTTGGCTCCATCTCTTCATTCTTTCTGGAGTTATTTCTCCACTGATCTCCAGTACCATATTGGGTTCCTACCGACCTGGAGAGTTCATCTTTCAGTGTCCTATCTTTTTGTCTTTTCATAGTGTTCACGGGGTTCTTAAGGCAGGAATATTGAAGTGGTTTGCCATTCCCTTTCCAGTGAGCCACATTTTGTCAGAACTCTCCACAATGACCTGTCTGTCTTGGGTGGCCCTACATGGCATGGCTCATAGTTTCATTGAGTTAGGCAAGGCTGTGTTCCATGTGATTAGATTGGTTAGTTTTCTGTGATTGTGCTTTTCATTCTGTCTGCCCTCTGATGAAGAAGGGTAAGAGCCTGATGGAAGCTTCCTGATAGGATAGACTGACTGAAGGGGATACTGGGTCTTGTTCTGATGGGCAGGACCATGCTCAGTAAATCATTAATTCAATTTTCTGTTGATGATCAGGACTGTATTCCCTCCCTGCTATTTACCTGGGGCCAAACTATGGTGGAGGTGATGAAGATAATGGTGACCTCCCTCAAAAGATTCCATGCATGTACTGCTACAGTCCATGCCCCCAACCCTGCAGCAGGCAACCACCAACCCACGCCTTTGCTGGAGACTCCCAAACTCCTACAGGCAAGTCTGGGACAATCTCCTGTGGGATCACTGTTCCTTCCTTCTGGGTCCTAGTGCACAAGGTTCTGTTGTGCCCTCCAAGAGTTTATTTCCAAGTCCTGTGTAAGTTCTGGCAGCTCTGTGGTGGGGTTAATGGTGACCTCCTTCAAGAGGACATATGTCATACCCACATCCAGAGCCCCAGTCCTGGCAGCAGACCACTGTTAACCTATACTTCCACAGGAGATGCTCAAACACAGTTCTTTCTTAGTCTCTGTAGAGTCCCTGGGTCCTGGTGCATATGAGGTTTTTTGAGCCCTCTGAGCATCTCTAGCAGGAATGGGGTTTGATTCTAAATGCAAATTCGCCCCTCTTATCATCTTACTGGGGTTTCTCTGCTCCTGACCTTGGATGTGTGGTATCGCCTCTCAGCCACTTGCTGCTCCAGCAACGTGCATAGCAGTGCTCAAATGCCAAGATGGTGGTAAAGTGCCTGCTAAAATCTTAAGCTGGAAGAGATGTAGCAGGGCTCTGTATGCTAGAATCTCTGAGATTTTAGGCAATATTTTAGTGAAATAAATAGCTAAATAAATTCATATGTACATAAAAAGAACCACAGAACCCTAGAAGGCTTCTGCTTATTGGGAATTAATTAGTCTCCATCACGTAAATTCACAGGGATGGGGGGGTGTGTGTGTGTGTGTGTGTGTGTGTGCTCAGTCATGTTCAACTCTTTGTGATCCCCATGGAATTCTCCAAGCAAGAATATTGGAGTGGGTTTCTGTTTCCTACTATAAGGTATATTCCAGAGCCAGGGATCAAACTCAAGTCTCTTGCATCTCCTGCATTGGCAGGCAGATTATTTCCCACTGAGTTACCTGGACAAATACACAGGAGCAGGAGAAAATTCTTTCTTATTAGCAGAGGCACAATGGATTAATGGTTGTTGGACTATAGATGTTTGGTTAGGAGTTATATACATCAATTGTCATTCAGCTAAATATCACAAAAGGGAATGATCTTAGCACTTGATTGGACAGTGAGAGAGGATAAGGAGAATCTACATTGAGCCTGAATTGAACATTATCACTTCATGACAAGTGAAAAAAATGATTCCTGACAAAAAATTTTGAGAATATCAGAAAACAGGAAAATTTACTTCAAGGTGCAGGAGATGACCATACTTCCTTAAACCTATGCTACACGTTACAAAGACAGTTTATGGAAAGAAAACATTGGCTGTTCTCAAAGAATTTTTTTTTTTTTAAATCATATAGATTGTAACAAGGAGAACAAAAAAGTGAGATGGTAGGATCAGTGGCTGAAATGACAAAGGACTAAATAAGACAGGCTCAAATGAAGAGGGAAGTAGCTGAGAGGGAAAAAGACACCAAGAGTTGTATCTTTAGAAAAATGCATGATAAAATTTTAATTCACAGTGCAATCAGGAAAGAAAACTTTTAGCCCTGCAGAAAAGCAAATCAGTGATGAAGAACACCGATTTTGAGACAGGTCTGAGACCAGGAACCTTTGCTGCAGTGTTGCAATGCTTACACCTGGACATACCTCTCCTCCAGCAACAAAACAAAAGAAATTATAAATTGACTAAAAAAAAAAAAAATGTGTGCATGCACAGTTGGGGCAAATGCTAGACCAAAAGCTATAGAGACAAAAAACCCATTTGTCACTTCTGAAGAACCAGGAGCAAACAAATGATGTTGGGAACAAAAGCAGGTATGTCCCCACCAATGCATTCAATACCACAAAAGGGTGAGTTAAACACCTAAGCCACCCTTCCAGCTGGACCCCTGGACACACCGCTACCCTTACCCCAGATAAGGAAGTACCCTCCCCCTCCATCTTAGGGAGCAAGCAAGCAAACTTGTTACTTGGTTTAGCTCCCTCCTGTAAACAGTGATGCAAGAGCCCTGATAAAGCCTTGACTGACTTTCTTGTCTGGCCTCTAGTCAATTTCTATTCATTGGGGAAGGCCAAGAAGCCTGGTAAGTACCAGTTTGAAAAGGATTCACTGAAGATGAGGAATAAAATAGGCAGAAAATGATTCCAAAGAAAGAGAAGAAGATCAAGAACAAGAAGACAAGAGCACGGAGACTTAGTTTCCTGAAGAAAGCCAGTATTCCTAAGAAGAAACAAAGGAAATAATGCAGTAATTGGTGGTAAAACAGAAGAAAATGACCTTCAGTTCTTGAGTACAAAGTATGATTAATGAATATGCACTAATATCTGACATACTCTGGTGCAAGTTTTGAATTTGGAGCAAAGAATAAAAATGTGCTTGGGCAGACAAAACAGGTTATCTAGAAAAGAATAAGAATCTAACCAGCTTCATATTTTCACCGCACCATTAACTTCCAGAAAGCAAGTAACAGTATCCATGTAACTTCATGTGGAAAGAATCTGGGAGTTAAAAATGCTATTTCATATGACTTTGCTATGGTAATAGGTCCTGTAGCTCTCTCACTTTGAGACAGAAATATTCATTCTATCAACTGCTGAGAGTGCTGACCGCTGAGACCTCATAGCTACATCTCTCTCTAGGAATTGTCTTCAGCAGGTGGAAATCCAAGATGACACTCTTCCAGAGGGCGGACTGCCCACACAACTGGTCCATGCAGAGGTACAAAGGGCTGGCCACTTGTTCCCGAATTTGGGGGCAACTGTGAAGGGCCATCCCATTTCCAGAACTTTCCATGGGATTGGCAGAAGTGTTTGTTGCATCTGCCTGACAATTCATCTGCCCCTGTCCACCCTACTTCCCTCACTGCCCTACTAGTGTTATTCTTGAGATCACTTGCCAGTCAACCTCTGGTATATAGATCTCTCTGTCTTTGAGTCAGTTTCTAGGGAACCTGCCCTAAGACAATATTAATTTAACAAAGGGAAAGACTTATTCCAGTACCAATGGAAGAATGAAAATAAATAAGAAAGAAAAGTAGCGGTATAATACTCTGAATTTAAACACTGAACTGTTAATCATACAGCTGTGGTTGGAAACAGGCTTACAAAAGAGAATGAAACATGAAAAATACTTTTTGAAAAAGATGAGATAGAAATTACATATGTATTTAGTGATGACTGTCTGGCTCTGAAATTCCAGATTACCTGTTCTCAAACTGGGAGGTATGGAAGGAAGGGCTGGGGGAAAAAAAAAGGTTCTGCATTTCTTATATTACATGGGTAGCAGTTGAAGTTGAAGAAGTCAGAAGATGCTACATATTGCCTGAATTGAATAAGTAAGTAACTACAAGATAACTTAGATATGATTCTGACATACTTAGATGCACAAAAGTTTGGAAAAAAATTAAAATATCCACTTTTGTTGAAGATGATGAAACCTATTTATTATCACATACTGTCAGGAGAGGTACAAATTGATAAAGCCTTTCTGGAGATATAGCTATCACTTCCAGTTATGTGGCAATCTTTCAATGTAAATGCTTACTGTGGAGTATGAAGATGCATGGAAAGTTTATTGAATCATTTTTTTTCCTGAGTAAAAATTGGAAATAACCTAAAACTTATCAGAAAGAAAGTTATGAATTAAGCTATTATTTATCCAAAGGGATATTGTAAATCTATTTTAAAAAGAACCAACTCTATTTAAAGACTCTACTTTAGATTGATTTCTACAATATCAGTGAATTTTTAAAAGAATTGTTAAAGTACAATGTATGCTATATAAATACATTTATGTATAAATCCCTATATGAGAAACTATATATGACATGTCCATATATGCACCTAAAAGCATAGAAAGGAACTGGAAGGATAATCGCTGAACTGATAAAATTTCCTTTAGGGAAAAGAATGAAACTGACAGGCTTTGTGAGACTGAGTAGGGCACTTTGCTTTACCTACATTCTTAGAATTTGTCACAGTGGTAATGCATTCATGCATTACTTATATATTCCAAAATGTATAAAAAGAACATTTTTCTTCATAATCAGGAAAGGTTTGATTATTCAAAAGCCTGTGTTATTAATACTGACTGAATATTTTGAACTAATGTATAGATCTTTTCATCACAAAGTATATCCTGATGTATTAAAGAATTAAATAAAATGGAACCATGAAAAAATAAAATTTTAAAACAAATTTAAAAATATCTATATATATATATATAAGAAAAGAGTAGAATTTAATACAGAAAAGAAACCAAAAATAGTCTTCAAAATAAATGATGAATTTAAGGAAAAAATTTATTTTTACAATTTTCAATTAATAAAGAACAGAATATCCATTGTAATTGCATGACAATTGTGACTCTGGGGCTTTTGGTATCCAAAATAAACAATCAAAAACAGAACAACAACAGCAATAACCAAAACAACAAAGCAGTGGAATTAGAATTCCCATTCTTCATAAGTTAAAAAAGCCACACAACTTCAGAGAAAGTAAAACATTTACTGTAAAATAGATTTCTGAGATGGGAGACACTGGATGATGTCGACAAGAACATGTCTCTTGTATTGAGGAGTAGACTCTGTAACATTACTGAAACCTGAAGACGTGACACAAAGACACAAGTCAATGTAAAAAGCTTCATTGTGGAGGACAAGACAGTTCAGTACAATTATGTAGCTTTCAAGGTCTAACTTGAACCAGGCATAAGTTTTTAAACCGTCTAACAGAGTAGATTGCATGAATATCATTCCAACAATCCTCCACAGAAACCAATTCTTTCAACTGGGCTTTTGATAAAAATTGTGAAATGGGCTCTTTGTAATACACTGTATTTGGGAATGTAAACCATACAGATGAATATCATGTGAGTAGCCACAATTATCAGGAAAAAATGTAGTTCAAAGTAGGGAGAGGTCACTTTCTATTGGAATAACAAAGGTTATATGCTAGAGCATATCTAATTAGGCTTTACAGGATTAGGAAGGTTTTTTTATAGGTTGAAGCTTGGTGGCGGGGGTTGGGCGGAATGAGAGTAAGTGATGCATGCCTAGGAGTGGGATAGGTGTAATGAAAAGTACACTAGACTTGAAGTTAAGAGATCTGGGAGAGTACTGACAGTCTATGATAGGCATGAATGAAACAGCTGAGCTGAGAAAGTAGAAAGGAAGTTTGATGGAACACTAAAGTAGATGTGCTGAATTGAAGCAGATGACATTAAGGGTTGAGAATGGGTTGATTTGGACCATGAAGTAATAGCAGTCAATACATTATTTTCTACCATTCTTCCAGATTCCATACCAGGTTCTAGTGAAATGGGCAAGAATAGCATATTATTTGTAAATATGCTGTAAAGAAGCTTCTAAATTATTTAGTCAACTCATTAATTTCAAAGAAGAATCTAAGGTCCACATCTACAGAAGTAAAGCAAATCACTCAGGTTGACAATGTTGCAGACAGAGCAAGAATTAGAATCCAGCATTCTGATTTTCTTCATTCATAGGTTATTGATAAGCCTTTTATATTGAGGATTTCCCTCCTGTAATGTTTCTTTTATGAAGGCAGAGCCATGCTGTAAAGATGCTAGATTATTGGAAGATGAGGGAGATCCTAGATGTCCTTGATTCAGCTAAGCTCCAAGCAGAAATCATCATAATGTTTAGTCATTAAGTTTTAAGGTTGCTTGTTACACAGCAAAGTTCTCTGTAACTGTGGAAAGATGTGACTAATATATTTTCTAGATTTCTTTTCTAACAAGAATCTGTTCTACCTCAATCCTATCTTCTTTACTGCCAGCAAGCTTCTCCCCTAAGAGGCCCTGTCCCATTACTGCTTGCTCTCCCTCTTTTGCAATCCCACTATTTCAACTGCACCTTATCTATCCCCTTCTCACCCAGGTTACACATTTTGTAAAAATGGAAACATGACAAATAGATGCCATTTCTCACTAATAAAAGCACAGCAGGAAGAAGATTGGCCTTGCTCCATCTCATTACCACAATTATTAGCTAGCACACAGGTGAATAATTACCAGATGTTGGATATTTCCTCAGATTTCTCCTCTCTCAGAATGTAGGGAGAGGATGTCTAGCCATGGGTCACTGATGGTCTTTAACAAGTGACCCTTCTGAGCTTTCCTTCTCTGAGTCCCTCCTTCCCCCTCTCTCTTCATCTGTGGTCATCTGTAAGGATGGACCCCTGATCACACCAAATGCTACAGGCAGACCTAGTGCTTACATGGCCTATGTAGTTATGGGTTTTCTCAGGGGTCTCAGCAGTAAAGAATCCACCTGCCAATGTAGGAGAGAAGAGATGTGGGCTTGATCCCTGGGTTGGGAAGATCCCCTGGAGTAGGAAATGGCAATCCACTCCAGTGTTCTTGCCTGGAAAATTCCATGGACAGAGGAGCCTGGTGGGCTATAAGAGTTTCTCAAAAGTTCCCATGGAGTCACATCATGGGTTGACTTGGGGGATAGAGTGGGAAGGGAAGGCAGGAGTGTTCATATGTTCTTTTATTTCCTATGATAGAGTTCCTCCACAAATAAAATGTCTGAGAATGAAAACCCTAAAGTTCACTTCCCCCAAAGCTCTCAAAGGAAAAAACAAAACCAAAGCTTTTGACAGAAAATAGTCTTTCCTAGGGAGCAACACAGTAACATGGGTCTTGGGGCAACCCAAGTCAAACAATCAAAGGGATGTTGTTTCACAGAGGTCAGTTCATGACTGTTCTCCTACCCCTGAGATGATTTTGTATCTTAATTTTTTCATTTTCTTTTTGTAAAAATTAATTTTTATTTATTTATTTTTAGTTGTGCTGGATCTTTGTTGCTGTGCATAAGTTTCTCTAGTTGCAGAGAGCAGGGGCTACTCTTCCTTGTGGTGTGTGGATTTCTCATTGTGGTGGCTTCTTTTGTTGCAGAGCACGGGCTCTAGGTGCTCTGTGGCATGTGGAATCTTCCTGGACCAGGGATCAAACTCGTGTTCCCTGCATTGGCAGGTGGATTCTTATCTACTATACCACCAGGGAAGTCCTTGATTTTCATTTTCCGTGAAAATGGTCTTGACAGCTACCAATAATAATATCATCTCACACATAGGGAGAGGGAAAGATTGGGAGATTGGAATTAGCAGATACAAACTACTATATAGAGAATGGATAAACAAGGCCCTACTGTATAGCACAGAGAACAATATTCAATAGTGGTAGAAGATGGAATTATCTATCTACACAATTGAACAATTAACTATTAAAAAGAATGAAATAATGCAATTTGCAGCAACATGCATAGACCTAGAGATTATCATACTCAGTGAAGTAAGTCAGAAATAGAAAGGTAGATGAATCACTTATATGTGAAATCTAAAATATTACACAAAATGAACTTATTTACAAAATAGAAACAGATTCATGGGTATAGAAAATAGACTTGAGGTTGCCAAGGGAGGAGAGAGCAGTGGGAGAAGGTTGGATAGAGAATTGGGGGTTAGCAGATGCAAACTATTATATATAGAAAAGTTAAACAGCAAAGACCTATTGTATAGCACAGGGAATTTGATAACCTTTGATAAACCATAATGAAAAAGAATATGAAAAAGACTGTATATATGTATAACTGAATCACTTTGCTGTACAGCAGAAATTTACACAAAACTGTAAATCAACTCTGCTTCAATAAAAATAATATGTCACACATAATATTAACTTGAAAATAGCATCAATATCTCTGGTTACACACATAAGGAGCTGAACAAAGTTTAGATGTTCAACAGAAAACTTCAGTGTACATGATTGTGCACTGTGTTTGACTGTTCTTATTTGTTTCTAGGGAATTTAAAACATTTCCAAGAGGTTCTCTGAAAATGTGGAACTGAAGGTGAAAATCATCTGGGATCTTGAGTTAACTTTATAAAGAAATCAAAATAGCTTGGAATTAGGAACCAATTAGTTACATCCAGTCAGCAACAAAATTCCATTTGTTGTCAATAGTGTGTGTTAGTTGCTCAGTCATGTCCGTCTCTTTGTGACCCCATGGACTGTAGCCCACCAGGCTCCTCAGTCCATGAAATTCTCCAAACAAGAATACTGGAGTGGGTTGCCATTTCCTTCTCCAGGGGATCTTTCTAACCCAGGGATCAAACCCTGATCTCTCTCATTGTAGGTAGATTCTTTACCTCTTGAGCCACCAGGGGAGCCCAATACCCTGTAACTAGCATGCTGGCTTCCTCATCACTTCTGCAGTTCATATATAAAAACTGATGTGTTGAAATGAGGTTTCACCTTGGGTGATTTTGGTAGGTGTTCATATAATTTATCATACAAATCTGGGAAATTTTGAGAGTAAAACTAGTTTCCACCAGTTTCCATAATTACTCCTTGACAACAGGTGATAACATGATTGTCTTGGGCAAGCCTGGTCTTGTCCTGGGCAAGATCTGATTTACGCATGGTCTCCCTAAACTTGGGGAATATAAGAAAAATCTCTGCATTAAAACATATCCCTCACAACTTCCTGTTATACTCTTTACTATAGGAATGTCGTTAAAGGGAATCTTTTTAACATGCAATACCTTCAAGGAAAACAGCTCTTGTTTTTACTAGTCACTCCTTAATGTAATAGTAATATGAATTTCTTCCTTTTTAACAGCTGACAAAAATCAAAGTACTGAATAAAGAAGAATTGTTTAAAGGGAAGGTAAAGAGGTAGAACAATATCAATTCAGTTCAGTTCAGTTGCTCAGTCATGTGTGACTCTTTGCGACCCCATGGACTGCAGCACACCAGGGTTCCCTGTTCATCACCAACTCCCAGAGCTTATTCAAACTCATGTCCATCGAGTCGGTGATGCCATTGAACCACCTCATCCTCTGTCATCCCCTTTTCCTCCCGCCTTCAATGTTTCCCAACATCAGGGTCTTTTCCAAGGAGTCAGTCCTCATCAGGTGGCCACAGTATTGGAGCTTCAGCTTCAGCATCATCCTTCCAAAGAATATTCAGGACTGATTTCCTTTAGGATTGACTAGTTGGATCTCCTTTCAGTCCAAGGGACTCTCAACAGTCTTCTCTAATACTATAGTTCAAAAGCATGAATTCTTCAGCACTTAGCTTTCTTTATAGTCCAACTCTCACATCCATACATGACTACTGGGAAAACCATAGCTTTGACTAGATGGACCTTTGTTGGCAAAGTAATATCTCTGCTTTTTAATATGCTGTATAAGTTGGTCATAGCTTTTCTTCTAGGCTAGCAGTGGCCTGCCACAGGGGCAGGGGTTCTGGGTACAGCAGATGTGGGCATGGCATAAGCCCTCTTGGAGGAGGTTGCCTCACTATAGAACTGCCAGAACTTACACAGGACTGGGGAAACAGACTCTTCGACGGCTCAAACAAAACCTTCTGCACACCAGGACCCAGGAGAAAGGAGCAGTGACCCCGCAAGAGACTGACCCAAACTTCCTGTGAGTGTCCAGGAGTCGCTAGTGGAGGCATGGGTTGGCAGAGACATGGGTTGGAAGTGGCCTGCTGCAGCATCAGGGGCACTGAGTGTGGCAGTGCATGCATGCGACCTTTTGAAGGAGGTTGACATTATCTTCATTACCTCCACCATAGTTTGGCCTCAGGTAAAACAGCACAGAGGGAACACAATCCTGATCATCAACAGAAAATTAAAGATTTACTGAGCATGGTCCCGCCCATCAGAACAAGACCCAGTTTCCCCCACAGTCAGTCTCTCCCATTAGGAAACTTCTATAAGCATCTTATCTTTCTTCATCAGAGGGCAGACAGAATGAAAACCACAATCACAGAAAACTAACTAAACTGATCACAAGGACCACAGCCTTGTCCAACTCAATGAAACTATGAGCCATGCCATGTAGGGCCACCCAAGACAGACAGGTAATGGTGGAGAGTTCTGACAAAATGTGGCCCACTGGAGAAGGGAATGGCAAACCACTTCAGTATTCTTGCCTTGAGAGCCCCATGAACAGTATGGAAAGGCAAAAAATAGGACACTGAAAGATTAACTCCCCAGGTTGGTAGGAGCCCAATATGTGACTGGAGATCAGTGGAGAAATAACTCCAGAAATAATTAAGACATAGAGCCAAAGCAAAAACAACACCCAGTTGTGGATATGACTGGTGATGGAAGCAAAGTCTGATGTTGTAAGAGCAATATTGCAAAGGAACCTGGAATGTTAGGTCCATATATCAAGGCAAATGGGAAGTGGTCAAACAGGAGGTGGCAAGAGTAAAGATCTACATTTTAGGAATCAGTGAACTAAAATAGACTGGAATGGGTGAATTTAACTCAGATGACCATTATATCTACTACTGTGGGCAAGAATCCCTTAAAAGAAATGGAATAGCCATCTTAGTCAACAAAAGAGTCTAAAATGCAGTACTTGAATGCAATTTCAAAAACGACAGAATGATCTCTCTTCATTTCCAAGGCAAGCCATTCAATATCACGGTAACCCAAGTCTATGCCCTGACCAATAATGCTGAAGAAGCTGAAGTTGAACACTTCTATGAAGACCTACAAGACCTTCTAGAGCTAATACCTAAAAAAGTTGTCCTTTTCATTATAGGGGACTGGAATGCAATAGTAAGAAGTCAAGAGATACCTGGAGTAATGGGCAAATTTGGCCTTGGAGTACAAAACAAACCAGGTAAAGGGTAATAGAGTTCTGCCAAGAGAATGCACTGGTCATAGCAAACACCCTCTTCCAGCAACACAAAAGAAGATTCTACACATGTACATCACCAGATGGTCAGTACAGAAATAAGATTGATTATATTCTTTGCAGAACAGCATCACTAGACTCTATTTTAGGAGGATTGGATTTGCTCTTGTTGGGAAACCACAATAAAGTTCAGTTTCTGACTCCAATTAGAGAACTTAAAAGGGGATATAAAAAGGATAATGAGTAAACTTCATTTCAGGTACAAACTTTTCTCAAGCTATCCAGGACAATCTTCCTTATTTTAAACTTTACCCACCCCATATTCAGTGCTGACACAGACAAGAGTGTTGAAATGGAAAACCGAGGGGAAAAGCAACTGAGATTTATTGCATTCAATATCTTACTTGCACTGGACAGAGCACAAATGTGAAAAAGTAATAAAAATAAAAATAAATTAACATTGTCAGCAGTGAAAATCTAGTGAATTAACCTCCTATGATACCAATTTCTTAAAGAGGTCCTCTAATGTGGTATATATACATTTCTTGAGTTAACACTGCTGCTTGATTCTGAGATGGTAGAGTGGGTGATTGGGAAGTAGGGGGAAGGAAAAGAGGGGTCCTGAAGCTTACTATAGAAGCTACATATAGATACCAACTCCATTACCAGATGTATGCCAACATGAGTGATGGAAACTCATACAGATGTGTTAATAATTCAACAAATTGGATCATAAGGGGTACTTCTACAGATGTTTACATATAAGCGAAGGTCTGGGGTCCATATTCAGTTTCCACCCTCTTCCACTGGGAAGCTGGTACAGCATGATTTGAACTGGCTTTTAGTTCATTTTGTTAAAGTAACTTTTATTTCAAAATACTTTTAGAGTTACAGAAAAATTGTGAAGAGAATATGAAGAATTCCTAAAGAGCCCACACCATGTTTCCCCTATTATTAACATCTTATATTATTATGGTACATTTGTCACAATTATTGAATTAATATTGATACAATATTCACTAAAAATATTCAGATTTTTTTTTTTTTTTTTTACCCAATGTCCCTTGGGATCTGTTCCAGGATCCTATCCAGGACACCATATGACACGTCATCATGCTTCCTTAGACTCCTCTTGGCTATAGCAATTTTTCAAACTTTCCCTGGTTTTGATGACTTTGACAGTTTTGAGGAGTAGTGGTCAGGTATTTTATAAATTATCCCTCACTTAGGATTTGTCTGATGTTTTTTCTGATTATTGAGCTAGGCTTATGGGTTTAGGGGAGAAAGATCACAGAGGTGAAGTGCCATTCTCAGCACATCATAACAAGGTTGCATACCATCACCATAACTAATCACTGTTGATGTTAACCTTGATCATCTCACTGATACAGTTTGTCACATTTCTACAGTGTAAGCTACTCTTTTTTCTCTTCCTTTCCACATCATACTCTTTGGAAGCTATTCATTAGGTATAGTCCATATTCAAAAAATGAAGAATTATGTTCTACCTATTTGAGTTAAAGTAGTTACATAAATTACTTAGAATTCTACGCAGAAGGTTTGCCTATACTCCCTCATTTATTTGTCTATTCATTCAGTCATTCATATTCCAAATGGACTCATGGATATTTATCTTATACTTTGGGCTATAATGTAAATTTAAATTGTTCCAGCTTTTGCCATTGGAAACTCTTTCAGCTGATTTATGTGCCCCTTTGACCTACCCCATCATTGTGGTTACATTTGTTTGAGCACTTCATTACTCTCTGGCACTACAAGATGCTCCAGGTACATCTTGTGTATTTCCTGCCCTAGTTCTGTGCATGCATGCTAAATTGCTTCAGTTGTGTCTGACTCTGTGTGACTCCATGGACTGTAGCCCACCAGGCTCATCTATCCATGGGATTCTCCAGGCAAAAATACTGGAGTGGATTGCTGTGCCCTCCTCCAGGGGATCTTCCTGACCTAGGGATGGAACCTGAGCCCTAGAATCAGTCATTTTCCCAAGAAGCCCTAGTTCATTTTCTTGGAAAATGATATTAGAAACCAAGACCTGAATTTCTAAATTTTTCTGAAGGAACTTTTAAGGGAGTTTTTCAGTTGATGTGTTACTAGGAGCATTTACATTGCTTAGGTGTTTTTTTATTTCTTAGAAATATAGTTGTAGTATGCATGATGAAGCTGGAAAATAATTCTTCTCACTCTAAGGAGTAAAAAATTATTGAAGATTTTTAAGAAAAGGCTTAATTTCATTTTAATATATCCAAACAAGAATTTGAGAAGTTGAATAAGGACAGAAGGTAAGAGGAGGGGAAAGAAGACGTCTAGGAAATGGCATGCAGATGTTTTATTGATTAACTGACTGATTGATTTTACTCATGTGCTGTTGGCCTGTGCAATGTTTTAATAAAAGGAAGCATACTTCTTCATTTGAAGGTGAATCTTGAGTCTACCACAGGATGAGAAAGTGATGTTCCTGTTCCTAAATTTTAGTGTTTCAAAGGCAACACCAGGACTTTTATGGTAGACCTAAGAGTCCCAAATTGGATAGAAAAGTGCTAGGAGAAATTTTTTATTGGAAATTCATTCATTTGTCTTCATCAAACATGTAAGCAGGGAATTTATGAGTCTTCTTTAGCCTTTTACTGGTTATATAACCAAGGACAAGATGTTTGGTCTCTCTAGACCCATTTCGTCATCTGCAGACATGTAAGAACAATAATATTCACCTCTGTGGGGATTAAAAGTAAAATGCATGAAAACTTAGCAAATACTTAGGATAAAATAAATGCTAATAGATGCATGTTACCTTTCAGTGAATTAAGGAAGGCTTTTGGTCCCACTGACCTCCAGGTATGCCAGAGCATCAGAGAAACTACTGTTGATCCAGGGCACCATAGCAGGAGATTTCAGGATAGGTGAGATGAACCCCAACACCTCAGTTTTTCCATTAATGAAGCCTCTTTTAAGTGGGAGGAGTAGAAGACTAAGGGGAATGCAACTTAGAAAAAAATTGCATTTCATAGTGCAGTCAAAATATTTCCCAAACAATCAAGAATCTGACATGAAATTCTAGGCATTAATTCAATGTCCTTTTGTTCTTCCCCTTCAGAGGTAGACCAGATTCCCAAGATTAGTTTGTTGCTTACATTTGCCTAATATGATATCCCTAGAGACACATTTTCACATTCTGGAAGCAGACCCATGACTACACTGCAGTGGGGTGAGGGAAGGAGGAGAAGGCAAGAGGGAGATTCTTTGTCACTAACTGCCTGATAGATTGTGAATGATCCTGATGTAATGCTGTTAGGGCTCCAGGGTGTGTTAATTAAGAAAATGATTATGTTCTTTATGACCAAGGAAATTTTACTTTCAGTTTTACAATAGGCATTTGTGAAATTCCATCTCCCCCAACTCTGAAACCACATTAGCTGCAAAGTCTTACTGTGTTAAGAACTGCAAGAGTGCTAAAGAAGGTCTTTAATATTTAATAATAGACAGGCTGGAGCTTTTAAGCACATACTGTCATCATATCTAAATGCAGGCACTAACCCAGAAGACCAAATAACACATGGCTGCTAGTCTCTCCCTTTTTTTTAATAAAGTATTTCTGTAAAAGTGTCACTGACCATAAGGCTTAAGATACTGCCCTTTTTGTATCTTAAGGGATACATAAGTGCGGTGGAGTGAAAGGAGCATGGTCTACAAGTGATAGAGCTAATCTCTATTCTAACAATACTCTAATCTTGCAATTTGGGTAAATTACCTCTCTTGATACAGTTTTCTAATTTTGAAATGCTATAATCAGGACTGAAACTCCAAATGAACAGCTGTCAACTCTCGATTCAATCCTCTTTTCAATATACCACCTTGCCACTATTTCATAGCCATTCCAATTTTTTTGCTCCTTCAACCAAAACACTTCATTTTTACCTCTATTCTAGCTCTAATCAGTCACACACAGTAGTATAGTTCTTATACACCACAAAGATTATTTTTGCTTGCATTAATAGTTCTCATTTTGCATAGTACTGAGTATATGATAAGTGTTCGATTATTGGTGATTGAATTGAGATGACCCTTGTGCTTTCAACTATTTTCTGAAATTTTTAAATGTGTTTTTACTCCCACTAAGTATGTATTAATCGTATGCACTGTGGCTCTCTATACGTACTTGCTATACTTAGTTCTCTCTCTGTCACCAAACTTCAGCCACTGGGCAATATGCTGGAAGGACTTTTAGTGCACAAGAGCAGCAATTATAGTGAAAATACTCACTGGATTGGCGCACCCCACCAGAAAATTTGCGAGGACATCAAGCTGTCCTCTACCCAAATCCCCTTCATTCTCCCTTGGTTGAATCAGTATCAGCTCATGATTTCCTATTGGACTTTACAATTTCCCTATTCCATCTGTTGCTGTCACATTTTTCTCACTTTATGGGGCTGTAATCATCAGGTGTCGGGTTAGGGATTTTTTTTTTTTTTTTTGGCTGTCCCATGTGGGATCTTATTTCCCCAGGCAAGGACTGAGTCCATGTCTTCTGCAATGGAAGCACAGTCTTAACCACTAGACTAACCAGGGAAGTCCCCTCTGAAAGTTTGCTGCTATGAGCTGTGAATGATGCCAGGGTTCATGGCCTCTAGAGGAGAGGAATTCGATCCGGGGCCAGTGACGAGACATGATTGCTCAGAGCTTTTGTGTAATAAAGTTTTATTAAAGTATAAAAGAGACAGAGAAAGCTTCTGACATAGACATCAGAAGGAAGCAGAAAGAGTGCCCCCTTGTTAGTTTTTAGCAAGAAGTTATATACCTATTGGCAGGCTGCTAACTAGAGAAAAGAAACGTCTCAAAACTCAAGAGTGGCACCAGGCCCCGCACCCACAACATGCATTTTGAGATAGCATTGACACAAGGTGAGTCATCCCAGGCCATAAAACAATTGACATGAATCTTGAAGAAAGGCAGATTTCAGAGCAAATGCATAGTTTCATTAAAGCTTAAAAGAACAGTTTCATGAGTAAAACATACTGGTTTGTTGAGCCATTATTGGTTCTGAGTCTTAGGTATAACTGACTTGAAGAAAGACAGAATCTAAGGTAAATACATAGTTCATTAACATAGCTTAAGAAAAACATTTCCATAAGAAAAATGCAATGGTTAGCTCTAGGTTTGAGCAAAGTTAAGTTCAGGTGGAACCAAGTGTCATGGCAACACAAAATTTTAAAAGAAACCTCCTTTTAATTTTATATGGTGGTGGTGGTGGTTTAGTTGCTAAGTTGTGTCTGACTCTTGTGACCCCATGGACTATAATTTTGTATAGAGAAGGGAAAAAAAGTATCTGGCACTTGTGGTTTGTTTCCTCCTGCTGCTTAAGAGAGAAAAAAATTTCTGACACTGGCAGCCTATTTCCTCCATTTGGAGACCCCTAGCCTTTCTGCCCATTACCCTCTCATCCTCAGGTGTTGCATTAAGATTTGTTATCAACTTCACTGCCAATATGGACCCCAGTGTCACCAGGTACTTTGCTGCTCTGTGCCCCCTCACCTCAACACACCCAGACACACATTGACTGTGTTCTCAATTGAGAGGACCCTCTTACCACCAGGATTCAGCACTTTTAATTGAGAGTTTACTTTCCTTTTGTTTTTTGTTTGTTTGTTTGTTTTGTTTTGTTTTTGTTTTTGTTTTGCACACTGCACCCTCCTATAGACATATAGATCACCTTTCTCAGGACAAGTTAGGAGATTTGAGCATGCTATCTGATACTTCACCCAAAGCTGGTATCCCTTGCCAGTACCTGGACATGGAACTTGGGTACATCCATGAATTCTATGATTCCCTACTTCAGAGTGTGCCAACTGGCTTTTTTCAGGACACTCACTCATCTAGTGGGTGAAAATGACCTCTGTTACCACTCATGTTTGAGCCTTAAACCTTAAAGCTTAAGGATGAGGCTATCAGTCCAAAGTCCCTTGGAGTTTCTTTTCTTGTGACTCATCAAGATATTATTCAAAAGGACTCCTGTTGCTCTGTCTAGATAGGAACAAATTCTGTAGAATCAGGCATGCATATCTGCTCCCCAGCTCCACACTCTCCAAACTGTTCTCTGCAAGAAGTTTTTCCATTTTCCTTAAATCATATTACCAAAGAACTGCACAATACCTATTTTCAAAACTCCAGCTCAGATATGCACAGTTATTTTCTTCAGAGAATATTTTTAAAAGGTTTTTCAGCTATTTAGGTGCAACCTGAAGTGTCAAAACTCGTCTATGCTTTAAAAAAATACTTGTGGCATTCTTTTCAACTCTAAAAATCAGAACCTTAGGGCTAGATGTTAAAAGATTTAAAGGCTAGTTCTGCTGTATTCTCTGAAACAAATTCCTCTCCTCTTTTCACGCTCTGATCATCAACAGTTGGTCTCTGTCCCCTCATGTTTTGAATGAAAGATTTTCATGTAACCTTCTTCCAAAAGTTCAGAGGGAAACCACTGACAAGTCAAAGAGATCTGAATGGGTAACAGTAAAACATGTCACTATGATTAAGACTTCTTAGTAATGCTGGAGGAAAATCTCAGTAAGCAAGACATTAAAAAAAAAAAAAAAAAACTAGTCAGTTAAGCAGAGGTCCCTTTACTAGTCTCTCTCTACAGCACAGCCTGGGAGTGTTCTCTAACTCTTTTCTGTCCTTCCCTCTCCATTTTCTGTGACATAAAAATGCATAGGGCCTGACCCTGACCAACAGCAATGTGCAACAGACAGTTTAGTCTCTCTGCCTTAGTAGGGCATGAAGAGGGCAAGAGATGACTGGGAAAGCAAATGGCTCTTCAATGCAGGCTGAACCACTTCCCTAGAGGAGGAGGGTAGAAAATTAATATGGGGACCAGACCCTTACCTATATCCAAATATTTATTAATACAACAGGCATCTCTGCTACCACAAAGCTTCTGGTAAGCATTTCACCCCTTCCTAGGATGCTGATTTCAATGTTGGGTGCTTGCCAGCTTCTCTGGTGGTTTTCCTTGACTTTAGGGTCAATTGCATAGGTGGTACATGCTTGTACATAGTCAGTTCTCATTATTTGTGGTTTTACAAAGTTACTGGAAACTCAAATGCTGAACCAGTGCTCCCAGGGGAAACACAGGATTAGATTTCTAAGGGCTTGTGGTCACAACGTTTTTGTCAACTGGTCAGTACATAATCTTTGTTTTTGTGTGTTTAAAGACCCTTTATTTTATTTTATATGACTGATCCACTAATACTGGCTTATAGCCAGCAGCACTCTAACCTGTAAGCCATGTCTGAGAAAAGCTTATCCAAATGCACAAGTAAGGCACGTCGCAGCTTTCTTGTACATAGGAACCCTAAACAGCACTTTGACACTATGCTTGAGGGCAATTGTCAATGTAAAATCACCAACAAGAAACACAAAATTCTAAAAAAAAAAAAAGGCACTAAATAAATTGTGAAAAGGAGAGTGATGTATAGTATGAGAGCTAAAACAAAAGGCAGAGAGTCATCTTGTTCCACCTCAGCTGAGAGTGTGAGTTTTAAGAAGCTCAGATAGTTTGCCACTCTGCACATGTCCACTGTGCAAATCTCACAATTATTGATTGGGGGGGTACATATAAAATTTAGGGAATAGGTGAATTTGAAAATATGAAATCTGTAATTAATGAGAATTTCCTGTATATTAATTGTATAAATGTGAGCTTACAATTTTGAACCAAGTACATCTAGTACTGTTTGAAATTGTGAGAACATGAGCAAGCAAAATCAAGCCAGCCCAGAAGAACATGTTTATAGTTTCATTGCTATCAACATCTAAGGAAGAAAAATCCATCCCTACAGTGGTTAACAATAAAGTTTGTCCTTATTCAAGCCTCATACATTTAATATTAGCTTACTCATTAATTTTCTCCACTCTGCAAAATATGGGAGAACCAAAGCACCCATTGAAAGATGAGTGGCCTAGAATATGTCATAATAATGATAATATTTATCACTTAATGGTTGCTTATTATATCAATAATTATTATGCTAATCACTATAATCATTTAATTTGTACAATGATCCTGTGGGACAAATATTACTATCCTCATTTTACATTAGAGGAATCTATTCCTTACAGACATAAAAAAAAAATGCAATGAGGTCATGCTATTAGTAAACAAAATATCCAGGATAGAAACCTAGGTGTTTCTGATCCCCAAACCAATACTTTAAAGCAAGACTCTCAAAGCCATCATCATCTGGGGACCTATGAGAAATGCAAATCATCAGATACAACTCCAAATCTAGTGAATTAAAGACTCTAGGAGTGAAGCCCAGAAATTTGTGTTTGAGAAAGCCCCAGGAGGAGATTCCAATGCATACTAAATTTGAGAACCAATACTTTAAACCACTATTTCATTAGATTTAAATTTACATATTGCATTGTGCTAATTAACTAAAATTCATATATTCTTAAGATTAATTACATAATATAAGAATAGGTATAACACCCTTAACAGATATATTGGAAGATGATTGGCATACAAGAAACTGGACATATTTAACGTATATAATCTGAAAAGTTTTAATATGTGTATGCACCCATGAATACGCTGCCACAATCCAGATAGTGGACTCCCAAAATTTCACTCCCAAAGTTTCCTCATGCCTCTTGGTAATCTCTCTTTTCCATCAAGGACTCATCTTTCTCTCCCCCAGTAACACTTCATCTGCTTTCTGTCATATAGAAATTGGTTTGAATTTTCTATAGTATGGTACAAATGAAGTCATACATTAAAGTTCACGTGGGTTTTTCTGCAACATCTTCTGTAAAAGGCCTAATGGACTTCTCGGCCAATGCAATGTTATTTTTGTCTAACTTCTTTCTCTCAACATAATCAGTGTGAAATTCACCCACCTTGTTGCCTGTATCAGTATTTTATTTTTTTGATTGAGGAGTAGGATTTTATTAAATAAACAGTTAACAATTTATCTATTCATTTCTTGATGGATATTTTAGTTGTCTTCATGTTTTTGGCTATTGCAAGATAAATGGTTATGAACATTTGTGTACAAGTCTATATATGAATTTGTGCTATTTTCCTCTTGGCTAGGTTGTATGGTAGCTGTATATTTAACTGTTTAAGAAGCTACCAAACAGTTTTCCAAAATGGTAGGGTTATGTTACATTATTACCAGCAATTAGGAAAATTCCAGTTGCTCCACATTCTTACCAACATTCAGTATGGTTAGCTGGGTTATTTTATTTTTATTTTAATTTCAGTGATTCTAATGTTTGTACCAGTATTGCCACTGTAGTATTAATTTGCACTTCCCTAATACGTAATGACAATGATGATCTTTTTATTTGCTTATTTGCTATCAGTATACATTTTTTGGTGAAGTATCAGTTTAAAACTTTGCTCATTTTCATAAAACTTTTAATTTTGAAACACATTTAAATTTACAGAAGAGTTGTAAAGAGTACAGAGAGTTTCTATATACCCTTCACTCTGCTTTCCCTAATGTTAACATCTTACATGACCATAAGGCATTTAAAAATAAAAACTTATCCAATCTCCTGGGATAATTCATAATGTAAAATATTTTTAAATGTATATATGTGTATAACTGAGCCGCTCTACTGTGCAGCAGAGATTGGCACAGCATAGTAGATCAACTATACTTCAATTTAAAAAAATATATATTTAAAATTTAACATTAGTGCAATACTATTAGCCAAAATATTGACTTTTTCCAGATTTCACTTAGTTCTTCCACTAATTTCCTTTTACTTTTCCAAAACCCAGTTCAAGATACCTCTTCTTATTTAGCTGGTGAATCTCCTTAGTCTCTTTCAATCAGCAACTG
Source organism: Nanger dama (assembly GCA_917880005.1). Taxonomy (NCBI): domain Eukaryota; kingdom Metazoa; phylum Chordata; class Mammalia; order Artiodactyla; family Bovidae; genus Nanger; species Nanger dama. The sequence continues at coordinate 5,379,339 of CAKJTW010000088.1, forward strand.
TTTCTCAACCTTTCTTGGTTTTCATGACCACAATATTTTTGAAGAGGACAATTCAGATATTTTGTATAATATTCTTTGATTTGTGTTTTTTGTTTATTATTTTCTCATGATTTCATTGGGGTTGCTGGTTTGGGGAGCAAATACCAGAGATATGAAGTCCCCTTCTCCTCACATCTTATCAGGGGTACATGAAATCAATATGAATAGCCACTGGCATTATTGATGTAGACCACTTGATTAAGGTGATACCTGCAAGTCTTCTGCTCTGCAAAGTTACTGTTTCTCCCTTTCTATACTCTATTAGTTAGAACAAGTCACAAGGTCCAGCTCACACTCAAGCTGAGGAGAATTTAACTCCATCTCATGGAGAGAGGCATAGCTAAGAATGAGTGGCTGGCCATATGTTACAGCAATTACAGTAATTAATAAATATAATAATTTTACATAATTTATATATAAGAATTAATAAATATTATGGGGAAGATATATGAAATTACTTGATTATTGTATTTATTTTCAAATATTCACTCACTAACTTTAGCCTTGATTAGTGGTTCTTCCTGCAGCAATTTTCACTGTTTTGCTAATGGTGATTTTCTATTTCCCTCATTCCTTCTACACTTCTTTGGAGTGCTCTAGTAAAGGATATTTCTCTCTTCTCCTCCATTTACTTACTCACTGTATCATTAATCTTTAACTGTCTTTAAAAATCATATATATTTATTTTACTCTTTGGGTTATAATTCAATGCTATGCTATTTTTTTTTTTTTTTTATTTTGTTCTCAAGTTGTCCCAGACTTGGCCATTAGGGGATCTTTCAGATTGCCTCTTGTATCCACTTGGCATGCTTTTGTTTGCTTTGTGAGAACTCTCTTACGTTCTGACACAAAATAAGCTGCAAACTGATTTTGTGTTTTTCCAGCCCCAACTCTACCATCACCAATTTCTCCAAGGTGCTATGGTTTCTTTTATTGGAAAAAAAAGATTTAGAAATCAAGATCTGGGCACTGAATCTGTACCTTATTCCTAGGATGTCATTGCTACTAGGCCTTTTTAATAGACAGAGCTATAAAATATTTGTATGTATGCTGGCTCATGTATACACAAACATATATAATTATTTCTGTGTTAAAATATATATCTGAGTATAGAAATATGAGTTCATACTGATATCTTCAACTCTAATCCAGAATACCAAAGTTCATTTTCACCTTTTCCTTTTGCCTATTTGTAGCTTCTTTGACAGTGAGAAACCTAGCTCACATTATCCACAGTTTATCTACTTATTTGTTTAACCATAGCATACATGCAACCAGCTTCAAAATAGCACACTTTTATGTGAAATACATTTACCAACTACAGTACAGTATTTATATAATTCTCTTTTTATTCCCTGGTGGCTCAGGTAGTAAGGAATCTGCCTGTAGTGTGGGAGACCCAAGTTTGATCCCTGGGTAGGGCAGATCCCCTGAAGCAGGGAATGGCCACCCACTCCAGTACTCTTGCCAGGAGAGCTCCTTGAACAGACGAGCCTCGCAGGCTATAGTCCATAGGGTCGCAAAGAGTCAGACAGGACTGGGCAACTAACACACACACACTCTTTTTATAACCTTACAATAATCACTTACAACACAGCCTGTTTGATATCTGTATATTCACATACAGTAATATTCATGCTTTGTGCTGTACATTTCTATGAGATTTGACAAATACATAGAGTCATATATTGATTACCACAGTATCATAAAGAACAGTTATACCATTCCCCAAATTCCCTTGCACTGGCTCATTTTAAATTAGGTTCTTCATTTTCGTTTTATCATACTTTGAACATATATTTTGGATTCAAGTCCCTTAGCCAGGCCCTTCTCCAGGGGATCTTCCCAGCCCAGGGATGGAGCCTGAGTCTCCAGGTCTCCTGCACTAGAGGCAGATCCTTTATTGTCTGTGTCATCAGGAAAACCCCAAGAATACAGGAGTGGGTAGCCATTCCCTTCTCCAGGGGATCTTCCAACTCAGGGTTTGAGCCTGTGTCTCCAGGTCTCCTGCATTACAGGGAAATTTCTTACCATCTGAGCCACCAGGGAAGCCTTAACAGATATATACCTTGAACATATTTTCTCCCATTCTATTATCTGCCTTTCCATTCTCTTAACAGTGTGTTTCTGAAAGTAAATTTTAATTTCAATAAAGTTTATTTTATCAATTATTTATTTTATAGGTCATGATTTCGATATCATATTGAAGAAATCTTTGCCTAACCTAAGGTCACAAAAATTTTCTCTAACATTCCTTCTAACTTCTTTTATAGTTTTAGGTTTTGCATTTAAGTCTACAAGCATGTATATTAGCACTAACCTATTCTATCAGCACTATTTATTTCCAAGAGTTCCTTTTTCCCACTGAATTACCTTTGTATTTTTTCAAAACTTAGTTGTCAAAATATCTATGGGTCTATATAAGAATTCACTGTATTATCCCACTGATCTAATTGTCTCTCTTGACAAGTGTGCCACACCATCTTGATTACCAGAGCTTTATAATAAGCCTTGAAATGAGATAGTGTTAGCCCTCTAATTTTTCTACTTTTTCTTTTCTTCTTTTTTTAATTAATTGGAGGCTAATTACAATATTGTGGTGGTTTTTGCCATATATTCACATGAATCAGCCATGGGTGTACATGTGTACCCCATCCTGACCCTCCCTCCCACCTCTCTCCCCATCCCATCTCTCAGGGTCATCCCAGTGCACCAGCCCTGAGCACCCTGTCTCATGCATTGAACCTGGACTGGCGATCTGTTTCACATATGATAATATACATGTCTCAGTGCTATTCTCTTAAATCATCCCACCCTCATCTTCTCCCAAAGAGTCCAAAACACTATTATTTATATCTGTGTCTTTTTGCTATCTTGCATATAGGGTGATTGTTACCATCTTTCTAAACTCCATATATATTCGTTAATATACTGTATTGGTATTTTTCTTTCTGACTTACTTCGCTCTGTATAATAGGCTCCAGTTTCATCCACCTCATTAGAACTGATTCAAATGTATTCTTTTTAATAGCTGAGTAATACTCCATTGTGTATATGTACCACAGCTTTCTTATCCATTCATCTGCCAATGGACATCTAGGTTGCTTCCATGTCCTGGCTATTGTAAACACTGCTGTGATGAACAATGGGGTACATGTGTCTCTTTCAATTCTGGTTTCCTTGGTGTGTATGTCCAGCAGTGGAATTGCTGGGTCATACAGCAGTTCTATTTCCAGCTTTTTAAGGAATCTCCACACTGTTCTCCATAGTGGCTATACTAGTTTGCATTCACATCAACAGTTACACTGTTGAGGATTTCTTTTCTCTACACCCTCTCCAGCATTTATTCTTTGTAGACTTGGATAACAGCCATTCTGACTGGAGTGAGATGGCACCTCACTGTGATTTTGGTTTGCATTTTCTCTGATAATGAGTGATATTGAGCATCTTTGCATGTGTTTGTTAGCCATTTGTATGTCTTCTTTGGATAAATGTCTGTTTAGATTTTTGACCCTTTTTTTTTTTTTTTTTTGATTGGGTCGTTTATTTTTCTGGAATTGACCTGCAGGAGTTGCTTGTATATTTTTGAGATTAATTCTTTGTCAGCTGCTTCGTTTGCTATTATTTTCTCCCATTCTGAAGGCTGTCTTTCCACCTTGCTTATACTTTCCTTCATTGTGCAAAAGTTTTTAGATTTAATTAGGTCATATTTACTTACTTTTGCTTTTATTTCCATTACTCTTGGAGGTGAGTTATAGAGAATCCTGCTGTGATTTATGTCAGAGAGTGTTTTGCCTATGTTCTCCTCTAGGAGTTTTATAGTTTCTGGTCTTATGTTTAGATCTTTAAACCATTTTGAGTTTATTTTTGTGTATGGTGTTAGAAAGTGTTCTAGTTTCATTCTTTTACAAGTGTTTGACCAGTTTTCCCAGCACCACTTGTTAAAGAAATTGTCTTTACTCCATTGTATATTCTTGCTTCCTTTGTCAAAGATAAGGTGTCCATAGGTGGGTGGATTTATCTCAGGGCTTTCTATTTTGTTCCACTGATCTATATTTCTGTCTTTGTGCCAGTACCATACTGTCTTGATGACTGTGACTTTGTAGTATAGCCTGAAGTCGGGTAGGTTGTTTCCTCCAGTTCCATTCTTTTCTCAAGATTGCTTTCACTATTTGAGGTTTTTTTCTGTTTCCCCACAAATTGTGAAATCATTTGTCCTAATTCTGTGAAAAATACCATTGGTAGCTTGATAGGGATTGCATTGAATCTATAAATTGCTTTGGGTAGTATACTCGTTTTCACAATATTGATTCTTCCAATCCATGAACATGGTGTAGTTCTCCATCTGTTTGTGTCCTCTTTGATTTCTCTCATCAGTGTTTTATAGTTTTCCATATGTAGGTATTTTGTTTATTTAGGTAGATTTATTCCTAAGTATTTTATTCTTTTTGTTGCAATGGTGAATGCAATTGTTTCTTTAATTTCTTTTTCTGTTCTGTCATTGTTAGTATATAGGAATGCAAGGGATTTCTGTGTATTAATTTTATATCCTGCAACTTACTGTATTCATTTGTTCAGTTCAGTTCAGTTGCTCAGTCGTTTCTGACTCTTTGTGATCCCATGAACTGCAGCACACCAGGTCTCCCTGTCCATCACCAACTCTCCCTGTCCATCACCAACTCTTGGAGTCCACCCAAACCCATGTCCATTGTGTTAGTGATGCCATCCAACCGTCTCATCCTCTGTTGTCCCCTTCTCCTCCTGCCCTCAATCTTTCCCAGCATCAAGGTCTTTTCAAATGAGTCAGCTCGCCACATTAGGTGGCCAAAGTATTGGAGTTTCAGCTTCAACATCAGTCCCTCCAATGAACACCCAGGACTGATCTCCTTTAGGATGGACTGGTTGGATCTCCTTGCAGTCCAAGGAAGTCAAGAGTCTTCTCCAACACCACAGTTCAAAAGCATCAATTCTTTGGTGCTCAGCTTTCTTTATAGCCCAACTCTCACATCCATACATGACTACTGGAAAAATCATAGTCTTGACTAGATAGACCTTTGTTGGCAAAGTAGTGTCTCTGCTTTTTAATATGCTGTCTAGGTTAGTCATGACTTTCCTTCCAAGGAGCAAGCGTCTTTTAATTTCATGGCTGCAGTAATTTTGGAGCATGGAAAAATAGTCAGCTCTAGTAATTTTTGGTGGAGTCTTTAGGGTTTTCTATGTAGAGGATCATGTCATCTAGAAACAGTGAGAGTTTTTCTTCTTTTCCAATCTGGATTCCTTTTATAGTAGTGGTGAGAATGGGCATCCTTGTCTTGTTCCTGACTTTAGAGGAAATGCTTTCAATCTTTCACCATTGAGGATAATGTTTGCTGTGCATTTATCATATATGGCTTTTATTATATTGAGGTATGTTCCTTCTATGCCTGCTTTCAGGAGGGTTTCTTAAAATCATAAATGGATGATGAATTTTGTCAATGGCTTTCTCTGCATCTATTGAGATAATCATATGGTCTCAGCTATTGCATTATTCATTATTGATTAACTCTTTTTATTTCTTCTAGGTCTTTGTTAAACTTTTCTTGCATGTTCTCAATCCTTGTCTCCAGACTATTTATCTGTAACTCCATTTTGTTTTCAAGATTTTGGATCATTTTGACTATCATTATTCAGAATTCTTTTTCAGTTAGACTGCCTATCTCTTCCTATTTTGTTTGGTTTTGTGGACTTTTATCATGTTCCTTTACCTGCTGAATATTTCTCTGCCTTTTCATCTTGTTCAGCTTGCTGTGTTTGAGGTGTTCTATCTGTATGGTGGAAGTTTGTGGTTCCTCTTTATTGTGGAGGTTCCTCCCCTGTGGATGGTATTGCATGAGTGGCTTGTCAAGATTTCCTGGTTAGGGAAGCTTGCAATGGTGTTCTGGTGGGTGGAGCTGGATCTCTTCTCTCTGGAGTACAAAGAAGTGTCCAGTAGTGAGTTTTGAGGTGTCTATGGGTTTGGTGTGACTTTTGGATGCCTATATTTTTGTGCTCAGGATTATGTTCCTGCTTTATTGGAGAATTAGCATGGTGTGTCTTGCTCTGAAACTTGTTGGCTCTTGGATGGAGCTTGGTTTCAGTGTAGGTATGGAGGCTTTTGGATGAGCTTTTGTCTATTAATGGCCCCTGGAGGCAGGATATTTCTGATGATCTCAAGTTTTAGATTTAGGCCTTCTTCCTCTGGCTTTCAGTCTTATTCTTATAGTAGACTCAAGACTTCTCCATCCATACAGCACTGATGACAAAACGTCTAGGTTAATGGTGAAAATATTCTTCACAGTGAGGGACACCCAGAGAGGTTCACAGAGTTGCAGGAAGAAGAGAAGAAGGAGGAGGAAGACAGAGGTGACCAAGAGGAAAAGAGGGGGAATCAAAAGGGGAAAGCACAGTCTAGCCAGTAATCAATTCCCTATGTGCTCTGCATATTCTGGAACACTCAGAGAGGTTCACAGTGTTCCATAGAGAAAAGGGAGGAAAGAGATAGACGTGGCCAGGAGGAGAGGAGGGGAAGTCAAAAGAGAGAGACCAGTCTAGCCTGTGATCAATTCCCTAAGTTTTCTCCACACCCTGGAACACCCAAAGAGATTCACAGAGTTAAGTAGAGAAGAGAAGGGGAGGGAGGAGATAGAGGTGACCTGGGTGAGAAAAAGGAGAGTCAAAAGGGGAGAGAGCAATCAAGCCAGTAATCACACTCCTAAGTAAAAATGGGTACTGAAGATTGCATTCTTAAAGGTACAAATACCCAAAAGATAACAAATACCAAAAAGCTAAGATTAAAAATCTAGAGTAGAGGTTAGACTCTCAAAAATACAATATTAAAACAACAAAACAAAATTGCAAAAGTTGTATTAAAAATATGAATTTTGCTTTAAAAATAGGTTCTTTTTTTCAAGGTAATGGTAGGTTTTAAAAATGAAAATTAAAGGATTAATAAAGAACTTAAAATTTTAAAAATAAAAAGAAACTTAAAAATGGTGTTAGTAAAATATATCTAGGAATTTCTCTGACGCTGTTGAGGCCAGTGTGTGGTCAGTTCAATTTCAGATAGTTCCTTGTTCCACTTTATACTTCTGAATGTCTATAGGTCCCTTCCAGTGTAGGCAGTGCTAACTACAGGGTTTTAATCTGTTGCACCTGTCACTTCCAGAGCCTTCCCCTCTTATTTGTTTATTTTGGCTTCCTCTGTTTGCAAGACTCTTCAGTATCTAATTTCGGCCCTGACACAAGGGGTTGAAGGTTGTCATTTATCTAGGCTCACTTGTTCAACTGTGCTGCGGGGAAGGAGGAACACTGCAAACAAATATCACCGGCATTGTAGGGAGTACTCGCAGTGTCTGGGTTACACTGGGTTTGGCCCCACTCACGGTGGGTGTGCTTTCCCAGTCTACACTGCTTACGTTCCAGGTTGCTCTGCCAGGAAATTGTCTATGGCAGGCCCTGGGTTGCATGCACTCCCCAGATCTACGCCGCTTAGGTTCAGGTTCTCGGGTACTCCACAAAGGCACAGATTCAGTTGGGCTTGCATTTTGTGCCCTTCCCAGGTCCAAACAGCTCAGGTGACCAGGTGCTTGGCGAGTGCACATTCCTCAGGAGCGGAGCATTTTATCACCTCCCCAGTCCCAGCCGCTTGGTTTCCTGGGTGCGTGGTCACGTCTCAGGTGTACCCTGTGTTTCTCCTGGGGAGCTGATCTCTGGCTACGACCCTCCTGATGGATGTCAACTGTCCAGGATCCCAGGAAGACTTGATTAGCGACTGAGAGCCTGATTGCAGCTTGGTAGGGGATGCCATCTTTGGGGCTGAGTTTGCCCCTTTCCTTCCAGCTCTGGTTGGCGCCCGCCTGCCTCCCTGCCTCTGGTGGGAGATGGGCCAGTCTGCATCTCTTCTCTGGTATTCGCTCAGTCCTTTGTTCTGTGAGCGGGCTGGCAGGGCCTTAGTGCCTTCAGTTCACTTCAGTTCAGTCGCTCAGTGGTGTCCGACTTTGCAACCCCATGAATCGCAGCACGCCAGGCCTCCCTGTCCATCACCATCTCTCGGAGTTCACTCAGACTCACGTTCATCGAGTCCGTGATGCCATCCAGCCATCTCATCCTCGGTCATCCCCTTCTCCTCCTGCCCCCAATCCCTCCCAGCATCAGAGTCTTTTCCAATGAGTCAACTCTTCACATGAGGTGGCCAAAGTATGGAGTTTCCACTTTAGCATCATTCCTTCCAAAAAATTCCAGGGTTGATATTCAGAATGGACTGATTGGATCTCCTTGCAGGTTAGAGCTTTTCATGGGAAAATTCTCTCTCTCTCTCTCTCTCTCTCTCTCTCTCTGCACGCTCCAGTGTTTGTTTGTTTGTTTTCCTCTCTCTGGCTATCCCACGGTTTGAATTCAGCCCGCGCCTTCCTGTTCAGCCCCCACTTGCTGGTGGCTGATGTGAGCGTCTGGGTTACTTCTCTGCTGGGAGCTGTAGTTAAACCCATAATCTGTGGGGTTTATTTATTTATTTATTTTCCTCCTGGTTATGTTGCCCTCTGAGATTCCAAAACTCCCCACAGACCCGCCAGTGAGAGGGTCTCCTAGTGTTTGGAAACTTCTCTTTTAAGACTCCCTTCCCGGGAAGGGTCTCTGTCCCTAACTCTTTTGTCCCTCTTTTTATCTTTTATATTTTGTCCTACTTCTGCTGCTAAGTCACTTCAGTCATGTCTGACTCTGTGTGACCCCATAGACGGCAGCCCAGTACTACCTCCTTTCAAAGACAATGGGCTGCCTTTCTGGGTGCCTGGTGTCCTCTGCCAGCGTTCAGCTGTTTTGTGGTATTTGTTCAGTGTTCAAATGATCTTTTGATGAATTTGTGGAGGAGAAAGTGGTCTCCCCATCCTATTCCTCTGCCATCTTAGGACCACCCTTCTAATTTTTCTACTTTTTCAAAGAGGTTTTTGGCCTCTTCTAAGTCCTTTGAATTACCATATAAATTTTATATTTAGCTTGTAAATTTCTACAAAACTATCTACTGGGTGTTTGATAGTGGACTGTTGAATCTATAGGTTAATTTGAGGAAGGCTGAAATATTAATAGTGAGTCTTTCAATATACAAATAGGTTATATTTATTTAGAGCTATGTTTATATTTATTTAGATATCTAATTTCTCTCAGAAAAATTTCAATGTATAGGTCTTGCAAACCTTTGGCAGATTTATTTCAATTTAATATTTTATGCTTTCTAAATAATATTATTTCAAAAATTCTAATTTTCCTCTGCTAGTATATAAAATAAAATAGATTCATATACATTAATATTGTATGTTACAACTTACTAAATTCATTTCATTTTTTAGTTCTAGTAGATTTTTAGTGGATTCTATTGGACTTTCTGCATTTCGCTGGTGGCTCACCAGTAAACAGTCTGCCTGTAATGCAGGAGATGTGGGAGATACAGGTTCAATCCCTGGTTCAGGAAGATCCCCTGGAGAAGGGCATGGCAACCACTCTAGTGTTCTTGCCTAGGAAATCCCATGGACAGAGGAGCCTGGAGGGCTATAGTCCATGCGGTTCCAGGGTCAGACATGACTGAGCACACACACACACAAACATTGGACTTTCTGCATAGATGATCATGTTTTCTGAGAATACAATTGTGTTTCTTCCTTTTCAATATTACGCCTTTTACTTGTTTTTCTTGTCTGATTTCACAGCCTGAAATCTTCAGTGCAGTTTTAAATAAAATGGTGAGAAGAGACATTCTGTCTTTTTCCTGATGGCAAGAGGAAAAATTCAGTATTTCACCATTAAGTATGATGTTATAGATTATTTATAGATGCCTTTTATCAGGTTGAAGATTCTTTCTATTCCTTATTTTCTGAGAGTTTTTCATCAGGACTGGTCATTAGATTTTGTTAAATGCTTTCACCATGTCTATCTATATGCCTTTTATATTTTTAGCTTGTTAATATGGTGAATTCTCTGGTGGCTCAGACAGTAAAAAATCTGCTTGCAAGGTAAGAGACTGGGATTCGATCCCTGGGTCAGGAAGATCCTCTGGAGGAGGCCATGGCAACCCACTTCATTATTCTTGCCTGGAGAATTCTTGCCTCTCTCCATGGATGGAGAGAGGAGTCTGGCAGGCTATAGTCCATGGGTTTGCAAAGAATTAGACAGGACTGAGTGACTAACACACACACATGGTGAATTTTATTGATTAATTTTCACATATTAAACCAGTCTTGCATTCTTGGGGTATACCTAACTTGTTCATAATGTACTATAATTTTTTATATGCTATTGAATTCAACTTGCTAAAATTTTATTTAGAATGTTTACAGCTATGTTCATGGAGGGTACATGTGTGTGTGTGTGTGTGTGTGTATGTGTTTAATTTGGTTGTATTTTTTCCTGCAATGGCTTTGTCTAGTTTTGGTATCACAGTAATACTAGAAACATGCATTGCATTAAGAAGAATGCCATCTTCTGAAATATTCTGAAAGAGTTTGTGAATGATTGGTTTTACTTCTTTATTATATATTTGATAGAATAACCAGCAAAACCATTTGGGTCTTAAGTTTTCTTTGTGGTAAGGTTTTGAATCACAAAGTCATTTTCTTTAATAGATACAGAAATATTCAGGTTATAGTTTTCTTTTTGAATGAGTTTTAGTAGTTAGTGTCTTTTGATGAATTTTTCCATTTCATTTAAATTGTCAAAATTATATCCACAAAGTCGTTCACCATATTCCCTTATCATTCTTTAAAAATCTGTAGATTATATAGTGATGTAATCACTCTCATTTCTGATATTGGTAATTTGTGTCTTCATATATTTTTTTCCTGAACAGGCTGGTTAGAGGCTTATCAATTTTATTGATCTCAGTAAAAGATGAAACCTTTTGGTTTCATCTGTTTTCTCTATTCTTTCTGTTTTCTAGTTAATCGATTTCTGCTCTATTATTTGGCTCAATGGGTAAAGCGTCTGCCTCAAATGCGGGAGACTCGGGTTTGATCCCTGGGTTGGGAAGATCCCCTGAAGAAAGAAATGGCAACCCACTCCAGTACTCTTGCCTGGAAAATCCCATGGACTGAGAAGCCTGATAACTGGCTACAGTCTGTAGGGTCGCAAAGAATCGAACACGACTGAACGACTTCACTTCTTCTGCTTCTATTGAGTTTTCTGTTCTTTTTCTAATATTTTAAGGTGGAAATTGAAGTCACATATTTGAAAGTGTTTTGTCTTCTAATATAAGCATATAGCAGGGGCTTCCCTGATGGCTCAGTAGGTAAAGAATCTGCCTGCAATGCAGAAGACAAAGGAAACATGGATTCGATCCCTGAGTGAGAAAGATCCCCTGGAAGAGGAAGGCAATCCACTGCTGTATTCTTGCCTAGGAAGTCCCATGGATAAAGGAACCTGGCAGGCTACAGTCCAAAGGGTCACAAAGAGTCAGACATGACTGAGAAGCTAAGCATATAAGCATATAGCCCTGTAAGTGTTCTCTGTGCTGTTTTAGAGGCATTCAACAAATTTGTATATGTATTGTTTTTATTTTCATTCAATTCAATATACTTTTGAACCATGGGTTCTTTTGAAGTGTGCTATTTTGTTTCCAAATATTTGGAGTCATTCCAGAGATCTCTCTGATATTGATTTCTAGTTTAATTCCCTTGTGTTCAAATAACTAAAAAAGTTTAAAAATTGAAACCTTTAAAATTTATTGAGACTTGTTTTACGGCCTGGAAAATAATTAATCTTGATAAATGTTCCATGTGCTCCTGAAAATAATGTTACTTGGAAACAATTTGATCTTTTGGGTCTTGTTTTTTAATTTATAGTGCAAATCCAGAGCAGTGATCAGTCTAAGGCTAATTATTCCCTACCACTGAGTCACAATCTTCCTAAGTATTTTACCTAAAATTTTGCGAATTATACACTTTCTAGTCTGGCTGATGGTAGCAGATACTATTTTTGGCCCAGTGTGAACACCAGGCATTGTTCTAGTTTTTTGGAGGGTCCTTGGCCAGTCTGGGATAGTTTCCTCACACACATGTGCTCATCTATATCCTGCTGAAGAATTAGGAGCAACACTCTGTAAATCACTAAAGTTCTCTTTCTGCCCATTTTTTCTTTGGTATTTTTTAATACTTTTTATTTTTGTATTGCTGCTGCTGCTGCTAAGTCACTTCAGTCGTGTCCGAATCTGTGCGACCCCATAGACAGCAGCCCACCAGGCTCCCCCATCCTTGGATTTTCCAGGCAAGAGTACTGGAGTGGGGTGCCATTGCCTTCTCCTATTTTGTATTGGGGTATAGCCAATTAATAAACAATGTTGTGATAGTTTCAGATGACAGTGAAGGGACTCTAGGGTTAGGGTTATAACAAGCATACATATACATGTATCCTCTATTCTCCCCCAAACTTTCCTCCCATCCAGGCTGCCATATAACACTGAGCAGAATTCCATGTGCTATACAGTAGCTCCTTGTTGATTATCCATTTTAAAAAAAAGCAGGTTTGGTATTTTGTCTTTTGAGCTCTGTTACCATGTACCCAGAGAGCTGAATTATTCTCTAAAATTCACAGAATCTGCCAAGCTCTATTTCAGTTTCCCTTCACTTTATCATGGCCTGGAAATTCTCTGAAGGCAGTGAAGTGAGGGAATCTTAGGGTTCACTTTGTTTGTTTTCCACCTCTCAGGAATCACTATCCATCAGAGCCTATTGTCCAATGTCTTTAAAAGCTTTGCATCATTTATTTTTTCTAACCCTTGGGTTGTTTGGGGAGGTAGAGTAAACGTAATCCTAGCACAGCTGAAAGCGGAAGTTCTTCCTTCTCTGGTATAAAATTTTGGCTGTATATGAATAATTGAATTTTCTGCATGTCCTATATCAAGAAGAAAATCTAAACAGAACTACCTGATTTCACATACTGCTAATCATCTCTTCCATAATACTAAGAAGAATTTCTTTTAAATCACTTTGCAAGATTTGGTCATCTTCTGCAGATTCAGATTAATAAAATAAAATTACTTACTCAGATGGACCATTTGCCTCAGTTGGATGAGATCATATGTCTATATTTAGCTGAGATTTAGTGTCTGCTTGCAAGCAAGGATAAATCTTCCTGAGCAGAGATCCAGGCATTCTGTCTGCTCTATGGAAGGTAGCAATTATCTGTCATGGTATAATTTACATTCCACACCTTCATTAAGAAAGGATAAAGAGCTCCTTTCCTAGCCCAGTTTTCTCAGAAATATCATAATCACAGTTTTTGAGCCTCTCTTCCCTTCATGGATATCCAAGAATGATAGAAAACATTTTGCTCAAAACCAGCATCTATATCCATTGTTATGAACTGAATGTTTGTTCATGTGCCCCCACACCATTCTTAACGTTGAAATCCTAGCCCCCTCTCCCTGCAGTGTGATGGTGTTTGGAGATGGAGACTTCAGTAGACAATTAGGTTTGGATTAGGTAATGAATGTGGGATATTCGTGATGGGATTAGTACCCTAATAAGCACAGGAAGAGGCAGAGAGACCTCTCTCTCCATGAGCATATACTGAGGAAAGACCATGTCCGGATACAAGGAGAAGGCTGCCACACAGGAAGCGGTTCTTCGCTGGATGCTGAATCTGCCGGCACCTTGATCTTAGATTTCCCAGACTCCAGAACTGTGAGAAATAAATGTTTGTTGTTTAAGCCACCCTGTCTATGATATTTCGTTTTAACATCTCAAGCAGACTAATACAGACATATAGTCTAAATTTTAAAGCTGTCCAGAGTTCTGATGGACTGATTAAGTACTCAGCCTGTAGCATTTTGGTTGGCAACATTAGTGCAGCAATACTGGACTAACTCACAGAGATGCTGTATGGAATAATTTATGAAGCATTTGCATAAAGTTAGCATAAACAAGAATGTTTTCAAACTGGGCTACTGATATTTGCAAAAAGATTTTATATAAAACCCCAACTCAGGACTCAGGAATTCTTACACAGTTCTTAGCAATAATGCATTTCTCTTTATTCCTCAGCAAGAATGACAAGAATGTTCTATTTATAGAGACGGCCCTATTGCCATGTTGACTAAGTGCCAGGTAACCTGTTATTTCACTTGAGTGTCCAAGTTCAATCAGAACATTACAATTATTTATCTTCAGGAGTTTTGGCCAAGTGATAGAAGCAAAAATATTTTGGTTCTACCCTATCATAATTAACAAACTAAGAATATCTAGAAGGGAATATTTTATCTAATTGGTTATGAGGGATTCATAAGCCTAGATCTGGAAATGATAGCTCCTGGATTTTAAAACAGTTGTCTTTTAACAGTCTCTTTTATTTGCATTTGAGGTTTGAGATGTCCACCGGCCACACCAAATGGAAATTTGAGGCAATTATCAAAATGATTCAGGGAGAAATGCATGCAACCAAAACACATCACAGAAACACAGCCAAACTCAAACATTTCACTAAAAACAATTAACTATGGATTTGCTTTTGACTGAATTATTTAGATAATTGCATTTTTTCCCAATTTTCCAGTAAAGATATGGCAAGAGAATATTCACTTCAACAATGACGCCTGTGTCACACAGAAATGTAATTAGTGTGAAAGTAATTATCTCCAGTAAGTAAACAAATAATTCATTTAGGAAGAAGTCTTTTTTTTTTTTTCAAATAGCATTTTGGTCAACTATATGTTATATCATCTTACAATGTTATTCCTGGTTAACTCAGGATTTAAATTCTAAAATTAGTTAAATGTTACCTGGCTTCACCTATTTTCATGCTGGAAGAATTGTTTTGCCTGTCATTATAGTTGGAAATGACTGTCAATAATAATAATCAAGACCTGTGTCTTAGGTCTGATCTTAGGTGTATCCAAATGTTTACAAATATGTGCAGTAACTGATGGTTGTCAGAGATTAAATTTGCTTACATGGTCTTAAAATCATTGATTTGAGAACTATAAAACTTAGAAATATAAATTTTCTTTGACTCCTGAAAATGGAAAAAGAATAAATGTGAAGAGCAGAAGAAACTAAATTATAAACTTGAGAATACAAATGAAATAGAAACTAAACAAATAGTATTGACAAAGAAAAATGCTATTTTTGGAAAAGACTAGTGAAATGGATATACTTTTGGTTAGACTGATATAGGAACAAGAGAGGAAAAAATAGTATTTATTACAAAAAGGGGTCACTGTGAGAGATGTAAATATAAATGTAAACAGTAAGAGAAAAGTACAAATTTCCTAAATAAAAAGAAGTAATGCAAAGCAGAAAAAAAATCAACAAAAAGAACAAAACAAGGTAAATATAACAAAATAAAAATAAAAGTTATAGCATAAATTAATAATGTTGAAAGATATTGATCATTTCAATAAATGTTAAAAAATTTTTTTCAACTAGGCACATAAAACAAACCTAACAATATAAAGGGATAAACAAAAATGTACCACACAAATTAAAAACTAAACAACTGGAAAGGTGCCATCTTTTTACCAAGTTAGAATTCAGGCCAAAAAGCAATGAATGAAAAAAGAAAGATTCTTTATAAAGGTAAAAGTCACAATGCAAATAAAGATATAATAGTTATGAATATCTGTGTACCAAATAATATAATAATCACCTATATAGAGCAAGAAGTATAAAAAGCACAAGGAGAAATTAATAGAAATACACAATTAGTAGGAGACTAACAGACCACTCTCACGTAAGTTAGTTAAGTTGCTCAGTCATGTCCGACTCTTTTCAACTCCATGGACTGTAGCCCACCAGGCTCCTCCATCCATGGGATTCTCCAGGCAAGAATCCTGGAGTGGGTTGCCATATCCTTCTCCAGGGGATCTTCCGGACCCAGGGATCGAACCCAGGTCTCCCTCATTAGAGGCAGAGGCTTTAACCTCTGAGCCACCAGGGAAGTAGACCATAAATAAATGTACTTTATAAATATAAAGGATCTAAACAGAAAAAGCAGTAAGATACACTGAGCATCATACTCTGATAATAGAAAATATAATTTCTTCTCAAGCACACTAGCTCTTTTCAAGAATTTATGATGTACTAGAACCCTCTTCAAAAAGATCAGTAAGTTTCATAAGGTACAGGTATTAAACAAACAATAATGTATGATCACAGTACAATAAAACTAAAAATTAAAATATAAGCCACAAAGAAAACAAACTTTTTACCTGGAAATTTAAAAGCTTTGTATTAAATCTTGATGAAAAGCAAAGACAAGAACTGCAGAAACTATGAAAATAAAAACAAAAGTAAACAAAGAGGACTGGATTAAAAGCTTTTGCACAAGGGGAACCATAAACAAGATGAAAAGGTAACCCTCAGAACAGGAGAAAGTATTTGCAAATGAAGCAACAGGGCAAAGGATTAACCTCTAAAACAGGCAAACAGTTCATGGAGCTCAATGTCAAAAAACAACCCAATCAAAAAATGGGAACTGGAGGAGGGCATAGCAACCCACTCCAGTATTCTTGCTTGAAGAAGCCCATGGACAGAAGAGCCTGTCAGGCTAGAGCCCATGGGATTACAAAGAATCAGACATGACTGAAGCAACTTGGCACACATGCAAAGCAACTTCTTGGGATAGACATCTCTTCAAAGAAGACATACCCATGGCCAACGGGACTTGAAAAGGTGCTCAACATCCATAATATTAGAGATATGCAAATCAAAACTACAATGAGGTATCACCTCATCCTGGTCAGAATGGCCGTCATCAAAAAATTTACAAACTATATGCTGACAAGGGTGTGTAGAGAAAGGGGGACCCTCTTGTTGGAGTGTAAATTGATACAGCCATTATAGGGAACAGTATGGAGGTTCCTTAAAAACTAAAACCAGAGCTACCATATGACTCATCAATCCCACTACTGGGCATGTACCCTGAAAGTGAAAGTGAAGTTGCTCAGTCATGTCTGACTCTTTGCAACCCCTTGGACTGCAGCCTACCAGGCTCCTCCATCCATGGGATTTTCCAGGCAAGAGTACTGGAGTGGGATGCCATTGTCTTCTCTGGCATGTACCCTGAGGCATGTACCCTGAGGAAACCATAATTTCAAAATGACACATGTACCCCAACATTCACTGCAGCACAATTTACAATAGCCAGGGCATGGAAACAACCTTAATGTCCAATGACAGATGAACGGATAAAGAACATGTGGTACATATACAAAATGGAATATTATTCAGCCATAAAAAGGAATGAAATTGGGTCATTTGTACAGATTTGGATGGACCTAGAGTCTGTCATACAGAGGGAAGTAAGTCAGAAAGAGAAAAACAAATATCATATATTAACACATATACATGGAATCTAGAAAAATGGTACAGATGAACCTATTTGCAGGGCAGGAATAGAGACACAAATGTAGAACAGACATGTGGACATGATAGGGGAAGAAAAGAGGGGCATGAATTGGGAAAGTAGCACTGACACATATGCATTACCATGTGTAAAATAGTTAACTACGGGAACCTGCTATAAAGCACAGGAGTTCAACCTAGTGCTCTGTGATGACCTAGATGGGCGGGGTCAGGGGTAGTGTGGGAGGGAAGTCCAAGAGGGAGGGAAAGATGCATACATATAACTGATTCACTTCATTGTACACAGAAACTATAAAATAACATTGTAAAGCAATTACACACCAATAAAAAATGGAAAATATTTTTCATGAAAACACTACATGACAGAATCTATTAGGCACATTTAAAGCAATAAAAAGTAAAGTAAACCAAAACAAAGCAGCATAAGGAAATATGAACAATGAAATTGGAAATCAGTAAGCTAGAGAACCGGAAAATAGTATGCTAAATTAATAAACCAAAATCCTACATCTTTGAGAAAATCCAAAAATTAGAGAAATCATTAGTTAATTTATCAAAAAGCGAAAAAGCAAACAGATAAGAAATAACAAGGGAAATAACTACTGATAGAGGAAATATATGGTAAGAATCTACTTTGTGTATATCTTTGCAAATAAAGTTGAAAAACATAGATTAAACAAAAAATTTCTTGGAAAGATACATATAAAAATTTACAAAAATCGTCCCACTAGAGACAGAACACAGACTAATTTCTATAATTGAACTAGAAAAAGTTATCAAGAAATTACTCTTCTTAAAAGCATTTAGAGCAATTATACTAAACTTTTAGAGACCAGATAGTCCTAGTGCCATCAGAAAAAAGTCACCTTTCCTTATAAACCAATGTTTTATTCACAGAGAAAAATGAATACTGTGACGTCACCTTTTAGCAGTTTGCCTTATTTTACACTCAACTTTGATGGACCACTAATAAGAGTAAATCAGATTAATAGATATGCATGTTTAAAATAAAGAAAATTTTCCAAATTATTTTTATGAATCAAGTTTAACACTGGTCCCATAAACAATTATTGAACTGATATCACTTATGAACATTGACACAAAATTCTAAATAAAACATTAGCACACAGAGTCCAAAATCAAACTATATTTAAAAAATTATATATTAATACCATGGCCAACTGGTATTTATGCCAAGAATGCCAATTCTGCATTCTGCAATGTGTTTAACTAAGTGCTATATCAGTAAAAGAATTAAAGAGTTCAGATTGCTCTCGGATGATTGGTCTATAGTTATTCTTTTGTTAAATTTTAGTTACTGGTGCCTACTCAAATGTCCAAAATTTCTTCCAGATTTCTGCATGACCCACAATTAAAATTAAATTACTTCCTGACTAAGATGCAAGTCTCAAAAATATGGCAACAGTGATATTTCTCAAAAGGCATCACTTTTAATAACTATCAGAAAATTGAGGCCATTAATTTCAAAGTAATTTTCTAGAGATATCCATGCCAAAGAAAGATTGAGAATAACTGAGTTGCTATGTGATTATGAGTTTTATCTTATATCATAAATATTGGACTAACATGGAAAGTCTTAGGAATAAAAATATACCTTTATGCATAAGGTCCTTGGACTGCTTATTTAAGGAAACCATTTAAGTTTTAAGACTAAAAGAATCAATAAATTAGGTTGATAATATTCTAAATAAACAGCAACCTAATTAAGCAAATCACCTACCAATGATAACTTTTAAGGTTTATCGTCCTTCTTTTATGGAGGTTTAATAAAACATTGCCTATTGGTTTTTGAGAGCTGTAGCTATGATATTTATTTTGGGGTCTCCAAAAATCACTGCAGATGGTGACTGCAGCCATGAAATTAAAAGACACTTGCTTCTTGGAAGAAAAGTTATGACCAATCTAGAGAGCATATTAAAAAGCAGAGACATTACGTGGCCAGCAAAGGTCTATCTAGTCAAAGCTGTAGTTTTTCCAGTAGCCATGTATGGATGTGAGAGCTGGACTATAAAGAAAGCTGAGCACCAAAGAATTGATGCCTTTGAACTGTGGTATTGGAGAAGACTCTCGAGGGTTCCTTGGACTGCAAGGAGATCTAACCAGTCCATCATAAAGGAAATCAGTCCTGAATACTCATTGGAAGGACTGATGCTGAAGTTGAAACTCCATTACTTTGGGCACCTGATGCAAAGAACTGACTCATTTGAAAAGACCCTAATGCTGGGAAAGATTGAGGGCAGGAGGAGAAGGGGGACAACAGAGGATGAGATAGTTGGATGGCATCACTGACTCAATGGACATGAGTTTGAGTAAACTCCGGGAGTTGGTAATGGACAGGGAGGCCTGATGTGCTTCAGTCCATGGGGTCACAAAGAGTTGGACATGACTAAGCAACTGAACTGATTGACTGACTGACCGACTGACCTATGATATGGCAAACCAGAGCAAATAAGCCCAAAGTCCACAATTTGGGGCCCCTCCTCTTGCTGTTTGTTAAGCAATAACTTAGGAATAGGGATTAGTGGCAAGAAGGTGATTTTCTTGGTAGCATTTAAGAAGATGTAACGTGTGTACATGGGGCTTCCCAGGTGGCACAGTGGTAAAGAATCCACCTGCCAATGCAGGAGATGTGGGTTCAATCCCTTGGAGTAGGAAATGGCAATCCACTCCAGTATTCTTGCCTAGGAAATCCTATGGACAGAGGAACCTGGTGGGATACAGTCTATGGGGTCACAAAAAGTTACACATGACTGAGCAACTGAGCACACACAAAAGATGTGTACACACAAATAGTTACCATACCTACCTCTGAGCTTACTACAAATCAGAGTATGCTTCATAGGACTGTCTTTTTCCATTTCTGTAGAGCCCATTAGGGTGTTGGTTGCCAACCTAATTCCTTTTCAAGGTTGTTCTTGATGTTAATATCAATTTGCTTGTATCTGTATAGTGCTACTGAGGACCAAGGGAAATAGAGGGATCTCTGTAATTAGCCCAAAGTCTACCACCCCTGAAGGACAGTTCTGAAAACTCTACTCACAGAAAATTCACTCTGTTAATGTTTGCTGCAAGCTTCTATGGCAGACTTGGAAATAAGTATAATGTATGAACCAATGTACATTACCCTTATTAGGGGTACATCCAAGTTGAGGGTAAAAATAAGGCAAACTGATAAGAAGTGAAGTCTCAATACTCCTTTGTCTCTGAATAAATCACTGGTGTGAAAATTGAACATGTTAGTCCCTCAGTCGTGTCGGACCTTTTGCAACCTCATGTTCTGTAGTTCACTAGGCTCCACTTATAATACTTTAAGGCAAAAACAGCAAATATGTTTAAGCAACTATGAACTACTGCTGCTGCTAAGTCGCTTCAGTCATGTCTGACTCTGTGTGACCCCGCAGACGGCAGCCCACCAGGCTCCCCCCGCCCCTGAGATTCTCCAGGCAAGAACACTGGAGTGGGTTGCCATTTCCTTCTCCAATGCATGAAAGTGAAAAGTGAAGGTGAAGTCACTCAGTCGTATCCTACTCTCTGCAACCCCATGGACTGCATCCTACCATGCTTCTCCGTCCATGGAATTTTCAAGGCAAGAGTGCTGGAGTGGGTTGCCATTGCCTTTTCCAAACTATGAACTAACAGATATGATACCAGATAGGATGGTGGGAAGGCTTTATTTCTTACAGTGAAAAATATTCAGTTATGTTAAATGCTGAGGATGAGATGGTTGGATGGCATCACCGACTCAATGGACAAGCATTTGAGTAAACACTGGGAGTTGCTGATGGACACGGAGGCCTGAAGTGCTGCAGTCCTTGGGGTTGCAAAGAGTTGGACATGACTGAGTGACTCTACTGGTGTTAAATGGTTCCCCTAGTAGATACTGATGTTCCTCTCAGATTCTCTTGATGCTTTTAATTATTATTATTATTATTATGGGCAACACTTCCTCTACTTTGAGATCCTTTTGCTTTCAAATATTGAACACCTGAGAAAACTTGGAGGACTGCCCTTGGGTTACTGAAATCACTCTGGTACAAATTGTTAGGTTACCTGGGGCTTACTTTCCTTTCACCTCCCCAGAGGATTTTGGCCAACAACTAGACAAACACCATATATTAATGCATATATGTAGAATCTGAAAAAAATTTGCTATAGATGATTTTATTTACAAAGCAAAAATAGAGACAGAGATGTAGAGAACAAATGTATGGATACCAAGGGGAAAGGGTGGGTGAATGAGATTAATTGGGATATTGGGAGTGACATACATACATTATTGATACTATATGTAAAATAGATAACTAATGAGAACTTACTGTACAGCATGGGGAACTCAACTCAGTGCTCTTTGGTGACCTAAATGGGAAGAGAATCCAAAAGAGGGAGTATATGTATATGTGTGGGCTTCCCTGGTGACTCATACAGAAAAGAATCTGTCTGAAATGCAGGAGACCTGGGTTCAGTCCCTGGGTCAGGAAGATCACCCGGAAAAGAGATTTGCAATCCACTCCAGTATTCTTGCCTGGGAAATCCCAGGAACAGAGGCGCCTGGCAGGCTACAGTCCATGGGGTCACAAAGAGTCAGATACGACTGAACAACTAACACTATCTCACTATGCAATATGCATATGAATAGCTGATTCAGTTTGCTGTACAGTAGAAACTAACACAACACTGTAAAGCAACTATACTCCAATAAAACTTTTAAAAGAGCATGAAAGCACAGCCCTCTTGTTCTCATCTGGACAAATTTAAGGACTAGCACTCCTCAGAATTCCCCTTGGAGATCAGCTTTTAGCTTCTCTTGAAAGGACTTTGCCTGAATTCTGAAACTGTTTACTTGTCCTTTCCATATTTCTTTCCCTGCTTCCTCCAGTTCTTAACTGGTTTCTTATGACAGCATGTCCTTAATTAATCCTTTAATTAATCCTCATCTCATAATTATTTTCTGGGAGACTCTGCCAAAAATACCACCTCCACCCTAAATTAAGAACTGAAAGATGTGCAAAACCTCACTGATTTTCTAGAAACAGGTAAAAACTATTTTCAAACCATTTGGAAAGCAGTGACAATTTCTTGAATAGCTAATGTGGAGATGGAATGAGTCATTGGGTCATGATGTCCATCAGAAAGGATTTATCTCAGTATGATCTCATTTTTCCTACACATAAATATATGTGGGTGTGGGACAATGGGAAAAATACCAGGTTTTTCAAGGGCAGAAGCGTGAGTGAAAAGAAGGTGCTTGTGTACAGAAAGAGCTTTTTAATAGCTCTTTAAAAATCCAACAAGAGAAAAATGTAAGAAGCTGAGAATAATGAAATCATTTTATTCCCTCCAGACTTTCCATTATCTTTGTTCTCACCCGTTTTAGTAAAGGCATCTTTTTTTATGGTGTTTATATGGTGTAAATCTGGAGAGTCAAAAAGAGAAGTAAATTGGCACTTTAGAAAAACTTTTTATAAAAACTTCAAATACTGAAGAAAAGCTGAAAGAAGCAGATCCAATGATATATTTTAATTAACCTACTGAGTGGGACTTCAGTTTTAACTCCTGGAGATCCAAGAAAAAAGCAGTAAAATCTAAGAGCACAGAAAAAAAAACAGCCACTTAGACACAGAAGCCAAACATGGACAATCACTTAGTGTCCTGTTTGAATGGAAGCTCTACTAGGGCAAGAAATGGGTCTGCTTTGCTCACCACTAGAACATTGTAAACTACCTATATTGGTTTGTTAAATGGATTATTGTATTAGTCAGTTACATTATTATTTTATCTTATAGTGACTTACTGATGGACTATTTTATTTATGATTTACATTCTATGTGTATTGTTATTTATAGTTATAATGTGTAGTATACTTTATACTATATTTTATTTGTAGTTATTTTATTTATAATAATCTACTACTGAGTCATTTTATGGATTAATTACATTACATGTTAATAATTCATTATACTAATTTATTGATTATTTTTATTCATTGACTTTTAATTATTATTAGTTGATTATTTTTTAAGTGAAAAAGATTTTTATTTATTTTATTTACTTATTTATTTATTTTTAATTTTATTTTTACTGTATTCTACGTTACAATACTATATTGGTTTTGCCATACATTGACATGAATCAGCCACAGGTGTACACGATCTCCCAATGCTAAAGCCCCCTCCCACCTCCCACCCCATATCATCTCTCTGGATCATCCCCGTGCACCAGCTCCAAGCATCCTGTATCCTATATCGAACATAGACATAGATTATTTTATTAATTAATTAAATTTAAAACATAATTCTGAGTTATTTCTTTACAAAGACTATGTACCTTTTGATTTGGCACATAACAGTTACTCAAAAATGTATGTGGAATAAATAAGCTCTTGATATCACAACTGGGACACATGGCCTGGTAAATATGATTTTACTCATAGGAATAATGGAAACAAATGCTTTAAATCATTACTGTCCTGGAAAATTTGAGATGTGTAGATCTGATTGGCCCAACCTGGCAAAAGAAGAGAACCTCATTTGCCCAACATCTACAGAAATGAAGTCCCAGATACCAGTAGTGGTAAAGAATCTTCCACCTGCAATGCAGGAGACAAAAGATACATGGGTTCAGTTCCTGGGTCTGGAAGATACCCTGGAGGAGGGCATGGCAACCACCTCAATATTCTTGCTTGGAGAATCCAATGGACAGGAGCCTGGTGGGCTACAGTCCATGGGGTCACAAATAGTCAGACATTACTGAGCAACTAAGCACACACATGTGTTCAACCTTGGGCCTGAAAAAATGGATTAATGGCCATGGATTTATTTTTAATGGATTATTGGAAAAATGGCCTAATATGGATTTCCCAGCTTTCCACTTAGCCCAAGTAGTTAATAATAGCATGAGTGATTATTGTAACCTAAAGAGTTCTGGTCCCTACCCTGATACTTGCCCAAAGATCATGAAAGTGAAACCAAAGTGAAAGTGGTAGTTGCTCAGTCATGTCCATCTTTTTGCAACCCTATAAACTGTAGCCCGCCAGGCTCCTCTGTCCATGGAATTCTCCAGACAAGAATATTGGAGTGGGTAGCCATTCCCTTCTCCAGAGGATCTTCTTGACCTAGGGAGAGAACCCAGATTTCCCACATTGCAGGCAGATTCTTTACTGTCTGAGCCACCAGCAAGTCTATAAGTTGAATAAATACTAGAAAAATTTTAAAGATGCTTAAAAGAGTTGATATAATTTCATCAGTATCTTTGAAATAAGTATAATGGGGCAATGCCAAAGAATGCTCAAACTACCACACAATTGCACTCATCTCACATGCTAGTAAAGTAATGCTCAAAATTCTCCAAGCCAGGCTTTGACAATACGTGAACCGTGAACTTCCTGATGTTCAAGCTGGTTTTAGAAAAGGCAGAGGAACCAGAGATCAAATTGCCAACATCCACTGGATCATTGAAAAAGCAAGAGAGTTCCAGAAAAACATCTATTTCTGCT
The DNA here is from genome assembly GCA_917880005.1 of Nanger dama. NCBI lineage: Eukaryota > Metazoa > Chordata > Mammalia > Artiodactyla > Bovidae > Nanger > Nanger dama. Next base: position 5,404,251 of record CAKJTW010000088.1, read on the forward strand.
TTATTGACTATGCCAAAGCCTTTGACTGTGTGGATCACAATAAACTGGAAAATTCTGAAAGAGATGGGAATACCAGACCACCTAACCTGCCTCTTGAGAAATCTGTATGCAGGTCAGGAAACACCAGTTAGAACTGGACATGGAACAACAGACTGATTCTAAATAGGAAAAGGAGTACATCAAGGCTGTATATTGTCACCCTGCTTATTTCACTTATATGCAGAGTACATCATGAGAAACTCTGGGCTGGAAGAAGCACAAGCAGGAATCAAGATTGCCAGGAGAAATATCAATAACCTCAGATATGCAGATGACACCACCCTTATGGCAGAAAGTGAAAAGGAACTCAAAAGCCTCTTGATGAAAGTAAAGAGGAGAGTGAAAAAGTTGGCTTAAAGCTCAACGTTCAGAAAATGAAGATCATGGCATCCGGTCCCATCACTCCATGGGAAATAGATGGAGAAACAGTGGAAACAGTGTCAGACATTATTTTTTGGGGCTCCAAAATCACTGCAGATGGTGAGTGCAGCCATGAAATTAGAAGACACTTTCTCCTTAGAAGAAAAGTTATGACCAACCTAGACAGCATATCCAAAAGCAGAGACATTACTTTGCCGACTAAGGTCCGTCTAGTCAAGGCTATGGTTTTTCCTGTGGTCATGTATGGATGTGAGAGTTGGACTGTGAAGAAGGCTGAGCACCAAAAATTGATTCTTTTGAACTGTGGTGTGAAGACTCTTGAGAGTCCCTTGGACTGCAAGGAGATCCAACCAGTCCATTCTGAAGGAGATCAGCCCTGGAATTTCTTTGGAAGGAATGATGCTAAAGCTGAAACTCCAGTACTTTGGCCACCTTATGCAAAGAGTTGACTCATTGGAAAAGACTCTGATGCTGGGAGGAATTAGGGGCAGGAGGAGAAGGGGACGACCGAGGATGAGATGGATGGATGGCATCACTGACTCGATGCGTGTGAGTCTGAGTGAACTCTGGGAATTGGTGATGGACAGGGAGGCCTGGTGTGCTGTGATTCATGGGGTTGCAAAGAGTCAGACACGACTGAGCGACTGAACTGAACTGATAATGGGGCTTATGAGAATAAGGCAAAGAAATTGAACAATGCAAGAGAGTTTTTTTATATATGGTATCTAACCTAGTCTAAGTCTATACACAATATATAACATGAAGAGGTATATTAGATATGAAATAACATCAAGAAATGGCGCTAAGGGTGAAGACACATTCTTAAAATTTGTAAAGGAATCCTATGCCTTCAATCAATGATATTTAAAGTGTATTTCTTTTATCTCCTTCTGAGTCCCCTTATTCTGCTATCTACTCCCTAATATCCCCTGGCAGTCTCCAGATCTAAGCTTTGGTTCATAGGTTTGATGCTTTTTACTGGTAATGTGTACTCCCAATAACAGTATACATGCAACATGCTATCTCAATTGGAAGAGAGTTTAATAGTCAATTTATTAACACTAACAGAATAGTAACATTTTCTTGTGCAATGTGGTGTAAGTATATTTAATGGAATTAAATCTCAATTAATTGAATATCTACTCAAGCCCAGTAAGAAATATTGAAGATGACTCTCTATATATATAGAGTCTATATATCTATCCATCTATATATCCATCCATCCTCATTTTTAAGATAAAGAAACTGTATTGTATTTATATTAAATAATTTACTGACACAGACTGCTTCATACCAACCCTGGGAGGTGGTTCCTATCTCATAGTCTAGAAAACTGGCTCTCAAAGAGGATATAACATTTTTGTACTTTTCCAGAGTTGATGATTTCTGCTCCTGGTTGGATGTCTTGGCCTGTAAAGAAGAAAAGAAAAGAAAAGAAAGCTATAATATATGACCTTTATAAAAATCTCTATTATTAAATTTTTCTTCTCCTTAAATAAGCAACATCATCCCCACCATCACTGTTTAATGAAAACTGTTGCTAGAACTAATTAATTCCTTCTTGAAGAGTTCAGTTAATATGCTTGACTTCTTTTAGAGAATTACAGTTCTCAGTGCTGGCTTTCTTCCAGCAAGAAGGAAACAGAAAGCAAAAACCTTAAGAGGAAGAAATATAAAGAAACGAATGCTATGTCCAGAGTACACCTGTATGGGTGAAACACCATTCAACCAAATCGCCTGTAGTCTCAGCTTGAGTTTTTTTCTCCATGGAAGCAGAAATCATTGATTCTTTCCAGCCCTAAAAGGTGGTGGTTGCAAAGATCAAGGAAACGAGGAACAGGGGTTTAGACACATTTCAGCATTTAGGTATTTTATTTCTCTTCTAACTGGACTCAAACACACTTGCTCCTAAAAAAACACTTTATTGTACATGCCAACTGGATAAACATCAGGTTATAGACTAAAAACAGCTGTTGTAGGTCCATCAGCAGAGTATCACTGGAATCTTGAATGTACTTTCCAAATATAATTAATAGTAGCGTATGTATGCCACTCTTGAAAAACTTGAAAATCAGTCACAACTAATTAAATTTTAAAATTTTATTTCGGTGGAAAAAAAAAGTATTTTAGCTTGTGAGGTCAGACTTAGCTCAACTTAAATTACTTCCTCCAATTCTCAGATGTATTACCTTGTGTTAGTGCATGAGAAAGTGAGTGTGTGTTATTGCTTTGTTCCTGCTGAGAAAGAAAACATTTCCTTAAAAGGCAAAGAATCAAAATTACGACCCACTCTCTCCCTTAATGAAAACAAACATCTATTAGAAAGACCGTAAAACACTCAAATAGTATAAAAGATGATCCTGAGTCCTGACACACACAGCAGCCTGTGACTGAGTCCTCTTGGATTTCACAGTAGAGGAAAGAGAGGTTTAGCAAGATCAGAGGAGATTTATACATGGTGTGATCATGTGAGGAACATGAGACACAGTTTTGGAATGAGCAGATCTATGAATTTCTAAGCACAACCTTGCACAACCATTATAGATGAGAATGCTCTTACTACTGAACTCAGTTTTATTAAAAAAATTCTTTTTTACTTTTTGGCTGCACTGGGAGGCATGTGGGATCTTAGTTCCCCCACAAGGGATCAAACCTGCACCCCTTGCATTGGAAGTGCAGAGTCTTAACCACTGGAATGCCAGGGAAGTCCCTGAACTCGATTATCTTTAAGGACCAAGATATGCTGAAAGCCAAACATCTGATCAACAGAATCCAAATGTCCACCTCTCACATTCAGTCCAGTTCAGTTCAGTTGCTCAGTCGTGTCTGACTCTTTGCGACCCCATGAACCATAGCATGCCAGGCCTCCTTGTTCATGACCAACTCCCAGAGTCTGCCCAAACCCATGTGTATCAAGTTGTTGATGCCATCCAACCACCTCATCCTCTGTCTTCCCTTTCTCCTCCTGCCCTCAATCTTTCCCAGCATCAAGATCTTTTCAGATGAGTCAGCTCTTTGCATCAGGTGGCCAAAGTATTGGAGTTTCAGCTTCAACATCAGTACTTCCAATGAACACCCAGGACTGATCTCCTTTAGGATGGACTGGTTGGATCTCCCTGCAGTCCACGGGACTCTCAAGAGTCTTCTCCAACACCACAGTTCAAAAGCATCAATTCCCCGGCTCTCAGCTTTCTTTATAGTCCAGCTCTCACATCCATACATGACCACTGGAAAAACCATAGCCTTGACTAGACGGACCGTTGTTGGCAAAGTAATGTCTCTGCTTTTTAATATGCTGTCTAGGTGGGTCATGATTTTCCTTCCAAGGTGTAAGTGCCTTTTAATTTCATGGCTGCAATCACCATCTGCAGTGATTTTGGAGCCCAGAAAAATAAAGTCAGTCATTGTTTCCACTGTTTCTCCATCCATTTGCCATGAAGTGATGGTACCAGATGCATAATCTTAGGTTTCTAACTGCTGAGCTTTAAACCAACTTTTTCACTCTCCTCTTTCACTTTCGTCAAGAGGCTCTTTAGTTTTTCTTCACTTTTTGCCATAAGGGTGGTGCCATCAGCGTATCTGAGGTTATTAATATTTCTGGCAATCTTGATTCCAGCTTGTGCTTCCTCCAGCCCAGAGTTTCTCATGATATACTCTGCATATAAGTTAAATAAGCAGAGTGACAGTATACAGCCTTGATGTACTCCTTTTCCTATTTGGAACCAGTTTGTTGTTCCATGTCCAGGTCTAACTGTTGCTTCCTGACCTGCATACAAGTTTCTCAAGAGGCAGGTCAGGTGGTCTGGTATTCCCATCTCTTTCAGAATTTTCCACAGTTTATTGTAATCCACACAGTCAAAGGTTTTGGCATAGTCAATAAAGCAGAGATAGATATTTTTCTGGAACTCCTTTGCTTTTTATATACATTCTCTTTTGCCTCTTATTTTGTATTTGCAACAAATGGGAGATGGAAAGTATGTGTTGAATTATAATTCCAAACCCCAAAAGGCTAGTCTTTCATCTTCTAAATGATAAATTGCCTCGTTTTGAAAGTCATTGCCGCCTTCTTTCTTTTTCTTCCTCCTGCTTTCACCCCTTTTTCCTGGAAATAATCAAAGATCGATAGGGCCAGAGTCCAGTGATCTCTTTAAAGGCTTTTAGAAACATGTTTTATCATTTATTTATTATTATTTTTTTTACTTTACAATTATTAATTGTCATGAGAGATTAGATTGTTCCTGTCCCAAGGTAAACATTTTCTTCTTCAACATCTCTTTTGTATCTGAAGAAAGCTTGTATGGAGCCCAACATCAGTTTTTATACAACTCATTCTATATTCCAGCACTGTCTGCATTTGGATGACAGCTTAGAGTGGCTAGAAGTATGACAAAGCACTACCATATGGGAATATTTCTATTTATGTGGACAACTTCTTTGAGTGGAGCTCATTAATGTACAATCTGAAGGACAAGAACTGAACAAGACAACCACATGACTGCCATGAAAATTCTGTCATCCTTAACAGGCCAGTTTCTGCCTCACTCTCCACACCTACTCAGACATCTGGCAAAAGTCCACCCCTTACTAACTGAGTAGCTTGGGGCAAATTCCTTCAGTGCTCTAAGTTTTATTTTTCTCATCTGTAAAACCAGCATAGTAATGGAGCTTCACTGATCAAATTTATTTTTAAGGATTTGGTTTTTTTTAAAAATTAATTCATGGCAGAAAAGTGATCGTAAAAATACAAAAAGCTCCTCTACCCCCTTTACTCAAGTTTCTAATTGTTAATATGATACATCATTTGCTTCACATCTCTCTTTCATTACTATTAGTTTTTTCTAAATTCTTGCACAGCCATCTGCTGACACAGCATTCCCATCACTTCAAAACATTTCAATATATATTTCCTGGAAATGATGACATTCCTACATCATCAATATAAACTCCTCCAAATCAAGATATCAATAATGATAGGACCCTAACATCCAATCTACAGACTCCACTTCAAAGTAGAGTCTAGTGACCTTATCCTTGTCCATCCCATAGCTCTCCACTCTACATTCCTTGGGGTTATGGAGTTCGTTGGTAAACTACTTGTAAACTGAACCCTCCCCCAGGAAGCAGGGCTAATTCAAAAATAAACTGATACATTATGTGAAATTTAAAGACATTAACTTGAGACCTTGTCTTGACCTCAGTTTTCAGCCTACTTCCATTTAAAGTTCTTACATTTGTGACAAAATCCGACTTTTAGAACCTACAGAAGGCCTTATTTTCCTCTGCTTAAGACACTGTCCTTGGAGTTGAAGTCAGAGAGAGTTTTCAATAATTTTGTTTAGTAGTGAAACATTTTAAATAAAATTATATCAAACCATGATGTGTAAATAAGGATGTGTGTATGTGTGTGCTAAGTCACTTCAGTCATGTCTGACTCTTTGTAATCCCATGGACTATAGCTCCCCAGGCTCCTCTGTCCATAGGATTCTTAAGGCAAGAATACTGGGGTGGGTTACCATTTTCTTCTCCAGGGATCAAACTCGACTCTCCTGTGTCTCCTGCATTGGCAGATGGGGTCTTTACTACTAGAACACCTGGGATGCCTGTATAGAGATTCAGTTCAGTTCAGTTGAGTCATTCAGTCTAGTTTGATTCTTTGCAACCCCATGGACTGCAGCATGCTGGTCTTCCCTGACCATCACCAATTCCTGGAGCTTACTCACACTCGTGTCCATCGAGATGGTGATGCCATACAACCTTCTCCTCCTGCCTTTAATCTTTTCCAGCATCAGAGTCTTTTCAAATGAGTCAGCTCTTTGCATCAGGTGGCCAAAGTATTGGAGCTTCAGCTTCAGCATCAGTCCTTCAATGAATATTCAAGGTTGATTTCCTTTAGGATGGACTGGTTGGATTTCCCTGCAGTCCAAGGACTCTCAAGAGTCTTCTCCAACACCACAGTTCAAAAGCATCAATTCTTCAGTGCTCAGCTTTCTTTATAGTCCAACTCTCAAATCCATACATGACTACTGGAAAACCCATAGCTTTGAATAGACAGACCTTTGTTGGCAATGTCTCTGCTTTTTAATATGCTGTCTAGTTTGGTCATAACTTTTCTTCCAAGGAGCAAGCATCTTTTAATTTCATGGCTGCAGTCACCATCTTCAGTGATTGTGGAGCCAAAAATAAAAAAAAAATAAATAAATTCTCTCACTGATTCCATTGTTTCCCCATCTATTTTCCATGAAGTGATGGTACCGGATGCCATGATCTTCATTTTCTGAATGTTAAGTTTTAAGCCAACTTTTTCACTCTCCTCTTTCACTTTCATCAAGAGGCTCTTTAGTTCTTCTTCACTTTCTGCCATAAGGGTGGTGTCATCTGCGTATCTGAGGTTACTGATATTTCTCCTGGCAATCTTGATTTCAGCCTGTGCTTCATCCAGCCCAGGATTTCACATGATGTACTCTGCATATAAGTTAAATAATCTGGGTGACAATATACAACCTTGACGTACTCCTTTCCCAATTTGGAACCAGTCTGTTTTCCATGTCCAGTTCTAACTGTTCCTTCTTGACCTGCATACAGATTTCTCAAGAGACAGGTCAGGTAGTTTGGTACTCCCATCCTTTAAGAATTTTCCACAGTTTGTTGCGATCCACACAATCAAAGGCTTTGGCATAGTCAATAAAGCAGATGTTTTTCTGGAACTCTTGCTTTTCGATGATCCAACAGATGTTGGCAATTTGATCTCTGGTTCCTCTGCCTTTTTAAAATCCAGCTTGAGCATCTGGAAATTCAAGTTTCATGTACTGTTGAGGCCTGGCTTGGAGAATTTTGAGCATTACTTTACTAGCATGTGAGATGAGTGCAATTGTGTGGTAGTTTGAGTACTGTTTGGCATTGCCTTTTTGAGGGATTGGAATGAAAATTGACCTTTTCCAGTCCTGTGGCAGCCCTTGATGATGTTTGGAAATTACTAAATCCCTTGAGATAGTTCTGTATCTTAGGGAAAACTTGTTGGTAATAGACAACTCAAGTAATTTTGAAGGACCATCAGGAAAACATTTATTTGCTGTCACAGTCAAGGTCATGCATCATTATACTAGATAATTTCTTCAGTTCAATTCAATTCAGTCACTCAGTCATGTCCAACTCTTTGTGACCCCATGGACTGCAGTGTACCAGGCTTCCCTGTTTATCACCAAGTCTTAGAGCTTGCTCAAACTCATGTCCATCGAGTCAATGATGCCATCCAGCCATCTCATCCTCTGTCACCCCTTCTCCTCCTGCCTTCAATCTTTCTCAACATCAGTGTCTTTTCCAATGAGTCAGTTCTTCACATCGTGTAGCCAAAGTACTAGAGCATCAGCTTCAGCATCACTCCTTCCAGTGAATATTTTGGACTGATTTCCTTTAGGATTGACTAGTTTGATATCTTTTATATCCAAGGGACTCTCAACAGTCTTCTAATTTCCTAGAGATGATCAAAACCATGTACATGTACCCCCAACTGTGATACAAGGAGCCTAGGGTAATTCCCCTGAGCCCTAGCTCCTGGTATTCATACTACATGTCATCCTATCCTCTTAAGTCTGACCAGGACCTGTGATTTGTTTGTACCCAAGAAACTACAAGCAAACGTGATGACATGATGAGATGTGCATGATTATTGTTGTTCAGTCGCTCAGTCGCGTCCTACTCTTTGCAACCCCATGGACTGCAGCACGTCAGGCTTCCCTGTCCTTTACTATCTCCTGGAGTTTGCTCAAACTCATGTCCATTGAGTCAGTGATGCCATCCAACCATCTCATCCTCTGTTGTCCCCTTCTCATGCCCTCAGTCTTTCCTAGCATCAGGGTCTTTTCCAATGAGTCGGCTCTTTGCATCAGGTGGCCAAAGTATCAGAGCTTCAGCTTCATTATCAGTCCTTCTAATGAATATTCAGGGTTGATGCCTTTATGATTGACTGGTTTAATCTCCTTGCTGACCAAGGGACTCTCAAGAGTCTTCTCCAACACCACAGTTCAAGGGCATCAATTCTTGGGTGTTCAGGTTTCTTTATATGGTCCAACTCTCACATCCATACATGACTACTGGAAAAGCCATAGCTTTGACTATACGGACCTTTTTCAGCAAAGTGATGTCTCTGCTTTTTAATATGCTGTCTAGGTTTGTCATAGCTTATGTTACCTATATTGTAACTCCCATTTGCACAACACTTTCTCTTGTGCTGACTTTGAAGAATCAGTTAACATGGTATAAACTGGACTAATGGGAGGACTGTATGGTAAGCAATCAAGGGTGACTCCTGCAACAGCATCAAGAAACCAAAGCCCTTGCTCCAACAGCCTCTGCAAGAAAATAGAATGCTGCTAACAGCCATCAGAGCTTGAAAAGAAATTCTTCCCCAGTTCCACCTTAGATGAGACTGTGACCCTAGATGATACCTGGATTGGAGCTTGTCAGACCTTGGAGCATAAAATCTAGATAAACTAGTCCTGGACTCCTCAGCCACAGACACTTGATCCTAGAATTCACCAGCTGTTACTTTAGGAGTGTATCTTTTGTCTCTTTAATCATATTTGGTACCCAATGACAAATTTGGATCTGAAAACTTGATTACTTTAGAAGCTCACATAAGTGCTTTTAACTAAAATTTCTTGAATTACTGCTTCCTTTCCTTCCTTTTACTTTCATTCTTAGAAATCCTATTAGCAAAAAGACTCTTGACTTGTTCTGTAACATATTTCCTCTTTTTTACTCATGATTTCTATTTCTTCGTGTTTTGTTTCACTTTTTGAGATAATTTGTACATTTGAACTTTCCAATAGTTTACTCAGTTTTCAGCAGTGTCAATTCCATTTTTTCACTTCTTTGAAATCTTCAAATTCACAAATCATTTTCTTTCAATTTCTCAAATCTTTTTGCTTTATTATTATTTCTTTGTTGTATTTCCTGTATTTTTCATCAGAATCCTCATGAGTTTTTTTTTTTTTTTTACTGTGTTTGGTCTTCTTGAAGTACACAGGCTGTTAGGCTCTTAGCTGCAGTACAGGGGCTTAGTTGCCCCAAGGCCTGTGGGACCTTAGTTTCCTGACCAGGAATTGAATCTGTGTCCCCTGCATTGGAAGGCAGGTTCCTAGCCTCTGGACCACTAGGAAGTCCCTCATCACAGATTTTTTTTTTTTTAAGTTTTCTTCTAATGTGATAACACCTCTCCTTTGAACTGCTAAGTTCTCTTAACTGACTTTTGAATTACATGTTGATTCATTTCAGCAAGTGGGGAAATCTCAGAACCATTGCCAGCAAGGTTTTTGGAACTTGTCAAGTTATAGTAGCTTTGAAGAATAGTGAAGTTAGCCATTTTTCATGTGTAATCACTGGTGAAACAATGGGGTTGATTGGTCCTGAAGGCTCTATTATGTCAGTCTTATCCACGTGTGAGCTTTGAGTGGCTGTCATTTTTGGCCCATTGGAAGGGGAGCAGTTCACAGCAGCAGTCCATGGGATCAGCAGATTGGCTCGGGGATTTGGTGTCAAGCAGGAAGGAAAGGTTGATCTCCACAGGTTTAGGTGATCCCTATAGTCTGCCATCTGCCCTCTCAAAGAGCCTTGGCCTCTGAGCTCTTTACCCCAGGGAAGATCAGAGAAAATGGTTTCCTCTCTCCTGGTGATTGAAATCAGGTGGCAGCAAAGGTGCCTTCTCTTCCTAGCCTGGTTTCTACAAGATCATCTGGGAAGCCTGAAGATTCCAGATGTGTGGGATCCCTTCCAGGTCCCTACAATAAAACATGGTCATCTCTATACCACCTTCCCTGCTCCCACCCTAAAGACACTCAATTACATAAGCTTTAACTTACTGTTTGAATCACCCTAGCAGAAAGTTGAGGGAAATAGAAGTAATAAACTTGTGTCAGTCTGCCGCCTTCCAAGAATCTATACTCTGGGTGAAGAGATTTTTTTTAATAGGTTTTTTTTTTTTTTTTTTTGCTTTCATGTATACTAGTGGCTCAGTGGGTAAAGAATCCGCCTGCAGTGCAGGAGACATAGGACACCTGGGCTCGATCCCTGGGTTGCAAAGATCCCCTGGAGAAGGGCATGGCAATCCATCCCAGTATTCTTGCCTGGAGAATCCCACGGACAGAGGAGCCTGGTGAACTACATTCCATGGGGTAGTAAAGAGTTGGGCACAAGTGAGCATGAGTGTGACAATACTAAAATCCACTTGAAGGCAAGGATGTTAGGTAGTTATTTTTAAGACGGATTTTATAATGAGGACTAGGTTAATCGAACTCCAGCAGATTTCCTTAAAAGCACTGATGGCATTCTAAATATGATGCATATTTAGGTAAGTGTATTAGCCAAGCAAAAAAACATACACCTTGGAACTAACAACTAAGAAATATGGTCATATTAGCACCAGAAATTGATTTTTTTTCCTCAAGCCATTCACCAATTTTGCATCGATTAGTCGTTGTCCTTGAAAATCAAGATGCTATTTATCGGCATCAAGTACTTAAAGGGTTCTCAAGAAATATTTGTGAATTTTGATGAATTACCAATAAGACTGTGGTAGACTGGTCTACGCAGTTTTCATTGTTTAGATTTCTTAAATAGTCTGTGCATCTTTCTTATCAACTAATATCACCTAGTTAATAAAAAACCTTTCTGATGCCCAAATTACTTTTAAAGACTTGTGAAGTAGTTTTGAATAGTTTCATGATAAACCATCTTAGGAAATGCTTGACTTGCCTTAAGGTCTTGCATGTCCTAGTTCCTTAGTTGATCAATAGAAACATTCTTGAAGATGCATTGTTGCAAGTGTTTAAAGTACTTAAGCCCATAATTTGCTGCTGCTGTGAATGTAATGGCTCCCATTCTAAGCAAAAGCACTTTGAGAGCATAAGAATACTGAACAGTGCTTCTCTTTGGATACAGAAATAAGGAACGATGACACTAAGCAAAGGAAGGAGCGGTGGAAATAAGAATGAAATTAGGACAAGAGGTATGTTTTCAAGATTAATTGGCTAGCTATTACTATTGCTAAAAGAATATAGAATATCACTCAATTTTAAGTAGGGAAAATCACCACACCACCTAAGTAAGCCTTCTGCGTCAGAGTCAAAGGTTTATAAACCTGAATAGAGAGAATCTATGCTCCATTCTTCCAGTACCAATAGAATGGAAGGATTTTTCTTTTTCTTTTCTAAGTTTAAATGAGACTAAAGAGGTTTAGGTGGTCCTAAGAGCTTTGGAATTGAGATTATTATGTAGAGATGACAACTAGAGAAGTTTCAACCTGAGGTTTGACTTAATTGGTTTCTGACTACAAGACCTCATATTATTTATCCCAATATGGTTCTGAAATTCTCTGATTCCCTGCAAAGGAGATGTTCCTGAAGATTACCTCCCACCTACCAGGCTGAGCCCCTATTAGTTGAAATGCTTTGTAATGGTTGTTGCTTCCATTTTAGCTCAGCTGGATTCAGGACGGAAATGGAGGCGGGTAGCTAGGGTAGATTTAGGGAACATGGGGCTAATCTTACATTGATATGTGCTTTTGGAAATAGTTTTGTGTGATTCTCTCTCATCCTAACAAAAATTTCTGCTATGACATGGAGAACTTAGAACCTGGCAAAAGAAATCCCTGACTTGGAACTCTAGTTTTAGACGGTCTCATTTGGGTTCTCCCCAAATTGTACCCTACTATACAAGGTGAGGAGTTTATGGATCCAAGGGATCTGAGTATTCTAATTTGAACCAGGACTTCTAGATTTTTATAAAGTATATTTGTCAAGATAAGAGTATAAAATATACTTTATTTTTACTTTGTGGTAACTTGATTCATAGCCTTTATATTTTATTTTTATTTGTTTATTTATTTGACCACATCTTTGGGTCTTAGTTGTGGTGCTGGGGCTTCTCTGGTTGTGGTGTGTGGACTTAGTTGCTCTGTGGCATGTGAAATCTTAGTTCCATGACTAGGGATCAAACCCATGCCTCTTGTATTGGAAAGTGCATTCTTAACCACTGGACCGCCAGGGAATTCCAGTTTTTATATTTTAGGCAGCATGTGGGCCTTCATTTTTACTCCTACACATGGTAGGAATGGGTTTGCTTGTCCCTACTTCTTTAGGGCAGGAGAAGACTCTGACTGACCAATACGTGGACCAGTTCCAGCGCCATTCCTTTCCCATCTCAGAACAAGCCTTTCAACTCGTGTGTTTCTGACTTTCCCACTAACTAAGTGGAGGACTTTAGCATGCTGCTTCATCTGAGCCTCAAGTTTTCCTATCTGTACAACAAGATGATTGAACAGGGTGAGCTAAAGTTTCCTTCTGGTTCTTCCACCAGGAAGACTGGCAAAGACTAGATGGGGTTTAGTGGAGTCTTTAAAGACTTGGGAATCAAGAGCCCTTTGGGTAAAGCAGAGTGAGTCCTCAATACTTCTGTGTGTCCTGAGTATACAATTGAGTTGCCCTAGACCTCACCAATTTGTGTGTGTGAAAATAAATTTTATAACACTTGAGAACTTCAGCTTTACCAGTTTCTACCCTTGTGCTTAGGTAAGAGCCTCTGCCCTCAAAATTTCACCCAACTATTTATGGGCATCCCTAGGGTTTCTTGGGCTTCCTTGGTGACTCAGTGGTTAAAGAATCTGCCTACAAGTGCAGGAGACCTGGGTTTGATCCCTGAGCTAGGAAGATCCCCTGGAGGAGGGCATGGGAACCCACTCCAGTATTCTTGCCTGGAGAATCCCATGGATAGAGGAGCCTTGTGGGCTACAGTCCACAGGGTCTCAAAGAGCTGGGCACAGCTGAAATTACTTAGCACACACACAGGGTTTCTTACTAGTTCTTAGGTTTCCTGACTCTAGGATACCATGTTAGTATCTGCTAAATAATATCTTCCCCTTGACCCTCTGTACTGCACCTGTTGCCCATGTTGGTGCCAGACAGCATGAATCGTGGTGCCAAGTCACTATATCCTGATGCCTCCAGAATGAGCTGCAACCATGTTGCACACCATGCTGATGGAGGAGGAATGCCCCTCTGCTCTTTTCTTCTTTGTTTTTCTTAACTTGTCCCTGACGTAGGAGGCAGAGTGAGCAAGCTCTGCTCTCTCACATAGTCAGGTTAAAGCAGAGTTTCTCTCAAAGGGCTCAGATACAGAACCAAGGACCACATGACATACTCTGACACTGGTTTCACCATCTCTCCCCAGGTGCTGAATGTCTTCTGGCCCCTTCCTCACATAAATATCAATCAGGCAGATGTTCATAGATTACTGGCCTACTAAACCTATTTAAGTATACCACATATGTGAACACAACTAGGACACAACACTTCAGTGCATGGATGAATCAATAAGATAAATAACTAAATACCAGGAAAATGATAGTATAGAGTGATATTATGCTGACTTTCCAAATGTTACAGAAAAACATTCAGATCCACAGTGTTTGTGGAACTTAGCTGTATATTTTAGGCCTCATTGAATGGTTCTTACATTTGGGGCATTAGAGAGTTAATCATTAATATCCACTGAGTACTTATGATGTGACAGGAACCAGAATACACACTTATGTGCATTATATTCTGTAATTCCTTTAAGTTGGAGGTAGGTAAACCTTTTCTTCTGTAAATGGACAGATAGTAAGTTGCTTTCAGTTTTGTAGGCTATAACGTCTCTGTAACACTGTTCAACTCTGAAAGCAGCAAAGCAAACACATGGATTTGCCTGTGTTCCAATAAAACTTGATTTACAAAAATGACTACAAGCTGAATTTAACCAGCAGGCCAAAATTTGCTGACCCTAACAGAAAAAAATATAGAAGCATAAAGAGGCTAAGAAACATAGATATCAGGGAGTGGAATTGGGATTAGAACCTAAGAAGTCTGATTCCAGAGCTCACATTTTTTAGTAGAGTCATTTCTGGTCCTTGGCAGTAAGTTAAAGACTACCCTTAGGTGGAAAACTTTAAGGCTAGGACCTTGCTGTGAATATGGGTTACCCGTGGGCTTAATGTTTGCATCCTTAGTCATCATTATAGCCAACAGAAAGCCTGATAGTCTGATCATCTCTTAAAAAAAAAAACACAGTAATAAATGAAAGGTCATTTTTTTTTTTTTTGCTTTGAAATATCAGGAATGGGTGGTGTATGCTCCATTGGACAACCCTTAATTACAGAATTGCTTTATTCATGATTTCTTAATTGCTTTAATTATGTGATGTCATTTATTACTTATTAATTTCCTTTTCAACGTGGCTCCTCAAGATAGCTCTACCTTTTATAAGAAAGTATGAGTTAATAATAGTAATAATAATTATATTTACAATATATTTATACTATACTATGTGGGTATTAATCACCCAGTCATGTCCACCTCTTTGCAACTCCATGGACTGTAACCTACCAGGGAAGCTCTTTACTACTATATATCTACATCATTTATAATTATATATCTATACATAAATGATACAATACATATATATCTACACATATATGATATGGGCTTCAATCGTGGCTCAGATGGTAAAAAAATCTGCAATTCAGGAGACCCTGGTTTGATCCCTGAGTTGGGAAGATCCTTTTTTCCCCCTTGGGCTTCAAAATCACTGCAGATGGTGACTGGAGATATGAAAATTTTTGTAATTTATTTTAATTGGAGACTAATTACTTTACAATATTGTAGTGGTTTTTGCCATTCAGTGACATGAATCAGTCATGGGTATACATGTGTTCCCAATCCTGAACGCCCTTCACACCTCCCTCCCCATCCCATCCCTCTGGATCATCCTAGTGCACCAGCCTTGAGCACCCTGTCTCATGCATCAAACCTGGACTGGCGATCTGTTTCACATATGATAGTATACAGGTTTCAATGCTATTTTCTCAAATCATCCCACCCTCGTCTTCTCCCATAGAGTCCAAAAGACTGTTCTATACATCTGTGTCTCTTTTGGTGTCTCGCAGACAGGGTTATTGTTATCATCTTTCTAAATTCCATATATATGTGTTAGTACACTATATTGGTGTTTTTCTTTTGGCTTACTTCACTCTGTATAATAGGCTCCAGTTTCATCCACCTCATTCGAACTGATTCAAATGTATTCTTTTTAATGGCTGAGTAATATTCCATTGTGTATATATATACCAGAGCTTTCTTATCCATTCGTCTCCTGATGGACATCTAAGTTGCTTCCATGTCCTGGCTATTGTAAACAGTGCTGCGATGGACATTGAGGTACATGTGCCTCTTTCAATTCTGGTTTCCTCAGTGTGTATGCCCAGCAGTGGGATTCCTGAGTCATCTGGAAGTTCTATTTCTAGTTTTTTAAGGAATCTCCACACTGTTCTCCATAGTGGTTGTACTAGAGTGCATTCCCATCAAAAGTGTAAGAGGGTTCCCCTTTCTCCACACCTTCTCCAGCATTTATTGTTTGTAAACTTTTGATAGCAGCCATTCTGACTGGCATGAGATGGCACCTCATTGTGGTTTTGATTTGCATTTCTCTGATAATGAATGATGTTGAGCATTTTTCATGTGTTTGTTAGCCATCTGTATGTCTTCTTTGGAGAAACGTCTGTTTAGTTCTTTGGCCCATTATTTGATTGGGTCGTTTATAATTAGGTCCCATTTGCTTATTTTTGCTTTTATTTCCATTAATCTGGGAGATGGGTCATAGAGGATCCTGCTGTGTTTTATGTCAGAGAGTGTTTTGCCTATGTTTTCCTCTAGGAGTTTTATAGTTTCTGGTCTTACATTTAGATCTTTAATCCATTTTGAGTTTATTTTTGTGTGTGGTGTTAGAAAGTGTTCTAGTTTCATTCTTTTACAAGTGTTTGACCAGTTTTCCCAGCACCACTTGTTAAGAGATTGTCTTTTATCTATTGTATATTTTTGCCTTCTTTGTCAAAAATAAGGTGTCCATTGGTGTGTGGATTTATCTCTGGGTTTTCTACTTTGTTCCATAGATCTATATTTCTGTCTTTGTGACAGTACCATACTGTCTTGATGACTGTAGCTTTGTAGTATAGCCTGAAGTCAGACAGGTTGATTCCTCCAGTTCCATTCTTCTTTCTCAAGATTACTTTGGCTATTCAAAGTGTTTTGTATTTCCATACAAATTGTGAAATTATTTGTTCTAGTTCTGTGAAAAATACCGTTGGTAGCTTGATAGGGATTGTGTTGAATCTATAGATTGCTTTGGATAGTATACTCATTTTTGCTGTATTGATTCTTCCAATCCATGAACATGGTATACTTCTCCATCTATTTGTGTCCTTTTGATTTCTTTCATCAGTGTTTTATAGTTTTCTATATATAGGTCTTTTGTTTCTTTAGGTAGATATATTCCTAAGTATTTTATTCTTTTCATTATAATGGTGAATGGAATTGTTTCCATAATTTCTCTTTCTATTTTCTCATTGTTAGTGTATAGGAATGCAAGGGATTTCTGTGTACTGATTTTATATCCTGCAACTTTAGTGTATTCATTGATTAGCTCTAGTAATTTTCTGGTAGAGTTTAGGGTTTTATATGTAGAGGATCATGTCATCTGCAAACAGTGAGAGTTTTACTTCTTTTCCAATCTGGATTCCTTTTATTTCTTTTTCTGTTCTGATTACTGTGGCCCAAACTTCCAAAACTATGTTGAATAGTAGTGGTGAGAGTGGGCATCCTTGTCTTCTTCCTGACTTTGGGGAAATGCTTTCAATTTTTCACCATTGTGGATAATGTTTGCTGTGGGTTTGACAAATATAGCTTTTATTATGTTGAGGCGTGTTCCTTGTATTCCTGCTTTCTGGAGGGTTTTTATTTTTTTATCATAAATGGGTGTTGAATTTTGTCAAAGACTTTCTTTGCATCTATTGAGATAATCATATGGTTTTTATCCTTCACTTTATTAATGTGGTGTATTACATTGATTGGTTTGTGGATATGGAAGAATCCTTGCATCCCTGGGATAAAGCCCACTTGGTCATGATGTATGATCTTTTCAACATGTTGTTGGATTCTGTTTGCTAGAATTTTGTTAAGGTATTTTACATCTATGTTCATCAATGATTTTGGCCTGTAGTTTTCTCTTTTTGTGGCATCTTTTTCTGCTTTTGGTATTAGAGTGATGGTGGCCTCATAGAATGAGTTTGAGAGTTTACCTTCCTGTGCAATTTTCTGGAAGAATTTGAGTAAGATAAGTGTTAGCTTTTCTCTAAATTTTTGGTAGCATTCAGTTGTGAAGATGTCTGGTCCTGGGCTTTTGTTTGCTGGAAGATTTCTGATTACAGTTTCGATTTCCGTGTTTGTGATGGGTCTGTTAAGATTTTCTATTTCTTCCTGATTCCATTTTGAAAAGTTATGTTTTTCTAAGAATTTGTCCATTTCTTCCAAGTTGTCCATTTTATTGGCATATAGTTGCTGATAGTAGTCTCTTATGATCCTTTGTATTTTTGTGTTGTCTGTTGTGATTTCTCCATTTTCATTTCAAATTTTGTTGATATGATTCTTCTCCCTTCGTTTCCTGATGAGTCTCACTACTGGTTTGTCAATTTGATTTATCTTCCCAAAGAACCAGCTTTTAGCTTTGTTGATTTTTGCTATGGTCTCTTTTGTTTCTTTTGCATTTATTTCTGCCCTGATTCTTAAGATTTCTTCCCTTCTACTAATGCTGGGGTTCTTCATTTCTTTCTTTTCTAGTTACTTTAGGTGCAAATTTAGGTTACTTATTCAACATTTTTTTATTTGTTGAGGTAAGACTGTATTACTATAAACCTTCCCCTTAGCACTGCTTTTACAGTGTCCCATAAGTTTGGGGTTGTTGTGTTTTCATTTTTATTTTTCTATGCATATTTTGATTTATTTTTTTCATTTCTTCTGTGCTTTGTTGGTTATTCAGCAGCGTGTTGTTCAGCCTCCAAATGTTGGAATATTTAATAGTTTTTCTCCTGTAATTGACCTCTAATCTTACCACATTGTGATCAGTAAAGATGCTTGAAATAATTTCAATTTGTCTGAATTTACCAAGGTTAGATTTATGGCCCAGCATGTGATATATCCTGGAGAAGGTTCCATGTGCACTTTAGAAAAAGGTGAAATTCATTGTTTTGGGGTGAAACATCCTATAGATATCAATTAGATCTGACTGGTCCATTGTATCATTTAAAGTTTGTGTTTCCTTGTTAATTTTCAGTTTAGTTGATCTATCCATACATGTAAATGAGGTATTAAAGTCTCCTACTATTATTGTGTTATTGATAATTTCCCCCTACATACTTGTTAGCATTTGCCTTACATATTGCTCTGCTCCTATGTTGGGTGCATATATATCTTCTTCTTGGATTCATGCTTTGATCATTATGTAATGTCTTTCTTTGTCTCTTTTCACAGCCTTTATTTCAAAGTCTATTTTATCTGATATGAGAATTGTTGCTCCTGCTTTCCTTTGGTCTCCATTTGCGTGAAATATCTTTTTCCAGCTCTTCACTTTCAGTCTGTATGTGCCCCCTGGTTTGAGGTGGGACTATTGTAGATAGCATATATAAGGGTCTTATTCATGTACCCATTCAGCCCATCATTGTCTTTTGGGTGAGGCATTCAATCCATTTACATTTAAAGTAATTATTGCCATTTACTTTGTTGTTTTGGGTTCAAGTTTATATCCCCTTTCTGTTTCCTGTCTAGAGAAGATCCTTTAGCATTTGTTGAAGAGCTGGTTTGGTGGTGCTGAATTCTCTCAGCTTTTGCCTGTCTGTTAAGCTTTTCATTTATCCTTCATACTTGAATGAGATCCTTGCTGGGTACAGCAATCTAGGTTGTAGGTTTTTCTCTTTCATCACTGCCATTCCCTTCTAGCCTGAGGAGTTTCTATTGAAAGATCAGCTGTTATCCTTATGGGAATCCCCTTATGTGTTATTTGTTGTTTTCCCCTTACTGCTTTTAATGTTTATTCTTTGTGCTTGATCTTCATTAATTTGATTAATAAGTGTCTTGGGGTGTTTTGCCTTGGGTTTATCCTGTTTGGGACTCTGGGTTTCTTGGACTTGGGTGACTATTTCCTTCCCCATTTTAGGGAAGTTTTCAACTATTATCTCCTCAGGTATTTTCTCATGGCCTTTCCTTTTGTCTTCTTCTCCTGGGACTCCTATGATTTGAATAGTTTGGTGTTTAACATTGTCCCAGAGGTCTGTAAGGTTGTCTTCATTTCTATTAATTCTTTTTTCTTTTTCCTCTCTGCTTCATTTACTTCTACCATTCTATCTGCCACCTCACTTATCCTATCTTCTGCCCTTCTACTGTTGGCTCCCTCCAGAGTGTTTTTGATCTCATTTGTTGCATTATTCATTATTGATTGACTCTTTTATTTCTTCTAGGTCCTTGTTAAACATTTCTTGCATCTTCTCAATCCTTGTCTCCAGGCCATTTATCTGTAACTCCATTTTGTTTTCAAGATTTTGGATCATTTTCACTATCATTATTCTGAATTTTTTCAGGTAGACTCCCTATCTCCTCCTTTTTTGTTTGGCTTGGTGGGAATTTATCATGTTCCTTCACCTGCTGAGTATTTCTCTGCCTTTTCATCTTGTTTAGATTGCTGTGTTTGGGGTGGCCTTTCTGTATTCTGGCAGTTTGTGGTTCTTCTTTATTGTGGAGGTTCCTCGCTGTGGGTGGGGTTGGACAGGTGGCTTGTCAAAGTTTCCTGGTTAGGGAAGCTTGCATCGGTGTCCTGGTGGGTGGAGCTGGATTTCTTCTCTCTGGAGTACAATGAAGTGTCCAGTAGTGAATTTTGAGATGTCTATGGGTTTGGTGTGACTTTGGGCAGCCTGTATATTGAAGCTCAGGTTATGTTCCTGAGTTGCTGGAGAATTTTTGTGGTATGTCTTGCTCAGGAACTTGTTGGCTCTTGGGTGGTGCTTGGGTTGGCTCTTGGGTGGTGCTTTCAATGTAGGTATGGAGGCACCTTGATGAGCTCTTATTGAGTAATGCTCCCTGGAGTAAGGAGTTCTCTGGTGTTCTCAAGTTTTGGACTTAATCCTCCTGCCTCTGGTTTTCAGTCTTATTCTTACAGTAGCCTCAAGACTTCTCCATCCATACAGCACCAATGATAAAACATCTAGCTTAATGGTGAGATGATTCTCCACAGTGAGGGACACTCGGAGAGTTTCACAAAGTTACATGGAGAAGAGAAGAGGGAAGAGAGAGATAGAAGTGACCAGGAGGAGAAGAGAGGGAATCAAAAGGGGAGAGAGAAAGCTAGCCAGTAATCAATTCCCTGTATGCTCTCCACAGTCTGGAACACTCAGAAATGTTCACAAAGTTACACAGGGAAGAGAAGAGGGAGGAAGGAGATAGAGGTGACCAGGAGGAGAAAAGGGGGAATCAAAAGGAGAGACACAGATCTAGCCACTAATCAGTTCCCTAAGTGTTCTCCTCAGTCTGGAACACACAAAGAGATACACAGAGTTGGGTAGAGAAGAAAAGGGGAGGGAGGAGATAGAGGTGACCTGGGGGAGAAAAAGGAGAGTCAAAAGGGGGAGAGAGTAATCAGCCAATAACCACACTTCTAAGTAAAAATAGGTACTGAAGATTGGACTCTTAAAGGTACAAAATTGATAACAAATACCAAAAAGCTAAGATTAAAAATCTAGAGTAGAGGTTAGACTCTCAAAAATATAATCTTGTGAAAAACAAACAAAGTCACAAAAATCATAAAATATATACATGAAGTTTGCTTTAAAAATAAGGTCTTTTTTGCAAGGTAATGATAGGTCATAAAAATGAAAATTAAAGGAGTAATAGAGGACTTAAAAACAAAAAAAAATAAATGATAATAGTAAAAATATATCTAGGAATTTCTCTGGAGCTATTGTGGGAAGTGTGAGTCAGTTCAGTTTCAGTTAGTTCTGTGATACGGCTTATACTTCTCAAGATTTATAGGCCCCTTCCAATGTAGTCAGTACTAACTACGGGGTTTTAATCTGCTGCACCTGTCATTTCCAAAGCATTCTCTCTGTTTATTTTAGCTTCTTCTCTTTGTTGGTCTCTTCAGTGTCTAATTTCCACCCTGAGACAAGAGAGCGAAGGTGGTCACTTATTTAGGCTCACTTGTTCAGTCATTCTGTGGGGAGGGAGGAACACTGCAAACAAATATCACTGGCATGTGTGGGGAGTGCTCGCAGTGTCTTGGCTGCACTGGGTTTGCCGCCGCTCACAGCATGTGTGCTTTCCCAGTCTACACTTCTCAGGCTCTAGGTTGCTCTGCCAGGGAACTGTCTGTGGCGAGCGCTGGGTTGTGTGCAATTCCTGGGTCCTAAGCTACTCAGGTTCAGGTTCTTGGGTACTCCACAAAGGCACAGACTTGGTTGGGCCTGTGTTTTGTGCCCTTCCCAGGTCTGGGTAGCTCAGGCAACCAGGTGCTTGACGAGCACAGTCTCCCCAGGTAGGAGGTGCGTCTTATCACCTCCCCGGTCCCAGCCATTTGGTTTCCTGGGTGGCAGTGGGTGTGCCCATCTCAGGTGTGCCTTATGTCTCTTCTGGGGAGCTGTGGCTGCGACCCTCCCAGCAGATGTCAACCATCCAGAATACCAAGAAGTCTTGGTTAGCCACTGGAAGCCTGCTTGCATTTTGGTGAAGGATGCCATTTCTGGGGCCAAGATTGCCCCTTTCCAGCTCTGGCTGCCCCTTTCCTGCCTCCCTGCATCCAGCAGGGGATAGGCAAGTCCACAGCTTCCTAGCTCTCCTCTGGTATTTGCTCAGTCCTTTGTTCTGTGAGCAGCCCTGCAGTGCGTTAGGTTAGGGCTTTTGGCAGAATAGTTTCCTCTCTCTCTCTCTCTCTCTCTCTCTCTCTCTCTCTGGCTATCCCACAGTTTGGGTTGCTATCTCATGTTAGCTTCCTCAGATTGCCCTAAGGGCATTCAGGCCTGGTCATTACCCTAAACAGTGCAGCCCGTGCCTCCCTATTCAGCTCCAGTTTGCTGGTAGCATATCTGGGCTACTTCTCTGCTGGGAGTTGCTGTTAGGCACATAATCTGTGGGTTTTACTTATTTATTTTTCCTCCTGGTTATGTTGCCCTCTTGGATTCCAAAACTCCCCACAGACCCACCAGTGAGAGGGTTTCCTGATGTTTGGAAACTTCTCCTCTTTTAAGACCCCCTTCCCGGGATGAGTCTCCATCCCTAACTGTTTTGTCTCTCTTTTCATCTTTTTTATTTTGTCCTACCTCCCTTCAAAGACAATGGGCTGCCTTTCTGGGTGCCTGACGTCCACTGTCAGCATTTAGAAGTTGTTTTGTGGAATTTGCTCAGCGTTCAAATGTTCTTTCGACAAATTTGTGGGGGAGAAAATGGTCTCCCTGTCCTATTCCTCCATCATCTTTGGACTGCCCCTGGGAAGATCCTTGGAGAAGAAAATGGCTACCCACTCCAGTTTTCCTTCTGGGAAAATCCCATGGATAGAGGAGCCTGGTGGGCTACTGAAGCAACTTAGCACAGATGCACACACTCTAAGCCACTCACTCGTCTAAGCACTTTGAATATATTAATTCATTTAATCTTCACAGCAACCATCATACAGATAAAGAAACTAAGACCTAAGTGTTAACCAGCTTGGCCAAGGGTAAAATACCAGTAAGTGGCACAACTAGAATTCAAATCCAAGCAGTCCTGATCTGGGGCCCTTGCTCTTAATTACTATTCTTGACAAGCCTTTCAAGGAGAACTTTTCATTTAATTTATATATATTTTTTAATTTTGGCCAAGCCTGCAGCATGGGGATCTTAGTTCCCTGACCAGGGACTGAACAAGTGCCCCCTGCACTGTCTTAACCACTGGACTGCCAGGGAAGTCCCAAAAGGATTATTCTTTTAATACAGTAAAATCAAAAATGTGTCATTTTTGTTAGGTCCCCTTTGTGTTCATAGAATGTAAATTGCTTGTCATGATTTATTATGTAAGAGTCCTCTACATTCTTCCTTATTAGACAGGTTGTAAGGTGCCTGGATTGTGAAGGCATGGAACAGCCCCATCCCCAGTATCTTTTGTGCACTTTTTTTTTTTCCTGGCTGTACAGTGTGGCATGCAGGACCTTAGTTCCCTGACCAGGGTTTGAACCCGTGCCCCCCACCATGGAACCAGAGTCCCAACCACTGACCTGCTGGGGAAATCCCTCTTGCTCACTCTTGACATTGGTAATTGTGCAGATGCCAGTGAGACAATTTAGATAAATCATCATTTGAGTGTGTGGGGAAGTGGGGATGGGGGTAGGTAGAGGATGAGGCATCTCAAGAATGCCCAGAGATAAGGAGAAGGGTGTATCAACCTTGTGAAACAGAACCATTTCCTTTCTCACCTGAACAGTTTTCTACCTAAAGTTTTCTCTCTTGAAACTTTCTTCCCTTCAGAGATGCCATGGGTAGTAATTATTGCTAGGCCACTAATAGCTCCTTGGAGTTTACCATGTCCCTCCATGTGTTCAGACTTCTTATTGCCAGAGTTGTGCCTCTTTGCCTGTGAGCTCGTTCTGGCCTCCAAATCCTCTCTGCTTATGAGTGGGGCAGGGTGAAAGCACCAGAGAACTCAGAGATGATTAATGAGAGTCAGTGTTGAAATATTCCAGCACCATTAACCCTCGGGTGAAATAATTCTGAGGCACATGTGCTACTATGGTTCTCAGAACTCAGAGAATTAACTTCCAGCTGTCCACAGTAGAAATTGTCTTAATAAATTGTATCAATCAGGATTCCATGAGAGGAAAAAACCCAATCACATATGTATATATTGATGAAATAATACATATTTCATATGTATATATTTGATATATATATGCACATGATGAAATAATTTAGTGCACATATATAACATACATGTATAGGTATATACATCATACATACATCATATATCTATGCATATATAATGATACATATATATCTATACATTTATGATATGGGCTTCTCCGGTGGCTCAGGTGGTAAAGAACATGCCTGTCAATGCAGGAAATGCAGGTTCGATCCATGGGTTGGGAAGATCCCTGGAGAAGGGAATGATTGCCCACTCCACCATTCTTGCCTGAAGAATCCCATGGACAGAAGAGCCTGGCAGGCCACAGTCCATGGGGTTGCAAAGAGTCAGACACGACTGAGCAACTAACACTTTCACTTTTCCCCCTAAGTTATTGGGCCCTACTATGTGCCTTGCGGTATGTAATTTTAACCAAGTGATGCTGCCAGAATTCAAACTCAAGGTTATCTGCACAAGAACCTGGGATCTTCCCACTGCAGAATAGACCCCTGTTCCCTCAAAGATGAGACTTAGGCTGGCATCTTCCAGTTGCCCTAGTAACTGTGGCTTTGTCCTGGGACTGCAGCCATGTGATGGGAGGTTGGCTTCCTTCCCAGCCCCCGCTGCCTCATTCCAGTGAAATCTCTGCCCCCTTTAGGTCCCTTATCTGTTCTCACAGAGCTTCTGACACCATTGACTGCCAGTTGGCTAACCATCTTTTTTTTTGCCTTTTCATACTGTTCATGGGGTTCTCAAGGAAAGAATACAGAAGTGGTTTGGCTTTCCATTCACCAGTGGACTACATTCTGTCAGAACTCTCCACCATGACCCATCTGTCTTGGGTGGTCCTACATGGCATAGCTCATAGTTTCATTGAGTTAGACAAGGCTGTGGTCCATGCGATTAATTTTATTAGTTTTCTGTGATTGTGCTGACAAAGGCTTGTCTAGTCAAAGTTATGGTTTTCCTAGTAGTCATGTATGAATATGAGAGTTGGACTATAAAGAAAGTTGAGCACTGAAGAATTGATGCTTTTGAACTGTGGTGTTGGAGAAGACTCTCAAGAGTCCCTTGGACTGCAAGGAGATCCAACCAGTCCATCCTAAAGGAAATCACTCCTGAGTATTCATTGGAAGGACTGATGTTGAAGCTGAAACTCCAATACTTTGGCCACGTGATGCAAAGAACTAACTTATTGGAAAAGACCCTGATGCTGGAAGAGATTGAAGGCAGGAAGAGAAGGGGATGACAGAGGATGAGATGGCTGGACGGCACCACCGATTAGATGGACATAAGTTTGATCAAGCTCAGAGAGTTGGTAATGGATAGGGAAGCCTGGCGTGCTGTAGTCCATGGGGTCGCAAAGAGTTGGACACGACTGAGTGACTGAATTGACTGAACTGGATAACCATCCCATTGCTACCTCTCTGCCCCCAAGCAACCAGCTCCACTACCCCCATCACATAATCTTATGCTCCCTGTCTGACTGGTCTCCCCTCCAATGTCCATGTGCACTTGGCTGTGAGCACCTGACCCACTTCCAGTAAGGGATGTTTCATTTTTCAGATGGAAATCTCAGCTTTTGAGGTCTGAGTCCATTCTGAAGAACTAAGAACAGATCATCCCTAGGATTCATACATTCATGAATGACAAATCAGGAAATAACAGCTTCCTTCAAGGTCTGATTCAAGGCAGTCCCAAGATGGCAGAGGAATAGAACTGGGAGACCACTTTCTCCCCACAAATTCATCAAAAGATCATTTGAATGCTGAGCAACTTCCACAAAACAACTTCTGAATGCTGACAGAGGATGTCAGGCACCCAGAAAGGGCATACATTCTTTTCAAAATGAGGAAGGACAAAATATAAAAGACAAAAAGAGAGACAAGAGTTAAGGACAGAGACACATCCTGGGAGGGAGTCTTAAAGGAGAAGTTTCCAAACAGTAGGAAACTCTCTCATGAGTGGGTCTGTGGGGAGTTTTCGAATCTCAGAGGGCAACATAACCAGGTGGAAAAAGAAAAATGCCACAGAATATGCACCTAACTGCAACTGCCAGCAGAGTAATAGCCCAGATGCTCACGTCTGCCACCAGCCACCAGCTGGACAGGGAGGCATGGGCTGCATCATCATCAGGCATGGGCTGCTTAGGGTAAGGACCAGCCCTGAATGCCCTGAGGACGATCTGAGGGAGCTAACATAAGACAGCAACCCAAACTGTAGGATCACCAGAGAGAAGAAAAAAAGAGAACTGTCCCATGAAAAGCTCTAACATAGCCTGGCCCGCTCACAGAACAAAGGATTGAGCAAATACCAAAGGAGAGCTAGCCAGCTGCATACAGGTCCCTGCTCTCCCTGCCAGAGGCAGAGAGCCAGGCATGTGACAGCCAGATCCAAAAGGCAAAGGGCAATCTTGGCCCCAGAGACCGGTATCCTCCACCAAACTGTGAGCAGGCTCCTAGTTATTAACCACGTCCTCCTGGGATCCTGGATGGTCGACATCTGTCAGGAGGATTGCAGCCTGAGATCAGCCCCCAGGAGGAGACACACAGCACACCTGAGACAATGCTTTTGCAGTGCACCCAGGGAACTGAGTGGCCAGGACCGGGAGATGATTAAGATGCACAGCCCACCTGGGGCAGTGCTCTCGCCAAGCACCTGGTCACCCGAGCTGCTTGGACCTGGGAAGGGCACAAAACGCATGCCCAACCAAGTCTGTATGCTTGCAGAGTATCCGAGAACCTGAACCTGAGTGGCTTAGACCTGGGAAGTACACGAAACATAGGGCCCACTTTGGACAGTGCCCCTGCAAAGCACCCTGGAACCTGAGCAGTGTAGACCCAGAAAACAAACACTGCGAGCCAGACCAAACCCAGTGTGGTCCATAAAGTGTGAGCACTCCCACACATGCCAGCGATATTTGTTTGCAGTGTCTCCTCCCTCCCCACAACACAACTGAATAAGTGAGCCTAAATAAGTGACCACCTACACCCCCTTGTGTCAGGGTGGAAATTAGACACCAAAGAGACTTGCAAACAGAGGGAAGCCAAAAAAAAAAAAAAAAAGAAGAAGACAGAACCACTCTAGAAGTGACAGGTGCAACAGATTAAAACCTTGCAGTTAACATTGACTAGGCATTGGAGGGGGCCTATAGAACTTGAGAACAAGTATAAGCTGGAACAAGGAACTATCTGAAACGGAACTGACCCCACATGCCCACAACAGCTCCAGAGAAATCCCTAGATATATTTTTACTATTAATCACTTTTTAATTTTTAAATTTAAGTTCTTTATTATTCCTTTAATTTTCATTTTTATAACCTATTATTAACCTTGAAAGGGGCCCTATTTTAAAGCAAATTTCATATATATATATAAAAAATAATTTTGTGATTTATTTTGTTTTGTATTTTTAATACTGTATTTTTGAAAGTCCACCCTCTACTCTAGGTTTTTAAAATTTACTTTTTAGTATTTGTTGTCAATTTTGTACCTTTAAGAATCAAACTGTTGGTACCCATTTTCACTTAAGGGTGTGATTACTGGCTTGATTGCACTCTCCCCTTTGACTCTCCCTTTTCTCCCTCGGGTCACCTCTATCTCCTCCTTCCCCCTTCTCTTCTCTACTTAACCCTGTGAACCTTTCTGGGTATTCCAGACTGTGGAGAACATTTAGGGAGCTGATTACTGGCTAGATTTGTCTCTCCCCTTTTGGCTCCCTCTCTTCTCCCCCTGGTCACCTCTATCTCCATGCTCCCTCTTCTCTTCTCTCTATGTAACTCTGAACCTCTCTGGGTGTACCTTGCTGTGGAAAATTGTTTCACCATTAACCTAGATTTTATCAACTGTGTTGTATGGATGGAGAAGTCTTGAGGCTACTGTAAGAATAAGACTGAAAGCCAGAGGCAGGAGGCTTAACTCCAAAACTTGAGAGCATCAGAGAACTCCTGATTCTAGGGAACATTAATAGACGAGTTCATCCAAAAGCCTCCATACCTACACTGAAAGCAAGCACCACTCAAGAATCAAAAGTTCCAGAGCAAGACATACCACACTAATTCTCCAGCAAAGCAGGAACACAGCCTTGAGCATTAAAAGACAGGCTGCCCAAAACCATGCCAAACCCATAGACACCCCCAAACTCACTACTGAACACTTAATTGCACTTCAGAGAGAAGAGATCCAGCCCCACCCACCAGAACACAGACTCAAGCTTCCTAACCAGGAAACCTTGACAAGCCACTAGTCCAACCCCCACCCACAGGGAGCAGGCTCCACAATAAAGAGCAATGACACACTTCCAGCCTACAGAAAGGGTACCCCAAACACAGCAATCTAAACAAAATGAAAAAGCAGAGAAATATTCAGCAGGTAAAGAAACATGATAATGCCCACCACACCCACCCCCCACAAAAAAGAGAAAGAAATAGGGAGTCTACCTGGATAATGATAGTAAAATGATCCAAAATCTTGGAAACAAAATGGAGTTACAGATAAACAGCCTAGAGACAAAGATTGAGAAGATGCAAGAAATGTTTAACAAGGGCATAGAAGAAATAAAGAAGAATCAATCAATAATGAATAATGCAATAACTGAGATCAAAAGCATTCTGGAGGAAACCAACAGTAGAATAACTGAGGCAGAAGATAGGATAAGTGAGGTGCAAGATAGAATTGTGGAAACAAATGAAGCAGAGAGGAAAAAATAATTAAAAGAAATGAGGACAACCTCAGAGACTTCTGGGACAAGGTTGAATGACCCAATATTCGAATCACAGGAGTGCCAGGAGAAGAACACCAAAAAAGAAAGGGCATGAGAGAATACTTGAGGAGATAACAGTTGAAAACTTCCCTAAGATGGAGAAGGAACTAGCCACCCATGTCCAAAAAAACCAGAGTCCTAAACAGGATCAACCCAAGCTGAAACACCCCCAAACACATATTAATCAAAAGAATGAAGATCAAACACAACCAGCGAATATTAAAAGCAGCAAGGGAAAAGCAATGAATAACACACAAGGGAATCCCCATAAGGATAACAGCTGATCTTTCAATAGAAACTCTCAGGCCAGAAGAGAATGACAGGACATATTCAAAGTGATGAAAGAGAAAAAGCTATAATACAGATTATACCCATAACGGATCTCATTCAAATATGATGGAGAAATCAAAAGCTTTACAGACAAGCAAATGCTGAGATAATTCAGCACCATCAAACCAGCTCTTCAACAAGTACTAAAGGACCTTCTCTACAGAAGAAACACAGAAAAGGTTTATAAACTCAAACCCAAATCAACAAAATAAATGGCAACAGGATCATACTTATCAATAATTGCCTTAACCCCAACCAAAAGACAGACTGGTTGAATGGATATAAAAACAAGACCCTTATATATGCTGTGTACAAGAGACCTGCCTCAAACCAAGGGACACATACAGACTGGAGAGTGAAGGGCTGGAAA
The DNA here is from genome assembly GCA_917880005.1 of Nanger dama. NCBI lineage: Eukaryota > Metazoa > Chordata > Mammalia > Artiodactyla > Bovidae > Nanger > Nanger dama. The sequence continues at coordinate 5,433,907 of CAKJTW010000088.1, forward strand.
AAGATATTTCATGCAGATGGAGACCAAAAGAAAGCAGGAGTAGCAATGTTCATATCAGATAAAACAGACTTTGAAATAAAGGCCATGAAAAGATACAAAGAAGGACACTACATAATGATCAAAGGATTAATCCAAGAAGAAGATATAACAGTTATAAATATATATGCACCCAACATAGGAGCACCTCAATATGTAAGGCAAATACTAACAAATATGAAAGGGGAAATTAACAGTAACACAACAATAGTGGGAGATTTTAATAACCTACTCACATCTATGGATAGATCAACCTAACAGAAAATTAACAAGGAAACACAAGCTTTAAATGATATAATGAACCAGTTAGACCCAATTGATATCTATAGGACATTTCACCCCAAAACAATGAATTTCACCTTTTTCTCAAGTACACATGTACCATTCTCCAGGATAGATCACATGCTGGGCCATCTAGCCTTGGTAAAAAAAAAAAAAAATCATTTCAAGCATCTTTTTTGATCACAATGTGGTAAGATTAGATGTCAACTACAGGGGAAAAAACTATTAAAAATACAAATATATGGAGTCTAAACAACATGCTTCTGAATAACCAACAAATCATGGAATAAATCAAAAGGAAATAAAAATACACATAGAAATGAATAAAAATGAAAACACAACAACCCAAAACCTATGGGATTCAGTAGAAGCAGTGCTAAGGGTAAAGTTCATAGCAATACAAGCTTACATCAAGAAATAAGAAAAAAAAACAAATATATAATCTAACTTGAAACCTAAAGCAATGAGAAAAATAAGAAATGAAGAACCTCAAGGTTAGTAGAAGGAAAGAAATCATAAAAATTAGGACAGAAATAAATGAAAAGGAAACAAAGGAGCCTATAGCAACAATCAACAAAACTAAAAGCTGGTTCTTCAAGAAGATAAATAAAAATCACGACCGACAACACAGAAACACAAAGGAATGTAAGAGACTACTATCAGCAACTATATGCCAATGAAATGGACAATTTGGAAAAAATGGATGAACTCTTAGAAAAGTATAACCTTCCAAAATTGAACCAGGAAGAAAGAAAATCAATGTGATACACCACATTAAGAAATTGAAAGATAAAAACCATATGGTTATCTTAGTAGATGCATTTATGATTAAAAAAAAAAGACCCTCCAGAAAGCAGGTATAGAAGGAACACACCTCAACATAATAAAAGCCATATATGATAAACCCACAGCAAACATTATCCTCAATGGTGAAAAATTGAAAGCATTTCCTCTAAAGGCAAAAACAAGACAAGGGTGCCCACTCTCACCAATACTATTCAACATAGTTATGGAAGTTTTAGCCACAGCAATCAGAGCAGAAAAAGAAATAAAAGGAATCCAGATTGGAAAAGAAGAAGTAAAACTCTTACTGTTTGCAGATGAAATGTTCCTCCACACAGAAAACCCTAAAGGCATCACCAGAAAATTACTAGATTGAATCAATGAATATAGAAAAGTTGCAGGATATAAAATTAGTACACAGAAATCCCTTGCATTCCTATACACTAACAATGAGAAAACAGAAAGCGAAATTAAGGAAACAAACCCATTCATCACAGTAACAAAAATAATAAAATACTTAGGAATAAATCTACCTAAAGAAACAAAAGACCTATATATAGAAAACTATAAAACATTGATGAAAGAAATCAAAGATGACACAAATAGATGGAGAAATATACCATGTTCATGGATTTGAGAAATCAATACAGTGAAAATGAGTATACAACCCAAAGAATCTATAGAGTCAATGTAATTCCTATCAAGCTACTGAGTGGGTAACAGGTAGCAAGGCCAGGAGTCTCCAAATGGAGGAAATAGGCTGTGAATGTCAGATTTTTTTCTCTTAAATTTTGTGTTGCTATTACAACACATGGTTCCTCCTTACCTTAACTTTTCTCAAACCTTGGGCTAACCAATGTGTTTTTCTTATGGAAGTGTTTTTCTTAATATTTGTTAATGAAGCTATGTATTTGCTCTATAATTTGCCTTTCTTCAAAGTGGTTCCACCTAAGACTAACTTTTTTCTTTTCTTTTCTCAAACCTTGGACTGATAATAGCTCAAAAAAACAGTATTCATATCAATTGTTTTATGGCTGGGGGATGACACACCTCATGCCATCCTATCTCAAAAATGCATATTGTGGAAGAGGAGCCTGGTGAAACTCTGTTAGCCTTGGGGTGTCTCTCTTACCTGATTAATAGTTTTCTAACAGACATAAAACATCTAGCTGAAGACTAGCAGGTGGGTACTCTTTCTGCCCCCTTCTGATGTCTATGTCAGAAGCTTTCTCTATCTCTTTTGTACTTTAATAAAGCTTTATTACACAAAACTTTGAGCGATCAAGCCTTGTAAGTGGCCTTGGATTGAATTCCTTTCCTCCAGACGCCAAGAATCTCAGCCTCTTTCATGGCTCAATAACAATCTTTCACTACCAACAGTATTTTTGACACAGCTAGAAGAAATAATTACACAGTTTGCATGGAAATACTAAAAACCTCGAATAGCCAAAGTAATCTTGAGAAAAGATAGTGGACCTGAAGTAATCAACCTTCCTGACTTCAGACTATACTACAAAGCTACAATCATCAAGACAGTATGGTACTGGCACAAAAACAGAAATATAGATCAATGGAACAAACTAGAAAGCCCAGAGATAAATCCACACACCTTTAGACACCTTATCTTTGACAAAGGAGGCAAAAATATACAATGGAGAAAAGACAATCTCTTTAACAAGTGGTGTGGGGAAAACTGCTCAACCACCTGTAAAAGAATGAAACTAGACCACTTGCTAACAACACACACAAAAATAAACTCAAAATGGATTAAAGATCTAAGTGTAAGACCAGAAACTATAAAACTTCTAGAGGAAAACACAGGCAAAACACTCTCTGACATAAATCACAGCAAGATCTTCCATGACCCACCTCCCAGAGTAATGGAAATAAAAACAAAAATAAACAAATGGGACCTAATTAAACTTAAAAGCTCTTGCACAATGAGGGAAACAATAAGCAAGGTGAAAGGACAGCCTTCAGAATGGGAGAAAATAATAGCAAATGAAGCAACTGACAAAGAATTAATCTCAAAAATATACAGGCAGCCCATGTAGCTCAATACAAAAAATAAACAACCCAATCAAAAAATGGGGCAAGGAAATAAACGGACATTTCTGAAAAGAAGACATACAGATGGTTAACAAACACATGAAAAATGTTCAACATCACTCATTATCAGAGAAATGCAAATCAAAACCACAATGAGGTACCATCTCACACTGGTCAAAATGGCTAATTTCAAAAGTCTCCAAAAAATAAATGCTGGAGAGGGTGTGGAAAAAGGAACCCTCTTACACTATTGGTGGGAATACAAACTAGTATAGCCACTATGGAGAACAGTGCGGAGATCCCCTGTTGCTGCTGCTGCTGCTAAATTGATTCAGTCGTGTCTGACTCTGTGCGACCCCATAGATGGCAGCCCACCAGGCTCTGCCATCCCTGGGATTCTCCAGGCAAGAACAAAAAACTGGAAATAGAATTGCCATCAGTCCAGTTCAGTCCAGTTCAGTCACTCAGTCGTGTCTGATTCTTTGCAACCCCATGAATTGCAGCATGCCAGACCTCCGTGTTCATCACCATTTCCCAGAGTTCACTCAGACTCATGTCCACCGAGTCATTGATGCCATCCACCCATCTCATCCTCCGTCGTCCCCTTCTCCTCCTGCCCCCAATTCCTCCCAGCATCAGAGTCTTTTCCAGTGAGTCAACTCTTCGCATGAGGTGGCCAAAGTACTGGAGTTTCAGCTTTAGCATCATTCCTTCCAAAGAAATCCCAGGGTTGATCTCCTTCAGAATGGACTGGTTGGATCTCCTTGCAGTCCAAGGGACTCTCAGAGTCTTCTCCAACACCACAGTTCAAAAGCATCAATTCTTCAGCGCTCAGCCTTCTTCACAGTCCAACTCTCACATCCATACATAACCACAGGAAAAATAATAGCCTTGACTAGATGGACCTTAGTCGGCAAAGTAATGTCTCTGCTTTTGAACATGCTTTCTAGGCTGGTCATAACTTTTCTTCCAAGGAGTAAGCGTCTTCTAATTTCATGGCTGCACTCACCATCTGGAGTGATTTTGGAGCCCCCAAAAATAAAGTCTGACACTGTTTCCACTGTTTCTCCATCTATTTCCCATGAAGTGATGGGACCAGATGCCATGATCTTCGTTTTCTGAATGTGGAGCTTTAACCCAACTTTTTCGCTCTCCACTTTCACTTTCATCAAGAGGCTTTTTAGTTCCTCTTCACTTTCTGCCATAAGGGTGGTATCATCTGCATATCGGAGGTTATTGATATTTCTCCTGGCAATCTTGATTCTAGCTTGTGTTTCTTCCAGCCCAGCGTTTCTCATGATGTCCTCTGCATATAAATGAAATAAGCAGGGTGACAATATACAGCCTTGACGTACTCCTTTTCCTATTTGGAACCAGTCTGTTGTTCCATGTCCAGTTCTAACTGTTGCTTCCTGGCCTGCATACAGATTTCTCAAGAGGCAGGTCTGGTGGTCTGATATTCCCATCTCTTTCAGTATTTTCCACAGTTTATTGTGATCCACACAGTCAAAGGCTTTGGAATAGTCAATAAAGCAGAAATAGATGTTTTTCTGGAACTCTCTTGCTTTTTCCATGATCCAGCAGATGTTGGCAATTTGATCTCTGATTCCTCTGCCTTTTCTAAAACCAGCTTGAACATCACGGAGTTCATGGTTCACGTATAGCTGAAGCCTGGCTTGGAGAATTTTGAGCATTACTTTACTAGCATGTGAGATGAATGCAGTTGTGCAGTAGTTTGAGCGTTCTTTGGCATTGCCCTTCTTTGGAATTGGAATGAAAACTGACCTTTTCCAGTCCTATAGCCACTGCTGAGTTTTCCAAATTTCCAAGGTAAGAGAAACCCAAATAAGATGGTAGGTGTTGCAAGAGGGCATCAGAGGGCAGACACACTGAAACCATACTCACAGAACTGCCATATAACCCAGCAATCCCACTGCTGGGCATACACACTGAGGAAACTAGAATTGGAGGAAACATGTGTATCAATGTTCATTACATCACTGTTTACAATAGCCAAGATATGGTACAACCTACATGCCCATTGACAGACAAATGGATATGAAAGCTGTGGTACATATAAATAATGGAATATTACTCAGCTACTAAAAAGAACATATTTGAATCAGTTCAAATGAGGTGGATGAAACTGGAGACTATTATACAGAGTGAAGTAAGTCAGAAAGAAAAACACCAATACAGTATATTAACATATATTTATGGAATTTAGAAAAATGGTAATGACAACCCTATATGTAAGACAGCAAAAGAGACACAGATGTAAAGAACAGACTTTTGGACTCTGGGAGAAGGTGAGGGTGGGATGATTTAAGAGAACAGCATTGAAACATGTATATTACCGTATGTGAAACAGATGATCATTCCAAGTTTGATACACAGAACAGGGCACTCAAATCTGGTGCTCTTGGACAACCAGAGGGATGGGATGGGGAGGGAGGTGGGAGAGGAGTGCGGGATGGTGGACACATGTACACTCATGGCTGATTCATGTCAATGAATGGCAAAATCCACCACAATATTGTAAAGTAAATAGCTTCCAATTAAAAAAAAAAAAGATCTGATTCAACCATCACTTTGGAAGTCACTGAACTCCCAAAGTACTTTATATTTACTTTTCTTGAGGTACATGATTATTTATCATATGTAAGCATATATATATATCTTATACATTTAATCCTTCTATTCAGAATACATACTTAGGGCAAAAATTAGGTTAATTCATATCTGTAATGCTCCATGTAATAGCAAAGTGGGGGAAACTAGGTGTCTTAAACATAATTCCCTCAATGACTCAAAGAAGCTTCATTCATTACTAAATTCACCAACATTTCTAATTTGTCAAGGAAAAACATTTTTGTCATATATAAAATATTAATAATGAAAATCAGGTAATGTTTTAAACATATTAAAATTAACTCAGAGAAGAGAACAGTATATTGTCACTCTGCTTATTTAACTTCTATGCAGAGTACATCATGAGAAATGCTGGGCTGGAAGAAGCACAAGCTGGAATCAAGATTGCTGGGAGAAATATCAATAACCTCAGCTATGCAGATGATACCACCCTTATGGCAGAAAGTGAAGAGGAACTAAAAAGCCTCTTGATGAAAGTAAAAGAGGAGAGTGAAAAAGTTGGCTTAAAGCTCAACATTCAGAAAACTAAGATCATGGCATCTGGTCCCATCACTTCATGAGAAATAGATGGAGAAACAGTGGAAACAGTGTTAGACTTTATCTTGGGGGCTCCAAAATCACTCCAGATGGTGAGTGCAGCCATGAAATTAAAAGACGCTTACTTCTTGGAAGGAAAGTTATGACCAAACTAGACAGCATATTCAAAAGCAGAGACATTACTTTACCAACAAAGGTCCATCTAGTCAAAGGTATGGTTTTTCCAGGAGTCACATATGGATGTGAGAGTTGGACTATAAAGAAAGCTAAGCACTGAAGAATTGATGCTTTTGAACTGTGGTGTTGGAAAAGACTCTTGAGGGTCCCTTGGACTGCAAGGAGATCCAACTAGTCCATCCTAAAGGAAATCCATCCTGAATATTCATTGGAAGGACTGATGCTGAAGCTGAAACTCCAATACTTTGGCCATCTGATGTGAAGAATTGGTTCATTGGAAAAGACCGTGATGCTTGGAAAGATTGAAGGTAGCAGAAGAAGGGGATGATAGGATGAGATGGTTGGATGGCATCACCGACTCAACGGACACGAGTTTGAGTAAACTTCGGGTGTTGGTGATGGACAGGGAGGCCTGGTGTGCTGCGGTCCATGGGGTCCCAAAGAGTTGGACACGATTGAGCGACTGAACTGAACTGAACACAGTTCAGTATAAGCAATAAATGATATTGAAATTCCGGTAAAACATGAGCCAAACTCTGCTGAGTATAATTGAGTACACAATGGTCAAAGAGAAATTCACTGATATGTGTTGATCTGTTTTACCTTAGTCATTTATTTGGGACAAAAAGAAATTCTGCCATTATATCCATGAAGTTAATCAAACACAGTCATCCACCATACACTGACAACACTGTCAGTCTCTAGTTGATTATGAATAAAAAACAGCCCTCCCTGCTACTATCCCCATAAGTGGGCTTATTTTCTAACGATAATCATCTGAAGTCTTTGTAATTTAAAGACCTAATTTTCTGCCCTCATTTTCATAAAGACTTTTATAGCAGGAACAATACACTCCAGTGGGTAAGTAATGTATCATACCCTTGGTACATGCAAAGATTACTTCATTAATTACAAAGAAACGTGATAAAAGAGGTCATTTAATTTCTACAACCTGTTCATAGGAAATGCCATAAGTGGGCATTTAAAATCATTTGGGTGTACATAAAATTATCTTAAACATTTGTATCCAATTGTACACATACAGTGTTTTAAAAGACACACATTTTTATAAGGATTATTTTAAAAAGCAGGTCCTTTCCTCTCCCTCACAAGCTGATTACCACCCTTAGGAGAAAGCCATTTCCAACTACTCTGGCACTTTTGGTTTTGGTGTATAACACTCCTGGGCATCCCAGGTTTTGCTAGTAGTAAGGAACCTGCCTGCTAATGCAAGAGATGTAAGAGATACAGTTTCAATCCCCAGGTTGGGAAAATCCCCTGGAAGAGGGCATGGCTATCCACTCCAGGATTCTTGCTTGGAAAATCCCATGGACAGAGGAGCCTGGTAAGCTATGGTCCACAGAGTGACAAAGAGCTGAACATGATTGAAGCAACTTAGCAGGAGCAAAATATAATAACCCTACTGCTATTTTTTTTTTCTGTTTTCAGTATTATCTATTGCTTTCCTGTATTGAAGATGAGTATTCAGTGCTTAGACATGCCTCTTCTACCTCAGTTTTCAAACACACCCCTAGTTAGTACATTTCCTTGCCCCTTATTTTTGGGAGAGATCAACATTCTGTTTTGCATTATTATTACAAGCTTGACGTAATTGTGGATTGAGCCATGAAGACTCCATGCTTGTATCTGATTTCTCATAAACCTATTTTTGAGGCTTCCCTGGTGGCTCAGTGATAAAGAATCCACCTCCAATTCAGGAGATGCAGGTTCGATCCCTGGGTCAGGAAGATCCCCTGAAGGAGGACATGGCAACCCACTCCAGTATTCTTGCCTGGAGAATTCCATGGACAGAGGACCCTGGTGAGCTACAATCCATGGGGTCACAAAGAGGGACATGGCTGAGCACACTCATGCAAAAAAAACTTTGCTTCTTCTCTACATTTCTCTGCAGCTCTGATTGCAGAAGACTTAGATTCACATCTAGCCAAAAATTTTCCCAGCACCTACCACGAGCCAGGCCTTGTGCCAGGTACTCATCTAAATGTATCTTGTGTAGTCCTCACAATAATACACAAAACTAATATTCTGTATTAAGGTGGTGGAGGCTTGATATTATGATATAATGGAGTAAAATCTTCAGGAAATATGGAACCATCAGAAATATCCATTGATCTCTTATTTGCAGTGAGTAATTGATATTTATTTTAAAGAAAATTTAACTTGGATGTCACAATTTGAACATTCTTATTCTGTTCTTTTCTTTAATATACTCCAGTAGCTTGCTAACTCTTGTGTTCATAACAATTACCTATAAAGGTAAAAAAGCAGCTGTATCATACCTTCTAGTTGATTTAAGGATGTTCCAAGGGTATTTTTGACTATAGGGATTTTTTATCTTAAAAGTTGACTTTCAAAACTCATTTTTACATAAAACAAGAATTTTGCGATCATTTTAAATCCAAAATTTCTGGCTATTTGACTCCTAAGCATGTAGAGATGACATTTGCTTCTCTTTCAGATAGTAGGAGAAGGCAATGGTGTCCCACTCCAGTACTCTTGCCTGGAAAATCCCATCAGCAGAGGAGCCTGGTGGGCTGCAGTCCATGGGGTCGCTGAGAGTCGGACACAACTGAGTGACTTCACTTTCACATATTGGAGAAGGAAATGGCAACCCACTCCAGTGTTCTTGCCTGGAGAATCCCAGGGACGGGGGATCCTGGTGGGCTGCCGTCTATGGGGTCACACAGAGTCAGGCACGACTGAAGCAACTGTAGCAGCAGCAGCAGCAGCAGCAGCAGCAGCAGTCAAACAGTACAGAGAAAGAACTCAATCAGGAATACAGCCTAGGGGGAGAGAGGTCCTAAATCTGAAGGAGTGGTCCTAAGGAAATGGCACACATTGTACCTAGACTTGAAGAAAATCTTTAGGTTTATACTGGAGCTATTTTCACCAATTTGTTCAGCAAATATTTATGTGGCATGGACTACATGGCTGGTACTGTTCTAAGAGCTAGGAATATAGCAGTAAATGATGCACACATTGCTGTTTTCAGGGAGTTTATACTTCAGATATTTTATTTTCTAAAATTTATTTATTTATTTATTGGTTGTGCTGGGCCTTTGCTGCTGCGTGGGCTTTTCTCTAGTTGTGGTGAGTGGGGGCTGTTCTCTAGTTATAGTGTAGGAGTTTCTCATTGTGGTGGCTTCTTTTGCTGTGGAGCACAGGCTCAAGGTGAATGGGCTTCAGTAGTTGAAGTGTGTGAGCTCAGTGGTTGTGGCTCCCAGGCTCTAGAGCACAGGTTCAATAGTTGTGGCACACGGGTTTAGTTGCTCCACAGCATGTGGGATCTTTTTGAATCAGGGATCAAACCCGTGTCTCCTGCATTGACAGGCAGATTCTTTACCACTGAGCTACAGGGAAGCCTTTTAGACATTTTAGAATCAGAAAAGACAGATAACAAATAAACAAATATGTATGTAATATGCCATGGTGTACTTCATGATATGAAGTAGTTTAAAGTGTTAGTCATTCAGCTGTGTCTGACTCTTTGGGACCCTATGGACTGTAGCCCACCAGGCTCTATCCATGGAATTCTCCAGGCAAGACTACTGGAGTGCGTTGCCATTTCTTTCTCCAGGGTATCTTCCCAACCCAGGGATCGAACCCAGGTCTCCTGCATTGCAGACAGATTCTTTACCCTCTGAGCCACTGCTGCTGCAGTCACTTCAGTCATTTCAGACTCTGTATGACCCCATAGACAGCAGCCTACCAGGCTCCCCCATCCCTGGGATACTCCAGGCAAGAACACTGGAGTGGGTTGCCATTTCCTTCTCCAATGCATGGAAGTGAAAAGTGAAAGTGAAGTCGCTCAGTTGTGTCAGACTCTTCGCGACCCTGTAGACTGCAGCCCACCAGGCTCCTCCATCCATGGGATTTTCCAGGCAAGCGTACTGGAGTGGGGTGCCATTGCCTTCTCCATAAAAGTATAGACAATTACATAGGGGATGTTATTTTATTTAACACCACCAGAGAAGGAGACCCAAGAGAATGATGACCCAGAAACAAAAGAAAGAACATAGTCTACAAAGGAGAGTGATCAACTGAGTTGTATGTGAAAGACAGATCCAATCAGTGAAAACCGAGAAATAATCACTGGATATGACATCTCGAAGGTCACTGGTGGCCTTTTAAGGAAGTCTGGGTAGACTGGTGGGAATGAAAGCCTGATCAGAGTGGGCTCGAGAGAAAATAAGAGAAAACACAAATGAGAAACAATGGTTGTTAAAATGGCAAAGGAGAAATGGTACAGTAGTCAGAAGGAAATGTGAGATGAAGGGATGAAGTATTATTGTCTGTATGCTGAGAGGACAGATTCAGTGCTGAGGGAAAAATTAAAGAGAGAAGAGAAAGAGGAGGACAAATCCTTGAACAATGTCCTTGAGTCAGAAGTCAAGAATAGGACCCTGTGTACAGGGAGGATTTAGCCTTGGGTAAGCAGATAAAGAGCTCATTTGTTGTTACACAGGGGAAAGCACAGAGTAATGGTACAGATACAGCAGACTGAAGATGACTTTGGTAGAAAGATATAAACCTTCCATTTTGACTATTTCTATTTCTCAGTGAAATAAGAAACACCATCCATTGAGCATGAGAAAAGGAACAAGATATGGGTGGTTGTGGAAAGAGAAAAGGGCATGAGATTAATAATAATTATCTAAAAGAATGGAAGAATGAATTGACTTGGAAAAAAATAATGGGATTCCCCAACATCTCTAAAGGTTCAGCTATAGTCTATACACTTGTGGACCACATCTGAAGAGCTGTCTGACCTAGAGGCCATCTCTAGAATGACAGGCAAGATGGAGGTCCTAGGATGTTGGACCTCTATCTGAGGCCATGCTGTGCTATTTCCTGCTTCATGTAACCATCTTCACAAATTTCTATGACCTTTGCCATTAAAGAAAGTTGACATCCTCTAGCAGTGACTGTTTGCATCTTTGCATCAATCATGCTGCTATCCATTGTGACAAGCAAGCAAGGAGAGATGAGCATAGCATTATTCTTCAGGCACTTTGCCAATACGATAAAGTCAAATAGCCTCCTTCTTCATGCTCAAGGAATGAAACAAACAGTTCTGCCTGCTAGAAATGAAAAGCACTTCACTTGGGCCTCAAAGCTAATATGTCCCAACCCACACTGGATTTCCACTACTCCAGTCAAGCTTTCCTTCTAATCCATGACCTGACTACACTTAACTCCCTGGATATCATTAAACCCATCTGTGTGTGTTACTTGCTCAATCATGTCCAATTCTTTGTGACTTCGTGGACTGTAGCCCGCCAGACTCCTCTGTCCACAGGATTCTCCAGGCAAGAATTCTGCAGTGGGTTGCCATTTCCTTCTCCAAGGGATCTTCCCAACCCAGGGATCGAACCCAGGTCTCCCGCACTGTGGGCAGATTCTTTACTGTCTGAGCCACCAGGGATATTAGACCCATCCAAGTAAGAAAATATCACTACTTTACGTCTAAACCTTTGAAGGTACCTCATTTCCTGAGTAAGTTTTAAACTCAGTAGCCTCACATGGAGAATGCTCCTCATATGTCTTTTTCACTTATCTCTAACCGTCCCTGTCTCACACGCTTTGCCCATCCAGCTTATTTCCTAGACCTGCTTTCCTGATTAAATACCTACCTCATGAGGTAGTTGAGGCTTCCTAGAGAAGCAAAGTAACTCAGCAAAGTAACTCCCTGCTTCTGGCAAGGAAAGCTTTAAACAACTTCTATCAAAATTCTTGCCCTGAGACTCCCTAGTGGTCTAGTAGTTAAGACTCTATGCTCCCAATGCAGGGGGCCTGGGTTCAATCCCTGGTCAGGGAACTATATCTCACATGCTGAAACTAAAGATCTCACATGCTGCAATGAATATTGAAGATCCCTTGTGCAACAACTAAGACCAAATAAATGACCAATAAATAAACATGGTCAAATAAATAAACAGAAATAAATATGAAAAAAATCCTTGCCCTGGGTTATCTAAAAAGAAATTCCCAGTTTCCCAACACATGTGCCAGAGAAGTCTCTTAAACCCATTTCCCATCTACCACTGTGGCTCTCAGTATAACTTCATTGTAGAGCAAAGACTAAACTGAAAGAACTTCTAAAATTGACTCCCTCTTGTCAACATCTTGGGCTTCTCTGGTGGCTCAGTTGGTAAAGAATCTGCCTGCCATGTGGGAGACCCGGGTTCAATCCCTGGGTTGGGAAGACCCCTTGGAGAAGGGAACAGCTACCCACTCCAGTATTCTGGCCTAGAGAATTCCATGGACTGTATAGTCCATGGCGTCACAAAGAGTTGGGCACAACTGAGCGACTTTCACTTTCATACAGTCCATGGAGTAGCAAAGAGCTGGACACTACCCAAGGACTTTCACTTTCACTTTCTTTCTGTCGACATCTCAACTGTAGCTCTGGGTATTATGGTTCAATGTCCTTAAACAAAAATCGTATATTTTTGAAAACTTCAGTTTTAGCACTGGGTTCATATCCTCCAGAAAACAAGCACCAAGACTGAGTTATAAGCACAAGGCATTTATTAGGAGGAAAATGCCTGTGATGATAAATGAGTAGGGAGCAGGAAAGAGGAGAGGCCAGGAGAGTCTTCAGACTGCAGGGTAGATCTGATGACTGTTTAAGAAGAGAAAGGAGGAAGGAAGATTGGGTACAGGGAATCTCAGACCGCAACAGTCTTGAAGGGGCACATGGGAAGCCCTGGAACAAAGACTGCCTGTCACAGAAGTTCAGTGTCCAGCAGAATTGTCCAGCTTTGGTACCCCACTGTGATCAGTCCTTGGTGGGAACAGCCTGGGGAGGGTGTGGCCTCTGTAGGAATGCTGCAGCAGATCCCAAAGGTGCAGCAGCTGGGGGCTGTCAGCTCACAGTACTCCTTCTAGAAGGTTCTCCCTTGCAAATCAACCTCTTTGTGCACCTCCATGGCTGCCACAATTTTATGTTTATTCTTAATTTTCTCTTTTTATAATCCTTACCAACAGACAAAGTTACCATCTTCTGAATTTTTACAAACGTTTGTACATCAGGCTCTTTACTGACACTGCCTTTCTTTTTCTTCTCTCTGCTGTTCTTTTTCTTCTCTGTCTGGTTATCTTCTACTCAATCTTGAATTATTAGTCAAATAATCCTTCCTTTATGATGTCTTACATACCCCAACTTCCTTTATGTCCCCTACAGATCTTGGCAATACTTCAGTAAAGCATTTGTAATATTTTATTTTGTTTAATAAAAGTGTTTACAATACTAAATTTGAAAATGCTTTTAGAGAAGGAGCCATACTTTATTTATTTTTGTATCCTTAACTCTGTGATTTCCAAATCGTATACCAAGGTGCCTCAAAGTACTTCAACAACCGAGTATCATGGGATAATGTAAATTTTTAAGAACAACAATTGTTGCTGTTCAGTCACTCAGTCGTCTGTGACTCTTTGCGACCCCATGGAATGCAGCACAGCTTCCCTGTCCTCCACCATCTCTGGGAGCTTGCTCAAATTCGTGTCCATTGGGTCGGTGATGCCATCTAACCATCTCATCCTCTATCATCCCCTTCTCCTCCTGCCTTCAGTCTTTCCCAGCATCAGGGTCTTTTCTAATGTGTCAGCTTTTCACATCAGACGGCCAAAGTATTGGAGTTTCAGCTTCATGAACATCAGTCTTTCCAATGAATATTCAGGATTGATTTCCTTTAGGATTTACACAGCATAAACTGCTATTAAATCGCTTGGATTTTGTCTTCCCTGGTAGCTCGGTTAGTCAAGAATCTGCCTGCAATGTGGCAGACCAGGAGGAGGGCATGGCAACTTAACTCCAGTATTCTTGCCTGGAGTATCCCAGTGGACAGAGGAGCCTGGTGGGCTATAGTCCATGGGGTTGCAAAGAGTCAGACATGAGTGACTAAGCACAAGTACAAACTACTTAATAAGTGGAACTGTTAGGTATTTCTTTTGGCATAGAGTTTCTGTGAAAAATTCACTGTGACACTGAAGGTTCTGTGAACTAAGAAAGTTACAGAAACTCTGTCCTAACTCCCAATAAGCACAGTGCTTGATACATAACATCTGTTAGGTAAATGACTCAATTATTGATTTTAGATCATTTATCTTATAAACATTTAATCAGCACATACTCTCTGTGCCAGCCATGTGCTAAGTACTTTATATGCCTTATGTCATTTACCCTTCCAACAGCCCTTTGAAGGAATTAATATTGTTATCTCTAGTCTAAAGATTGGGAAACTGAGACACAGAATGATGAAGTGACTTTCCCAAGTTCACACAACTAAAAAGGTATGGAGCTGATATTCCAAAGCCCATTCTATTAACTACCACATTCTACATACAAACTCCTAAAAGATTTTCAAAATAACAAGTGGTGAAGTTGATAGAAAATAATAGAATCACATTCACTTTATTACAGTATATATAGAGTGACCTTTGAGAGTTAAATAGGTGAGTTCATTATGGGATACCTTTTCAACAAGTACTATTGACTGTTTGCTGTGCACAAAATGCTGTAAAGGATACAAAGATGAAAAAGAAGCAGTTCTGAAACTGACAGTTTTGCTACAAAGATAGTCATTTTCACAACAATTTTATATTTTTAAGATATTTTGCTATTCTGACCTCAGTCTGCCAGTGAACCTTTTTCTCTTATATCTATATTTTTCAGAGAAGATCCTAGAGATTTAGTTTTATCAATTCAATTAGTTTCTTCATACTAAGGTTGCCATTTTTACTGTTTATCCAAGCCACGGAACTTGCCCTGTCTAGGGTTCAGCAGCTTTGGGTGACTGAAAGAAGGTCTCTCTTTCCCTGTTTCCTCTCCATTCTAATCTAAGAGGGGTTCTAGCTGACAGATTAGCAGTAGCAGC
This sequence comes from Nanger dama, assembly GCA_917880005.1. Taxonomy (NCBI): domain Eukaryota; kingdom Metazoa; phylum Chordata; class Mammalia; order Artiodactyla; family Bovidae; genus Nanger; species Nanger dama. The sequence continues at coordinate 5,449,323 of CAKJTW010000088.1, forward strand.
AGGCATATAGGGATCAACCTGCTTTAGAAGTTGGACTTTGGCCCACCAGGCTCCTCTGTCCATAGAGTCCTCCAGGCAAGAATACTGGAGTGGGTAGCCATTCCCTTCTCCAGGGGATTTTCCCAATCTAGAGATGGAACCCAGGGTCTCAGTTTCACATAGTGGATAAATTAACAGTAGCAGCAAGCACATAGGGATCAATGTGCTTTAGGGGTTGTTACAGCAGCAGGTAGAGGGCGATGTTCTACTGCCTTCACTTGGCAAGGATGAGGAGTACCAGGACAGGTCACCACACCCAGGTGAGGCTTCAGGCAACCAGCATCCGAATCACCAGAAGGTTTTTTTCATATGAAGTGTGGGACTCTTCTACTGACCTCCTCAAATCTGACTTTTGTAAAATCTTCCCTCTATGTGGGTTTCACACTCCTTAAAAATTAAACTAGGCCAAATCCACTCTATCTGTACCAAAACTTCAGATTGACCTATACATTTATAGTCTGCCATTGCTTAAGGTGTGGGCTATAAGTCTTACACTGTTCTGATAGATGGGAGACTTGGTATTTAGCTAGGATTCTGATGCTGACTCTGTATATAACCTTTAGCAAATCAATTAACCAAAATCTAAATCTGAAATTTTATTTGAGTTGAGTAAACTAATGTCTTATTTTACAGTCTTGAGATGCTATGGTTGTATTTTACTGAGCACAGTCACAAAACAATCTCAGAGGCTATTACTAGACTCTTAAAAGAACATAGGAAAAAAGTGTTATAGATAAAGTATATAAATAAATAAGATAAACATAAAAGCCTAGACATATAGAAGAAAACAGAAGGAATAATTTTTAGCTGTGCACAAGGACATATTGAAAGCCTTCTGGAATTTTGTATGAATAAATGTAAAGTAAGAGAGTTGCTTTTATCATAATGATTGTAATACCAACAAAAGTGGACCAGACTATGTCAATATCTATGTGAAGAAAATGATGGATTTTGCACTGCCTTGTATAATAGATGTGGTGCTATTAAAAGATACAAGATAAATCAAGGAAGACAGAAAATAGTTTTATCATGTGTAATCATTTTTTATTGCTTGATTATATTTTAAATGCATTAAAAATTTTAGATGTAACCATGCAACTTTAAGGCTTCCCATGTGGCACTAGCAGTAAAGAACCTGCCTGCCAATACAGGAGACCTAAGAGATGTGGGTTCGATCCCTGGGTTGGGAAGATCTCCTGTAGAAGAAAATGGCAACCCACTCCAGTATTCTTGCCTGCAGAATCCCATGAACAGAGGAGCCTGATGGGCTACAGTCCACAGACTTGCACAGAGTAGAACACGACTGAAATGATTTAGCACACAGGCAAGTTTAGCTTACCACAAACCAATGCAATATTGGTGATGAGTTGCGAAGATGCAAACACTGGCTTTCCAAGTGTGAAATTCTTATCTTAGAACATTCAAACTTTTCCTGAATGTGAAGAACTAGCTAGAGAAGCGTAGTGTATACTCCTGGATGAGATTTCCAATGGGAATTAAGAGTATGGAAAGTTAAGATAGAAGCCAAGAGTTTGACCATATTAAGCTTTTTAGAATATACTTTGCCAAAACAGAAGGTAAGTTTTTGATATGTGCTGTGGAAACATATTTCTGAGTTTCTTGATATTTTAAAAATAGATATAGGAAACTACAGGAAAAAACTTGTGAATTTAGAAACAAAATTTCTCACATAACTATATATAGGCAAAAATCCCTGACAACATACTAACAAACTGAACCAACCAATATATAAAATTAATTATATACCATAAATAAATGAGGTTTATTTCAGGAATGCAAGATTGGTTCACTATCTAAAATTTAATAAATACAATCTACCATATCCACAAAGTAAAGAAGAAAATCACTTGATCGTGTCAATCAATACAGAAAAGTGTTTGGTAAAATTCAAAACTGATTCATGATTAAAAAAACCAAACAAACAAAAATAAAAACCTCTCTGTAAGAGGAAAACTTCCTTGGGTTGATAAGGCAAATCTACTAAATATATATATATACCTAATATTGCACTTAAAATGAAAAGCAATGTTTTCCCCCAAGACTGGAAACAAGAAAAGGATGTCCAGTCTCATTGCTTGTATTCAATATAGTACAGAAATATATAGTCATTGCAATAGGGCTAGAAAGGTAAATGTCATACTGCAAAGTATGTGAAGGAATTGGATCTGTCATATGTTGCTGGTGGGAACATCAAATGATGCAACCACTCTAGATAACAGTTTGGTATTTTTTATTAAACTAAATATGTCCTTAGAGGATCCAACAATGGCTGTTGATCTTAGATTGACATGATCCAGTTCTCTTAGATCCAGCCATGATCTTAGAGAAATGAAAATGCATATTATAAAAAAAACCTGTACATGTATATCCACAGTGACTTGTTCATAATAGCAAAAATACTAGAAGCAACCCAAATGCCCTTCAACAAGTGAATGGTTTAAAAAATTCTGATATCTCCAAACAATAGAATACTGCTCAGTAATAAAAAGGAATGAACTAATGATACATGAAACAACTTGATTGGACTTCAAGAGCATTAGGCTCAGTGAACAATGTCTCAAAAGCTATACATGTAGGCTTCCCTTGTGGCTCAGCTGGTAAGGAATCTGCCTGCAATGAATGCAGGAGACCTGGGTTTGATCCCTGGGTTGGGAAGACCCCTTGGAGAAGGGAATAGCTAACCACTCCAGTATTATGGCCTGAAGAATTCAATGGTTATAGTCCATGAGGTCACAAAGAGTTGGACATGAATGAGTGACTTTCACTTTCACATATCCCTAGTGCCTAAACAGTGACTGGATCATAATGAGATCTCCATAAATATTTACAAAATAAATATGAGGACACTGAGTTCTAGTTGCTGACACTTGTTAGAAGCAGTCGTTTCAGCTAGACTATGATGACCTAAGGGGGCTTCTGGCATGAACCAAGCTGTTGGACTTCAAGAACATTAGGCTTAATGAACAATGTCTCAAAAGTTATACATGTATGATTTCATTTATATAGGATTCTATTTTTTTTTAATTACAGCATAATTGCCTTACAATGTGTTAGTTTCTGCTGTACAATGATGTGACTCAGCTATCTGTGTACATATATCCCCTCCCTCTTGAGCCTCCCTCCCACCCCACCCCCATCACACCCCTCTAGGTCATCACAGAATACAGAATGAGCTCCCTGTGCTATACAGCATGTTCCCACTAGCTGTCTATTTTGCATAGTGTATATATGTCAATCCTACTCTCCCAATTCTTCCCCCACACCTCCCTGCCCATGTCCACATGTCTATTCTCTACATCTGTGTCTCTAAAAAGCTATATAAAAGAAAAACAATTTAGTGGTTGCCAGGTGACGGTGACAGTGACTGGAGTAGGGTAGTATGTGGGTGTGAATTCAAAGAGCTAGTATGAAGGAGCTTTTTTCTGCCGATGGAACAGTTCTATATCTTGATTATAGCACTAGTTATAGCAAACTATGCAGAAGATACAAGTATATAGAAATACACAAGCACACACATACATGGAAATGTAGGTTAAAAAGATGGTGAAAACTAAAAATGGTCTATTCTTGTAAGGTACTGATGTTAATTTACTGGGTGGACTTTATACTATCTATAAGCTATACAAAATGCTATCATTAGGGAAAGAGAAGGTGGGCAAAGGGTACATGGAACTTTTTGTAACTCTTTTTCAACTTTGTATAAGTCTATAATTATTTCAAAAGAAAACATTTTAATGTGGACAAAACAAAATGGACTTTCTTGCACAAATATGCATACCTGGTATGTTTCTGAGGCCCTGGCATTATTCACTGCCTAGAAAAATTGAAGAACAGGCTCAGTTCCCAGATGATATTGGATGATTACAAGATTCTCCATTCTAATAAGCAATTCTAGCTTCTGTGCAAACTCAGCAAGTCAATTTGGCAGAATTAGATAATGATTTAATATTAAGGTCCTTCACAATCATTTCTTCAACCTCATCTCCATCCATCTATACATATGGTATGGCACAGTAAATGCAGTGGACTACTTTCCTCCCCACACCCCCTTGGACAAAATATATCATTACAGATCTGAGTCTTTTTCCCACTCCCATTTTCTAGGAAGGCCCCTTTCCTCATTCTCCACTGGTGAAACTTACCTCTCAGGTGCCCTTCATTATTACCATATTGTAATGACTGCAGCCATGAAATGAAAAGACGCTTACTCTTTGAAAGTAAAGTTATGACCAACCTAGATAGTATATTCAAAAACAGAGACATTGCTTTTCCAACAAAGGTCTGTCTAGTCAAGGCTATGGTTTTTCCAGTGGTCATGTGTGGATGTGAGAGTTGGACTGTGAAGAAAGCTGAGCACTGAAGAACTGTTGCTTTTGAACTGTGGTGTTGGAGAAGACTCTTGAGAGTCCCTTGGACTGCAAGGAGATCCAACCTGTCCATTCTGAAGGAGATCAACCCTGGGATTTCTTTGGAAGGAATGATGCTAAAACTGAAACTCCCGTACTTTGGCCACCTCATGCAAAGAGTTGACTCATTGGAAAAGACTCTGATGCTGGGAGGGATTGGGGGCAGGAGGAGAAGGGGACAACAGAGGATGAGATAGGTGGAATACATCACTGACTCGATGGACATGAGTTCGGGTTAACTCTGGGAGTTGGTGATGGACAAGGAGGCCTGGCGTTATGCAATTGATGGGTCGCAAAGAGTTGGACACAACTGAGCAACTGAACTGAACTAAACTGAACTGAATGTAGAGCTTTTGATCAGTTTAAACCCATCCTGGAGATTATAACTTACTAGTGAGAAGGAACCATATCTTATTATTTATCCTTAAAATACAGTGCCTGGCTTCATGCTAAGTAGATTTTTTTGATGAAATTAAGTTAATGTAATTAAAATGAAGATTGAGGAACTGTTGAGTTTATGAGCTGGTAGGTGAGCATTCTATGTGAATAAGAAGATTTAGAGATAATAAGTTTGAAAAAAATGGATCCCTTCCCTCTAAACAGATAAGCCAAAAATTAACAGAAGTCAAAGACTCATTAATGGCCCGGATTAGACAAGACTTGGCACAAAAATATGAAAAGAAGATCTTTGTAAAGAGAAAAGTTAAGATCATTCTTATCCAGTTTAAAGGATTAATAATATGTAAGTAGGAGGAAAATAAGATTCCCAAGAAACTAAGACACATGATGCCATGTTCCCACTTAAAAAAAAAAAAAGTTAATTCACTGTTGATTGTTGTTCCACCATAAACAGACCAGTTATATGCTTTCCTTAGACTCTGAGACCACCAATTGGACCTACTGATTACTCAAATCCTCAGGTATAACTAGTATTTTAAAGAATTTGAATGCATGTTAAAGAAGAATAACAGGAGGACTACAACATCTTCAACTTCTGTATCGCTACCTTTGAAATATATCCAGAATAAAGCCAGTTCTCACTATCGCCACTGCCACCATCTTGGTCCATGAGATCCTTGTGTGTGTTACCTCACTGGATTTTCACACTCACCCTGTGAATAAATTAATAATACTATTCCCATTTTGCAAATTAGGAAAAAGGCTCAGGCTTATAGAGGCATTCCTACTTTAGTTGAAATCTACAATGTGTCCTTTTTCTCTCCTCTCCTCCATATGACACAATTGATTTCAATAAAAGTCATGTAATAGTCAACAATAATTATCATTTTCTTAATTCTTTCTTTAGATTCAAAGCAGAAAACAAGTTAAAAAGAAGAAATTTCAATTTTAAAGACTAAGTGAGGTAACAAGTTCTTTGTTATTGTTTCGTTTGGCTTTTGTGGAGGGTTTTTGTTTGTTTGTTTGCCATTATGATCACATTACCATCACTGTTTATTTCACATCTATTATTTAAATCAAGAACATGAAACATGCAGTACCCCAGGGACTAGAGATGTAACTGACACAAAAAGTGAACTCAAATGACTCTGACACTTTACTTACTCCTTCCAAAGTCCATGCAAATGCATGTAGCCCAGTCTGCGTGTATTTGAATAACTGATGATTTTCAAATGTAACTTCCATGTTAACTTGGAAACTTGAAAGTAACTTCCATGTCACTTTCAAATGTAACTTGCATTGTTGATATTCAGTCGATAAATCATGCCCTACTCTTTGTGACCCCATGGACTGCAGCACACCAGGCTTCCCTGTCCTTCACCATTGCCTGGGGTTTGTGCAAACTCATGTCCATTGAGTCAGTGATATCATCCAACCATCTCAGTCTTTTCCAATGAGTTGCCACTTCTCATTAAGTAACTCTCATGTTCAATGCTTATTAAAAGATAAGAAAAATAGGCTTACACATATCACAGATATAGACATAAAAGTCATGGAAGCTAGAAAAAAAAATCTCTGAGAATTCAAAGAAAGAATTAAGAATGTCCCCATGAATGAATGTCATGACAGATAAGGAGTTTGAGATAAGCCTTCAAGTATAGTCAAGTCTGAGAGGTGGTGATGTGTGGGAGGGCTTTTCCAGTGCAAGGTAGTATAAGGAAAAAGGCAAAAAGGGGAGAAAAGCTTAGCATGTTTTAAACATATGGTGAGCACTCTGATTTTACTGGCACCTTGGGTAGATACTGGCATAGTGGAATAAGAGAAACAAGTCTTACAGTACGTGAGTTGGAAGAGGTTTTGCAGATTAAACCCAACCATATCATTTTATATCTGAGCAAATTATTATGAGAAATCTGCATGTGGGTCAAGAAGCAACAGTTACAAATGGACATGGAACAGACTGGTTCCAAATTGGGAAAGGAGTATGTCAACACTGTATATTGTAACTCTGCTTATTTAACTTATATGCAGAGCACATCATGTGAAATGCCAGGCTGGATGAATCAGAAGCTGGAATCAAGATTGCATGGAGAAATATCAATAACCTCAGATATGCACATGACACTACCCTTATGGCAGAAAGCAAAGAACTAGAGCTTCTTGATAAAAGTGAAAGAGGATAGTGAAAAAGTTGGCTTAAAACTCAGCATTCAAAAAACTAATAGCATGATATCCAGTCCCATAACTTCATGGCAAATAGATGGGGATACAACGGAAAGAATGACATACTATTTTCTTGGGCTCCAATATCACTGCCGGTGGTGACTGCAGCCATGAAATGAAAAAACGTTTGCTCCTCGGAAGAAAAGCTATGACCAACCTAGACAGTGTATTAAAAAGCAGAGACATTACTTTGCCAGCAAAGGTCTGTCTAGTCAAAGCTATGGTTTTTCCAGTAGCCACATATGGATGTGAGAGCTGGACTATAAAGAAAACTGAGTACCAAAGAATTGATAAAGAAAGCTGAGCACCAAAGAATTGATAAAGAAAGCTGAGCACCAAAGAATTGATGTTTTTGGACTGTGGTGTTGGAGCAGACTCTTGAGAGTCTCTTGGACTGCAGGGAGATCCAACCAGTCCATCCTAAAGGAGATCCATCCAGGGATCGAACCCGCATCTCCTCTGCCACTTGTACTGCAAGGAGATTCTTTACCCACTGAGCCATCAGGGAAGGCCAAAGAAACACCAGTCTACAACCAAAACCAAAGTAAACGCCACTTTTTTCTAAAATGCTATTTGAAACATACTAATATATATAAAGTAGGGAAAACCACTAGACCATTCAGGTATGACCTAAATCAAATCCCTTATGATTATATAGTGGAAGTGAGAAATAGATTTAAGGGGCTAGATCTGATAGATAGAGTGTCTGATGAACCATGGACTGAGGTTTGTGACATTGTACAGGAGACAGGGATCAAGACCATCCCCATGGGAAAAAAAATGCAAAAAAGCAAAATGACTGTCTGGGGAGGCCTTACAAATAGCTATGAAAAGAAGAGAAGCAAAAAGCAAAGGAGAAAAGGAAAAATATAAGAATCTGAATGCAGAGTTCCAAAGTATAGCAAGAAGAGATAAGAAAGCCTTTGTCAGCAATTAATGCAAAGAAATAGAGGAAAACAACAAAATGGGAAAGACTAGAGATCTCTTCAAGAAAATTAGAGATACCAAGGGACCATTTCATGCAAAGATGGGCTCAATAAAGGACAGAAATGGTATGGACCTAACAAAAGCAGAAGATATTAAGAAGAGATGGCAAGAATACACAGCAGAACTATACAAAAAAGATATTCATGACCAAGATAATCACGATGGTGTGCTCACTCATCTAGAGCCAGACATCCTGGAATGTGAAGTCAAGTGGGCCTTAGAAAGCATCACTATGAACAAAGCTAGTGGAGGTGATGGAATTCCAGTGGAGCTGTTTCAAATCCTGAAAGATGATGCTGTGAAAGTGTTGCACTCAATATGCCAGCAAATTTGGAAAATTCAGCAGTGGCCACAGGACTAGAAAAGGTCAGTTTTCATTCCAAACGCAAAGAAAGGCAATACCAAACAATGCTCAAACTACCACACAGTTGCAGTCATCTCACAGGTTAATAAAGTAATGCTCAAAATTCTCCAAGCCAGGCTTCAGCAATATGTGAACCGTGAACTCCCTGATGTTCAAGCTGGTTTTAGAAAAGGCAGAGGAACCAGAGATCAAATTGCCAACATCTGCTGGATCATGGAAAAAGCAAGAGAGTTCCAGAAAAACATCTATTTCTGCTTTATTGACTATGCCAAGGCCTTTGACTGTGTGGATCACAATAAACTGTGGAAAATTCTGAAAGTGATGGGAATACCAGACTACTTGACCTGCTTCTTGAGAAACCTGTATGCAGGTCAGGAAGCAACAGTTAGAACTGGACATGGAACAACAGACTGGTTCCAAATAGGAAAAGGAGTACATCAAGGCTGTATATTGTCACCCTGCTTATTTAACTTATATGCAGAGTACATCATGAGAAACGCTGGGCTGGAAGAAGCACAAGCTGGAATCAAGATTGCCAGGAGAAATATCAGTAACCTCAGACATGCAGATGATACCACCCTTATGGCAGAAATGAAGAGGAACTGAAAAGCCTCTTGATGAAAGTGAAAGAGGAGAGTGAAAAAGTTGGCTTAAAGTTCCACACTCAGAAAACGAAGATCATGGCATCTGGTTCCATCACTTCATGGGAAATAGATGCAGAAACAGTGGAAACAGTGTCAGACTTTGTTTTCTGGGGCTCCAAAATCACTGCAGATAGTGACTATAGCCATGAATTTAGAAGACGCTTACTCTTTGGAAGGAAAGTTATGACCAACCTAGATAGCATATTCAAAAGCAGAGACATTACTTTGCCCACAAAGGTCTGTCTAGTCAAGGCTATGGTTTTTCCAGTAGTCATGTATGGATGTGAGAGTTGGACTGTGAAGAAGACTGAGCACTGAAGAATCGATGCTTTTGAACTGTGGTGTTGTCGAAGACTCTTGAGAGTCCCTTGGACCGCAAGGAGATCCAACCAGTCCATTCTAAAGGAGATCAGTCTTGGGAGTTCTTTGGGAGGAATGATGCTGAAGCTGGAAGTCCAGTACTTTGGCCACCTCATTGAACAGCTGACTCACTGGAAAAGACTGGGAGGGATTGAGGGCAGGAGGAGAAGGGGACGACAGAGGATGAGATGGCTGGATGGCTTAATGGACTCGATGGACGTGAATCTGAGTGAACTCCGGGTGTTGGTGATGGACAGGGAGGCCTGGCATGCTGCGATTCATAAGGTCGTGAAGAGTTGGACACGACTTAGCGACTGAACTGAACTGATATATTTTGTGGTCAGTTTTATCCCATTTCATTTACTCTTGAACACAGTAACAAATAATTTTGTAACTTAGGTATAAAGCTTTAAAGTAGAGGCCACTGCTATATGAGCTCTGAATCAGGTGCCACCTGTGGCCCATTTTCATTTCTGTGTGTCAGTCACTACTCAGTCATATCTGACTCTTTGAAACCTAGTGGACTGTACCCTGCCAGGGTACTTTGTCCATGGGATTCTCCAGACAAGAATACTGGAGTGGTTGCCATTTCCTTTTCTAGGGGACCTTCTCTTCCTGACCTAGGGATCAAACCTGGGTCTCCCACATTGCAGGCAGATTGTTTACCATCTGAGCCACCAGGAAAGCTCAGACACCAAAAACCATGCTTCTTCTCAGCACAGCTTAGGCATATTAGCAGATCTCAGCAATCAGAGAAAGATGAGTTTTCAATAAACCAGTAGATAAATTTTTTTTATGTTTATAGTGGAAATAATGTCTTTTAAAAATTAAGTGAGTCTCTTGTAGGAAGCATATACATTGGAGAAGTGGTCTTTTACAGAAGATATCCCGTGTGTTCCAGCAGCATACTCCCCTCTGGTCACCAGAATGGTAAGTTCTAGGGGTGTCCCCTACACTGGTTATGTGGGTTCTTCTGTTGTGGCAGGCTGACCGCTATAGGCAGGGTGGTAGGTTTGACAGCCCCTCAGTCTGGTTGTTCATCAGGGTCTGCCTTGTGTGGAGACTACTGGCCAGTGGTTGGCAGGGCTGGGTCTCTATAGCAGTTCCTTGAGCTTGTGCTGGCTCTCCAGTGGGCAGAACCAGGTTCTGGGGCACATGGTTACAGAGCTGGCATTCCTGCATATAGTGTCACGCTGCTGGTGGGGGTTCTGGTTCCTGAAATGGCTAGCTGCATGTTCTTGGGTGGCCCAAAGCTGGTACTAGCCCCCTGATGGATGGGATTGGATCCCAGTGTAGCTGGCTGAGGAGTCCAAAGTATCTCGGAAATGGTGTTGGCATGCTGGTGGGCACGTGGGGCTGGGGCCCAGGGGATTCCATGTCTAGTGCCTGCACTTTGATGTGTGGAGCTAGGACTTGGGCCCTCTGGTAGGCAGAGCCATGTTCAGCACAGCTATGGGCTCAAGGGGTCTTAAAGCAAGCTGTCTGCAAGTAGGTAGGGCTCTGTCACTGCATAGCTAGTTGTTTGGCCTGAGGCATTCCAGTACTCAAGTCTGGTGGATGGAGATGGGGCTGGGTCCCAAAGCTAATAAGATAGAGGATTCCAAAATGGTGCTTGCCAGCACCAGTGTACATGTGGTAAAGGGAGCTCCACAAAATAGAAATCACTTGTGTCCACATCCTCAGGGTGAGTTTCAGTTGCCTCCAGCCTGTCCAGTAGACTCTCCAAGACCTGTAGATGGGTATGAGCCAGGCTCCTTTCAAGTTACAGCTCTTTCTCTGGGTCTGAGAATATGGGATATCCTGTGTATGCCCTCTAAGAGTGGAGTCTCTATTTCCCTAGTCCTCTTGGTCTCCTGAAAGTAAGCCCCACTGGTCTTCAAAGCCAAACATTCTGAGGGCTCATCTTCCCAGTGCAGAACTGCTGGGCTGGGGAGCCCTGTGTGAGGTTCAGACCTCCCAGTTCTTGGGCAGAATATCTGCAATTGTAGTTATTCTCCCATTGGGGGTTGCCCACCTGGGTGTGTGTGTGTGTGTATGTGTGTGTGCTCAATTGTGTCAAATTCTTTATGATCTGGCAGGCTAGGCTCTTCTGTCCATGGAATTTTCCAGGTAAAAATGTTATTTCCTACTCCAGGGCATCTTCCTGACCCCAGGGATCAAGCCCACATCTCTTGCATCTCTTGCATTGGCAGAAGGATTCTTTACCACTGTGCCACCTGGGGAGCCCCACCTGGGGATACAGGTCTCTACTATACTCCAGCTTTGCCCCTCTTACCCATCTTGTTGTGATTCCTTCTTTATATCTTTAGTTGTAGAAGGTCTTTTCTGGTGGGTCGTGATTTTTCTCATTAGAAGCGTCTCTGTAAATATTAGTAATTTTTATGTGTTTATGAAAGGAGGTGATCTCAGACTCTTGCTTCTCCACCACCATGGGAACTCCTTGAGTCTGGATTTTTAATGTATTTTTAAAGATTAAAGAACTTTATATTATTATTATTATTTTGTTGTCACTATGTTATCTGAAGTGTTCTGTGAAAACAAAATACTTAATGATACCTCAATCAGAAAGCTAGAAATGTAGTTATCTTTTACCTTAAATATTGCAAAACTGAGCCAGATTTTATGAAATTGATTTTAAGATCCATAGAACAGATATAAAAATAACTAATTTCTTCTGAACAGGAAATCTTGATAGGAGGTTTGAGATACATGTTTAATGTTCAAAACCAGCACTTAAATAAGAAACATCAAATCCCACAGTGTTCAATCTAGATTAATCTGAACAATTTCTTCAAGAGAATTTTTAAATTTTATTTATCAGTAGTATATATAATTCAATGTATCACACATTTGCAAAACAATAAGAATTTACTCTAGAGGAAGGGCATCAGCACAAAGTGAGAGTGTTTAAAGACAAACTAATTTATAACCATTGCGCTTAACAGCAACTTGATAAACATGAAAACTACAAAATTACCTTTCTTTTTAGTTAAAAGGAAATATAGAGAAGTTGATCTACCATTCATTCATTTCCCTCAGTGAGTCTATACCTGTGGATTAGATATAGACAGTACTGTACAGAATCATCAGTGAATCAACCCACATCACACCTTTTGGAAGAACAACTTTACCTACATTAGGAAGATACTATTGGGAAGCCACTGTGACATAGCCTGTCCCTCCTATTCAGTGGCTCATTTTAAAGTTCTGTATTGCTACAGGCACGCATAAATGTAGGCATCTGGGACTCTTGCTGATGGGGTTAGGGACTTTCAGGTAAAGTGCGGAGTGACTGCTCTGAAACCTTGTGTATTTAAATGGAGCCACTGACAAACTGTTTCACAACCGCACATGCTCGTAAGATGAGGTATCATTAGGAAAAGCCACATAAAGCTGCTGCAGCTGTGTTACATAAAAAGTAGGGAAAATTTAATAGAAAATGTCATCCTTTGCAGAATGTTGATTGCCTATTTTTTTCCCATAAAGCCTTCTCATCAGAGGGGCTCCAACAGCTGTGAGAAGGGTCCTGTCACTGATGTCCCCAGACATCCTGGTGTACAAAGCTCTCCATATGCTGTTTGGCATCTAAAACACTCTGCTTTCTTTCTTCTTCTTCTTCTTTTTTTTTTCTTCATACTACACTATGGAATATGGAATATTTTATTCTTGGGAAGATGGAGCAAGGACTAGCTTTTTGACACTGGAATTTCAGTGTAAATAAGAAAAACATCTGCTGAGGCCATGAGGTGCTATTTTTCTGCATTCTAGATCCAGGAACACTAAAGCTATAACAATTATATAGTTTTGTAATGTTAAGGATTTCTCCTTAACAGATGGTAGTCATTACAAGTTACTTCAGGGCATAACTCTTCAAAGGCTAAGATGAAAATTTGTCCCACACAAAAAGAAAAGAGATTTGATGGAGAAGAGGCAGGGTCAAGTGCTTTTTAATCATGTTAGAATTCTCCAACTTGAAAGTTCTATTTTCTCATAATTAGTTTTAGAAAGGTGACATAGTCATGAATTTTACATCATAAAAATCACTGGGCTTCAGAAATTTAATAGCTATGTGTCTTCACTGAGTTCAAAATAATCCCATAATTCTTGTCAAATGCTTTGCATTCAACAATTTAGAGTTTATTATCACTAAGAGGATAATGGTTTATGCTGCTTGGGTGTACAAAATGCTCCAAACTAAACATATCATGGACTGCCACAGCCCAAAATAATTGTTAGTGCCATGCACATAGTGGATATTCATTTGTTCATTAATTTCTTCCTTCCACAAATATCTATTGAGCAGTTCCTCTGTCTTAGGTACTGTTCTAGAGGTGCTGAAGATGCAACTGTAAGCAAGAAAAACAAAGTTCTCTTTTCACATGGGCCTTACAACCCCTTGAAACACAGACACACAAACAGAGACACACACATACACACTAGTGTTAAATGAAGGAGTGACATATTTTATAGGTTGTACAGTGTACTAGACTTCAATATGGTCCCATGATTCCTATTGACTGGTATTTACACTAAAGGGTGACAGGTATGCCACACTCAGAATATACTCTTTTTTGCCATAAGGATTATTTTGACCTGATTATGTTGATCAACAGCAGTCACAAGGGAAGCTCTGAAAGCAAAGTTGAAATTATCCTTTTGTAAGGGATATATACATTTAAAAAGGAAATCTTCCATGTGTAAGGGTATCTTTCTGTCTGTACCAGAAAGAGAGGATGACTAAATTACAAGAAAGTCTTATTAATGGAGAAGGCACTGACTTAAATCTGCATAGCAAACCTTATTCTTGTTTACCTTACTTTTCCAGATCAGTCCCTCATAATTGGTCTCCCCCACCACACCTCTTTCTTCTGTATTTAGCTGATGATCGTATTTAAGCCAGATCTGAGAGTTACTCATTTTGCCCTGGGTATCTCTTATGTATACATGAGACGTACATGTGAATAAACTTCTGTTGTTTTTTTCCTCTTGTTTACCTGTGTTCTGTTACAAGAGCCCCAGCTGAGAACTTAGAAGGGCAGAAGGAAAATATTTTTTTCCTCCCTGACACCTTTGGTTATCCTTTCACACTGAGCAGGATCTGTGGCTTGCTTTTAACCAGTCCAGTGTGACAAAGGTGGTAGCCTCTAGGTAATCATGTGTAGACATGATTGCATAAGTATGTAGCCCTCATTTTGTTAGTGTGTGTGTCTTTCCACCACAGGCTTTGAAGAATCACTTTGCTGATGTAGTTCACGACAAGCTAGCCCAAAATATGGCACTGTGGCCACTGAATAGTTTAAGGTGAAGGAATTTGAAAAAAAAACAAGTGAAACAAGGAAGTCTCTCTGACCTCCTCACTTTCCCTCCTCTCCTAAAAGTGAAAAGTGAAAGTCGCTCACTCTAACTCTTTGTGACTTCATGGACTATACAGTCCATGGAATTCTTCAGGCCAGAATACTGGAGTGGGTAGCTGTTCCCTTCTCCAGGGATCTTCCCAACCCAGGGATTGAACCCAGGTCTCCTGCATTTCAGGCAGATTCTTTACCAGCTGAGCCACAAGGGAAGCCCAAGAATACTGGAATGGGTAGCCTATCCCTTTTCCAGCAGATCTTCCTGACACAGGAATTGAACCAGGGTCTCCTGCATTGCAGGCGGACTCTTCACCAACTGAGCTATCAGGGAAGCCCTTTAATCTATATACTATATGCTTTTCTCCCATTAGTCTGCCTTCATCAGTTTAATTTTCAGACCTAGTCTGGGATCCTAAGAATCAAGGAAAGCATTTTCCCCTCCTACATCGCTGTAAATCCTACAGCCCCAAGAAAAATAATTCTGCCAATAACCTGAGGAAACGTTTGAGCAGACCCTTTCTAAGTGGAGCCTCCGATGAGAACCTAGTCCTGACTGACGTCTTGACTGTAGCTTTGTGAGACACTAAGCAGAGGATCGAACCAAACTGTGCCTGGACTCCTGATCCACAGAAACTTCGAGATAATAAATGTATGGTTTTTTGTTGCTAAGTTTGTAGTATTTTGTTATATGGAAGAGAATATTAATACAGACAAAAACAGAATCTTGTGTTTAGGTCATAGCGATAGCTAACACTCTAAAATAGTTTAGTCATTTTGAATAATTATGTTGTCTTCTTTGAAAAAATATGTTTTTAAAAGTATTGCATTATTGGACTTCTCTGGTGGGTCAGTGGATTAAGAACCCCCCTGCCAATGCAGGGGACATAGGTTCAATCCCTGGTCTGGGAAGATGCCACATGCCATGGAGCAACTAAGCTCATGTACCACAACTACTGAGGCCACAGTCGAGGGCCCATGAGCCACAACTCCTGAAGCCTGTGCACCCAGAGTCCATGCTCCTCAACAAGAGAAGACATGGCAATAAGAAGCCCGCACATCACAACTAAAGAAAGCCCGTGTGCCACAAAGACCCAGTGCAACCAAAAATAAAAATAAATAGTTAAAAATCATTTTTAAAATAGTATTGCATTATTGGATCAAATAACTGTTTAGTATTAATATGTTTGTCACATAAATTCTATGAGGGCTTCCCAGGGGATGCTAGAGGTAAAGAACCTGCGTGCCAATGCAAGAGATGGAAGAGATGCAAGTTCAGTCCCTGAGTTGGGAAGATCCCTGGAGGAGAGTATGGCAACCCACTCCAGTATTCTTGCCTGGGAAATCCCATG
This sequence comes from Nanger dama, assembly GCA_917880005.1. Lineage (NCBI taxonomy): Eukaryota > Metazoa > Chordata > Mammalia > Artiodactyla > Bovidae > Nanger > Nanger dama. Next base: position 5,465,466 of record CAKJTW010000088.1, read on the forward strand.
GACAGGGGAGCTTATCAAGCTACAGTCCATAGGGTCACAAAGAGACAGAAATGACTGAAGTGATTTAGCACAAAGCACACACACTTATCTGATGGAATGAGTCAACCTTGTAGGACCAGCCTTACCTTGACTGAATGAACTAATTTATAAATAAACTGACGCTGGTCTCATTTCTGCTTCCCATTCAATGAACCAAGACAATGGACCCATCTAAGTAGCTTAATTATAAATAGCTTGATGTGTATAAAACAGTTTACCAAGAGTGTTTACTAACTTCATCTCTCAGTCCTTACCCTAAGTCAGAGAGAAAGGAAATTTCCTCAGGTTTACAACAAGGAACCTGAGGTTGGGAGAATAAACTAATATCATTCAGTTCAGTCACTCAGTCGTGTTCAACTCTTTGCAACCCCATGAATTGCAGCACGCCAGGCCTCCCTGTCCATTACCAACACCCGGAGTTCACTCAAACTCACTTCCATTGAGTTGGTGATGCCATTGACCCATCTCATCCTCTGTTCGTCCCCTTCTCCTCCTGCCCCCAATCCCTCCCAGCATCAGAGTTTTTTCCAATGAGTCAAGTCTTCACATAAGGTGGCCAAAGTATTGGAGTTTCATCATTCTTTCCAAAGAACACCCAGGACTGATCTCCTTCAGAATGGACTGGTTGGATCTCCTTGCAGTCCAAGGGACTCTCAAGAGTCTTCTACAACACCACAGTTCAAAAGCATCAATTCTTTGGCACTCAGCTTTCTTCACAGTCCAACTCTCACATCCATACATGACTACTGCAAAGACCATAGCCTTGACTAGATGGACCTTTGTTGGCAAAGTAATGTCTCTGGTTTTGAATATGCTATCTAGGTTGGTCATAACTTTCCTTCCAATGAGTAATCATCTTTTAATTTCATGGCTGCAATCACCATCTGCAGTGATTTTGGAGCCCAAAAAATAAGTCTGACTCTGTTTCCATTGTTTCCCCATATATTTCCCATGAAGTGATGGGACCGGATGCCATGATCTTCGTTTTCTGAATGTGGAGCTTTAAGCCAACTTTTTCACTCTCCTCTTTCACTTTCATCAAGAGGCTTTTTAGTTCCTCTTCACTTTCAGCCATAAGAGTGGTGTCATCTGCATATCTGAGGTTATTGATATTTCTCCTGGCAATCATATCATTAGTAAGTGGTAAAGGTGGGACTCAAACCACCAAACATCATCAGGAAGATAATGCATTGTTCATTTTATTCTACCACAGCTGCCTGCAGAGGAAATCAAGTGGTCTGTCCCTGCATTTTCTCCTGAGCGAGCAGAGCCTTTCAAAACTGACTTCGAGCTGAGGTAGTTCCCCACTCATTTTTTACAGGAAGTTTAAGCCATCATCAATGCTCTCCTTTCAGTTAGAAACAGCTACAAACAACATGTGTACAAAAGGGAATGAGCAAAATGGGGTGTCTCCTCCAAGTAACTGATTTAGTCAAAACCATTACGTATCCTCCAAGCATGGGCTTCCCCAGTGGCTCAGTGGCAAAGAATCCACCTGCAATGCAAGAGATGCATGGGATTCAGGTTCAATTGCTGGGTCAGGAAAATCCCCTGGAGGAGGAAATGGCAACCCACTCCAGTATTCTTGCGTGGAGAATCCCATGGGCCAAGGAGCCTGGTGGGCAACCGTCCATAGGGTCACAAAGACTTAAGTGGCTGAGCATGCATGCATGCATGCTCTAAGCACTGTGCTGGTTACTAGGAAGAGCAAAATGAGGAAGAAATATTCATTCTAACCCCTCTCCCTGCCACACACACCACTACCACCACCACTAGGAGTTTTCAGTCTAAGAGACATATAGAGACTTACATAACTTCATTGATGTGCTGAGTCCAAATAGAAGGCACTAAAGCGAGGGCATTTCAGGACCACAACGGACCAATGAATCTACCCGTGGTTTTCAAGGAAGTCTTCTGACAGAATGAGCCTTAGTGGAGGACTACAAAGGCAAGTTAGCTTTCAGGGAAAATCATAATTCAAAAAGAAACATGCAACCCAGTGTTCACTGTACCACTGTTTACAATAGCCAGGGCACAGAAGCAACCTGAATGTCCATCAACAGAGGAATGTATATAGAAGATGTGGTACATAAACAAAATGGAATATTACTCAGCCATAAAAGGAAAGAAGTTGGGTCACTTGAAGAAACATGAATGGACCTATAGACTGTCATACAGACTGAAGTAACTCAGAAAGAGAAAAAACAAATACTGCATGCTATATTAATGCATATATGTGGAATCTAAAAAAATTGTTATAGACAGTCTTATTTACAAAGCAGAAATAGAGACACAGACATGGAGAAGTTATGGTTACCAAGGGGTAAGGAGGGGAAGATGTGAATGTTGAGGTTGGGATTGACATATATATACTGCTAATACTGTGTATAAAATAGATAACTGATGAGAATCTACTGTACAGCACAGGAAACTTTACTCAGTGCTCTGTGGTGACCTAAATGGGAAGGAAATTCAAAAAAGGAAAAATATGTTATATACAGCTGATTCACTTTGCCATATAGCAGAAATAAACACAATATTGTAAAGCAACTATACTCAAATTAAAAAAAAATTAAGTTTCACTTATCTGTTCTAGGCAAACAGTAGGCAAGAAAGGAATGGAAGCTGGAAGGACCTTGCAGTGGACAGAAACGCTCAGCAGTTGAGTGAAACACAGGGCATTATGTAGTCAGAGAGTAAACAGTAAAAATCATCACTTAAGATATTAAGCTAACTTTAATCCTAACCCTAAACTGAGACAGTATGTGCCTGCCATATGCCAAGTTCTGTGATTAGAACCTTATCAACAGAAATTAATTTAATTCTAACAATCAGTTCAGTATAGTCACTCAGTCATGTCCAACTCTTTGTGATCCTGTGGACTTCAGTACATCAGGCCTTCCTGTCCATCACCAACTCCCAGAGTGTACTGAAATTCACGCCCGTTGAGTCAATGATGCCATCAAACCATCTAATCCTCTGTTGTCCCCTTCTCCAGCTTTCAATCTTCCCAGCATCAGGGTCTTTTTCAAGGAGTCAGTTCTTTGCATCAGTTGGCCAGAGTATTGGAGTTTCAATTTCAGCATCAATTCTTCCAATGAATATTCAGGACTGATTTCCTTCAGGATGGACGGGTTGGACCTCCTTGCAGTCCAAGGAACTTTCAGGAGTCTTCTCCTCCAACACCACAATTCAAAAGCATCAGTTCTTCAGTGCTCAGCTTTCCTTATAGTACCAACTGTCAAATCCATACATGACTACTGGAAGAAAACATAGCTTTGACTAGACAGACCTTTGTTGGCAAAGTAATGTCTCTGTTTTTTAACATGCTCTCTAGGTTGGTCATAACTTTTCTTTCAAGGAGCAAGCATCCTTTAATTTCATGGCTGTAGTCATCATCTGCAATGATTTTGGAGCCACTCTCCCAAAAACAAAGCCTCTACTGTTTCCATTGTTTCCCCATCTATTTGCCATGAAGTGATGGGAACAGATGCCATGATCTTAGTTTTCTGAATGTGGAGCTTTAAGCCAACTTTTTTCACTCTCCTCTTTCACTTTCATCAAGAGGCTCTTTAGTTCTTCTTCACTTTCTGCCATAAGAGTGGTGTCATCTGCATATCTGAGGTTATTGATATTTCTCCTGGCAGTCTTGATCCCAGCTTGTGCTCATTCTAGCCCAGTGTTTCTCATGATGTACTCTGCATATAAGTGAAATAAGCAGGGTGATAATATACAGCCTTGACGTACTCTTTTTCCTATTTGGAACCAGTCTGCTGTTCCATGTCCAGTTCTTACTGTTGCTTCCTGACCTGCATATAGGTTTCTCAAGAGGCAGGTGAGGTGGTCTGGTATTCCCATCTCTTGAAGAATTTTCCACAGTTTATTGTGATCCACACAGTCAAAGGCTTTGGCATAGTCAATAAAGCAGAAATAGATGGTTTTCTGGAACTCTCTTGCTTTTTCCACGATCCACCGGATGTTGGCAATTTGATCTCTGATTCCTCTGCCTTTTCTAAATCCAGCTTGAACATCTGGAAGTTCATGTTTCATGTACTGTTGAAGTCTGGCTTGGAGAATTTTGAGCATTACTTTGCTAGCGTGTGAGATGAGTGCAATTGTGCAGTAGTTTGAACATTTTTGGCATTGCCTTTCTTTGGGATTAGAATGAAAACTGATATTTCCCAGTCCTGTGGCCACTGCTGGGTTTTCCAAATTTGCTGGCATATTGAGTGCAGCACTTTCACAGCATCATCCTTTAAGATTTGAAATAGCTCAACTGGAATTCCATCACCTCCACTAGCTTTGTTCGTAGTGATGCTTCCTAAGGCCCAGTTGACTTCTCTTTCCAGAATGTCTGGCTCTAGGTGAGTGGTCACACCATTGTGATTATCTGGGTCATGAAGATCTTTTTGTATAGTTCTGCTGTGTATTCTTGCCACCTCTTCTTAATATCTTCTGCTTCTTTTAGGTCCATACCATTCCTGTCATTTATTGAGTCCATCTTTGCATGAAATGTTCCCTTGGTATCTCTAATTTTCTTGAAGAGATCTCTAGTCTTTCCCATTCTGTTGTTTTCCTCTATTTCTTTGCATAGATCACTGAAGGCTTTCTTATCTCTCCTTGCTATTCTTTGGAACTCTGAATTCAAATGGGTATATCTTTCCTTTACTCCTTTGCCTTTCACTTCTCTTTTTAAGATCTCCTCAGACAACTATTTTGTCTTTTTGCATTTCTTTTTCTTCAAGATGGTCTTGCTCCCTGCCTCCTGTACAATGCCACAAACCTCTGTCCACAGTTCTTCACGTACTCTATCAGATCTAGGCCCTTAAATCTATTTCTCACTTCCACTGTATAATCATAAGGGGTTTGATTTAGGTCATACCTGAATGGTCTAGTGGTTTTCCCTACTTTCTTCAATTTAAGTCTGAATTTGGCAATAAGGAGTTCATGATCTGAGCCACAGTCAGCTCCTGGTCTTGTTTTTGCTGACTGTATCAAGTTTCTCCATCTTCTGCTGCAAAGAATATAATCAGTCTGATTTTGATATTGACCATCTGATGATGTTCATGTGTAGAGTCTTCTCTTGTGTTGTTGGAAGAGGGTGTTTGCTATTACCAGTGTGTTCTCTTGGCAAAACTCTGTTAGCCTTTGCCCTGTTTCATTCTGTACCCCAAGGCCAAATTTGCCTGTTACTCCAGGTATTTCTTAACTTCCTACTTTTGCATTCCAGTCCCCAGTAATGAAAAGGAGATCTTTTGGGGGGTGGTAGTTCTAGAAGACCTTGTGCATCTTCATAGAGCTGTTCAACTTCAGCTTCTTCAGCATTACTGCTCAGCATAAACTTGGATTACCGTGCTATTGAATGGTTTGCCTTGGAAATGAACGGATATCATTCTGTTGTTTTTGAGATTGCATTTCAGACTTTTTTTGACTATGATGGTTACTCCATTTATTCTAAGGGATTCTTGCCCACAGTAGTAGTTGCAATGGTCATCTGAGTTAAATTCACCCATTCCAGTCCATTTTAGTTCACTGATACCTAGAATGTCGAGATTCACTCTTGCCATCTCCTGTTTGACCACTTCCAATTTGCCTTGATTCATGGACCGAACATTCTGTGTTCCTATGCAATATTGCTGTTTACAGTGTTGGACTTTGCTTCCATCACCAGTCACATCCACAACTGGGTGTTGTTTTTGTTTTGGCTCCATGTCTTCATTCTTTCTGGAGTTATTTCTCCACCTATCTCCAGTGTCATAATGGGCACCTAATGACCTCGGAAATTCATCTTTCAGTATCCTATCATGTTGCCTTTTCATACTGTTCACGGGGTTCTCAAGGCAAGAATACTGAAGTAGTTTGCCATTCCCTTCTCTAGTGGACCACATTTTGTCAGAATGCTCCACCATGACCCATCCATCTTGTGTGGCCTTACATGGGATGGCTCATAGTTTCATAGAGTTAGACAAGTCTGTGTTCCATGTGATCAGATTGGTTAGTTTTCTGTGAATGTGGTTTTCAGTTCTAACAATACCTGATGTAAGTACAGGTAGCATCTTCATTTTTTCAGATGAGGAAACTTGTGTTAAGTAACTGGCACAAGTTCCCATGGTCAGTAATTTTCAGAGTTGAAATTTGAATCTATGTGATTTCAAGTGAAGTGAAAATGTTTTTAGCTCCATCATATCTGACTCTTTTTGATCTCATGGATTGTAACCTGTCAGCTTCTCTGTCTGTGGGATTCTCCCAGCAAGAATACTGGAGTGGCTAGCCATTCCCTTCTCCAGGGGATCCTCCTGACTCAGGGATCAAACCTGTGTCTCCTGCATTGCAAGCAGATTCTTTACTGTCTGAGCTACCAGGGAAGTCCATTTGATTCTAACCTCTGAGCCAAATCCCACACTGTTCTTCTAGGAAGTAGAAAAGTCTGAACAACTTTGTACTTCATATTAGCCAATAGCAAATGGTCATAAAGCTTTTTGAAATAAAGGACCAAATCATAAATATTTCAGGCTTGTGAAACATATGTTCCCTTACAACTACTCAGCTCTACTGTAGTAGCAGGAAAGCTGCCATAGACAATACAACAATGAAGGCACGTTGACTGTGTTGCAATAAAAGTTATTAAAAAAAAAAAGGCATCAGTCTGTTCTCTATGTCTCTGTCTCTATTCCTACCTTGCAAATATGTTCATCAGTATCATTTTTCTAGATGCCATATATAGTGCTAATATATGATATTTCTTGTTCTCTTTCTGACTTACTTTACTCTGTATAACAGGCTCTAGGTTCAGCCACCTCAGTTCAACTAACTCAAGTTTGTTCCTTTTGAAGGTTGAGTAATATTCCATCATATATATGCACCACAACATTTTTATCCATTCATGTGTCGACTCACATTGTTGTATGGCAGAAAACAACACAATACTGTAAAGCAATTATCCTCCAATTAAAGAAAGAAAAAACAGGAATCAGAAGGATATGGTCCATGGTGCATAATTTGCCAACACTCCTGATATACATAGGAAACCATCAAAGGTTTTGAAGAAAGGAATGGTGTGACTGGTTTTGGATAGGGCTGTTCTAACAGCTTGGTTCATGCCAGAAGCACCCTTAAGTCATCACAGTCTAGCTGAAACGAGTGCCTCTAGCAAGTGTCAGCAAATGGAACTCAGTTCTCATTAAATTTACCCCTTTATTTCATAAATATTGATGGAGGTCCCATTATGATTCAGCCACTGTTTAGGCACTAGGGATATAAGAACAAACAAAAATAAAGTTATTTCTCTCATGGTGTTTATATTCTAGTGTGAGGAACACACACACACACAAGCAAACAGATACAATATGTTAGGTTATAATAAGTTCTATGGAGAAAAAAATCAGATATTACTGAGGAGACCATTTGATATGAAGTAACTAGGAAAATAACTCTGATTCTGGGATATTTGGGAAGCCTCAGTGGCTCAAGAGGTAAAGAATCTGCCTGCAATGCAGGAGACGTGGGTTTGATCCTTGGGTCAGGAAGATCTCCTGGATAAAGAAATTGCAATGCACTCAAGTATCCCTTGTGGTTCAACTGGTAAAGAATATGCCTGCAATGTGAGAGACCTGGGTTCAATCCCTGGGTTGGGAAGATCCCCTGGCGAAGGGAAAGACTACCAACTCCAGCATTCTGGCCCAGAGAATTCCATAGACTATAAAGTCCATGAGGTCACGAAGAGTAGGACACGATTGAGTGACTTTCACTTTCAAGTATTCTTGCCTGGAAAATCCCATGGTCAGAGGAGCCTGGTGGGCTATAGTCCATGGGATCACACATAGTCAGAAACGACTGAGCATGCAAATGCATAACAACAATGGGATGTTTGAAAATAGACTTGAAGGAAATGAGAGAATGAGATAAATATATTAGTGAGTTTAAAACCCAGTATACCTGGACCACTTGAGAAGTTGCAAGAGTGTTGATGTGGCTGAAATTGAGTAAAGATGAGTAGGATGTGACAGGAGATGTGGTCAAATGAGTAGCCAAGGGTCAGATCAGAATAAGAAGGTCAAATAAGGGATATTTAAAGAGTTTGGGGCCTAATTTAAGGTGCGACTTTCAGAGTTGGCCAAATTGGGCTTTAGAAAATTTTGTGACAAAATAGATTAGTATTTGTAGACACAAGGTCTTGAAGGAAACCTTGATAAATACACTGCTATTTGGTAAATGAATTGTTTTCCAGGAGAGCAGACTGTTGTTTCAGATAAATTGACTTGTTGGAATTTCCTGAAGCAAAGAGTGAAGCTATTTATTGGTTTATAGTCTTTTCCTTCCTGGGCAAGATTTTCCCATAGCAAATAACTAAGTCATGTTGACACTGGTGATCTCAGTTCTTAGTTCCAATTGCAGTGTCATGTTGATGTAAATAGACACATTTCACATATGTTAAAAACATATTACATCATGATTTGTGTAATTCCATTTCAAAGTGCGAGAAAGAGACCCCAGTTTCTGAACACCTAAGCTAGGTGCCTTTCATGCATCATCTAGTTTTCTCAATAATCTTATAAGTACTACTTTCAAAAAAGTATAGATGAAAAATTGAAGCTTGGAGAAGTAATGTGCTCACCATCATATATCTAGAAAGCCACAGAGCCAGAATTAAAATTCAGGTCCTTTTTTCCTTCAAAATCCACATATTGAACCATTGCAAAACACTACCTTCTATAAAACAAAATAAAAAGCTGTAGATTTCCAATTGTTTAATTAATTTAAAAAGGAAGCCATTAGACTGATGCAGCTCTGATACCAAGGCTTCTGCATACAGCAAACCAAAATCTAAGCCTGTAAAACACCTCAAGTTTACAGAATTGAAACCTAATGACAACTAATCACAAACAGCCAACTAGGCTTTAGGCTATAACCTATCACTAATTTCCCTAGTTTGCTTCTGCCTTTTCTCTATAAAAGACTCTCTCCCAGCTTCTGTCAGTGGGGCACTCAGAAGTATTTCTGGTTTGGCATTGCCTGACTGGAATAGATTTTTTGCTTAACTCTTAAAATGCGTATGTGTCTCAGTTTATCTTTTAACACAATTTTTAAAGAAATTAGTCTGTGATTGTTCTTCCCTGGTGGCTTAACAGTAAAGAATCCACCTGCAATGCAGGAGATCTGGGTTTGATCCCTGGGTGGAGAGGATCTTTGCAGAAGGAAATAGCTACCCACTGCAGCATTCTTGCCTGGAGAATCCCATGGACAGAATAGCCTGGCGGGCTACAGTCAATGGGGTCACAAAAGTCAGACATGACTTAGCGACTGAACCACCACCACCAGTCTGTGATTATGTGAAACTTCTCAATCCTAGGTCTAGAAATCCAAATTATCTAATAAAAATGATAGAAGGTCTAAGAGGAACCTAGTTAATAAAGCTGGTTCCCCTCATGGAAAGAAATTAGTTGTTGCTATTTGGAAAGTAAGTATAGAGAGGGAAAATACCTTTTCTCTCTACCCTTTTAAGTTCTCCACTGGGACTCCAGGAAAAAAGACAGATTAACAAGGGGAAAGCATATACATTTAAATAATACAGGACTCTGGAGTCTTTATGGGAGAAGGAAATGGCTACCCACTCCAGTATTCTTGCCTGGAGAATCCCAGGAACAGAGGAGCCCAGTGGGCTGCTGTCTATGGGGTCGCACAGACAGACAGAACTGAACCAACTTAGCAGCAGCAGGAGTCTTCATAAGGACATGAAGATCTGAAGAAATGGTTAAACTTGAGTGTTTTTCTGCCAGGTTTGATGAGAATTAAATATCTTTCCATGTCATGGAAATATGTGACAGGACAGAGAACATGAGAGAAATTTTGGCAACGCCTGATCTTTGAGATTCCATCTTTGGAAGGAAGGATGTTCCTTTCCTCAAGGCAAAAGGAGGGCTCCTTTCACATGAGGGTTTTACAACCTGCTTCAGGGGAAGATCAGAAAGTCCTTACTGTACCTGCCATTTCTCAAATTCCTACAGCTTGAAATGTCCAGGATGCCAAGGTGACATTCTCGGGGGTAGAATTCCTGAAACTCGTCAAATGAAAATATAAAGAGATGCTCATTCTATGAGGTCACCATTACCCTGACACCAAAACCAGACAAAGACAACACACAAAAAAGAAAACTACAGGCCAATATCGATGAACATAGATGCAAAGATCCTCAACAAAATTTTAGCAAATAGAATTCAGCAACAGGTAAAAGGACTCATACACCGTGATTAAGTTGGGTTTATTTCAGGGATGCAAGGATTCTTCAGTATATGCAAATCAATCAATGTGGTACACCATAAACAAATTGAAAGACAAAAACCATATGATCATCTCAATAGATGCAGAAAAACCCTTTGACAAAATTCAGCACCCCTTTATGATTAAAACTCTTCAAAAAATGGGCATAGAGGGAACCTACCTTAACATAGTAAAGGCCATATATGACAAGCCTACAGAAAATATTATTCTCAATGGTGAAAAACTGAAGGCACTCCCCTAAGATCAGGAACAAGACAAGGGTGTCCACTTTCACCATGATTATTCAACATAGTTCTGGAAGTCCTAGCTTTGGCAATCAGAGAAGAAAAAGAAATAAAGGATTCCAGATCAGAAAAGAAGAAGTAAAGCTCTCACTGTTTGTAGATGACATGATTCTGTACATAAAAACCCTAAAGAGAGTATCAAAATATTACTAGAGACAATCAGGGAATTTAGCAAAGTCTCAGGATACAGAATCAATACATAGAAATCATTTGCATTTCTATATACTAAAAATGAAAAATCAGAAAGAGAAATTAAGGAATCAATCCCATTCACCATTACAATGAAAAGAATTAAATATCTAGGAATAAACCTACCTAAGGAGACAAAAGATCTGTACACAGAAAACTGTAAAACACTGATGAAAGAAACCAAAGATGACATAAACAGATGGAGAGATATTCCATGTTCCTGGGTAGGAAGAATCAATATTGTGAAAATGGCTATACTACCAAATGCAATCTATAGATTCAATGTGATCCCTATCAAATTACCAATGGCATTTTTCACAGAACTAGAACAAAAAATTTCACAATTCATATGGAAACACAAAAGACCCTGAATAGCCAAAGCAGTCTTCAGAAAGAAGAACGGAGCTGGAGGACTCAACCTTCCTGACTTCAGATTATACTACAAAGCTACAGTCATCAAGACAGTATGGTACTGGCATAAAAACAGAAATATAGACCAATGAAACAAGATAGAAAGCCCAGAAATAAACCCATGCACCTAGGGATACCTTACTTTTTACAAAGAAGGCAAGAATATATAATGGGGCAAAGACAGCCTCTTCAATAAATGGTGCTGGGAAAACTGGACAGCTACATGTAAAATAATGAAATTAGAACATTTCCTAATACCATACATAAAGATAAACTCAAAATGGATTAAAGACTTAAATGTAAGACCAGAAACTATAAAACTCTTAGAGGAAAACACAGGCAGAACACTCAATGACATAAATCAAAGCAAGGTCCTCTGTGACCTATCTCTGAGAGTAATGGAAATAAAAACAGAAGTAAAAAAGTGGAACCTGATTAAACTTAGAAGCTTTTGCACAGCAAAGAAAATTATAAGCAAGGTAAAAAGACAGCCCTCAGAATGGGAGGAAATGATAGCAAATGAAACAATCGACAAAAGATTAATTTCCAAAATATGCAAGCAGCTCATATAACTCAATGCCGGAAAAATAAACAACCCAATCAAAAAGTGGGAAAAAGACCTAAACAGACATTTCTCCAAAGAAGACATACAGATGGCTAACAAACATGTGAAAAGATGCTCAACATCGCTCATTATTAAAGAAATGCAAATCAAAACCACAATGAGATATCACCTCACACCAGTCAGAATGGCCCTCATCAAAATGTCTACAAGCAATAAATGTTGGAGAGGGTGTGGAGAAGAAGGAATTCTCTTTGCACTGCTTTTGGGAATGTAAATTGATACAGCCAGTATGGAAGACAGTATGGAGATTCCTTAAAAGCTAGGAATAAAACCACCATATGACCAAGCGATCACACTCCTAGGCATATACCTTGAGGAAACCAAAATTGAAAAACACACATGTATCCCATTGTTCATGGCAGCACTATTTACAATAGATAGAAGATGAAAGCAACCTAGATGTCCACTGCCAGCTGAATGGATAAAGAAGTTGTGGTACCTATACACAATGGAATATTACTCAGTCATAAAAGGAACACATTTGAGTCAGTTCTGATGAGGTGATTGAAACTAGAACCTATTATGCAGGGTGAAGTGAGTCAGAAAGAGAAGGATAAATATCATATTCTAACACACATATATGGAATCTAGAAAAATGGTACTGAAGAATTTATTTTCAGGGCAGCAATGGAGAAACAGACATAGAGAATAAACTTATAGACATGGGGAAAGGGGAGAAGAGGGTGAGATGTATAAAAGAGTAACATGGGAACTTATATTATCATATACAAAATAGATAGCAAATAGGAATTTGCTATATGGCTCAGGAAACTCAAACAGGGGTTCTGTATCAACCTAGAGGGGTGGCATGGGGAGGGAGATGGGAGAGAGGTTCAAAAGAAAGAGGATATATGTATACCTATGGCTGATTCATGTTGAGGTTTGACTGAAAACAAATAAATCCTGTAAAGCAATTATCCTTCAATAAAAAACTACAAAAGAAAAAACATAAGGAGATGGACAAAAATCGAGGAAGAAAATGGCATCTTTTTTTTTCTATAGATAATAAAAGGGAGTGGTAGGACCTTACAGGTGAAAAAAAAAAAAAAAAAAACTAGGTACTTATTTATGGAGCAGAGGAAAGGACAGTCAGAATGCAATGTTAGGGACTTCCCTGGTGGTCCAGTGGCTAAGATTCTGGGCTCTCAATGTAAGGGGACCGAATTTGATCCCTGGTCAGGGAACTAGATCCACATGCCATGACTAAGAGTTTGGATGCTGCAACTAAAAATCCCGTGTGCCACAATTAAGACCCATCACAGTCAAATAAATATGTATTAAATAAATACATAAAACTAAACTATTGTCCACATTAAAAAGGAATGTAGTGACAGATATCAGTAATAATAAAAACAATATAATAATTCATTGAAAAGAGTATATATAAAGTAATACAATATAAATGATAATGTATCATATCCTTATGTGTGTGCTCAGTTGGGTCCAACTCTTTGTGGCCCCATGGACAGCAGTCTATAGCCTGTCAGGCTCCTCTGTCCATGGGATTGTCTAAACAAGCAAACTGGAATAAGTTGTCATTTCCTCCTCCAGGGGATCTTCCTGACTCAGGTATCAAATCCATATCTCCTGTGTTTCCTGCATTTCAGACAGATTCTTTACAACTGCAACACCTGGGAACTCCTTTTTTAAAATTAATTAATTAATTTTAATTGGAGGCTAATTACTTTACAATACTGTAGTGGTTTTTGCCAAACATCGACATGAATCAGCCACGGGCGCACATGTGTTCCCCATTCAGAACCCCCTTTCCCACCTCCCTCCCCATCCCATTCCCCCAGGTCATCCCAGTGCACCAGCCCTGAGCACCCTGTCTCATCAGTGATTCACTTCACATATGTTAATATACACATTTCAATGCTATCCTCTCCAATCACCCCACCCTCACCTTCTCCCACAGAGTCCAAAAGACTGTTCTTTACATCTATGTCTCTTTTGTTGTCTTCCATATAGGATCATTGTTACCATCTTTGTAAATTCCATATATATGCATTAGTATACTGTATTGGTGTTTTCCTTTCTGGCTTACTTCACTCTGTAAAATAGACTCCAGTTTCATCCACCTCATTAGAACTGATTCAAATGCATTCATTTTAATGGCTGAGTAATATTCCATTGTGTATACGTACCACAGCTTTCTTATCCATTCATCTGCTGATGGACATCTAGGTTGCTCCCATGTACTGGCTATTATAAACAGGGCTGTGATGAACATTGCAAGTACACGTGTCTCTTTCAACAATTCTGCTTTCCTCAGTGTGTATGCCCAGCAGTGGGATTGCTGGGTTATATGGCAGTTCTATTTCCAGCTTTTTAAGGAATCTCCACACTGTTCTCCATAGTGGCTGTACTAGTTTTCATTCCCACCAACAGTGTAAGAGGGTTCCCTTTTCTCCACACCCTCTCCAGCATTTATTATTTGGAGACTTTTTTGATAGCAGCCATTCTGACTGATGTGAAATGGTACCTCATTGTGGTTTTGATTTGCATTTCTCTGATAATGAGTGATGTTGAGCATCTTTTCATGTGTTTGTTAGCCATCTGTATATCTTCTTTGGAGAAATGTCTGTTTAGTTCTTTGGCCTATTTTTTATTGGGTCACTTATTTTTCTGGAATTGAGCTGCAGGAGTTGCTTGTATATTTTTGAGATTAATTCTTTGTCATTTACTTCATTTGCTATTATTTTCTCCCATTCTGAAGGCTGTCTTTTCACCTTGCTTATAGTTTCCTTCATTGTGCAAAAGCTTTTAAGGTTAATTAGGTCCTGTTTGCTTATTTTTGCTTTTATTTCCAATATTCTGGGAGGTGGGTCATAGAGAATCCTGCTGTGATTTATGTCAGAGAGTGTTTTGCCTATGTTCTCCTCCAGGAGTTTTATAGTTTCTGGGCTTACATTTAGATCTTTAATCCAGTTTGAGTTTATTTTTGTGTATGGTGTTAGAAAGTGTTCTAGCTTCATTCTTTATAAGTGGTTGGCCAGTTTTGGTAACTCCTTAAAGTATGCTAAAATATTCACCTACTTATCTCATTTAACCCTTACCTTCACCCAGTGAGATAGGAATTACTGGGATCCCCGCTTCCCAGATGATGAAGTTGAAGCATTTAGCTTTTAGGTGCCTCACGCTGGTGGCATAGCCACCAAAAAGCCCTTAAACAGAGGCTTGCCTAGGCTGAATGCCTTGCCTTCCCAATGCTAGATAAGTATGCTCTGACTCTAAGATGTGAGATCTGAATAGAACTCTCAGAAATGGAGGATCTTCCCACAAACAGTCAACAAGTTCAAATACACAGTTGCACTGATGCATTTTAACCTCCAAAAGCATTGATCGCCAGAGGAAGCATGGCAGCAGTCTGCAATCCTGAATTTCAAGTACAGTTGGAAGGTGATTTCAGCAAGGATTTTTTCATCTAAATCAAGTAACACAAGGAAGCTGGGACGAGCCACAATATTTAATTTAGAAAAATGGCCACGGAAGGAGACCTTTGCATCTTTATGGGGTTTTCTTGTGTGTGTCTGGAAATGGGGAGGAAGGAGACCTGGAAGGGAGCTCTGTGTGTGATATAAATGACCACAGCTCAATGCTTAGCAAAACATCTTAGAGAAATAAATTTCTTTCTGCCAGGCCAGAAAGGATAATAGTAAACACCAAGTACTTATTGCATACCAGGCACTGGCTGGGTTCAAGTGTTTTCCATACATTATCTGATTTGATCCTCATAAAACCTCTGATGAGGCACAAGTAGGAAAATCAGCCTTGCTTTACAGAAAGAATGGAGAAACACAATATAACTGAAAAATGAGCTAAATGGAAAAACTCCTGTATTTATGCAAAATAAAATTAGGCAAATAAAGATAAATGGCTTATAAATTTGTATACCTTTCTATAATTGCTGGAGAAAGGATTTTGAAATTTACTCATATTAAATTGCACCTATTACTTTTCAGATATTATTGAAATGAAAGACTGTTTTATCACATGCTCCCCGTTCCCCCAAATTAAATGGCATTTCTATCAGATCAATGGTTAGTGAAAGTGAATGTGTTAGTCACTCAGTCATGTCTGACTCTTTGCAACACCATGGACTATTGTCCATAAGACTCCTCTGTCCATTAGATTTTCTAGGCAAGAGTACTGGAGTGGATTGCCATTCCCTTCTCCAGGGGATCTTCATAAACCAGAGATCAAACCCACATCTCAGATGGGTTCTTTACCACTAGTGCCACCTTGGGGGATTTTTAAAAATGAAAACAAAGCAAGAGAGAGACAAAACAAATAAAAAACGCCTCCAGATATCTGAATTGTTTCTGGATAAAAGTATTCTTTAAAATATCTAAGTAAATACTGAATAAAACTCAGAGAGAGAGAAAGAGACTATATCTTCATATAACTATAGAAATGACCAGGGATACACTGTATATGCATAAAACGATCTCTTTATGTTATACTGAAAAAATAAGTCAAAAGATATCTCTTCTCATATGAAATCAGCTCCCACCCTCACCCAAAGGAAAGAAAATGTACAATAATGGAAGAAACTTCCATTTTAAACAAAAGCTAGAAACAGCCACAATAACAAACTATAACCTAAAAGACTAGCAACCAAATGCAGTGTAATCTGAACCAAAACAGGAGTAGATGTTAAGATAGGTCTAAATATTCTGCATATATTAGAGAGTAATTGATAATCAAGCCTGTACCACATGCCCAAAAGTGTTCTAAATATAAACTAATTTAACCTTAACAATGCTGTGAGGTAGTTACTATTACTACCCTCCTTGAGAAGCAATGAAACAGAGGAACATAGAGCATAAGTAACTTGCCCAAGATCACAACTATTGTACTAATTATCAGAACTAGAGCTGAAACTCTGGGATTTAAGTAGAGTGCAAAGGTCTCTGAGTGTCACAAGAATTCCTTGCTTGTGAGCAAGTTCTAGTGCAGGGCTGGGCTGGGGGCTTCCTTAAAGCTATTCTCTGACACATAGTGGCAGGGAAGGTAGTCCTAAATAGAACATCTTTCAGGAAGAAACAAGTGGTGAGTGCAGCAGCAGGAGGGGAAGAGAGCCATCAATCTGTGTGTGTGTATGCTAAATCACTTCAATTCGGTCCAATTCTTTGTGACCCCATGAACTGTAGCCCCACAGGCTCCTCTGGCCTTGGGATTTTCCAGGCAAGAATACTGGAGTCGGTTGCCATAGCCTCCTCTAGGGGACCTTCCTGACCCAGGGACTGAACCTGTGTCTCTGACATTTGCAGTGGCAGGCAAGTTCTTTGCCACTAGTGACACCTGGGAAGACCCAGTCTTTGTCTGGAGAAGAGCAAATGCCAAGTCATTGCTCAAGAAGCCTGAGGCACAGGGGTTTTACTGCAAGACTCCCAGGCCAATCTCATCAGGCTGAGCTGCACAATCCATGTAAACCCATTCTAAGATTTTGTATTAAAATCCAAGCAGACTGAAGCTTTGTGTGCCCTTCTCACACAATTCTTCAGCAAACACATGGTCTATAACACAAGGTCTTGTGGTATATTTTGAAGATAGTTTTTATATTGTTCAACCCAAGGAAGACTGTTCACAGAATATGGTGTTGGTTGATCACCAGAAAAAGATGGGGAGGTGCACAGTGCCTCCTTCACTCCTTTAGCCCAAGATATGAAAAGTTTAAATATAACAAAATATAAATGTTTAAAACCTTAGAAGAAACCATGAGAGATTTTAAACAATAAATTTAAGGTGCTTGATCAAAAAAATTTGGACACTAGTCCTTTGTCAGTTTTTTTAGTCTCAACTTAAAAATAGTCAGAACCTAAAAGTTGAGAGCTATGTTTTATTTGGTAAGAATTTTTAGGATCTCAAGCCCTAGAGACAGCATTTCAAGTAACCCTGAGAAAAGTGGTCTGAGGAAGCAGGGGGAGGAGTCAGGTTATATAGAAGTTTGCAACAAAGGGCAGGAAGTCTGAACATCAAAAATTATTGTTAATTAAAGGAAGTCAAAGAGTCGGACACGACTGAGCGACTGAATTCAACTGAACTGAACTGAAAGGAAGTCAGATATCTCAAGTCAAGGAATTTAGTACTTTTCTATGTATGGGAAGATTCAAGAGTCAGGGCTCACTGAAATCATTCTTTTCATATACACCTCTGCTATCTGGGGCCAGTATCTTATATTCTTCACATCTTGAGTTCCTTAGAGTTCCCCATAGAGAGTGGCTACTACCTGACTTTCTCCTTTCTGGGAGCTCTCAAAGGCTGGAATCTCTGACAACTGTGACATCCTTGTCTATTGATATGGCAGGAAATATTCCAATTCTCATTAGCTAGGTCATGGTGGAGAGGTGGCAACCACTTCAGTATTCTTTCCTTGAGAACCCCATGAACAATATGAAAAGGCAAAATGATAGGATACCAAAAGAGGAACTCCTCAGGTCAGTAGGTGCCCAATATGCTACTGGAGATCAGTGGAGAAATAAATCCAGAAAGAACGAAGGGATGGAGCCAAAGCAAAAATAATACCCAGTTGTGGATGTGACTGGTGATAGAAGCAAAGTCCGATGCTGTAAAGAGCAATATTGCATAGAAACCTAGCATGTTAGGTGCATGAATCAAGGCAAATTGGAAGTGGTCAAACAGGAGATGGCAAGAGTGAATGTCGACATTCTAGGAATCAGCAAACTAAAGTGAACTGGAATGGGTGATTTTAACTCAGATGACCATTATATCTACTACTGCAGGCAGGAATCCCTTAGAAAAAATGGAGTAGCCATCATGGTCAACAAAAGAGTCTGAAATGCAGTACTTGGATACAATCTCAAAAACGACAGAATGATTTCTGTTTGTTTCCAAGACAAACCATTCAATATCACACTAATCCAAGTCTATGCCCAACCAGCAAAGCTGAAGAAGCTGAAGTTGAATGGTTCTATGAAGACATACAAGACCTTTTAGAACTAACACCCCAAAAGATGTCCTTTTCATTGTAGGAGACTGGAATGCAAAAGTAGGCAGTCAAGAAACACCTGGAGTAACAGGCAAATTTGGCCTTGGAATATGGAATGAAGCAGGGCAAAGGCTAACAGAGTTTTGCCAAGAGAACACACTGGTAATAGCAAACACCTTCCAACAACACGGGAGAAGACTCTACACATGGACATCACCAGATGGTCAATATCAAAATCAGACTGATTATATTCTTTGCAGCAGAAGATGGAGAAGGTCGATACAGTCAGCAAAAACAAGACCAGGAGCTGACTGTGGCTCAGATCATGAACTCCTTATTGCCAAATTCAGACTTAAATTGAAGAAAGTAGGGAAAACCACTAGACCATTCAGGTATGACCTAAATCAAACCCCTTATGATTATACAGTGGAAGTGAGAAATAGATTTAAGAGACTAGATCTGATAGATAGAGTGCCTGATAAACTATGGACTGAGGTTCATGACATTGTACAGGAGACAGGGATCAAGACCATCCCCGTGGAAAAGAAATGCAAAAAAGCAAAATGGCTGTCTGGGGAGGCCTTACAAATAGCTGTGAAAAGAAGAGAAGGAAAAAGCAAAGGAGAAAAGGAAAGATATAAGCATCTGAATACAGAGTTCCAAAGAAGAGATTAAAAAGCCTTCTTCAGTGATCAATGCAAAGAAATAGAGGAAAACAACAGGATGGGAAAGACTAGAGATCTCTTCAAGAAAATTAGAGATACCAAGGGAACACTTCATGCAAAGATGGGTTTGATAAAGGACAGAAATGTTATGGACCTAACAGAAGCAGAAGATATTAAGAAAAGGTGGCAAGAATACACAGAACTGTACAAAAAGATCTTCATGACCAAGATATTCACGATGGTGTGATCACTCACCTAGAGCCAGACATCCTGGAATATGAAGTCAAGTGGGCCATAGAAAGCATCACTATGAACAAAGCTAGGGAGGTGATGCAATTCCAGTTGAGCTATTTCAAATCCTGAAAGATGATGCTGTGAAAGGGCTGCACTCAATATGCCAGCAAATTTGGAAAACTCAGCAGTGGCCACAGAACTGGAAAAGGTCCGTTTTCATTCCAATCCCAAAGAAAGGCAATGCCAAAGAATGCTCAAACTACCACACAATAGCACTCATCTCACACGCTAGTAAAGTAATGCTCAAAATTCTCCAAGCCAGGCTTCAGCAATACGTGAACCGTGAACTTCCTGATGTTCAAGCTGGTTTTAGAAAAGGCAGAGGAACCAGAGATCAAATTGCCAACATCCGCTGGATCTGGGAAAAGCAAGAGACTTCCAAAAAACATCTATTTCTGCTTTATTGACTATGCCAAAGCCTTTGACTGTGTGGATCACAATAAACTGTGGAAAATTCTTCAAGAGATGGGAATACCAGACCACCTGACCTGCCTCTTGAGAAACCTATATGCAGGTCAGGAAGCAACAGTCAGAAGTGGACATGGAATAACAGACTGGTTCCAAATAGGAAAAGGAGTACGTTAAGGCTGTATATCATCACCCTGCTTATTTAACTTATATGCAGAGTACATCATGAGAAACGCTGGGCTGGAAGAAGCTCAAGCTGGAATCAAGATTGCTGGGAGAAATATCAATAACCTCAGATATGCAGATGACACCACCCTTATGGCTGAAAGTGAAGAGGAACTAAAAAACCTCCTGATGAAAGTGAAAGAGGAAAGTGAAAAAGTTGATTTAAAGCTCAACATTCAGAAAACAAAGATCATGGCATCTGGTCTCATCACTTCATGGCAGATAGATGGGGAAAGAGTGTCAGACTTTATTTTTTTGGGTTCCAAAATCACTGCAGATGGTGATTGCAGCCATGAAATTAAAAGACGCTTACTCCTTGGAAAGAAAGTTATGACCAACCTAGATAGTATATTCAAAAGCAGAGACATTACTTTGCCAACAAAGGTCCATCTAGTCAAGGCTATGGTTTTTCCAGTAGTCATGTATGGATGTGAGAGTTGGAGTGTGAAGAAAGCTGAGCACTGAAGAACTGATGCTTTTGAACTGTGGTGTTGAAGAAGACGCTTGAGAGTCCCTTGGACTACAGGGAGATCCAGCCAGTCCATTCTAAAGGAGATCAGTCCTGTGTGTTCTTTGGAAGGAATGATGCTACAGCTGAAACTCCAGTACTTTGGCCACTTCATGTGAAGAGTTGATGCTGGGAGGGATTGGGGGCAGGAGGAGAAGGGGACGACAGAGGATGAGATGGCTGGATGGCATCACTGACTCAATGGACGTGAGTCTGAGTGAACTCCGGGAGTTGGTGATGGACAGGGAGGCCTGGCATGCTGTGATTCATAGGGTCGCAAAGAGTCGGATAAGACTGAGTGACTGAACTGAACTGAACTGAACATATATATATATATAAATGTGGATTTATGCCTCCAATTGTAAATTGTAGTTCACTATACTATAACATTTTATATTTCTCTATATTTCTATATGGATATAAATATAAACTTAATCTTCACAATTCCATGAGACACATTTTCAGAAAGCAGCCCTATCTTTAGAGTCAATGGGTAATAATCATAATGATAAATAAATGGTTCACTTTGTTAGGTAGGTAGAACAGGAAAAGAAGTCCAAAATGGCGGTGGCTACAGACAAGGAAGGGAAAAGCCCGCGAAAATGAAACAAAGGAAGGTCCGAGGACCAGAGTGACGACCTCAGGTAAAACAAAGGACACTCCTGGCTGGCCCAATTTACATAGGACAGGCCCAGGAAGAGATAAACATATAAATAGAGAGCCAGAGCCAGCTCTCTCTCTCTCCTGCGTGCTGGGGCACTCTTCTCATGTCTTTAGATCAATGTGTCCTCATGTCTTGAAGATGGATTTTCCTGCTATCTTCTAAATAAAATAGAGCTGTAACACTGATTTGTTTAAGAGCTATAACTCGATCCATTTGAGACCTGAGAGCTATAACACGCTCTATCCAAGACCTGAGAGCTGTGACTCGCCAAAGGGGCTTTAATGTCCGTCACTCCAAATCTTTGTTGTGACAAGACAAAGAACCGAGGAACATACACTCGTGTGTACAACTTCATTCTATATAATATATATGTAATCTGATATATATATATATATATGACAGGTATATATATGTATGTATATATATATATATATAGAGAGAGAGAGAGAGAGAGAGAGACATAGAGACAGAGAGATTGTCTGATGCCTGAGGGGATTGGCTTAGAACCCCTTGGATACCAAAATCCATGAATGCTCAAATTCCTTACATTTGGCCCTCTGTATCTGTGGGTTCCTCATCCCTGGATTCAACAAGTTCAATATCAAATAGTAATTTTGACTGACAGTTAAAATCCATAATCCAAGAACAGAGTGGACACTATGCAATGGACACCACTAATGCTGGAAATTTTTGCTGACACGTCCTCAGGGAGTAGGAGGATGCCCTAACTTTCCCTGTGTTACTGAGTTATTCACTAGTTTCAAATTCCTAGAAGTGATTGCCTGACTCCATGATGGAATGTCTATGGTCTATGCCAGTGCAAGGGAGAAAAATCTGTCACCCCAAAATGTGTGTCTTTGGCATATGGATTATTTTAAGCTGAAACCCATCAAGGCTCAAAGGACTCGGAAGATCCTTTGACCTTTCCCCTAACTGCCTAAGTGAAGTGAAGTGAAAGTCATTCAGTCGTGTCCGACTCTTTGCCACCCCATGGACTACACAGTCCGTGGAATTCTCCAGGAGTGGGTATCCTATCCCTTCTCCAGGGGATCTTCACAACCCAGGAATCAAACCAGGATCTCCTACATTGCTGACATATTCTTTACCAACTGAGCTATCAGGGAAGCCCTAAGAACCACCCAAGAGAATGTAGATAGAGGACCTGTTCCAGGAAGGGAGCTATCACTATAGATAACTTATAGACAAAGAGGAACCTAGCAGAGTCTGTTAAAATTCCTCTTTGTATCCTATTGTCTCTGCATGGCCTAGCAAATATTTGTTTACCAAACATTTGCTTTCTATCACCATGTAAATTGCCTTCCTCCCTTCAAAGCCTCAAACCGCTACCCCCAACATCCTATTGTCTTTAGCTGAAGATAGTATTTAAGGTGAAGTCTCCAGCCTTATTGGCAAGTTATTCACTTCTCCTAGGTCTCTCCCTTGTGGCTCAGCTGGTTAAGAATCCACCCACAATGGGGGGAGACCTGGGTTTGATCCCTGGGTTGGGAAGATCCCCTGGAGAAGGGGAAGGCTACCCACTCCGGTATTCTGGCTTGGAGAATTCCATGGATTATATAGTCCATAGGATCGCAAAGGGTCAGACATAACTGACTGACTTTCACAGTTCTTTCCCATGTTTACATGTTACTAAAATTTTTATTTTCTCCTGTTTATCTGTCTCTTGTCAACTTAAGTCTTAGATCAAACAGAAGAACCTAGAAAGATAGAGGAAAACTTCTTCCTCCCTGACACCTGGTTAGCCTGGGGCACAGACAGAACAATTTCATCTTCCCTAATGTAAGGCAGGAATCTGCATCAAATGAGAGGCTCCCACTGAAGGAGAGCAGGATATGCCAGCCCCAAATATGCCTCTTTGGCATAAGGATTATCTTGAACTGCTTATAAAAAAAAGTTTCTAACACAGGAGAAGCTCTGAAAACTGAGTAGAAGTTACCCTTCTATAAGAGACATTTACATTTATAAGAAAAAAAAATATTGGTAATTATATCTCTCTGGTGGCTCAATGATAAAGAATCTGTCTGCCAATGCAGGAGACTTAGGTTTGATCCCCAGGTGGGGAAGGATCCCCTGGAGAAGGAACTGGCACCCCACTCCAGTATTCTAGCCTGGAAAATCCCATGAACAGAGGAGCCTGGCAAGGTACAGTCCATGGTGTCGCAAAGAGTTGGACATGACTGAGTGACTAAACAGTAACAACTTCCTCTCTGTACCAGGAAGAAGTGGATGATTAAATCTCTAGAAACTCATCTGTGGGAAAGGCAACAACCTAAATCAGCATAACAACTGTGCTTTTCCTGATAACCTACCCTAACTGCCCACCCCCAACATCTTTAGCTGAACAAAGGATTTAAGTTTGCTTGGACCATTTTCCATTTCCGGGAGCTACTCAGTTTTTCTGGATATCTCCCATGTACATAACAACCATATGCATTATTAAACTTCTGTTTGTTTTTCTCCTGTTAATCTGTTATTACGAGAGGCACAAGGGGCTCAGCCCGGAACCTAGAAAGGTAGAGAGAAAATGGTTTTTCCTCTCCTACACCAACAATAGGAAGAGGCTGAATGCTGGACAGCTACAATAATGGAAACTGCCCACTCCAGCATGTCTTAGCAATCCACAGTGGCTGAGAGCATGGGTGTCAGATCGAGTCAACAGACTGAAAAAAATACAGTCCAATATTTGCCAGCTGTGTGACTTGACTTCTTTTCTTAAAGTGGGTTACAGCATAGAATTAAGCCCTAAAGCAATCAATGGACACAATGCGTTCCATTTCTCTCCTTGTACCTAGAATGGTGCTAGCTATGTGACCTCTTTGGAAAAACAGAAAATAGTCCCTCAGATCTTTTATTCTAAGGCTTAATTCTTTGGCTAAATTCCTTATGGAGTGGCTACAGGCTGAGCACATCATTTTCCCTTTCAATGTCTGTCTTTTCATTTTAACGTCTAATGTGCCAGTAAAAATTTTACTTTGTTCATATTTTTAAAGAGGCTGTAATGAGCTAAGGCATGTAAAGCCTTAAAACAGCACAAGACATAATAACTCATGTCACTGTCATCAATATCCCATTTGTATTTTCTGCTTTTTTCTGTAATACAGGTGCTCAGTAAGTAGAGGAATGAAGAGAAAAAGATAAAGTGGTTTTGGAAGAGGGGGCAGTAGTGAAAATGGAAAGGAAGTAGGTTTCTGAAATGCTGAAATGTGGCTCAGGTGGTTCCATGGGACTTGGAATTCGACAGGGTATGGAGAGTGGCAATAACTCAGAGTTGTGAACTTGGGTAACTGAATGAATAGTGGTGCCATTCATAAAAAGAGAAAAGAAGAAAAAAAAACATGGAGAGAAGCTGTGCTAAGTTTGGGACATTTGTGTACTTCATCTTAAAAACAATCCGGAAGAGTGGCTATTTATTCAAAAAAGATCTGCTAAACCCAAAGAATCCACTGATCATGATGGAATCCAAAGCATATCAAGAAGAGCGCCACATTTGGTGGCTTGGTGGATGGTTGCAGGTCACAGAAACAATACCTTAGGGAGAAGAAGTAGGAGGGTCAAGGAATTTATTTTTGTAATATAGGAAAATACTATGGAATGAATTGGGAAAAATATAGCAGAGCCTCACAGAGATGATAGTTGCCAAGGAGCTAGTGGAGGCAGAAAGGACTGCCTCCTGGTCTTTTCTTGAGCTGGTTTCTTTATTCTTTATCTGAAGATTAGCCTTTTCTGCTACCCAGGCCACATGTTGAGAGATGGCTATGTCACCTACAGCAGACAGCAGTGTTACATCCAGCCTTCTCCAATTCCTTTTGTGCATCCCTTAGCTTTGGTATACTTTCCCTTCCAATAGTTAGCACCCGTGACTCTGTTTAGAGGCCTGCCAAGGGGACAATAAAGTCCTGTTGACTGGATGTAGCAGAAATGAAAGTGCCTGGGAATTTATATTCCCCCACACCTAGCTCTTAGCCAATGATAATGGCTTAAGGCATTTGAATATCATACTTCCTTGCCTCAAATCAGGAAAATTCCAAGGTATAACATATTCCAGTGTTCTGCTGGAGGATGAGATTGAGTTCCTCTATCCTATCTGGGACTTTTGCTTCCTCCTTTATTCTTCCCTATTTCCATCAGTCCTTTACTAAATTTTTCCTGTACACACTGACTTCATGATTTATTTGGAGATGTATCCTCATTTCAGGGTCTGCTCCAGGGGAACCCAACTATTATGTGTTCAATCGTGTCCCTTGCAAAAATTTATGTTAGAAATAAGGTCATTGCAGGTGTAATTAGTTAAGATGAGGTCATTATGTTGGACCCTAATCCAATATGACTAGTGTCCTTATGAAAAGGGGAAATTTAGACATAAACAGACATGCATAGCAGGAAGACAGAGGGAGAGGATGACCCTGTGACTAAATGATGTGTCTACAAGCCAAAGAGTGCCAAAGATTCCCAGCAAGCCCAGAAGCTAGAAGAGGCAAGGAAAGAGTCTCCCCTGGGACCATCAAAGAGAACATGGCCTTGATTTCAGACTTCTGGCCTCCAGAATGTGAGAGAACAAATTTATGTTGTTTTTAACAACTCAGCTTTTGGTATTTTGTTATGGCCACCCTAGAAATTAATGCGCTAATCACAACAACCCTGCCCCCAACCTTTTACAACTCTTTAAGAGATCAGCATAGACTGACACTAGATTCTCTCAGATCCTTTTCCCAATTGCCAGGGTATAGATTTGATTGAATCACCCTATCCTTCAACTCTATCTAGGGGATGGAGTAACAGGGAAACAAACATCAATATTGTGACCCAGAGGAAACAGTTCCCATAGAGAAGGGGAACACTATTTGTTTCTGGAACAGAAAGACACCTCCAAACTGGCTACTACCAAGAGACTTCTTAGAATGGACTTTTCCAGTCCTTCATATAGTTCTAATGACAAACTGGCATATATCCAACAAGAATTGTTAAAGGAGTTTGGTTATTTTTTTCAAAATCAGATGTTCCAAATTTATAGGGTGTCCAAACTATGAGATTTTAAAAAGCTCAAAGTTGATTACTATTGCATTTCAATTCTCTGATTTGACTTCTCAGTGTCAGCAATGTATGCTCCAGAATAACATTAATTCAGAATGAACAACAAATCCTGCTGTGTATTGAAACATGAAGTCAATTTATGTCAAATGTTGTTTCACAGAGTTTGAAACATAATAAACAAATCTTACCCATATATCTAGGACTTTACTTAGAAGAACAGTATTTCCTCTTTTAAACTAACTTTAAAAAAGAGAAACAAAGAAATGGAGTTAGGGAAGTTTTTTGTTTGTTTGTTGTTTTCTTATGACTCAAACTGAAAGCAGAACAATTTGCACATTGGCTCAGAGGGTGAATTTCATTTCCACTATCTCAGCAGTGGCCAATTTGAACTTGATTCAAAGTTGATTGTTTTCTGGCAGTTCTGAGTATACATATATTTACTAATGGACAGGCACTGAGTCTCATTTTCCTTCTACTTCACTACTAATCTAGTAATGAAGCATGATTTTCAGCAATCTGAACATATGTGCCATGAGATGAACTGTAATTTACTTATTTCAATATCCATCTTTCTTCTTAAATAACATTTATTTTCACTTTTAAGGCAGAGGAATTTCAAAGAAGGGAACCTGGCTACTGGAAGTTTCTTCTTGAGCAGAGAGTCATAGTGGCTTTCTAATACACTGGCTTAACTAACACTGTCAGTTACTCACAAGTAGATCCTGCAATGAAAATTCTCATGCAAGTGTTTTATGAAGGATGGGTTCCTAGGAGAGCCTGGCAAGATGAAATAGGGTAGAGGAGGGGAAGCAAGCAAGCAAGCGTGGGACTTCAAGCCAAGTCCTGATCCAGAGTAAGTTACACCTCAGTTTGTCCTGTTTTCAAGTCAGTAACTGGGTTGTCTTCCTCTTGCAGCAGTGAGTCATTGGATAAGGGTTCCCCATTGCTCTTATCTGAGTGTTTGGGTCTCCCTCAAATTTATATGTTTATAAATCTCCAAGGTGATTAGTATTAGAAAGTAGAGTCTTTTACGTGTTGATTAGGTGATGAGAGTGGTGCCTAAAAGAAACCTTATTTAGTTCCCTTGTTCCTTCTGACCTGTGAAGATACAAGAAGCCTACAACCCAGAAAGGGGCCCTCACCTGATTAGGCTGGCACCCTAATCTTCAACGTCCACCCTCCAGAATTGTAGGAAGCAAACTTATGCTGCTTGCTCAAATAGATGGGAAAAAGTAGAAACAGTGACAGATTTTATTTTCTTGGATTCCAAAATCACTGGAGACAGTGACTGCAGTCGTGATAGTAAAAGACACCTGCTCCTTGGAAGAAAAACTATGACAAACCTAGACAGCATATTAAAAAGAAGAGACATCACTTTGCCAACCAAGTCCCAAGTAGTGAAAGCTATGGTTTTTCCAGTACTCTTGTGCAAATGTGAGAGTTGTACCATAAAGAAGGCTGAGCACTGAGGAACTGATGTTTTTGAATTGTGGTACTGGAGAAGACTCTTGAGAGTCCCTTGGGCTGCGAGGAGATCACACCAGTCGTCCTAAAGTAAATCAATCCTGAATATTCATTAGAAGGACTGATGCTAAGGCTGAAGCTCCAGTACTTTGGCCACCTGATGCAAAGAGCCAACTCATTGGAAAAAATCCTGATGCTGAGAAAGATTTTGGACAGGAGAAGGGATTGACAGAGGTTGAGATGGTTGGATGACATCACTGACTCAATGGACATGAGCTTAAGGAAATACCAGGAGATTCACAGGGTCACAAAGCATCAGACACAACTTAGTAAATGAACAACAACAACAATAAGCTACCTAGTCTGTGGCATTTTGGTATTTTATTATGACAACTCAAAGAAACTAAGATGAAGCCTGTGAACTCCCAGGAACTTCCAACTTGCTTATGTTGTAACAGCAGACTCAGTAACCCAAAGGCAGGCCTCTAAAGACAGTTCCAGGTGTGTGAGTTAGAACCAAAAGCAATATATTCATTCCAATGCTGTATCTCAATTTGCTGCTGTTTTTGACCTTAAGTAGCTGTTTTTGAAGAGCTGTTTAAAAAAAAAAAATAGAGAGAGAGATAGAGACTGACTCTCTGTTAATGCAGTGGATTATATAAATTGGTTTTCTCATACTTTATCATCTTTGCACTGAAGCAATACTGCTAATATAGCATGATGTATCATCTTTTTCAAATATTGCTGCATTGGGTTTAAAATTTTACATAACGTATTTGTACTTCTATTCATGGATGAAATCTACCTTTAATAATTTTTTTTCTTGTATGGGCTTTGAATAGCTTTGAATATTGCAGGGGAAGAAAACATAATATTCCCTACATCCTTTTAAGTTTTCAACTGGGAAGCCTGTAACAAAAGACAGAGTAACTATAGAAAAATCAACAGAAGTCTGACAGTTCTACAGTCAATCTTAAAGGAAATCAGTCCTAAATATTCACTGGAGGGAGTGACGCTGAAGCTGAAACTCCAATACTTTGGCTATCTGATGCGAAGACCCAAATCATTGGAAAAGACCCGATGCTGGGGAAGATTGAAGGCAGGAGGAGAAGGGGACAACAGAGAATGAGATGGTTAGATGGCATCACTGACTCGATGGACTGACTCGCTCGATGGACATGAGTCTGAGCATGCTCTGGGAGTTGGTGATGGACAGGGAAGCCTAGTGTGCTGCAGTCCATGGGGTTGCAAAGAGTTGGACATGACTGAACTGAACTGAACCTCATGTACACACAGGACATACCCAACTCTGACAGAGATGGCTTAGAACTCAGGCTTTTTCTTTAAACTTTTTTTTTTTATTGGAGTACAGTTGCTTTACAATGTTGTGTTAGCTTCTGCTGTACAGCAAAGTGATCAGCTATTTGTATACCAGCGTGCTAAATAGCTTGTCACATCCGACTATTTGTGACGCTATGGACTGTAGCCAGACAGGCTCCTCTGTCCATGGGGATTCTCCAGGCAAGAATGCTGGAGTGGACTGCCATGCCCTATGCCAGGGGATCTTCCCAACTCAGGGATCAAATGGCGTTTCCTGCAGTTTCTGCATTGCAGGAGGATTTCCTTACAGCTGAGCCACGGGGAAGCCCATATGTGTGAGTGTGTGTATATATATATCACCTCTTCTTTTTTATATTCCTTCTCACCTAGGTCTCTTGTGGGGTCACTGCTCCTTTCTCCTGGGTCCTGGTGTGCACAAGGTTTTGTTTGTGCCCTCCAAGAGTCTAATTCCCAGTCCTGTAAGTTCTGGTGGCTCTGTGGTAGGGTTAATGGCGACCTCCTCCAAAAGGGCTTATGCCATACCCAGGTCTGCTGCACCCAGAGCCCCTGCCCCTGTGGCAGGCCACTGCCGACCTGTATCTCCACAGGAGACACTCAAACACAGTTCTGACTCGGTCTCTGTGGGGTCTCTGGGTCCTGGTGCACACAAGGTTTGTTTGAGCCCTCTAATTGTTTCTGGTGGGTATGGGGTTTGATTCTAAATGCAATTTTGCCCCTCCTACCTTCTTTCTGGGGCTTTTTCTTTGCCCCTGGACATGGGATATCTTTTTTGGTGGGATCTAACATTCTTCTGTCGACGGTTGTTCAGCAGTGAGTTGTAATATTGGAGGTCACCACAGAGCATTGAGTAGAGTTCCTTGTGCTATACAGAACTCAGGCTTAAACATTAATGCCACCTTCAGCTAAAGACAAAAGAAACAAAAGTGTGTGTGTGGAGGGAGGAGGGCAGGACACTTATGGGACGTTATCAGAAAAAGAACAATAAGCAAAAGTAAGGTTTATTATGCAGATAACATAAGGTTTATCATCCATGCCTTCTCTAATGATTAGAGTTTCTTGTGATTTAGTCATCCTTTTCTTCCTTATACAAAGAGTGAGACCTTTACAAAATGGAGATTTCTCTTATAAATGCAAATATCCTTTACAAAGGAGTAAATTTTACTGTTTACAAAGCTACTCCAGTGTCTGCTGTTTTCCAAAAAAATCCTTATGCCAAAAAGGTGTATTTGGAGTGGTGTATTCTGCTACCCTTCAATATTAAAGTCATACAGGCCTTATAAAATAATTTGGAATATATTTTGTCATTTGTCTAATTGGGAAGAGTCTATATAAGATGAAAATTAATTCTTTGTTGATGATTTTCTACAACTCCCCCATCAAAGTGTCCCTATCAAAGACACTTGGACCTGGATTTTTCTAATTTGTCATCACTGGTATTCCTTTAATGTTTTCTGGAAATTTCAGGGTTTTTCTTGGAATGAGTTTTAGAAAGTATGGTAATAATTAGAACTGTTAACTAATGGTCCAGTTCTCCTTCCAATTGTCTGATAGGATTACTTTGTACCAAGGTCTTTGAAATTATGTGTGATCTTTTACCTTGCCTTGTGCAGTGAAATGTGAACAGAAGTGATGTGTTGCTCAGTGAGCAGCATTTAAGAGCTAATGCTTTTCCCAGGTGGCACTAGTGGTAAAGAACCTGCTTGCCAATGCAGGAGACATCAGAGACTCAGGTTTGATCTCTGGGTCAGGAAGAACCCCTGAAGGAGAGCATGGCAACCCACTCCACTTTTCTTGCCTGGAGAATCCCATGGACAGAGGAGCCTGGCAGGCTACAGTCCATAAGGTCACAAAGAGTTGGACACAACTGAAGTGACTTAACGGGCACGCGTGTTTTTCTCTAGTGCTTTTCTTCCTTCTGTAAGCACCTGGCAAAATGGAGCTGTGATCAGCCTGAGTCTCTTAAAACTTGGGGACATTATTAGTTCTCAATCACTTTAAATCTTAAAGCTTTTCTGACCACCTAGATGATGTAGGTTACAAATCATGAAAGGCCTGACTCTGTTTTTCTGTCTCACTTATGTTTGGCTTGACTTCCTAATGTCAGTTTTTTAATATTTTTAAGAATTTAAGATTTAAAATTGTTTTTCATGAGACGGAGAGTCTGAATTCTTAACTGACCTCCTGTTTATACTCAAGTTGTTTTGGCCCAAGAATCCTGAGTTTTATTATAATGATTACATTTGACAATATTTCTACATAAAGTATAATTTTGAAGCTTTTTCCTCTTCCTACTATTTGCGCGATGGGAGGGTCATTATGTATTTGGCTAATGATCTGTTTGTTAATGATAGTGATGTATTTGTGTTCATAGAACACTTGTTCCAGAGAAAACACAATTCTGTTGATTATGTTGATAAAATTTACTGAAATGAAGCTTTTCACATTAGCATTATACAGACTTTTCAATTTAAGATTATGGAAACCATGTGGTCTGGTGGGCCTCCTGACTTCTACTTCAAAATATGGCACCTTGGTATATTGAATATTTTGAATTGAACGAGTTTGAGAAAACAGCAGAAACAGGAAGGTCACTTTGATCTCCTTCCCTACTTCACTCTTTTTCCCTAAGTTCAGTTCAGTTCGGTCGCTCAGTCATGTCTGACTCTTTGCGACCCCATGAATCGCAGCACGCCAGGCCTCCCTGTCCTCACCATCTCTCGGAGTTCAGTCAGACTCACGTCCATCGAGTCTGTGATGGCATCCAGCCATCTCATCCTTGGTCATCCCTTTCTCCTCCTGCCCCCAATCCTTCCCAGCATCAGAGTCTTTTCCAATGAGTCAACTCTTCCCATGAGGTGGCCAAAGTACTGGAGTTTCAGCTTTAGCATCATTCCTTCCCAAAAGCAGGTCATAAAACCCTCATATGAGAGGTGCCCTCCTTCATACCCAGAGGGACAGAGCATCCTTATCTACTAAAACAAAGGGGGCCTGAGAAGAAGTGGAACAAACACATCTTGCTAAGTTCCCCCAGTTCACTACACTTATCTCACACTCCTTAACCCATCATATTTCTCCGGACTGTCAAATTCAGCGTAAAAATTCTCAGTTCTGTTTCTCTGGATCATCATTACCTTCTGAAAGCTCCTCTGTCATGTAAGATTATGTTAAATAAACTTGTACACTTTTCTTCTCTTAATCTGTCTTTGTCAGCATAATTTTCAGAATCAACCAGAGACCCTAAGAGCCTTAAGGATAATTGTTTTCTCCCAAATGTCATAAGCATTTGAAGGGTAGGGACTAAACTTATTTTATACTTGATTCATAGCAGCTACCACAGAGCAGTAGTCAGGGTGGTGCTAGTGGTAAAGAACCCACCTGCCAATGCAGGAGATGTAAGAAATGTGGGTTCAGCCCCTGGGTTGGGAATATATCCTGGAGGAGGAAATGGCAACCCACTCCAGTATTCTTGCCTGGAGAATTCAATGGACAGAGGAGCCTGGCGGGCTACAGTGCATAGCATGGCAGAGTCAGACATGGCTGAAGAAACTCAGCAAATTAATCAAATGGGTACAGAATTCTATTAAGCCTTTTCTGCCACCTCTACTGGCTATCAGTATGGTTTTTCTTTTCTTCTGTGAAAATAAAGCTAAAAATTTTCTACCTAAAAATTGCACTGTCTTCTAATATAACCTAAGAGTTGTTTGAGGGGGATAAGGGAAGACGTTAAAGCACTTTAGGAGAGCAGAGGAAACAGTAGAGGCTTTGTAGGTATTCTTTGAAATTCTGATTAGCCAGGGAACTCCTGCAAGGAGATTTGGCTGCTGAAAGTGGGGTTCCAGGTCCCCACCTCCCTTTGAATAGGAAAATACACATATGTGAAAAGCATATATTAAGGAGGGGAAGCATAATCTTAGGAAATGTGATGTTTCAATATTCCTTTTGTAATAAGGCCTATAGACATACAATATCTCTACCGTTCGTGCAACATGCATTTATTCAGCAAGTGAATAGCATTTTCCTTTTCTTCGGGTATGTACAAGATTTAATTTACTTTCCAGGGGCCTCACATACCCACAAGAGGAATGACCTCTGTACACGAAAGACCCAAAGTAGAGAGGTTTAGAGAAGGGAAAGATTTTCTGCTTGGGGGTGAGTGCAAGGGGGCTCATAGATATATGGACATGCTGATAAATTACATTTTGTAATCTTTTGTACACATTTTCTTCCTTGACTGTCCCTTTTACACATCTTCTTTGAAGAAATACATAGTTTATAAGCATATATAAAAGTCCAACATTAAACTTCCTACAAGATTCTATACAAGCAAATTCAAAGATTTCTGCCTTCTTATAGATACTTTTAGAGAAACAAGGAGGAGCTAGGTAATCTCTGTTCAATAGGCCACAAAAAAGAAAAAGAAGAGGCAAACAAATGATAGAGAACCTCTGGTTAATATCTTCATCCTCCTGACGGATGTAGAAAGTAACTTAAGGAATTTTTCAGCAGATGTGAATTTCATTTAGTCTATCAAAAATTTGCCCAAGAATTTTATTAGAGATCCTAATTATTTTCAAGAGTTTTGAAATATATTACATAAAAATTTTCTTTCTTAGATCATGTTTGGTTCAAATTTTATTTTCCGGATCCTGCTTTTGATTCAAACAATCTTTAAAGATCAGTTTTTTAGAAAAAAGTCTAATTGTGTTTTTGTGCTGATTTTGTTAGTTGCGTTTTTGATTAGTCAAATATATTTTAGATTTAATACAGACAGTAGGAATGAGAGATAGGCTCACGTAACACAAAGCAGCCTTCTCAATATGCAAAACTAGGAATGTATGTAGATAAAGTAACCCATGTCTACACACATGTAACTACATTTCCGTATACATCTATATGTATATTAAAGTAAACATGAGGTCACACTGATGTCTATCACTTGAAGCCAGCATCACAAGGTTTATTCTAGTCCTCCTTTGCTGATTTATAACTCTTTCTCCAACAGTGAGAAATCTGATTCTCATTATCTACTACAATCAACAACAAATATTTGCTCTAAGGAGCAAGGTAACAAATATTTTAGGTTTTGCAAGCCATTTAGTGTCTTCCCCAATTTCTCATAAAAGTTTTCTTGTATCATGAAGTATTAGTTTTCCTTTGAATTTTTTCAGCCATCTCAAAGTGAAAAAAATGAAGTTCTTTGTTTGTGGGCTGTATAAAAATGAACTGAATTTGGCCCACAGACCCTAGCATGTTGACCTATATTTTCTGCAATATATTTATTTGTTCAGTCACAGTATTCATGCTTCAGAACTGCTCACTGAGATAGACAAATTTATCAATTAGAGCAGTTTGCAAACAGTTCTTTTCATCTTAGTCCTTACAGTCCAAATGCTATTTCCAAAGCTTTTACATCTGATCCTTTCTTCCGCATTCCCAGCAGAGTGCTAGTGTGATGCTGTCCTTTGAAAAACAGTCTTTTCACGTTTCACGTCTCACTTTTTCACATTTCACAGTCTGCATTTCAACCTAGGATTCCCCAACATCCTGGTTAATATTTTAAAAATTGCATGCAGTAAAAATCACACTTTGTGGTGTATAATTCTGTGCATTTTGACAGATGTATCTTCCAGTATGGTGAAATACAGAAAGTCTTATCACTCCAAAATTTATCTTTCTTTCCCTTAAGAGCCAACCCCTTTCTCAACCTCCATCCAAGGGAAACTGTTAATCAGCAATCTTATGGTCAACCTCTCCCTCAATACCACAAATCCTGACAACTACTGCTCTGTTTTGCTTTCTTATAGTTTTGCCTTTTCCAGAGTGTCATAAATGGGATCATATAATAAGTATACAGCCTTTTGGATCAGGTTTTTTTTTTTTTAATTTAGCCTAATTGTTCAGAATTGTTTATCTTCATGAAGAATTGACCCCTTTAACATTACATAATGATATTTATCACTATTGTTTGCTGCGAAGTCTACTTTACTCAATAAAGGCTCTTTCACTTTCTTTGACTAATGCTAGCATTGAACTTTTTCCCTATTCTTTTAACTTACTTGTGTTTTTATATTTGATGTGTATTTCTTTTAGGCAGCATACACCTGAGTCTTGAATTTTCATCCAATCTGGCAATCTCTACCTTTTAAGGCATTAAGACTATATTCATTCAATGTAACTAGGGATATGTAGTTTTAAATCTATCATCTTGCTATTTGATTTCTATTTGCCCCATCTTGTTTCTTTTCCTCTCCCCCAGCTTCAACTTTCTTTTGATTTAACTGATTTTGGGAAGAGTAACATTTTTCAATTCACTCTGCCAGTCTCTGTTTTTTAATTGCTGTACAGTCAGCCTTCTGTATCCATCAGTTTTGCATTCATGGATTCAACTGAGGGTCAAAAATTTCCTCTCAAATGCCAGAAAGTTCCAAAAGCAAAACTTAAATTATTTATACAATTTTTAATTATTAGTTTTAAACTACAAGTTAAATCACAGTTTGAACAATGATAAACTACTAAGTTAAAATTTAGAGATAGAGGAAAAACAAGGAAGAAAAGTTTTATTACATACCTATTAAAATAGATTCTTAAGGACAATACCACATGTTCCAAGAAAATAACCACTTTTGTGAAAGAATTTACTCAGTTAAGTCAAATCTTATGCTACTGATATCGTTCAGTAGTACAGTTTCATAAACTCATCTATTTCTGGAAAAATTAGTCCTGGAAATTCTGCATCTTAAGTTTCATCTAGGTTGAGTTTCCCAAGTATTAGACTATAGTGGTGATCTCAGCATGTATTGTGGTGGTTCAGTGGTTAAGCATACACCTTACAATGCAGGGGATGCAGGTTCAGTCCCTGGATAGGGAACTAGGATCCCACATGCTTTGGGGCAACTAAGCCCAACAAAGGAAGTCTACTCACTGCAACAAAGACCTAGAGCAGTCAAATAATAAGAAGAATAAAGGAAGCTATCACTTTATTCCTAGAATTCTGTCAGAATGACGACAAGTGAAATCTCTTACTAGGGTGTAGTTCTGACGCATGTGGACCTCCCTGTAACATTTCAGACCAGCTTAGTTGATAATTATGAAGGTAAAAATACTCTAATGTAAGCTGAGTAACTGTTGAATTTAATGCACCTTAATCTCTCTCCCATAAAATGTGTGTCATAAGCACTAACATCTGATAAGAATAAATCTGGGAATACATTTTTTTTGAGAAGTCAGTGTGTTGAGAACATGTCACCCTTTGCATAGGAATAAAAGTGGGAATCTACATGTATTGAAAGGATTAACCACTCTTGAAAATATCTTTGTATTACAGCACTTGTCTTGCAAAAAATTAACCTGGGGGAGGTTGTTTCTTCTTTGATTTGACAGCTTTTCCAAAGTTTACACCCTAGTAAAGAACAACTCTTACATTCTGTTGAGCCCGTTAAGAAGATAATGAGCTTACCAAGCAAATGCAATTATTTTTAACATCCCTTCTTGATCATGAGCACCACTTTCTGGGTTATAAGATGAGGAGAAATCCTTTGGTGCTATCTAGCAGCTGTCTTGGGAATGATGAACATGGTTTGAGTGTAAAAAAAAACACCTTTTCAATTGCATTATTCTGAATTTGAGATCTGAACTCAGAGGAAAGCAACATCTTAATAGTTTCCAAGAAAGGTCCAGAGAGAAGCAATACTATATAAAAACCATAACAGAATTTTTTTCCGTAATGAACATTTGGAATTTAGTTCATCTCAGTTTTTTATTGTTTTCTATAGTTACGAACAAAGCATAAAATAGCGGAAAAATTAACAGACTCTTGAGAATGTATAGTCAGGTTGAATGAAGCAAAAATCACTTGCCATCCAAGTAGAATATGCTGAAAGAAAATAATAACTTTTTATTGCCTTACATTCAAAACAGACGGTACTCTAGTGACATTTTATTTTGTCTTCTGAGTTACCAGTATAGGTAGACATCATTTTATTACAATTGTAATAAAATTGTGCTTTATTGTGCTTCACAAATATCGTGTTTTTACAAATTGAAGGTTTGTGGCAACCTTGCATTGAACAAGTCTCTTGGCATCATTTTTCCAACAGCATTTGCCTGCTTCATATCTCTCTGTCACATTTTGGTAATTCTTGCAATATTTAAAAGTTGTTTCATTATTACTATATTTGTTATGGTGATCTATGATTAGTGAACTTTAAAATTATTATTGCAAACATTTCAACTCCCCACAGGCTCAGATGATGGTCAGCAGTTTTAAAAATAAAGCATTTTTAAAGTATGTATTTCTTTTTTATTTTTTTATTTTTTTAATACTTTATTCTACTTTACAATACTGTATTGGTTTTGCCATACATTGACATGAATCAGCCACATGTGTCCACGATCTCCCAATGTATTTCTTTTTAGATGGAATACTATTGCACATTTAATAGAGTACAGAATAGTGTAAACACAGCTTTTATATATACTAGAAAATCAATAAAATTGGTGTGACTCATTATTGTGATAGTCTCTTTATTGCAGTGATCTAGAACCAAATCTGCAATATATCCAAGGTATGCCTGCATTTCTTTTCTCATAAATGCAAATTTTTAAATGAATAAGTATACTAAATAAACATGTACATATAAATTCATACTTAAAAATACTAAATGAAATATCATTTCTGAAAATTTAAACTTCAGCTTTTAATCTTTGTAAATAGGTAAGAAAGTCCTTTTTCTATATGGACAAAATGTTCATATATAGGTGAAAATATGTAAATTAAAACTATTATTTGGTAAGCAATTACTTTGCCCTCTTTATCTATATTCATTTTTTTTTACTTTATTTTACTTTACAATACTGTATTGGTTTTGCCATACATCAACATGAATCCACCATAGGTGTACACGTTCCCAATCCTGATCCCCCTCCCACCTCCCTCCCCATACCATCTCTCTGGGTCATCCCAGTGCACCAGCCCCAAGCATCCTGTATCCTGCATCCTGCATCAAACCTAGACTGGCAATTCATTTCTTATATGATATTATACATGTTTCAATGCCATTCTCCCAAATCATCCCACCCTGTCTCTCTCCCACAGAGTCCAGAAGACTGTTCTATACATCTGTGTCTCTTTTGCTGTGTCGCATACAGAGTTATCATTACCATCTTTCTAAATTCCATATATATGCGTTAGTATACTGTATTGGTGTTTTTCTTTCTGGCTTACTTCACTTTGTATAATAAGCTCCAGTTTCATCCATCTCATTAGAACTGATTCAAATGTATTCTTTTTAATGGCTGTGTAATACTCCATTGTGTATATGTACCACTGCTTTCTTATCCATTCATCTGTCGATGGACATCTAGGTTGCTTCCATGTTCTGGCTATTATAAACAGTGCTGTGATGAACATTGGGGTACATGTGTCTCTTTCACTTCTGGTTTCCTCAGTGTGTATACCCAGCAGTGGGATTGCTAGGTCATAAGGCAGTTCTATTTCCAGTTTTTAGGGAATCTCCACACTGTTCTCCATAGTGGCTATACTAGTTTGCATTCCCACCAACAGTGTAAGAGGGTTCCTTTTTCTCCACACCGTCTCCAGTATTTATTGCTTGTAGACTTTTGGATCGCAGCCATTCTGACTGGTGTGAAATGGTACCTCATTGTGGTTTTGATTTGCATTTCTCTGATAATGAGTGATGTTGAGCATCTTTTCATGTGTTTGTTAGCCATCCATATGTCTTCTTTGGATAAATGTCTATTTAGTTCTTTGGCCCATCTTTTGATTGGGTTGTTTATTTTTCTGGAATTGAGCTGCAGGAGTTGCTTGTATGTTTTTGAGATTAATTCTTTGTCAGTT
The DNA here is from genome assembly GCA_917880005.1 of Nanger dama. NCBI lineage: Eukaryota > Metazoa > Chordata > Mammalia > Artiodactyla > Bovidae > Nanger > Nanger dama. The sequence goes on from CAKJTW010000088.1 coordinate 5,504,721, forward strand.
GCTTCATTTGCTATTATTTTCTCCTATTCTGAAGGCTGTCTTTTCACTTTGCTTATATTTTCCTTTGTCGTGCAGAAGCTTTTAATTTTAATTAGGTCCCATTTGTTTATTTTTGCTTTTATTTCCAATATTCTGGGAGGTGGGTCATAGAGGATCCTGGTGTGATTTATGTCACAGAGTGTTTTGCCTATGTTCTCCTCTAGGAGTTTTATAGTTTCTGGTCTTATATTTAGATCTTTAATCCATTTTGAGTTTGTTTTTCTGTATGGTGTTAGAAAGTGTTCTAGTTTCATTCTTTTACAAGTGGTTGACCAGTTTTCCCAGCACCACTTTTTAAAGAAATTGTCTTTAATCCATTTATATTCTTGCCTCCTTTGTCAAAGATAAGGTGTCCATAGGTATGTGGATTTATCTCTGGGCTTTCTATTTTGTTCCATTGATCTATATTTCTGTCTTTGTGCCAGTACCATACTGTCTTGATGAGTGTGGCTTTGCAGTAGAGCCTGAAGTCAGGCAGGTTGATTCCTCTAGTTCAACTCCTCTGGGTAAATATCAAAGAAAGTAATTGCTAGATCATATGGTAAGAGTATGTTCAGTTTTGTAAGAAACCTCAAAGCTGTCTCCCAAAGTGGCTGTTCCATTTTGCATTCCCATCAGCAATGGACAAGAATTCCTGCTATTTCATTGGCATTGGTATTCTTAGTGCTCTGGATTTTGGCCATTCTAATAGATTTGTAATGGTATCTTGTTTTTAAATTAATTTATTTATTTTAATTGGAAGCTAATTACTTTACAATATTGTAGTGGTTTTTGCAATACATTGACAAGAATCAGCCATGGGTATACATGTGTCCCCATCTTGTTTTAATTTGTATTTCCCTGATGACATGTGTTGTGAGTGTCTTTTCATATGCTTATTTTCCATCTGTACATCTTCTTTGGTAAGAAGTCTGTTAAGATTTTGGCTTATTTTTAATCAGGTTTTTTGCTTTCTTATCCTTGAGTTTGTATTTTGGATAACAGTCCTTTATCACATGAGTCTTTGCAAGTATTTTCTCCCAGTCTGGGACTTGTCTTCTCATTCTCTTGACACTGTCTTTCATATAACAAAAGTTTTTAATTTTAATGAAGTCTAACATATCAATTATTTATTTCATGGATTGTGCCTTTGGTATTATATCTAAAAAGTCATTACTATACCAAAGGTCATCTACACCTTCTCCTATGCTATCTTCTAAGAGTTTTATAGTTTTGTGTTTTATGTCTGTGACCCATTTTGAGTTAATTCTTATGAGTAGTGTAACGTCTATATCTAGTTTTATATTTTTGGATGTAGATGGCCAGTTGTTCTGGCATCCTTTTTAAGAAACACTATATTTTACTATTTTTGCTACTTTGTGAAGGATCAGCACACTATATTTATATGGGTCTATTTCTGAGTTCTTTGTCCTGTTCCACTGATCTATTTGTCCATTATTTTGCCAGTGCCACACTGTCTTGATTCTTGTAGATTTATAGTAAGTCTTGAAGTCAGGTGGTATTAGTCCTCCAAATTTGTTCTCTTTCAATATTGAGTTGGCTGTTCTAGATCTTCTGTCTCTCCATGTAAACTTTAGAATAGTTTATCTGTATGCACAAGATAACTTGCTAGGATTTTGATTGAGATTGCACTGATGTTAAGTTGGGAAGAAGTGGTATGTTAAAAATATTGAGTCTTTATTATCAGAGAAATGCAAATCAAAGCCACAATGATGTACCATCTCATGCTGGTCAGAATGGCTGCTGTCAAAAAGTCTACAAACAATAAATGCTGGAGAGGGTGTGGAGAAAAGGGAACCCTCTTACACTGTTGGTGGGAATGCAAACTAGTACAGCCACTATGGAGAACAGTGTGGAGATTCCTTAAAAACTGGAAATAGAACTGCCTTATGACCCAGCAATCCCACTGCTGGGCATACACACTGAGGAAACCAGAATTGAAAGAGGCATGTGTACCCCCAATGTTCATTGCAGCACTGTTTATTATAGCCAGAACATGGAAGCAACCTAGATGTCCATCGACAGATGAATGATTAAGAAAGCTGTGGTACATATACACAATGGAATATTACTCAGCTATTAAAAATAATGCATTTGAATCAGTTCTAATGAGATGGATGAAACTGGAGTCTATTATACAGAGTGAAGTAAGTCAGAAAGGAAAACACCAAGAGAGTATACTAATGCATATATAAGAAATGTAGAAAGATGGTAACGATGACCTTATATGTGAGACAGCAAAAGAGACACGGAAGTAAAGAATGGTCTTCTGGACTCTGTAGGAGAAGGTGAGGATGGGATGATTTGAGAGAATGACACTGAAACATGTATATTATCATATGCGAAGTAGATCGCCAGTCCAGGTTCGATGCATTAGACAGGGTGCTCAGGGCTGGTGCACTGGGATGACCCTGAGGGATGATATGGGGAGGGAGGTGGGAGGGGTGTTCAGGATGGGGAACACATGTACACCCATGGCTGGTTCATGTCAATGTATGGTAAAAACCACTACAATATTGCAAAATAATTAGCCTCCAATTAAAATAAATAAATTCAAAAAATAATAATATTGAGTCTTCCTATCCTTGAAAACATCATTTATCTCTCTATTTATTTAGTTCTTTGATTTTCTTCATAAGAGCTTTGTAGTTTTCTTGATATTGATATGATATATATTTTGCTAGGTTCATACCTAAGCATTCATTTCTTTCTTTTTTTTTTTTGGTGTCAATATAAATGGCATTATGTTTTTAATTTCCAATTGTAGTTGTTCATTGCTAGTATATAGAAAAGTGATTGACTTTTGTTTATTAACCTTGTCTCTTACAACCTTGCTAAAAATCTATTAGTTCCAGGAGCTTTTTTAGTCAATTCTTTTGGGTTTTCCACATAGACAATCATATCATCTACAAAGAAAGGCCGTTTATTTCTTTCTAATCTGTATATCTTCTATTTCCTTCTCTTGTCTTATGAGATTAGTGAGAGCTTCCAGTATGATTTTGAAAGAGAGTAGTAAGAGGAAATATCCTTTTCTTGTACCTACCTGACCTTTAACAGTTTCTTACCATCAAGTATGATGTTATTTGTAGGTTGTTTTGTAGATGTTCTGTACCAAATTTAGAATGCTGCAAAATTTTTTAAAATAAATTTAATAATAGTTTAATTTGTATATGACTTATATACCTGAGTAATAAATTTATATTTCTCTAATATTTGTTTATTATATATTATTAAAACTATCCTAATTTTCCTTAAAAGTCTTCATTTAGAATAATTTCTTGAAATTAGTCTGATTCCAATGTTCATTCCTTTGTTTCTTATCTTAGTAGCCTAAAGTTACCTAAAATTTAATTGCTCCCTTTTGAGCATACTTTTGATTGCACCTTTATTTAATGTAATGGATACTTGAGACTCTTCTAAACGTGCATATTTAAATGTACATAACCTAAGTCCCTAGACTAATTAAATATGTGCTCCATTAACTATGATAAATTTAACAATTTTGTTAATTTCCTTCAGATTAAGTGATTTAACTTTCATAAAATTACATAACTGAGGAGGAGGATCCCTTGATATTCCATCCGGATCCTGTCTCACTGAAGGACTTGGCCCAGGTGCTGGGAGTGATATAAGCAGGAAGCCCACAGCTGTCAGAGATATCTCAGCTGCAAGGAGTCACAGTTACTCCCACTGTCCACATGGAGATAGAAATGTGGATCAATCTTGACCCAACAGGGAACAACTCTAAAGGCCTTTTCTAACTCTGAGTGCCCCATAGTGTTGCCCAAAGTGTTTGTAAAGCCTGCATTACAGTTTGGACTTCTCCCTCTACCCATGCCTGCTTGATCCCATCTACCTCCAACAGGTGTTGATCTGTTCATAACCATCCTGCCTATTAAACTCTACCTCAGGGTTTACTTCCAGGAGAACCCACCTTGTAACAGTAAGTAAGTAAATAGTTTGCACTAGATATTATTTATATCTCCAGATGTACTCCTAGTTCTTAGTCTATTCCAGTCAATCTCCTCAGTCATTATGCTCAGTACACAAAATAAACCCTGCTATTTTCTTTAACATCACACAATAAGCATATTTTCATGATACAAGCTGAACAGATTTTCTTCCTTACTTCATCTCAAGATGGATCTCTTTGTTTCAACTAGATGCTCTCATGGTGCATAGAAATGATCAATTCCTTAAATCAATTAACTTTATATTTTCAAAGATATTTAAAGCAAACAGACTTTAGCTCTATATCTAAAATCTCTGTAGTCACACACATGAAGAATTTCAAATGACCAATTACAGAGATTAACAAATTGTAAATTTGTAAAATTGTAAATTATACAATTTTAGCTTAAAGAAAATTGAAAATAAGACACAAAGTCTTTGCTAACAAAACACAGAATAACTTCCTGAAACCGAAAGAAATAAATGACTACTTATGCACTCCTATCTTTGCTAAGGTCTTTGATCATCCCTTAGTAACATAATTTAATACACTGACTGAAAGCTTACGGTATTAAACCCAACTCACCTTTTCTCCAGTCCTATGACATCCTTCCAACATCAAATACCTTTCTAGGCACTGATAGGATGGTGGAGCACTCAATGTAATTGCACAAACCATAGGGACATCCTGTACTCTGGCTCCGAATTTCCTCTCCAAGTTTGCATTGTCATTCCTAGTATGGTATCATTTGATTCAAGGCTCTTCTTGCTTCATTCTGGTAGGTTCTCTTGAGTTGATCTATCTTAGTAGGGCCTCCAAATCCTTAAGGAAAACATATGGAATGAATTCATTATGTCAGAGATTTAAGTTTGATATAAGAGAGATGAGGCCTCTAAATTAGCCAAGTAGAAGATTTTCCTCTTGGTAGATATACAGGAAAAATACTGATTAGGAAATCATTGTTAGACCAGATACAAGATGAAAAAGAATGTTGGTTAAAGATGTTTAGGGACATTCCCTGGTGGACCAGTGGCAAAGACTCCACACTCCCAACGCAGGGGTCCAGGTTTGATCCTTCATCAAGGAACTAGATCCTACATGCTGCAACAAAGAGTTCTGCATGCCACAACTAAAACATCTCACATGCTGCAACTACAGAAAGATCTCGCATGCCACAATGAAGATCCAAGATCATTTGTGCCACAACCAAGACCTGGCACAGCCAAATAAAAAATAAATAAGTAAAGATGTTTAGATGGCCGCCTGATAGATAGCTGGCTAGGCTCGTAAATAACATTAGTAGATTTTAAAATTAAATTTATATCTATAAGAACAGTCCCTAAACATACTATCAGGAATAATCATTACTTCTCTGAGGGAGTTTGGGAATTACATCACACTCAGTTTCAGTATTTTTTTTCCCTTATTCATCTCTAATCCAAGTTTTCCTGTCCATCAAGATCCAGTTCAGTACTTTGTGTGGAGACGAAAATGGCATTCCAGGGTGGAGGTGGAGGATAAGATTGGAGAAAGGGGTGGATATGCAAAGATGTAGGAGAAGAAAGAGACATGGCAATGCAGAAATCAGTCTGTGTGCATGCTAAATCAATTCAGTCATGTCTGACTCTTTGCAACCCCATGGACTGTAACCTACCAGGTTCCTCTCTCCATGGAATCCTCCGGCCAAAAATACTGGAGTGGGCTGCCATGCCCTTTGCCAGGGGATCTTCCTGACCCAGGGATTGAACCCGCATTTCCTGTGTCTCCTGCTTTGACATGTGGGTTCTTTACCACTAGTGTCACCTGGGAAGCCCCAGAAATGAGGATAGGGTCTTCCTAAGTCAGGTGGACACTTCTTACTAGGAATACATGGGAACAGAATTTCAACAATAAAGAAAAAAATTATGCAGAGCCTCCACATTTTTCTCAAGTGGAAACACTACTCTTCATTTTTTCCCCATTCATATTCATTTGGTTATCGACTATGCAAGAGTCCTTTATTCATGTACCTTCCAGGCCAACCAAGGTAAGCCAGAGTGCCTATGACCCAACAGTTTCCTGGTCTCATGTTTTTGTATCGTAAAGGGGCAGCTGTTTGGGTAGCTATAGCTCTCTGATATATTTATGATTACAGTAAAGATTTTTGATGTACCAAAATTCCACTGAAGTGGACACTAAGTTGACCTATTTTATCCTTTGCAGCTCAGCAGGGTATATTTTTGCATAATCTCTTGCTCCAAAAGGAAAAAAAAAAACTGACCAAATACTTTTAAAGGTTTCTGTTGATTATAGAATAAACATTAATGACATTGGAAAAGAATCCAGACTAATGAACCCACTACTAAAATTTACCTATCTTCTAGCTCTAAACTTGTGCTGTTGAGAGAATTATTTGGTAACCGCTAGTCAAGTGTGGCTGCTTGAATTTAAATTTTAACCGGTTAAAATTGTTTAAAAATGGATTTCCAAGCCACATTTCAAGTGTTTGGTAGACACATGTGGCTAGTGTCTACCATGTTGGACAACACACATTTATAGACTGGATATATCACTGCTTCCCTTGCGGCTCAGCTGGGAAAGAATCCACCTGCAATGTGGGAGACCTGGGTTGGGAAGATCCCTTGGAGAAGGGAAAGGCTACCCACTCCAGTATTCTGGCCTAGAGAATTCCTTGGACTGTATAGACCATTGGGTTACAAAGAGTCAGACATGCCTGCACAATTTTCAATTTCACTTTATATCACTGCAGCAAGTTCTACTGAAAAATGTTGCTATAAATCATAAGAAAGCATCTAAAAATTCAGAGTAGTACACCCGCTACTAAATATCTTATGTCTATATAAAGATCTATACTATACATACAGGAGATGTGTATATACACACACACACACACACACACACACACACACACACAAAGTCTCTATAACAGGATATTTTAATTAAAAACAAATGTCCCACTCCCAATTATGATAATGTACTGTTTTAATATATTTCCTTCAGCTCTCTCAAATTTTTATATGTCACTTTGCATTCTTCTGGTGTTACTTAACATTATATCAAACATCTTATGTTTCTGTATAATCTTAAGTATCATTTTAATGCCTGAGTAATAGTCTATCATTTTGATGTATCATAATTTATTAAATCATCTCTCTAATGTCAGACATTCTCTTAATGCTTATTCATGTCTTTATTATGATTAAAATTACAAGATTTTTTTCCCCTGTGTGTAAATGTTTCTGCTGTTCTCTTATACTTCATAACTAACTCCTCTATTCACATATGCTTTATGAGAGAGATCCTATTTAGAGCTTCTGTAGCACCAGTAATATGAAGCTGTTCCTAAGTAATTTAATCCAACAACACTCAAAACAAATAGGTTATGGAAGGCAGTAGATTTAATGGTTATTTAGAATGTGTGCCTTTGGCAGATGACCTTGATTTAATTGTGCAATTTTCATTATGCTGTAGTTTTTACTCCCTTATAATCTATAATGGTTTTTGGCTCCAGAGACAGTATCTAGAAGAAAAGAAGTCATATAAATCAGAAGAAACCATTGTCAGACTCCATTTTAATCTCACCTGCAGGGTTAATCCCCTGCAACCAGAGTTTTATTCCTGATAAAGGTGGGATCTGATGACCAAGTAGTTATTCTATGCCTATGCTACTCCCCAATTTCTCTCTACTTACATCTAGGTAAGATCCAGGATTCCAGACTTCTTTATAGCCTCTTAGTCAGGCCTTGAGTTTGCTTTAGAACTTAACAAAGGGATTTCCCTGGTGGTCCAGTGGTTAAGACTCTACACTTCCTATGCAAGGGGTGCAGATTCAATCCCTGGTCAGGGAACTAAGATCCCATATGCCACCAGGCGTGGCCAAAAAAAAAAAAAAAAAAAGTGAAAAAGAATACAAGATTTTAAAAAGAAAAAAAAAAAGAAAAAAACTCAGTGAAGACTGGGGCCCTGACTGCGTTGTCATTTTATTTTGCAATCTGTGGTCTCCAGGATTAGGGTTTGTTCTACCATTTATGGTAAATTTTAGGAGGGGCCCAAGGTCTCAGACTTGAGTCTAGGGTTGAAGGGCATAACAACCACATAGGGCCAGACAACTGAAAAGACTTCCATCTCACATATAAACCTTTAATAAAGATAAGTATAGCAAGAGAGAAAAAGTATAGTCAGTCACTGAGGGATTTGATTTGTCCAGGAGCACCTCCTAGAGTTCTTTCACAGTTACGGAAGTTGTGCTTTGCATTCAAATTATGGACCACTAAGCTATGTTCTGGAGAAGGCAATGGCACCCCACTCCAGTACTCTTGCCTGGAAAATCCCATGGATGGAGAAGCCTGGTAGGCTACAGTCCATGGGGTTGCAAAGAGTCAGACATGATCGAGTGGCTTCACTTTCACTTTTCACCTTTCAAGCTATGTTCAAGGTATCTTGGTTTCCAAGAAGCTGAGATACAAGTTTACTGAGGGGTGTTTAATACACCACTGGTCACAATTAAAACCAGACTGTGTACATGGCAAAACCATGTATAAACCATCCATCTATAAATCCCTAACCAATGTAGACAAGCCAGTACAGGATGGTTCCAAGGGAATGTTGAACTTTAAAAACACATTACAGTCATTAACTAGCACATTTCATCCTTATCTTAGCCAAGGGTCAGTACCAGATTTTCAGACATCCCTGGAGACAGGCATAGAACTGACCCAATCCAGGTGCAAGTTAATTCTATACTCACTCAGAGATGGAGTATATAGAGAGGCTCAGCATGTTGGTTTCTTCCTTCTATCTCCATTGTTTAAAACAACAAATACTCCTGTGTAACATAAAGTTTGGTGAGGGACACAGGTCAAATCTCACAAAAGTTGCTTGAGCTTATTGCCTTTCTTAAGGTTGAAGTTCTTCAATTTGAGAAACACTTTGAACTTTAACTGATTAACTTGTTGAATAGACAGAAGAGTTTACAAGAAAAATGATCTGAGAGTTATATTATCAAAGAGACTCTCATTTGCCTTTGGAAAAGGGCCACAGTGCACACTGCAGACGGGTAGAGTCAGACAAAACTGAGCATGCACGCACAAGTTGTTATTTGAGCTTCCCAGGTGGCTCCAGTGGTAAAGAATCCACCTGCCAAAGCAGGAGACGTGAGTTTGATTCCTTGATCAGGAAGAACCCTGGAGGAGGAAATGTCACCCTGCTCCAATATTCTTGCCTGTGAAATCCCAGAGACAGGGGAGCCTCGTGGGCTACAGCCCATGGAGTTGCAAAGGGTTAGACACTATTGAGTGACCTAACAACAACAAGTTGTTATTCAGTTCATAATCTTATCCAACTATGAAAGAGAAAAAACTCCAGCAACTTCTCTGTGGTTTTAGGGACTACAGAAAACTAAATGTGCTAAAGTACACTCCCACAACGGTATTTGGCTGGAAACCTACTGCTGTAGCTTTTGGGTTTTGGCATTGTATCAGTTTGCAACAGCTGCTGGATAAAAGTACCACAAATTAGAAGGCTTAAGCAACAGAAATTCATTCTCTCACAGTTCTGGAAGCAAGTCTAAAATCAAAATTTTGGTAGGGTTGGTTCCTTCTGAGGGCTGTGAGGGAAGGATCTGTTCCAGGCCTCCCTCTTAGACCTGTTGGTGGCTGTGTCTTCACATGGCCTCCCCTCTATGTGTGACTGTGTGCTGTACGCTCAGTGCCTTCAGTCATGTCCAACTCTGTGCAACCCCATGGACTTCAGCCTGTCCAGACACTCTGTCCATGGGATTCTCCAGCAAGAATACTGGAGTGGGTTGCTATGCCCTTTTCCAGAGGATCTTCCTGACCCAGGGATTGAACCCATGTCTCTTGAGTCTCCTGAATTGGCAGGTGGGTTCTTTACCACTAGTGCCACCTGGGAAGCCCATGTGTGACTGTCCCTGCATCCAAATTTCTTCTTCTTGTAGGGACACCAGTCATATTGGATTGGGGCCCAACCTAATGACCTCATTTTCACTTGATTAGCTCTGTGAACACCATACCCCTCAAAAGGTCGTATTCTGAGGTACTGAGGATTAGGTTTTCAATAAAAGTTGGAGGAAACACAATTCAACCCACAGGAAGCACATATCAAAAATCAGGCTGCTTCTCAAAGCCTCTGCCAACATCACTTTTGTTTTCGCACTCCTCTTCTTCCTCTTGACATTAGTTGTTTTTAAGAAGTGTTGTGACTGATGCTGCCTTGTGTCATAAAGAATTTATTTCCTGCTGGCCAAAGCAACAAGACATGTGTTTGAGGAGGTAGACATAACAGCTTCTGGACAGGAATCAACTGTGACATAATTAGAGACTCATGTCTGTTTTCCAAACAGAAACTAAGACAGCTTGGTTGCTATGAGTGACCATTCAATGCCAAAATGGCACACAAAGTCCTTTATCTCCTAAAATAAATAGGAAGGCTGCTTTTCTGAGCTTTGAGGAAGGCAATTAAACAGTGTTTTGCTGCAATTGACTGAAAATTGTTTGCTCACAATTGTTTACTAATTGCTGACTGACAATTTAGCAAAAACTGTTTTACAGTTTCTTGGTATAATTACCAATAATAGTAACAATAATGTTTCTTGCAAATATACGCTTTTATGACATATGTTAGCATCCTTTAAAGAGCTGTAACTATTCTTTTAAACTGTACAACAAAAATATAGAAAATTAAATTCCTCTCAAAACAGGGTATTCAAGAAAGATAAAATAATGATATTCACAATCATATTCATTTTCTACTTTATGATTTTAAACAGTATTTGTATCCAGATGGTAGTGATATGCTATGGTCAGGTATCCTGAGCTGTAAGCAAAGGCTATATAGCATGTTCTGTGGAGGGATCCCAGAGCCCAATCTCTTGGCTCTATCACTCAACTAGAAATGTTCTATTCCTTGGTTTCTAAGCATAATATCTCTAAAGGAGCCAAATAAATATAACACCATTACCACTGGAAAAGGCTTTAAATAAAATTTATTAGTTGTGGCAACATGAATGTTCCTAGACATTGTCATACTGGATGAAATAAGTCACAGAAAGATAAATATCATATGATATGTGGAACCTAAAAAAACTGATACAAATGAACTTATTTATAGAACAGAAGTAGAGTCACAGATGTAGAAAACAAATTTAGGGTTACCAAGGGGAGAGGGGAGGGATTATCTGGGAGACTGGGACTGACATATACATATTACTATAATATAAAATATGTATATAGCAGAGGGAACTCTACTCAATACTCTGCAATGAGCTATATGGTATCAGTTCAGTTCAGTTCAGTCGCTCAGTCATGTCCGACTCTTTGCGACCCCATGAATCACAGCACACCAGGCCTCCCTGTCCATCACCAACTCCCGGAGTTCACTCAGACTCACGTCCATTGAGTCAGTGATGCCATCCAGCCATCTCATTCTCAGTCATCCCCTTCTCCTCCTGCTCCCAATCCCTCCCAGCATCAAAGTCTTTTCCAATGAGTCAACTCTTCGCATGAGGTGGACAAAGTATTGGAGCTTCAGCTTTAGCATCAGTCCTTCCAAAGAACACCCAGGACTGATCTCCTTCAGAATGGACTGGCTGGATCTCCCTGCAGTCCAGGGGACTCTCAAGAGTCTTCTCCAACACTACAGTTCAAAAGCATCAATTCTTCAGCGCTCAGCTTTCTTCACAGTTCAACTCTTACATCCATACATGACCACAGGAAAAACCATAGCCCTGACTAGATGGACCTTTGTTGGCAAAGTAATGTCTCTGCTTTTGAATATGCTATCTAGGTTGGTCATAACTTTCCTTCCAAGGAGTAAGCGTCTTTTAATTTCATGGCTGCAATCACCATCTGCAGTGATTTTGGAGCCCCCAAAATAAAGTCTGTCACTGTTTCCACTGTTTCTCCATCTATTTCCCATGAAGTGATGGGACCAGATGCTATATAACAATCTAAAAAGAAGAGTGGCTACATTTATATATAACATTCACTTTGCTGTACAGCAGAAACTAACACAACTTTGTAAATCAATACTCTAATAAAAATTAATTAAAAACAAAAATAATACAGCTAAAATTTATTAGTATATGTCTAGGGTAAGATTTGGTTACTTTTTTATATATCTTTAACTCTTTTCCTTTGCGAATTCATGTGGGGAAAGTACAGATGGAAAATTCTCCAAGACAGATGAGATCCCAAGTCCTAAAACAAACCTTACAGTTGAAAATTTTGATATGATCTCAGTTCATGATGGACTTAAAGTAGAAATTAATATGAAAAAGATAACAGTATTAAACACCTAAAATTTTTTAAAAGCCTTCAAAATAATCTATGGTTCAAAGAAGAAGTCTCAAGAAAAATGGAACACATTTTTAACTGGATGAAAATACAAAATATCAAAACTTGTGGTATGCATCCAGAGCAGAGCTCACATGGGCATTTTAAAGTAGCAGTGATTACATTAGAAATTAAGAAAAGTCTCAATAATATAAGTTGATACCTCAGGAAACTAGGAAAAGAGCAAAATAAGCCCAAAGCAAGAAAAAGGAAAGAAATAATAAAGACAAAAACAAAAGTTAACTAAATTGAAACAGAACCAGCAGATGCAAATGAGTACAGGTAAAAGAGAAAACAAAAGGCCCACTCTCTAGCCTAAGACTAGGAAAGAGGAAGCCTAGCAAGAGAGAAAACTTTTAGTAGCTGTTCTACTACAGCCAAACATCACTGGAAAAAAACAGTGGCCTGATCTCCATTCATCTCAGCAGTGACTAAGTAGGGAGACTAGACACCAGGCTATAATGAGGTAACACAAACCCCATGCATGTGTAGTGTCAGAAAGGATCCAGAAGGAAATTGGGACTTTCACAAGTGCCCACAACCCCAAACCATAGAGTCAGTGGAAACCGCATGGTGAGACTAGGCTTCCTCTCTCGCCTGGTAGTAATGAGGCACCCCTCCTCCAATCCACTGAGGTGATATCAGAGGAGGTCAAGTGGTGAGTTGGGATTTACAATATTCCCCAGTCAAGGTGTCATGGTGTCAATGGAGATCATGTGGGGAGTAGTAATGAGGCACTCCTACCAATCCAGCCAGGGAGATATCAGTGGAGGCCTAGTTTGCCCAGCAGTTAATGATCAGCTCCCTCCTTCTTAGGTGTCATCCAAGACTAACTGGGAAAGTCAGGCTTCTACCCGCAATGGACAGTAATAAAGCAATGTTCTCCCTTCCTCTCTGAAATATCAGAAGAAGTTACCTACAACAAAAAGCTTACATAAGACCCAGAGTCTCATATGTGAAATGTCACATATTATTATATAGGTTACAACAGAAAAAAAAATTACTTATTCCAAGAACCAGGAAGATCTCAACCTGAATAAAAAACACAACCATAGATTTCAGTGCAAAGATAACAAAGATGTTAGAATTTTCTGACCTAGATTTTAAAGCACCATCATAAAACTGCTTCAACAAGCAATTATAAACACAACTGAAACACTTATGAACATACTTAAAATGAAAAATATAGAAAGCTTCAGCAAAAGAACTGAAAGTCTCTGGCAAAGAAATAGAAAATACAAAGAAGAACTGATTAGAAATTTCAGAACTTGGAAATACAAAAGCTCATTGCATGGGTTCAAGAACAGAATGGAAGGCAAAGGGAGAAGCATTACTGAATTTGAAGGTAGAACAATAGAAAATACACAGTCTAAAAACAGAAAATGAACTGAAAGGAAAGCAGATTTTCAGAGACCTACTAAAAGATAAAATAAGATCTAACATTCACGTCATCAAAGTCCCAGAAAGAGAAGAAAATAAAGCGGGGCTGAAAAACTGTGAAATGATGGTAAAATAATGGCTGAAAACTTCCCAAATATGGCAAAAGTCATAAATCTACAGATTCAAGAAGGTGCATGAACCACAGTTCAGTTCAGTTCAGTCACTCAGTCGTGTCTGACTTTTTGCAACCTCATGAATTGCAGCACGCCAGGCCTCCCTGTCCATTACCAACTCCCGGAGTTCACTCAGACTCACGTTCATTGAGTCAGTGATGCCATCCAGCCATCTCATCCTCTGTCGTCCCCTTCTCCTCCTGCCCCCAATCCCTCCCAGCATCAGAGTCTTTTCCAATGAGTCAACTCTTCGCATGAGGTGGACAAAGTATTGGAGCTTCAGCTTCAGCATCATTCCTTCCCAAGAACACCCAGGAATGATCTCCTTTAGAATGGACTGGTTGGATCTCCTTGCAGTCCAAGGGACTCTCAAGAGTCTTCTCCAACACCACAGTTCAAAAGCATTAATTCTTCAGCGCTCAGTTTTCTTCACAGTCCAACTCTCACATCCATACATGACTACTGGAAAAACCATAGCCTTGACTAGATGGACCTTTGTTGGCAAAGTAATGTCTCTGATTTTGAATATGCTATCTAGGTTGGTCATAACTTTCCTTCCAAGAAGTAAATATCTTTTTAATTTCATGGCTGCAATCACCATCTGCAGTGATTCTGGAGCCCCCAAAATAAAGTCTGTCACTGTTTCCACTGTTTCCCCATCTATTTCCCACATAAAGGTGTATCATAGTCAAACCTCTGTAAACCAAAGACAAGGGAACAGCCTTTAAATCAGTGATATAGAGAACAGCGTCCCAATTTTGTAACAGCAATTCAAATGACAGAAAATTCTCATTAGAAAACATAGAGGCCAGAAAGAACTGATACAACGTTTTTCCACTGCTTAAAGAACTGTAAAACCCATAATTCTATATCCAGTTTTTAAAAAAATCTCCTTCAGGAATAAAGGAAAAATAAAGATATTCTCAGGTGAAGGATATCTAAAAGAATCTGTCACCAGGAGATCTACTCTAAAAGAACGGCTGTAGGAAATTTTATTAAGAGAAAGAAAATCATTAAATATCTTAGATTCCCAAGAAGGAAGAAAGAACACAAGAAGAAAAATATAGGTAAATATATTACATTTATTTCTCCTCTTGAGTCTTCTAGATTACATTTGATGATTGAAGGAAAAATTATAAAAATGTCTGATATGGTTCTAAATGTCTGTGGAGGAAATGTTTAAAGCAAATATGTCATAAAAGAGAGATAAAGTTTCTTCTCTTCACTCAAACTGATAAAATGTCAACATCAGAAGACTGATACATTATACATTTATTATATTGATATGATACCTAGTTCCGTTCAGTTCAGTTGCTCAGTCGTGTCCGACTCTTTGCGACTCCATGAATTGCAGCACACCAGGCCTCCCTGTTCATCACCATCTCTGGGAGTTCACTCAGACTCACGTCCATCGAGTCCATGTTGCCATCCAGCCATCTCATCCTCGGTCGTCCCCTTCTCCTCCTGCCCCCAATCCCTCCCAGCATCAGAGTCTTTTCCAATGAGTCAACTCTTCGCATGAGGTGGCCAAAGTACTGGAGTTTCAGTTTCAGCATCATTCCTTCCAAAGAAATCCCAGGGTTGATCTCCTTCACAATGGACTGGTTGGATCTCCTTGCAGTCCAAGGGACTCTCAAGAGTCTTCTCCAACACCACAGTTCAAAAGCATTAATTCTTCAGCGCTCAGTTTTCTTCACAGTCCAACTCTCACATCCACACATGACCACTGGAAAAACCATAGCCTTGACTAGATGGACCTTTGTTGGCAAAGTAATGTCTCTGATTTTGAATATGCTATCTAGGTTGGTCATAACTTTCCTTCCAAGAAGTAAATATCTTTTTTAATTTCATGGCTGCAATCACCATCTGCAGTGATTCTGGAGCCCCCCAAAATAAAGTCTGTCACTGTTTCCACTGTTTCCCCATCTATTTCCCACATAAAGGTGTATCATAGTCAAACCTCTGTAAACCAAAGACAAGGGAACAGCCTTTAAATCAGTGATATAGAGAACAGCGTCCCAATTTTGTAACAGCAATTCAAATGACAGAAAATTCTCATTAGAAAACATAGAGGCCAGAAAGAACTGATACAACGTTTTTCCACTGCTTAAAGAACTGTAAAACCCATAATTCTATATCCAGTTTTTAAAAAAATCTCCTTCAGGAATAAAGGAAAAATAAAGATATTCTCAGGTGAAGGATATCTAAAAGAATCTGTCACCAGGAGATCTACTCTAAAAGAACGGCTGTAGGAAATTTTATTAAGAGAAAGAAAATCATTAAATATCTTAGATTCCCAAGAAGGAAGAAAGAACACAAGAAGAAAAAATATAGGTAAATATATTACATTTATTTCTCCTCTTGAGTCTTCTAGATTACATTTGATGATTGAAGGAAAAATTATAAAAATGTCTGATATGGTTCTAAATGTCTGTGGAGGAAATGTTTAAAGCAAATATGTCATAAAAGAGAGATAAAGTTTCTTCTCTTCACTCAAACTGATAAAATGTCAACATCAGAAGACTGATACATTATACATTTATTATATTGATATGATACCTAGTTCCGTTCAGTTCAGTTGCTCAGTCGTGTCCGACTCTTTGCGACTCCATGAATTGCAGCACACCAGGCCTCCCTGTTCATCACCATCTCTGGGAGTTCACTCAGACTCACGTCCATCGAGTCCATGTTGCCATCCAGCCATCTCATCCTCGGTCGTCCCCTTCTCCTCCTGCCCCCAATCCCTCCCAGCATCAGAGTCTTTTCCAATGAGTCAACTCTTCGCATGAGGTGGCCAAAGTACTGGAGTTTCAGTTTCAGCATCATTCCTTCCAAAGAAATCCCAGGGTTGATCTCCTTCACAATGGACTGGTTGGATCTCCTTGCAGTCCAAGGGACTCTCAAGAGTCTTCTCCAACACCACAGTTCAAACCTAGAGTAACCACTAAAGGTGCTATGCAAAAAGATTCATTCAAAATCAGTGTAGGTAAATCAAAATGAAATTATGAAATAGGTTCGAGTGATCCACAATAAGGTGTTTGTGTGCATGAGTGCTAAGGTGCTTCAGTCGTGTCTGATTCTTTGTGACTCCATGGACTGTAACCCACCAGGCTCCTCTGTCCATAGGATTCTCCAGGCAAGAATACTGGAATGGATTGCCATGCCCTCCTCCAGGGGATCTTCCCTGACCCAGGGCTCAAACCCCATATCATTTCTCTTGAATTGGCAGGCAGATTCTTTACCACAAGAGCCACCTGGGAAGCCCCCACAAGAATATAGGAAAAAGAAAACAGAAACAAAACAGAGAAAAAAAAACCAGAAGATTTGAACTCTAACATCTCAACAATTACATTAAATGTAAATGATCTAAAAATGCCAATTAAAGAGAATAATAGATTGGGTAGATTAAAAGATATGACTATCTATATCTTTTCTGGGCTTCCCAGGTGGTGCTAGTGGTAAAGAACCAACTTGCCAATGCAGGAGACTTAAAAGAAGAGACAGGGGTTCAATACCTGGGTCAGGAAGATACCCTGGAGGAGGGCATGGCAACTCACTCCAGTATTCTTGCCTGGAGAATCCCATGGATAGAGGAGCCTGGTGGGCCACAGTCCACGGGGTTGCAAAGTCAGACACAACTGAAACGACTTAGCTTGCACACACACACACATATGCTTTCTACAAGGAACTCTCCCAATATAATGGTATAGACAGATTGACATATTATGCTAACATGAATCAAAAGAACATTGAGTGGCTACATTAATTTCAGACACAAAAGGACTTCAGAGCAAAGAAAATGACCAAAGACAAAAAGGGACACTACATAATCACAAAAATTTTATCTACCAAGAAGATCAAGTAAAATGTGTATTCACCAAACAGCACAAAGGCAAAATATGTAAAGACAAAAGCTGAGAGAACTGAAATCAAGTAAAAGTATTTAACTGACATTGAACATTCCACCCAACAACAGCAGAATCCACAATCTTTTCAAGTGCCAGTGAGTCATAAAACAAGATAGTTCATTAAACAAATCTGAAGCAGTTTAAAGGATTGAAATCATACTGTGTACTGAGTCCATCTCTGACCACAAGTGACTCAAACTATAAATCAATATCTGAAAGATAACAGGAAAATTTCATGTTAAAAACCATGCTCCTAAATAATTTATTGATCAATGATAAACCTCAGAGGAAATTTTTAAACACATTGTACCGAGTGTAAGTGAAAATACAACATATCATTTGTGGGACATAGCAACAACAGTGTTAAGAGGAAAATTCATAGTGCTGATTGTGTACATTACAAAACAGGAAACTCCTCCATTCAAAAGTCTAAGATTCCCACCTCAAGAATCTAAAACACAAAGAGAAAAATAAATTCAAAATGAGCAGAAAGAAGGAATGAATGACAATTAAAAATTCATTGAAACTGGAAACAAAATAACAATAGAGAAAAATTAATAAAACATACAGTAGTTCTTTGAAAAGATCAATAATATTGAAAAAACTCTAGGAAGACTTGACAAAGGAAAAATGAGAAAAAACACAACTGAACCAGTAATGAAAGAGTGCATATCATTATACATCTCAGACATCAAAATGATAAAGAAATACTTGAAAGAACTCTATACTCATAAATTTTGGAAACATGTTCAGGATCTATATGCTGAAAATTACAAAATGCTGATAAGCTAATAGAAGAAGAGCTAAATATGTGGATAGACATGCCATGTTTATGAATTAGAAGGCTCAACATTGTACAGATTTCAATTATTTCTTAATTTATATACTAGGTTATTTCTGTCAAAATTCAAGCAAATTTTTCTTTAGTAGAACTAGACTTATTCTAAAGTTCATAGAGAAAGGTACATGCCCTAGAATAGTTAAAGTAATCTTGATCAAGAAGAATAAAGAATATCTCACTTTACCCAATATTAAGGCTTACTTATATAGCTCCAGTAATCAAGGCAGTACGATATTGGTAGGGAGACACACTGATCAATGGATTAGAATAGAGAACACATATAGTTCTATATAAGTACAGTCAGCTAATTTTTCACAAAGGTGCAAATGCAGTTCGATAGAGGAAGAATAGCCTTTTCAACAAACATGGGAGCAGTTGAAAAGTGCCCCCTCCTCATTTAAACTTTAAACTGATTGCTAATGGGTGAGGCTGCACTCCCTCCCTGTTAGTTGTTTGACCTGAGGTGACCCAGTCCTGGAGTCTACAGACTCTGGCAGTATGAATGGTAACCTTCAAGAGGATTCTCACCAAGGGGCATCTCCCAGGACTGCTGCTGCCAGTGTCCCCGTCCCCATGGCCAGCCACTGGCAACCCACACTTCCAACACTAGAAGATAACTCTGGTTCAGTCTCCTGTGAGGTCATTGCTACTTTCCCTTGAGTCCTGATGCACAAAAGATTTTGTCTGTGCCCTCCTAAAGTGGAGTCTCTGTTTTCCCCAGTCTTGTTAGAAGTCCTGTAATGAACCATCTCTGACCCTCAAAATCAGATTCCTGGGGGATTCCCAGTCCCTTTACTGGGTCCCCAGGCCGTGGGGCTCCTAACTGTCATAACAGTGGTAGAACTTCTTTGGTATCATTGTTCTCCTGTTTGTGGGTCACCCACCTGGCAGGCATGAGGTTTGATTTTACCATGATTGCACCCCTCCTAATGTCTCACTGTGGCTTTTGCTTTGTCTTTGGGTGTCAGGTATCATTTTTAGGTGGGTTCCAGCAACCTCCTGTCAATGGTTGTTCAACAGGTAGTTGCAATTTTGATGCTCGCAGGAGTGGAGCGCATGTCCTTCTACTCTGCTATCTTGAACCAATCTCTGCTCGTGAGTAGCTCTTCTTTTTGTAACAATCAGAGAATGGAATCATCTCAGACATCCTCCAGTGAGTAAATGGTTAAATAAACTATGATATACACATACTTAGCAATAAAAGAAATGAACCATTGATACACAAAACCATTCAGATGAATATCTGGAAGATTATGCCGAGTGTAAAGTGCTAACCCCAAAGGGTTATATACTGTGTGATTCAATTTCTATAACATTTTGAAAAGATAAAATTTTAGAAATGTAGGACAAATTAGTGGCTCGAGTTTGGGATTGAGGAAAGGGGTCATAAGAGGGAGGTGGATGAAGTTATAAATGGGCAATATGAGGGATCCTTGTGGTGACAGAATAGTTCAGTATCTTGACCATGATGATGGATACACAAAACTACACAGCTGATCAAACTGTATAGAACTTAATACATATACATACAAACTAGGATAAGTAAAACTGGACAAATCTGAATAAGATTAATGGATTGTTTATATCCTGGTTGTGATATTATATTACACTTTTGCAAATTGTTACTATTAGGAGAAACTAAGTAACATGTATAAAGGTTCTCTCTACATGATTTTTTAATAGAAGTATGTGAATTTACAAATATCTTAATAAAATATTTTGTAAGTGTGCAAAGTATCGGAACATATACTTCACTAAAGATCATATAAGGATGGCAAATAAGCTCATGGTAAGATGCTTAACATCTTTATCCATTAGGTAAAGGCAAATTAAAACCATGAAGGGACACTCCTCTATACCTATTATTATTCAATGGCTTAAAAAACTACTGATTCTATCAACTGCTGGAAAAAGTGTGAAACAACTGGAATATGCTCATATATGCAAGTGGTAAAACAAAATGGCCAGCCACTCTTGAAAATGGTTTGGCAGTTTCTTATAGGTTAATCACATGATTAAGTATATGTTACTCCTTGATATTTACCCTAGAGAAATGAAAAATTATGTTCATTATGTTCACTAATCTTATATGAAGACTAGTATATGGCAGTTCTATTTGTAATAGCCCCAAAATGGAAATAACACACATGTTCTTCAAATGGCAAATAGATAAACAAACTGTAGTATTGAATATATCTATGTGAAAGAATACTACTCAGCAATGAAAAGGAAATAGCTACTAATACTTGGAACAACATCAATGAATCCCAAAGGCATTAGGCTAAGTGAATAAAGCAAGTCTGTAAAAGTTACAGACTACATGATTGCAATTTTAAAACATTCTGGAGAGACAAAACAGATCAGTGGATGTCAGAAGCTGTGAGGGGGTGGCGGGTGTGACTATAAAGGGATAGCATGAAGTCATTTGCTCAGTTGTGTCTAACTCTTTGTGACCCATGGACTGTAGCTGGTCAGGCTCCTCTATCCATGGAATGCTCCAGACAAGAACACTGGGGTGGACAGGACCTCCTTTCTCCAGGGTATCTTCCTGATCCAGGTATTGAACCAGGTCTCCTGAATTGTAGGCAGATTCTTAACTGTCTGAGCCACCAAGGAAGCCCCCCAATGTGTTAGTTGCTCAGTCAACAAACTGTGGAAAATTCTTCAAGAGATGGGAATACCGGACCACCTGACCTGCCTCCTGAAAAATCTATATGCAGGTCAAGAAGTAACAGTTAGAACTGAACTTGGAACAATGGACTGGTTCCAAATTGGGAAAAGAGTATGTAAAGACTGTATATTGTTACCCTGCTTATTTAACTTATATGCAGAATACATCATGCAAAATACTGGGCTGGAATCAAGATTGCTGGGAGAAATATCAATAGCTTCAGATATGCAGATGACACCACCCTTATGGCAGAAAGCAAAAGGAACTAAAGAGCCTCTTGATGAAAGTGAAAGAGGAGAGTGAAAATGTTGGCTTAATACTCAACATTCACAAAACTAAGATCATGGCACCTGGTCCCATCACTACATGGCAAACATACAGGGAAACAACTGAAACAGCAACAGACTATTTTCTTGGGCTCCAAAATCACTGAGGTTGGCGACTGTAGCCATGAAATTAAAAGATGCATGCTCTTTGGAAGAAAAACTATGATAAACCTAAACAGCATATTGAAAAGCAGAGACATTACTTTGCCAACAAAGGTCTGTATAATTGAAGGTATGGTTTTTCCTCTAGTGATATATGTATGTGAAAGTTGGACCACAAAGAAAGCCAAATGCTGAAGAATTGATGTTTTTGAACTGTGATGTTGGAGAAGACTCTAGAGTCCCCTGCATGTGCAAGGAGATCAAACCAGTCAATCCTAAAGGAAATCAACCCTGAATATTCATTGGAAGGACTGATGCTGAAGCTGAAGCTCCAATACTTTGGCCACCTGATGCGAAGAACTGACTCCTTAGAAAAGACCCTGATGCTGGGAAAGATTGATGCAAGAGAAGGGGACGACAGAGGATGAGATGGTTGGATGGAATCACCAACTCAATGGATATGACTTTGAGCAAGCTCTGAAAGTTGGTGATGGACAGGTAAGCCTGGCATGCTGCAGTCCATTGGGTTGCCAACAACTGAGTGACTGAACTAAACTGATGAGGTCATTTTATGGAGTGATTTGTTCTAATTGTGGTGGTACATACAGGAATCTATGAGAAATGTATACCAAAGTAAGGGAAAGTGAAAAGAAATTGATATGTATCATTTGATTATCAATAGGCATTTCCAAAAATTGTACTCAGTTATTTAGATGACTCAGAGTAGTGACAACAGCTTCCCAGGTGGCGCTAGTGGTAAAGAATCTGCCTGCCAAAGCAGGAGACTTAAGAGATAAAAGTTTGATCCCTGGGTGGGAAGATCCCCTGGAGTAGGAAACGCAACCCACTCCAGTATTCTTGCTTGGAGAATCCCATGGACAGAGGAGCCAAGTCCATGGGGTCGCAAAGAGCTGGACATGACTGAAGTGACTTAGCAGGCAAGCAGTGTCTGAGAGACTTGAAGATTTAGTGACTAGTTACCTATATATTGCCAAGGGCTTTCCTGGTGCTTAGACAGTAAAGCGTTTGTTTACAATAAGAGAGATCCGGGTTCGATCCCTGGGTCAGGAAGATACCCTGGAGAAGGAAATGGTCAACCCACTCCAGTACTATTGCCTGGAAAATCCTGTGGATGAAGGAGCCTGATAGACTACTACAGTCCATGGGGTCGCAAAGAGTCGGACACAACTGAGCGACTTCACTTACTTTTATGTATCTACTGTATCTTTATGTCTATTCTACCTGCCCAGGTATTTTGAGAACAGGGAAATTAGAGATGAGGTTTCAGTTGCCTTTTCAAGATTCTAGTTCTTTGCTTCACACATGACATAGAAACAAAATTATATAATACTCCTTTTACATATTTCAAGCCCAATTTTTCACAAGTTTTTCTTCTTATCTGAAAATTACATGTTTCCATGGAAGGCTTTTTAGTTTCCTCTCACATAAACAGTTTGCCTTCTTTAAGTGGAATTTTATGTCCCTTGAATTTCACAGTATGTTTGTAACTAAGAGAAATCTTGAAAGAATCTTATTATTACAAGTAGTGACCTAAAGCCATTAAGGTAGTCAAATATTAATTTTTAAAAAATAGCTCTTGTTCCTAAAGAGTTTAAATCCATAAACAAATGGAGATTTTTTTAGCCTAAAATTTAGATTAATTTCATTAAAACACCAGTGTGGTTGTTTCCTCTCTATTTTTAAACCATTTGCTTGTTATAGGTTTGATGTTTTATAGTCATTTTGAAATAAATTCACACAGCAGGAATTACCAAGGTTTCAAGAGTATTACCAAGTTCATACAATTTGTTGAAAACAACCTCAGAATTAGAGGATTCTCTTTCACCTTGGTCTTCTACCAACTTCCAAATTGAAATAGGAGCATCTTTGAAATAGTTTGCCCCTTCATAACTTAGAAGCACTGTTCTGTGTGTACCTGCCACTCGCTGGACCCTAAGGAACACTTTACTGGGCTAAAGAAGTCGAGCAGTCATTGTCACTTTCAGTTAAAAGTGTCATTTTGCCTCATCATATCACTGCCAAGTGTCATCACTGCTTTGAAAATCCCAAGTACTCAATAAAGCCTTCATGGATTAATTGCTTAAGTAAACAAGTTTTCTAATTATCATGTCCAAACGTAAAATGTACCTCGACTTGTCACTCACTAATTCTCATATGAATTCGGGTATTTTTTTCTGCATAATGGAAACACCTGAACATTATGCTTACTCATTCAGATAAACGTTTATTATCCAATTATCAGTGTCTTAAAGATATTCAGTCTATCACAGTGGTGTATTGAAGGAAATTAACCACTTTTCAGAAGAAGTTATGATCTGCCTCTGTCTGCCAAGCTTGGCTCCATTCATAAACTGATACTTAATAAATGCTTTCAATGGCTGATGATAAAAATGACTTTGTATAACGGAAAAGGCAAATAGGTTTTATCTACCTTTTATGGCTATGATAAGAGATACAGAGAAAATAAGAAATTCTATCTCTAATAACACAGTGAACCATTATCAGATCTGAATATAATGATAATATCCAGATTTGCAGTCTTTAAGGCATTTAAGATCCTGATAGAATAGTTTCTTCATATGCTTTGGTTATCCCACCACCACAGTAGTTTCAGGATAGTAGTTGGTTTTAGGGAAGCCCCTTCCCTAAATGGGGTCTAAACCCATATCATTTTAGAAGAAATGATAAGGGTCTTTGAAATAAGGTTTGCATGATTTCTGAATGTAATCTTTCCTTCCCAGAAAGACGTAGAAACAACTACAAGAAACCAATTGCAATAGATTTTGATCAAACTTGGGATTTATTTCAAAATAGATATTCTGTCCACAAACACCAGTACCTAACTTGTGTGCTGACTGGAGCATATTGAAAAGCATTCTAATGAATGACATTTTCAAAACAAAAAGCAAGTGAAAGGGTGAAAACAAATCAGATGTAATTAAAACCTTGTGGCCATATGTGAACTAAAGTATTTCTGACCCTTGGAGATAAGTTCTCCATTTGGAAGCAAGTATCAGGCTTTGCACGCTGGAGATTTACAGAACAAGGGGCAGATAGATTCCATAATTTTATCATATTTACTATGAAACATTTGCAAATGTTGGCTGTTATCTTTTCATTTGATTTTCTTCTGAATCCCCCCTTAACTCAGTAAACACAGATTTTGTAATAACAGTGTATATTTTTCTCAGCTCTCTCTCAAGCTTAGGAGAGCAGCCATGTACCCACACATTACTCATTGTGCTTCAAAAATCTCATAATTCAGAAAAGCAAAATTCTCTTTATTCTCCAGAACTAATTTCAGGCTTAGAGCATAGAAAATCCTCTGGGCTGCTACCATTTCTGAAAAGACAACTAAGGCAGTGATCACCTGGTAGGCATGTTTAAATAAATCACTTGGCTTTCCTTTTTGTTTTTGCAAGATTATCACATCTTCAAGAAGGAAGACTGATTGAAGGAAATTACAGAAAGGGGTTATTTATTCATTCAATGATAGGGTCTCCAAAGGGTTCAATCTTTAACTTCGATTTGAGAAATGTTAAGAGGGAAAACAGATCTTTCATGGTCAGGTTTTAACAGTGGTTACTAGAAATAGGATTTTTGTGCATTTGCTACCCTGCCAAGTATTGATTCATAACCTTATTAAAAATCTTAAAAAAATTCTCAACCCTTAGAGAGTTCAGTTTCTGCCTAAGAACTTGACATAAGTTATTTTATCTTATTCTAACTCATTTCAAATAAGAATGTGGAAATCGACACATGTCCTGAATAGGTTTCGTCTTGCTTTGACCCCTTTTAAAAACAGACTCTGAAGTGAGGATGTGGGTGCAAATACCTGATTTGGGAGGTGAACATAAGAAGGAGAATTGAGGAAATGACAAAAGAAAAGAGGACAGCTAATAAAGTATGTGTTCCTAAGCAAGTTAACACTGTGGGCAACTGGAGCTTAACCCTGCCAGTGAAAGTGAAAGCCGCTTAGTCATGTCCAACTCTTTGCAACCCCATGGACTATACAGTCCATGGAATTCTCCAGGCCAGAATATTGGAATGGAGACACTTCCCCCTCTCAAGTGGATCTTCCTGACCCAGGAATCAAACCAGGGTCTCCTGCACTGCAGGTGGATTCTTTACCAACTGAGATATCAGGAAGCCCCAACCTTGCCAAGGAACCTCTGAAAAACCATGTGGAACAGACATCTCCACGATGGAGGAAGAGCAAGGGAGGGGCTGAGACATTTATTCTCAGATCCCATTCCTCACTGAACTCCCCCACATCTCCATGTTGTGACTGTGTATGGCAGACCAGGCTTCCATGCTGGAGAAAATCCTCAGTCAGGAAAGCAGACAGATGCTTAAGTCAGGAAGCTAATAGGTGCTGAAAACTGTTTAGTTGCAGCTCTCGGTGAACTCAGGTAGGTCAAATAAATCTGGGACAGAGTATGAACAGTGTAGACACCATGCTTAGTTCTCTATCTGGAGGTTGCTTAGTAGAAGTTACTAACAAGAGAATAACATAAACATGTATTTCAAATAATTAAACCTGACCTAGAAAGGAGCTAGTAAATAAGGAAGTGTTAGTTGCTCAGTTGTGTCCAACTCTTTGTGACCACCTGGACTGTAGCCCACCAGGCTCCTCTGTCCATGGGATTCTCCAGGCAAGAATACTGGAGTGGGTTGCCATTCCCTTCTCCAGAGGATCTTTGCAGCCCAGGGATAGAACCCAAGTCTCCTGCATTGCAGGCAACTTCTTTACCATCTGAGCCACAAGGGAAGTCCATAAAGAAGCTGGCTATTGATAAATGAGCCCTGGTCTTATTACAAAGCATGAATGTTTAAAGACATTGCTGGAGGATATTTGACCAGTGTTTTATCTTTACCAATGACATTCCATTTGGATCAGGATTTATTCTTAGCACTATTCCAGGTTGACCCTGATAGTTCTGACTGTCCTTCTTACAACTGCCTTCCTTGTCCTGATGACCAATGATATTAATTCATGAGAGGAAGGTACTAACTGGAGGAATTTGGTCCTTGTAAGATTGC
Organism: Nanger dama; assembly: GCA_917880005.1. Lineage (NCBI taxonomy): Eukaryota > Metazoa > Chordata > Mammalia > Artiodactyla > Bovidae > Nanger > Nanger dama. Next base: position 5,531,528 of record CAKJTW010000088.1, read on the forward strand.
TTCTTCAGGTTGGAACATTTCTACTATTGCATTTAATAGAGGTGTGATCTTCGGAAAATTGTCACATCTATTGCTCAATACTCTAGTAAGAGACACATATGAAAATATTAATCAAATTGAAAAGGTTTTTGTTTTCGTAACACAAAATATCTGGTGTCTTTTATAACACCAGTTCTCTGATTCTCTGATAACAACTCGGTATCCAACAATTCAATTTGATTCTGACACTGATTGCCCAGAGTTGGAACCAGCTCCATAAGTTAAGGGCTTGGCCCCACAAGATTGCCCCTACTTCAGAAGCCACTTGCAGGTCCCAGGTTGCCATCCATTCTTCTGACTCATTGGCTATAAATTTGGTAGCCAAGGCCATGTTCAAAAATTTACTGGGATGACTCACAGAACTCAGGAAAGTGTTTTATTTGCTATTACAGGTTTATAAATAGAGGATACAACTCAGAACAGCTAAATGGGAGAGAGGTACAGTAAATCTCTTACATACAAATGAGTTCTGTTCTGAGCGTTTTCATGAAGTCCAATTTGTTTGTAACGCCAACAAAGTCAGCCTAGGTTCCTAACTAACACAATCAGACATAAATAATACTTTTTTCACAAATAATACAGAAAAAAATAAAGAAAGAAAAAAATTTTAATCTTACACTACAGTACCTTGAAAAGCACAGAAGTACCAGTTACATCATTGCCACTTTTAAACTTGCTTCTGGACACCCTGGGCTTGAAATAAAGATACTGTACTGGTGTACTCTATACAGTACTGTGCAGTAAAGTACACAAAAGCACAATCACTTGAGAAGGATGCATTCATGTGATAGTGTACGCCAGACACATGAACTAACGTGACTGGACATGTGAATGCATATTTGCATCTTTGAAAATTTGAAACTTGAGGGTTTGTATGTAGGGGACTTACTGTGTAGGGCAAAGTATGGGGAAAGGAAGTGTGCAGAGCGTCTGTGCCAAGCTGCCTTCCCAGTGCATAAATATGTTCACCAGTCTGGAAACTCCCCAGAGCCTGTCATTTGGGGGTTTTATGGAGGTTTTATGACATAGGCATAATTGATCAAATCATTAGCCATTGGTGATAAAGCTCAATCACTTGGCCTTCTCTCTTTACCAGAGGCTGGAGGTGAGGAGCCTGAAAATTTAACCCTCTAATCATTGCTTGGTCTTTCTGGTGACTGACTCCCTGAAGCTCTCTAGGGGCCCTCAGCCCCTCATTAGCACACAGAAGACACTCTTATCACTCAGGAAATTCCAAGTGTTTTAGAAGATTCATACCAGGAAATGGAACAAACATCAAATAATGGTTTTATATTATACAACAATATCTTAATACCAGGAAAAATGTTGATGCCCCAGAGTCACTGGAATTCCCTCCCCCACTTGTAGGCAAGGCAATCTATGAATCTGAGGATGTCACCATCACTCTGGCCATTAAGAACCTTGGAGCCAACTTTGTAGATCATATGGGCTCATTTATATTTTAAATCTCCATCTTCTCCATAAATTTAATTTTTAAAAAGTTTACTAACTGAACACAAATGTAATGTTATGACAATAGATTTATAGGTGAGAGTTGTAGAGAGTGAAATGTGACTGTTTGCTTTCCTTTGCCCCTAACACTCAACATAGTCTCTTCCACCTAAAGTAATCAGACTTAACATTTGGATGTGTGTCACCTCTCCAGTCCTTTTCCCATGTTTTTATATAGAATGGTATACACACACACACACACACACACACACACACATACATGTATATACACACATATTATATGTGTATGCATACACTGGTAGGCAGCAGTCCATGAGGTTACTAGGAGTCAGACACGACTGAGCGACTTCCCTTTCACTTTTCACTTTCATGCATTGGAGAAGGAAATGGCAACCCACTCCAGTGTTCTTGCCCGGAGAATCCCAGGGATGGGGGAGCCTGGTGGGCTGCCATCTCTGGGGTCGCACAGAGTTGGAGATACGACTGAAGCGACTTAGCAGCAGCAGCAGCATACACGTGTGTATATGTCTATACGTATATGTGTGTGCACTTGCATATACATGTGTGCACATATATGTATGTGTTACATATGTGTATATATTTGAATGTGAATGTGATCATGTTATTAGTGCTCACAAATAAATGTGTGCATGTGGGCGCATGTATTTCCATGTCTTAAATTTGTATACCTAAGACTTATTGGGGCTTCCCTGGTGGTTCAGACAGTAAAGAACCTGCCAGCAATGCAGGAGCCCCAGGTTCAATTCCTGGGTCAGGAAAATCCCCTGGAGAAGGGAATGGCAACCCACTCTGGTATTCTTGCCTGGAGAATTCCATGGAGCCTGGCAGGTTGCAGTCCACAGGGTCGCAGAGTTGGACACTACTGAGTGACTAACACAAAGACTTATTAGATATTATCCTACACAGAATACTTTCAATCTTTTCATTTTTACATGGTACACTAAAATAAGAATATTTTGTAATTTAATTAACCATCTCTCTGCTGTTGCTGCTGCTGCTAAGTCGCTTCAGTCGTGTCCGACTCTGTGAGACCCCAGAGACGGCAGCCCATCAAGCTCCCCAGCCCCTGTGATTCTCCAGGCAAGAACACTGGAGTGGGTTGCCATTTCCTTCTCCAATGCATGAAAGTGAAAAGTGAAAGTGAAGTCACTCAGTCGTGTCTGACTCCTACAGACCCCATGGACTACAGCCTACCAAGCTCCTCTGTCCATGGGATTTGCCAGGCAAGAGTACTGGAGTGGGTTGACATTGCCTTCTCCGAACCATCTCTCTAGTGATGGATATTTAGTTTGTTTATGATTATTTACTAATACAAATGATTTTGCAGTTCTGCATGAGGCAGGCATGAAGTTGAACATTTGAAGTAGTTATTTAACATGTTTGCCCAGAACTTTTTGAACACCTTTGAAATGCCAAGAGAATTTGAGTGTCATCTCAGTGCACTAGAGCCCAGTCACCTCACAGCCACAGATTTCACTCAGCTAGGGTACAATCGTGCAACTCAGATATGTCCACGCTATAGTCTGGAGTGAGCAGCTTCCAAACTTAATCCACAATCCAGGGGAGGGGTATAGCAGAAGCATCTGAGTGTCAAGGGAGATAGTAGCAGAAAAATTGAGTTCCTGGCACAAAAGTTACTTTGGTGCTGACAGCAGAAGTGATTTCAATCAGGTCTAGTAAAGAGCAGCTATTCAAGAGACAGCAGCCAGGTTTTGGTAGCAGAAAAAAAACAGCGTTTTCATGGTTAAAAATTCCTCTATCTCAATGTTTATTTCCTCTTTGTCAATTTTTTTTGTTTTGTTTTAATATAAATTTATTTATTTAATTAGAGGCTAATTACGTCACAATATTGTAGTGGTTTTGCCATACATTGACATGAATTCACCATGGGTGTACATGTGTTCCCCATCCTGAACCCCCCCTCCCACCTCCCTTTCTTTACTAAGTTAGTGGTTTGTCTATTTTGTTGACTTTGGCAGAGCAGCATTTTGATATATTATTTCTACTGTTTTTCTGTTTTCTACCTCATTCACACCTCCTTCTATCTTTACTGATTCCTTCAGTCTTCTTTCTTTTGTATTATGATGCTGTGGGTTTTATGGATTTGAGTTCATTTATAAGCATTCTTTTATTTTTATTGTTCAGTATTTAAAGCTATAATTTTTAACTGATTGCCATTTGGTTTCCAATATATTCTAATACTCAATGTTTTCATTATTATTACATTTGAGAAATTCTACAATTTTTAAACTGTATTTATTTATTTTAATTGGAAGCTAATTGATTTACAATATTGTAGTGGTTTTTGCCAAACATCGACATGAATCAGCCACAGGCACATGTGTGTTCCCATCCTGATTTATACTTCTCCTTTTACAAAAGAGTGCTTTATAGAGTTTGAAAATTCTCAAGAAAAAGGGCTTTTTGTTATCTGATTTTGTTTTGCACTGTGAAAATTTTGTGATATTATTTCTACTTTATGAAGCATACTGAGAGTTTTGTGACATAATTTATGGTTTATTTTAATGAATTTTCATGTGTGTTTAAAAAAGAAGCATATTCTCTAGTATTTGAGTATAAAGTTCAAAATAACTCAACATGACCTACGTTATGACCTGATGTTTTCAGGTATTCTACATCGTAACTGAATGTTTGTACACTTCACTTGTCTTGAGCTGAAATTGGTGTGTTAAATTTGTCTATTATTATTGCATTGTTGTCTTTTTCTCCTTGCATACTTTGTCTGGTATCAGCATTGCAACCCTTGTTTTCTGGCTTGTTTGTATATTTTTGTCATCTTTTATATTAGTTTAGTTTTAATCTTTATGAATCACTTTGTTTTATTATGTGTGTATAGGTAAGATAAGGAAAATATTTTTGAGAGCCAATTTGACAATTCTTTTTTAAAATATAAATTTATTTATTTTAATTGGAGGTTGATTACTTTACAATATTATATTGGTTTTGCCATACATCAACATAAATCTGCCACGGTGGGAAGTTGACTTCAGCTCAACTAAATATGATCGCAACGCTACTATTTTATATTCTTGTGGTATTATCTTATATTTACCATGTTTCTCTTTGTGATTTGTTTCTATTTTTTTTAAAGTTCTTTTGATATTTAGAAAATTTGTATTTTTTCCATTGGTTTTCATTATACTATTTTCTTTGATATTGCCATTAGTCTTATTTTCCTTACTTAGACTTTGCTATTTATTTTGTCAGGTTTGAATGATGTCCATTGGCTACCACTTATGACATATATATATATATAGTCAGTCATTTTATCCTACTTCACCAGTTCTCTCTCGCTTCTTTACTCATTTAGCTGTGTTATTCCTATTTTGTCCAAATATGGGGTGAGTATATTTGGACTTGCAGAAGGCAAACAAGAGTTTAGATTATAGGGACTTCCCTGGTGGCTCACTGATTAAGAATTTGCCTTCCAATGTAGGGGACATGAGTTCGATCCCTGGTTGGGGAACCAAGAACCCACATGCTACAAGGCAACTAAGCTTGAATGCCACAGTGAAGACCCAGTGCAGCCGAAATATAAGAAGAATTTAGACTATAAAATATTTCTCAGATGTTCCCAATATATGTTCAAACTTTTTAAAGAGCTTGCAATATTGAATTTGGTGAGAACATAGTGTAACCGGAGATCTTATACATTGCTGATGTAAAATTATACACCCACTTTGAAACCTGTCTGTAAGTTTCTGCTAAACCTAAAAACATCCTGTATCTGTTAAGTGGATGATTTCACAACTGAGTATATACCCAAGAGAACCTGGTGATTGTGTTCACCAAAAGACATGTTCAAGAAAGTTCTGTGAAGGGTTATTCATAACAGGTAAACACTGGAAACAACTTAAACATTAATCAAGTAGAATTGTTACTTGCATGTTCATATAATAACTACTACACAGCAATGAAAAAGATTAAACCTCTGTCACAAGGACAAACCTAGATCTCACAGTAAAATTATTAAACAAAAGAAGTTAGTCACAAAATAGTACATGCTGCATCATTTCTCAGTTCAGTCACTCAGTCGTGTCTGACTCTTTGTGACCCCATGGACTGCAGCACACCAGACTTTCCTGTCCATCACCAACTCCCAGAGCTTGCTCAAACTCATGTCCATAGAGTCAGTGATGCCATCCAACCATCTCATCCTCTGTCATACCCTCCCCCCTCCTCCCTTCAATTTTTCCCAGCATCAGGGTCTTTTCCAATGAGCCAGTTCTTCTCATCAGGTGGCCAAAGTATCTGGAGCTTCAGCTTCAGCATCAGTCCTTCCAATGAATATTCAGGGTTAATTTCCTTTGTTATTGACTTGTTTGATCTCCTTGCAGTCCGAGGGACTCTCAAAGTCTCCTCCAACACCACCATTCAAAGGCATCAGTTCTTCAGTGCTCAGCTTTCTTTATGGTCCAACTCACATCCGTATATGACTACTCGAAGGACTATAGCTTTGACTAGATGGACCTTTGTCAACAAAGTAATGTCTCTGTTTTTTAACATGCTGTCTAGGTTTGCCATAGCTTTTCTTTCAAGGATCAAGCATCTTTCAATTTCATGAGTGCAGTCACCATCTGCAGTGATTTTGAAGCCCAAGAAAATAGAGTCTGTCATTGTTTCCACTGTTTCCCCATCTATTTGGCATGAAGTGATGGGACAGGATGCCATGATCTTAGTTTTTTTAATATTGAATTTTAAGCCTCTCCTCTTTTCACTTTCTGCTGCATAATTCCACTTATTAGAACTTCAGCAACAGACAAAATAATCAACAATGATGGCAGTCAGAATAATGGTCACATTTATGGGCTATTAGCTGGGAAAGGGCTTGAGAGAGCTTTCTGGGTAGTTGCATGCATGCATGCTACGTTGCTTCAGTTGTGTCTGACTCTTTACAACCCCGTGGACCATAAACTTCCAAGCTCCTCTGTCCATGGGATTCTCCAGGCAAATATATGGTAGTGGGTTGCCATGCCCTCCTCCAGTGGATCTTCCTAACCCAGGGATCAAACTAGCACATCTCTGGTACCACCTGCATTGGAAGGCAGGTTCTTTACCACTCGCGCCACCTGGAAAGCCCTTCCGGGCAGTTGAGAATGTTCTGTATCTTAATATGGGGTGGTGGCTATATAGGTGTATACATATAAAATTTAATTGTGCATTTAAGATATGAACTTTACTGCATGTAGTTATACTTTAATATGCGCGCACGCGTGCACACACACACACACACACACACACACACACACACACACACACTTCTTCCCTGGCAGGAAATCACAAAGAGTACAGAAGTTTCATGAGCGCAGTTCTGGAGGGAAAAGGAGATGTTGCAAGGTAGCCAGGGAGGAGAGGGGAGCACCAATTATTCATTTTGCTTGGGATTACTCTTGTCCAAACCATAAGTATGTGTAATCCCAGGTGTTGCCTGGGCTTTGCCCACTATGACTGTCAGAATCATGGTAGCAAATGTGTTACTTCTTTACAGGTCACCCAGGGCTGTCACAAGGGTGTGATGATCAGGCTGCTGCTACACTTTTTCAGCTGTCTCTAGTACTGCCTAGAAGACAACACCTGTAACAGACAACCTACCTTATACTTTCGGGTGAATTATGAGGATTAGAGCAATTTTACTTCTGGCAGGCCAGTCCTTCTACCTAGATGACGATCTAAGTTCACCGCCCAACTTATGGAATTTATAACCCTTTAAAGTGGTCATTTGATCTCCTCTATCTTTACTGCCATCACCTACACACACACTAGAAAGCACTTTGCAGTGCTTTCAAGTGCTTTCTGTGTGCTTTTCAAGCCAGTTGACATTCACTGCCAAGCCTGGTTGCAACTTTACTTAAATGTCTCAAGATCTGGGATTTGCTAGATGAACTGAGACTATACAACAAAGGTCCATATAGTCAAAGCTACAGCTTTTCCAGTAGTCACGTATGGATGTAAGAGTTGGACCATAAAGAAAGCTGAGTGCCAAAGAATTAATGCTTTTGAATTGTGGTGTTGGAGAAGACACTTAAGAGTCTCTGGACTGCAAGGAGACCAAACTAGCCAATCCCAAAGGAAAGTAGCCCTGAATATTCATTAGAGGGACTGATGCTGAAGCTGAAGTTCCAATACTTTGGCCACTGACTCATTGGAAAAGACCCTGATGCTGGGAAAGATTGAAGGCAGGAGGAGAAGGGGACAACAGAGGATGAGATGGTTGGATGGCATTACTGACTCAATGGACATGAGTTTGAGCAAGCTCTGGAAGTTGGTGATGGACAGGGAAGCCTGGCCTGCTGCAGTCCGTGGGACTGCAAAGAGTTGGACATGACTGAGTGACTGAAATGAACTGAACTGAACAGAGATGAGCTGAGGAGGAAGAGGTCACATATGTGGTGAAGTAACTGCATTCTTCTTCATTTAGGGGAAGGTAATGAAAGGCCCCTATGATGTAGATAGTTGACTTTTGGGTGGTGATATAAGTTTGATTTCATACCTCAAAGGTCTGATACTGTAGTAGCTCAAATAAGTATTCACTGTCTTAAGTCTTGTGCTGAACTTCTCAAAAGAAGACCAGTTTTCTTTCCTCTTCTGGTTTTGCTGCTCCTTTTGACACTCCCTTGCTATTTTTCCTCCTTTGCATCACTCTGGGGCCACCACCAATACCCTGATACCATCCTGGTATTCACTCCCACCTTTTCAATCATTTATTAATTTTCCAAATATTTGTTGAAGTTTCTGGGATGTATATGGGTACACACATGTGTGTAAACACTATGTGTACGAAGATAAAGACTTTGTATCTATTGTAAGTTGTGGTCCCCCAAAAGGAGGCTGTGAGATGAAGATTAGCATACAGGAATTTTATTAGGGGCTAATTTTGGGATTGTGTTAGTCGCTCAAGTCGTGTCCAACTCTTTGTGACCACATGGTCTGTAGCCCGCCAGACTCCTCTGTCCATGAAATTCTTCAGGAAAGAATACTACAGTGGGTAGCCATTCCCTTTCCCAGGGGCTCTTCCCAACTTGGGAAGCTAACCTGGGTCTCCTGTATTGCAGGCAGATTCTTTACCATCTGAGCCACCAAGGAAGTAATTCAGTTCAGTTCATTTCATTTCAGTTCAGTCGCTCAGTCATGTCCGAATCTTTGCGACCCCATGAATCGCAGCACGCCAGGCCTCCCTGTCCATCACCAACACCCGGAGTTCACTCAGACTCACGTCCATCAAGTCAGTGATGCCATCCAGCCATCTCATCCTCGGTCGTCCCCTTCTTCTCCTGCCCCCAATCCCTCCCAGCATCAAAGTCTTTTCCAATGAGTCAACTCTTCTCATGAGGTGGCCAAAGTACTGGAGCTTCAGCTTCAGCATCATTCCTTCCAAAGAAATCCCAGGGTTGATCTCCTTCAGAATGGACTGGTTGGATCTCCTTGCAGTCCAAGGGACTCTCAGGAGTCTTCTCCAACACCACAGTTCAAAAGCATCAATTCTTCAGCACTCAGCCAACTCACAATCCAACTCTCACATCCATACATGACTACTGGAAAAACCATAGCCTTGACTAGATGGACCTTAGTTGGCAAAGTAATGTCTCTGCTTTTGAATATGCTATCTAGGTTGGTCAACTTTTCTTCCAAGGAGTAAGCGTCTTTTAATTTCATGGCTGCAATCACCATCTGCAGTGATTTTGGTGCCCCCCAAAAATAAAGTCTGACATTATTTCCACTGTTTCCCCATCTATTTCCCATGCTATGATCTTCGTTTTCTGAATGTTGAGCTTTAAGCCAACTTTTTCACTCTCCTCTTTTACTTTCATCAGGAGGCTTTTAGTTCCTCTTCACTTTCTGCCATAAGGGTGGTGTCATCTGCATATCTGAGGTTATTAATATTTCTCCTGGCAGTCTTGATTCCAGCTTGTGTTTCTTCCAGTCCAGCGTTTCTCATGATGTACTCTGCATATAAGTTAAATAAGAAGGGTGACAATATACAGTCTTGACTAGCGCCTGCTAAAAATAAGAAGGAAGCCAGATTGGGTAGCAGGCAATGTTAGGCTCTGACATGGTAACAAGAAAGGCCTCAGACAAAGGCTCAGAAGCTGGAATAGCCCTATAGAGTCATCCCCAGTTGGGGTGAGAGGGCTGAACCTCTATACCCTCAAATCAACCAGGCATCAGATGCACGTGTTCCCCAGAAGGGAGGTGTAATCTTGGGTGAAACATCTCTCTTCAGCCAGTGGTAATCCTGGGGAAGAGGACTGATGCCTGAGGGCTGTCAGCCAGCAGCACTCACAGCAGCTGGGAGAAGAAGGACTTCAGTCCTGAAGGGGGTATCTGGGTAGCATGTCACAGCATTCACAACAGTCCTTTTCCTAAAGTACCCTGTGTCTGGGCCAGGGTAGTGGTGATGGTGATATAGACTCAGAAATGGATAATGTCTTTATTGTTGCTCCATTGGATCTGGCCAGTGCCTACCAAGCAGTTCTCTCTCACAACACTTCTAAAACAAAATGTGTGGAGTTTTGCCCCACATCAAAACCAGTTCTCCAACTCAGTACCCAAACACTGTGCATGTGTTGTACATATTAAGTCATTTCAGTTGTGTCTGACTCTTGGCAACCCCATGGACTGTAGCCCACCAGGCTCCTCTGTCCATGGGGATTCTCCAAGCAAGAATACTGGAGTGGGTTGCCATTTCCTCCTCCAAGGGATCTTCCCAGCCCCAGGATCAAACCCATGTTCTTATATCTCCTCCACTGGCGGGTGGGTTCTTTACCACTAGCGCCACCTGGAAAGCCCAAACTGAGGATCCTCCTATTCAATTCAATTCAATTTCTATGCCAACACCAACTCCTCAGTGTAAGATTCTGCAGATTGAAGGGCACAGAGAAATGGTAGCTATCCCCATGCCAGGAAGAGGTCTCTCATGAGAAAATGACCATGCTGGCCCCCTGATCTTGCTCTTCCAGCCTCCAGAACTGAAAAAGATTTTTAAAATATATTATTTAATCATCCAGTGTATGGGCTTTGCTATGACTGCCTGAGCAGACCAAGTCATGTCCATAGATAATGTGTCGTTTAATTCAAAGGAAGAGCTCTGTTTGATCCCAGTGAATGAGTCACCTGTCCCAAGTGGTGGGTTTTGTAGCTTTACTTCATCAGACCTGAGGTTAAACTGTTGATGAAATGGTAATCACCATTACAATGTAAGCCTACATTTTAAAAATAAGATGTTTTTGACAGTATCTTGAATGACTTTTCCCTCCCTATTTATGGTTCCAGAAATGAAGCTGATATTAAGCTGCAACAGGCCTAGTATTTTGCTACATTTTATAGCAATTCCCCAGACTGCCTGGGTGCCCCAGAACTCTCTTTTCCTATAAGGCTTCCCTGGGACCAGGAGAGTCATTTTCTCTACCCACGTTCATCCTTCATTTCCTGTAAACACAAAATGACTTCAAATGACTGAGTTTAAATCGTTTCACTTTGCTCTAAAACACAAAACACAGAAAGTTTATTTCTTAGTTCCTCGGGCAAAGTGAGTTCTTTGTGTTTCTTGACTTTATATTAACTGGTAGTGTTACTCTGACATATGAATATTAAGTTCAGTTCAGTGGCTCAGTCGTGTTTGATTCTTTTCAACACCATGAATCACAGCACACCAGGCCTCCCTGTCCATCACCACCTCCCAGAGTTTACCCAACTCATGTCCATCGAGTCGGTGATGCCATCCAGCAATCTCATCCTCAGTTGTCCCCTTCGCCTCTGCCCCCAATCCCTCCCAGCATCAAAGTGTTCACAATGAGCCAACTCTTCACATGAGGTGAACAAAATACTGGAGTTTCAGTTTAAGCATCAGTCCTTCCAATGAACACCCAGGACTGATCTCCTTTAGGATGGACTGGTTGGATCTCCTTGCAGTCCAAAGGACTCTCAGGAGTCTTCTCCAACACCACAGTTCAAAAGCATCAAATCTTCAGCACTCAGCCTTCTTCACAGTTCAACTCTCACATCCATACATGACCACTGGAAAAACCATAGCCTTGACTAGATGGACCTTAGTCGGCAAAGTAATGTCTCTGCTTTAGAATATGCTATCTAGGTTGCTCATAACTTTTCTTCCAAGGAGTAAGCATCTTTTAATTTCATGGCTGCAATCACCATCTGCAATGATTTTGGAGCCCCCCAAAATAAAGTCTGGCACTGTTTCCACTGTTTCCCCATCTATTTCCCATGAAGTGATGGGACCGGATGCCATGATCTTTTTTTCTGAATGTTGAGCTTTAAGCCAACTTTTTCGCTCTCCTCTTTCACTTTCATCAAGAGGCTTTTTAGTTCCTCTTCACTTTCTGCCATAAGGGTGGTGTCATCTGCATATCTGAGGTTATTGATATTTCTCCCATCAATCTTGATTCTAGCTTTTGCTTCTTCCAGTCCAGCATTTCTCATGATGTATACTCTCCATATAAGTTAAATAAGCAGGGTGACAATATAAAGCCTTGACGTACTCCTTTTCCTATTTGGAATCAGTCTGTTGTTCCATGTCCAGTTCTAACTGTTGCTTCCAGACCTACATATAGGTTTCTCAAGAGGCACATCAGGTGGTCTAATGTTCCCATTTCTTTCAGAATTTTCCAGTTTATTGTGATCCACACAGTCAACGGCTTTGGCATAGTCCATAAAGCAGAAATAGATAAAGATGGACAAAAGGAATGGAGAACCCTGGAAACCTAAAGGAAGCGCTCTCAGTGGACATCTTTAACTCTTAATCTGAGCAAACTTACTATTTTCTTGAACTGAGTATTGCAATTGTGGATTTAGACCATTTCTCGTCAGTTGAACTTCGGATTCCTAATGCCTTCCCTGGCCCCTTCTGGCTCGATTTCCTCCAACCTCATCATCTTCACAACTGAGCTAAACATGTGACAGCCTACCAATGGTCTCTGTGTACCCACACTCTTCCCCTCCTGCCGGAACATGCATGCCACACAGTCATGCTCACACATCAGTAAGGAAATGCCTTCATCCTTTCTCTCTTCTAAATGTAGCAAAGAAGAGCTTGACTCCCTTACTGTTTGTAAGTATCTCCAACTCTTTATCCTCAGCTTTCCTCCCCACTAAGGACTTTCCCGGTGGCTCAGACAGTAAAGTGTCTTGCTTACAATGTGGGAGACCTGGGTTTGATCCCTGAGTCAGGAAGATCCTCTGGAGAAGGAAATGGCAACCCACTCCAGTACTCTTGCCTGGAAAATCCCATGGATAGAGGAGTATGGTGGGCTACAGTCCACAGGGTTGCAGAGTCGGACACGATTGAGCAACTTCACTTCACTTCCCTTCACTTCATTCCACACTATCAGAATGGTTCACGTGTTGTGAAAATCATTTTCATAAAATTGTTTGTATATTAATTATGTATGTGTCATAAATAAATGTAATAATAGAATTGCATACTGTTAGAAAAAATATCTTATAAAAAAATAAAATGTCACCCAGTTGCCTAAAAGATTGCCTGGCATATAAGAGGTGCTCAACGAGTATTAATTGAATGAATGAACTCATCATTTTTATAGCTGAGATCCATTGATGTATCAAATTTCTTAATCTGACAAGTTAACATAGAACCATCACTTTAACTCACAGAATTATTTGTAATGTTCAGTGAAGAGTCTAAAATCATTGGGAAAGAAACAATTTTTTTTCCCATTTCATTTTTTTTTCAGAATTAATGAGGTATAATTGACAGAATCATAATATTCAAAGTATACAACTAAAGTGAAGATTTGGTAAACATACAGACTGTGAAAGGATTCCTTCCATTGAGTTACTTAACATATCCACAACCTCACATATTCCTTCACTCCTTTTTTTTTTTTTTTGGTGAGAACACTTCAGTTCAGTTCAGTTCAGTTCAGTCGCTCAGTTGTGTCCGACTCTTTGTGACCCCATGAATTGCAGCATGCCATTCCTCCCTGTCCATCACCATATCTCGGAGTTCACTCAAACTCACATCCATCTAGTCGGTGATGCCATCCAGCCATCTCATCCTCGGTTGTCCCCTTTTCCTCCTGCCCCCAATCCCTCCCAGCATCAGAGTCTTTTCCAATGAGTCAACTCTTCGCATGAGGTGGCCAACACTTCAGTTCTATTATTTTGGCAAATTTCAATCATAAAATACAATATTAGCTAATCATTATGGTATATATTAGATTCACAGGCATTATTCATCTCTTAGCTAAAAGTTTGTACCCTTTTACTAGCCTTTCCCTATTTCCCCATGTCACTTTTCTGTCTGATTTATTTCAGTTAGCATAATAATGCCTCCAGGTTTAAACATATTGTTGCAAATTATCTTATTTCCTTCTTTTTAAAGGTTGACTAATAATCTATTATGTGTATATACATGTGTATATACATATACACACATATATATGATCATATTTTCTTTATCCATTCATCCATCAGTGGACACTTAGGTTGTTTCCATATCTTGGCTACTGTCAATAATGCTGCAATGGACACAGAAGTACACCTATCTCTTTAAGATAATGATTTCATTTCCTTTGGATATATACACCCCAAAGTAGAATTACTGGATCACATGGTAGTTCTATTTTTAATTTCTTGAGGACCTTTCTTGAGAATTTCCATAGTGACTGTACCAATTTATACTTCCACCAATAGCATAAAGAGTTCTCTTTTCTCCATATCTTCACCAACACCTTTTAAACTGTATGCCAATTAAATGGACAACCTGAAAGAAATGAACAAATTCTTAGAAAAGTAAAATCTGCCAAGACTGAACCAGGAAGAAATAGAAAATATGAACAGGCACAAACACTGAGATTGAAACTATGATTTTAAAAATTCCAACAAACAAAAGTCCAGAACCTGATGGCTTCACCAGCGAATTCTATCAAACATTTAGAGAAGAGCTAACACCTATCCTTCTGATACTCTTCCAAAAAATTTCAGAGGAAGGAATACTTCCAAACACATTCTATGAGACTACCATCACGCTGATCCAAACCAGACAAAGATACAAAGAAAAAAAGAAGAAAGAAAATTACAGGCTAATATCACTGATGAACATAGATGCAAAAATCAACAAAATACTTGCAATCTGGATCCAACAGTACATTTAAAGGATCGTACACCATGAACAAGTGGAATTTATCCCAAGGATGAAAGGATTGTCCAATATCTCCAAATCAATCAGTGTGATACACCACATCAACAAATTGAAGGATAAAAACCATATTACCATATCAATAGATGTAGAAAAATCTTTTGACAAAATTCAGCATCCATTTATGATAAAAACTCTCCAGAAAGTGGATTTAGAGGGAACACACCTCAACATAATAAAAGCCATGCATGACCAACCTGGGGCTTCCTCGGTGACTCAGTGATAAAGAATTTGCCTGCAGTGAAGGAGATGCAGGAGATGCAGGTTTGATCATCAGGTCAGGAAAATCCCCTGAAAGAGGGCATGACAACCCACCCCAGTATTCTTGTATGGAGAATCCCAGGGACAGAGGACTGTGGTGGGCTACAGTCCATAGGGTTGTAGAGAGTTGGACATGACTGAAGCAACTTAGCACAAATGCATGCAAGACAAACCTACAGCTCACATCATATTCAATGGTGACAAGCTGAAAGCATTTTGCCTAAGATCTGGAACAAGACAAGGATGCCCACTCTCACCACTTTTGTTAAGCATAGTTTTGGATTGCTACAGCAATCAGAGAATATTAAAAGAGAAAGACAAAGCAAAGAACCTATGATGTAGAAGCAAAAGATAGTGAATGGGAAAAATAAACACAGACAGATCTGAGTACTATGAATGAGCTAATAGAGAGAGGGGGCTGGCTATACTAGGACAAATATTTATAAAACTTCTTTACCAGGTCCTAGAAACCATGGAGGACAGAGGAAAGTTGTTATTTAATTCCAATATTTTCTTATACCTGACAATAATGGCAAAAATTAAGAATTTAACAAAACAAGTGGAGGGGATGTGGATCAAAAGGAACTTTCACACATAGCTGGCATGAGTATGAATTGATAAAACGTCTATGGAAAATAATCCAACATAATCTTACAAAATTGAACACATGCACATCTTACAGTTTAGCAACCACTGTAAGTACATATAGCTGAGAGAAACCCTCATAATTATGTTACAGAATGTGTGCGAGTTTCTTTATAGCTGTGATGCTTGTAATGGTAAAAAACCAACAACTCCACCCCAACTCAGAACAACCCAATTGTCCACTGACATAAAAATGAATAAAATAGTTTGTGGTAATATTCACAGAAGAGCTTTCATGCATCAGTAAAAATTAATGAGCTAAATTATGGCAGATACAGATCAGCTCATCACTGCACCTATTTCCTCTTACTCCTGGGAATACAACTAGCCTGTATTATATTTTTCAGCCTCCCATGTATCCTCCTATGTATTTACATGTAATCATATGTGTCATTTGGAATGCTCTGGGAAACCACCACAAAGATAGATTTAGTAGTGTAAGAGTTTCATTGACAGTGAGTCCTATGAATAACAAAGGGCAGACAGAAGAGTAGACCGGTAGACCAGGAGACCCTTCAAACCATGATGCAGGTCTCACCCATGTGAAAGGAGAGGGGAAAGAAGAATGAGTGGCTAAGGAAAACTTCAGACTGCAGTGTGGCTCTGATTAAGTTTTGGTTAGTCCAATGTGAAATCCCAACACAAATCTTGCCAACAGATACATTCTGCACTGGGTAAAAATATTCAGGGCTTTGTAAATTTGCCATGCTCAGTCACTGGTTGGAAACTGCCTGCCTGGCCTCACTTTGAATATTGTGATAGATCTTACAGGTGTTGCAGCTGGAGGCTGTCAGCTCACTGAATTCCTTCAAGCATCTTCTATGCTGAAGGGAGATCTGAGAAGCACACCTCCATGGGTGTAGCATGTGACTGAGTTTTCATAAATGGAATATGAGAAGTGATGTGTGCCACCTCCAGAACTGACTCAGAAACATCCTCCATGGATCCTCCATGTTTTTCTCTCTCTTTAGCTTGAGGGAAGATAAATATGGCAAATCAGGAAACCATATGTTGAAGACAGCAGTGGATAGGATGGAGGAATTCTAAGTTCCTGATTCATCAATTGGATGAGAGCCATACACTATTAAAATTGTGTATTTTAGACTTTATGCAGGAAAGAAATGAGTTGCAATACTTAGATTTGAGAGTTTGTCTATTATGACAGCTAATTATATCCTAAATCATGCTTTTAGTGACTCATTAAATCATAGATGATTCTTGGAAAACTAATTTTGAGACAGAACAGGAGATCCTAGAAGACAAAATAGAGTAAGCTACAATTTTATAGACTCAAAACAAGCAGCTTTAATAATATATTGCTTAAGAATTATATTTTCAAAGCCATAAAGAATTTTTAAAGTAATGATAGTGGTTAATTCTTGGGAGAGTCAAAGACTGGGAGAAATATATTGGTAAATGAGAAATGTGTATAGTAAGATTAATCAAAACTTCTCAGGTAATAAATCTATGGTCCTCTGTAATACATTTTTGCATGGAAACACTTATTAAAGGCAGAGACTTCCTGTTAGATGGAGAATCACTGCTATGTTTTCTTAGGGACTATCAAGTGTTCTTATCAAAGATCTCTTATTCCTTGGGGTAACAGTTGACATTTTGAAATAAAGATTCTTCTCTAAGAAGTATCAAGAAATCATACAAAATTCTGTAAACCAATTATCCTTCAATCAAAAAATAAATTAAAAAAGAAAAAAAAAATCATGAAATTGAGAGGTAACAAGCCAAAATTCAAAATATTTTTGTATGCTCAAATACCAGAAACAGAATATCAAATTAAATTTGAAAATGTGTTTGAGTTAGGAACTGTATTTAGCTGCAAGTACACAAACTGCAAAATAGTGGATTAAACACAAAAGATTTAATATCTCACAGTAAAGAAGTCTGAAGTTTGGAAGGCCAGAGATGGAAGTTTACAGTGTCCTCTGGAAACCGCAATTTCTTCTTTCTGCTCCTAGGATACGATTTTCATCTTTAAAGCTCAAGATGGCTGCTGGATAGTCACTAACTTCCATTTCAAGTAGCAGGAAGTACAAATGGCAACCAAACTCCTAGCAGTCAGCTTTCTTTAAGCATCCTTCCAAAAGACCCAACCAATAGTCATGCTTTCTCTTTACCAAGGAGATGAGAGTCTCCCACTCAAAAGTCTCTATTTGAGTGGTCATCTGGCCAAATAAAAATTAGAGTTCCACTAAAGAAAGAAGGGGGAAATGTCAACTAGAAACAAAAGGCACCTTGTGTAAAATTGACTGTACACAAAACCCATGACCCAGAAGTTCTACTACTATACACAAGCTTGCGAGCATACTCAGTCACTTCAGTCATATCTGACTCGTTGTGACCATATGGACTATACCCCACCATGCTCCTCTCTCCATGGAATCCTCCAGGCAAAAATACCAGGGTGGGTTGCCATGTTCTCCTCTAGGGAAACTCCCCATCCGGGGATCGAACCTGCATCTCCTGTGTCTCCTGCATTGCAGATGGATTCTTTAATGCTGAGCCACTGGGGAAGCCTATAAAAGCTTAGAGCAATTCTTACAAATAGACACCAGAAAGCATGTACAAGAATCTTCATAACAGCAATGTTAATAATGACAACAAACTAGAAATAAATGTGTTAACAATATAATAGATAAATTGTGCAATAAATTTGTATTACAGTGGAGATCAATAATGTATCTCAAAGAATTGATAGAAATAAGACCCAGTGGGATAGAGCACTGGTTCCACTGATATAAAGTTCAAAAACTGGCAAATCTAAGTAATGTTCAAATATATGCAACATAAGGCAATTTTATAGAATGAGTGTTTGTGTCCCCCAAAATTCATATGTTAAAACTCCTCAAAGTGATGGTATTAGGGAAGTGGGACCTTTGAGAGATGAGGTCATAAAAGTGAAGCCTCCATTAATGAATCAGATAAATAATGAGTCACAATAGAGTTTCCTTCCCTGCTCTGTTTTCCACTATTGAGCATACAAGAAATTAGTTGTCTACCAGCCAGAAGAGTGTGGAGAATTCTTAAAGAGATGGGAATATACTAGACCACCTGACCTGCCTCCTGAGAAATCTGTATGCAGGTCAAGAAGCAACAGTTAGAACCTGACATGGAACAATGGACTGGTTCAAAATTGGGAAAGGAGTATGTCAAGGCTGTATATCATCACCCTGCTTATTTAACTTATATGCACATTACATCATGCAAAATGCTGGGCTGGATGAAGCACAAACTGGAATCAAGTTTCCTAGGACAGATATCAATAACCTCAGATATGCAGCTGGCACCACCCTTATGGCAGAAAGTGAAGAAGAACTAAAGAGCTTCTTGATGAAAGTGAAAGAAGAGAGTAAAAAGTTGGCTTAAAACTTCAGAAAACTAAAATCATGGCATCCAGTCCCATCACTTCATGGTAAATAGATGGGGAAACAATGGAAACAGTGAGAGACTTTATTTTGGGGGCCTCCAAAATCACTGCAGATGGTGACTGCAGCCATGAAATTAAAAGACACTTGCTCCTTGGAAGAAAAGCTATGACCAACCTAGACAGCATATTAAAAAGAAGAGACATTACTTTGCCAACAAAGGTCCGTCTAGTAAAAGCTATGGTTTTTCCAGTAGTCATGTATGAATGTGAGAGTTGGACTATAAAAACAGCTGAGTGCTGAAGAATTTATGCTTTTGAACTGTGGTGTTGGAGAAGACTCCTGAGAGTCCCTTGGACTGCGACGAGATCAAACCAGTCAATCTTAAAGGAAATCAGTCCTGAATGTTCATTGAAAGGACTGATGTTGAAGCTGAAACCCCAGTGCTTTGGCCACTTGATGTGAAGAACTGACTGATTGGAAAAGACCCTGATGCTGGGAAAGATTGAAGGTAGGAGGAGAAGGGGACCACAGAGGATGAAGTGGTTGAATGGCATCACCAACTCGATAGATAGGAGTTGGAGCAAGATCTGGGAGTTGGCGATAGACAGGGAAGTCTGGCATGCTGCAGTCCAAGGGGTCACAAAGAGTTGGACATGGCTGAGTGACTGAACTGAACTGAGCCAGAAACGGGCTCTCATCAGAATCCAACTGTGTTGGAACCCTGATCTCTAACTTACAGCCTCCGGAGCTGTGAGAAACAAATTTCTATTCTATATAAGCCACCCAGTATAGCATTTTGTTACATCAACCTGAAATGACTAAAGCAAGGGTATTGTATTAATCAGGGTTCCCTGGTGGCTCAGATGGTAAAGAATCTACCTGCAATGTGGGAGACCCAGGTTCGATCCCTAGGTCGGGAAGATCCCCTGGAGAAGGGAATGAATACCCACTCCATATTCTTGCCTGGAGGATCCCATGGACCAAGGAGCTTGGCAGGCTATAATCCATGGAGTCTCAATGAGTTGGACACGACTGAGAGACTAACACTTTCACTTTCTCCAGAGAAACAGAATTAATAGGATATGTCACTATGTATAAGAGGGCATTTATTATAGGAATTGGTTTACAAGGTTATGAAGGTTGTGAAGACCCACAAGCTGGTGATATGGCTCAATCTAAGTTCAAACACGTTATGGTCTAAGTCTTAGTTGAAGCCCAAATATCTGAGAACCAGAAGTGCCTGTGTATGAGGACAGGAGAAGATGGATGTATCAACTCAACCAGAGAATGGTTCACCTTTCCTCTACCTCTTTGTTCTATTCTGGCCTTCTGTTCATTGGAAAATGCCCACTTACACTGGGAAAGGTAATCTGCTTTGCTTTGCTCAGTTCATCAACTCAAATGCTATTCTCTTCCAGAAACACCCTCACAGACTCACTTAGAAATTATGTTTTATCAGCTATCTGTACATCCCTCAGCCTATTCAGGTTGACACATAAAGTTGACTACCACATTCCCACCTCTTGTCAATTTAACATCTATCAGCACCTCCTTAAACTATACTTGAAAAAGGGAAGCACTGGTGGCTTGGACAGTAAAGAATCCACCTGCAATGCAGGAGACCAGGATTCAATCCCTGGGTTGGGAAGATCCTCTGGAGAAGGGAATGGCTACCCAATCCAGCATTCTTGCCTGGGAAATCCCTTGGACAGAGAAGCCTGGTGGGCTACAGTCCATGGGGCCACAAAAGAGTCAGACATAATTCAGCAACTAAACAACAACAATATGTATATATGTACACAACATATTCATAACAATATAAGGAGAAAATAGCCATGACAATTACAGTCCCTGTTTCTGTCACTGGTCACATGGTCATAGCTGGTATTTTTAACTGCCTTCTTCCACTACTTATTACATATTCCCTTTTCCTTCCTCAAGTACCTCAACTGGTTGTGGTTCTTGATCTGATGGGATGACCCAAACCTTCATTCCTGAAGGATCTGGGCCATTAGCAGTCCTACCTGGATCATGTTGTTGTAATTTTCCATTGACTTAATCACAGGGTGCACTAATACTAAGAAATGCCCTAAGAAATCTTCTGTATTTCAGATATATTCTTTCTTACCTCCACTGTGGAATAGTCAAATTTTCCCTGAGTAACTAACTAGGATTAATCTGTGCCTATTGACTCAAAGGACTGAAGACTCCAAGTGGCCCATCTCTATGGGCTGCTAAAATACCAAATTGGGTGGTTTATAAACAACAAGAATTTACTTCATGGTGTTGCTGCTGCTGCTGCTAAGTCACTTCAGTCATGTCCGACTCTGTGTGACCCCATAGACTTCAGCCCACCAGGCTCCCTGTCCCTGGGATTCTCCAGGCAAGAACACTGGAGTGGGTTGCCATTGCCTTCTCCAATGCATGAAAGCGAAAAGTGAAAGTGAAGTCTCTCAGTCGTGTCTGACTCCTAGCAACCCCCTGGACTGCAGCCTACCACGCTCCTCCACCCATGGTATTTTCCAGGCAAGATTTTCCAAGGCATGGTGTTAAGAGGCTAGAAATTCAAATCATGACATTGGAAGATTTGTTGTGTGGTGAAGGCCCACATCCAGATTTATAGAAAAAACCTCTTCACTGTATTCTTACATGGTGGAAGAGGGAAACTTGGCCACTTTTAAAAGGGCACTAATCCATTTTCCAGAGGCCCTGCATCTAATCATCTCCCAGAGAGCCCACCTCTTAATACCATGACCTTGGGGATTAAGTTTAAATATATGAATCTTGGAGGGACACAAACATTCAGACCATGGCAGATATGATTGACACAAAGGTCAGTGTTATGAGCTGAAATATGTCTCCTCAAAATTCATATGTTGAAACCCTAAGCCTCAGTACCTTAGAATATGACTGAATTTTGAGATAAGGTCATGAAAGAGGTAATTATATTAAAATAGGGATATTAGGTGTGACCTAATCCTTATAAGAAGGTCTTATGAGAAGAAGGGATTAGGACACAAACAGAGAGAGCCATCAGATATGTGTACAAGAAGAGATGACCATATGAACACATGGTTAGAAGGTGACTATCTACAAACCAAAGAGACAGGTCTATTAGAAAAAAAAAAAAACCTGCTGCCACCTTGACCTTGAAATTCTAGTCAACAGAGCTATGAAAGAATAAATTTCTCTTGCTTAAGAAACCCAGTCATTGGTATTTTGTTATGGCAGCTGAAACTAATATAGTCAGAATTGTAGATATAGCTGAGGGTAAGGCAAAAGGATGAAATCAAGGCAGGCCATAGATAATCTGGGGTAATGCTAATGTTCCATATTTTAATATGGATGATGGTATGTGGGAGTTTTAGTATTATTATTACTATTTTAACTTTAAATATATTTATATGTTATCTTATAGATGTCATCATTTAAATATTGAGAAAAAGAAAGAGAAGAGAAAGTTGTGAAGATAGGCATTTAGATACAGGAAAATAATTATAATTAGAGGTATTTGAACAAAGGTCTGTATTATGCAATTAAGAGATAGATATAGTTTAGATTCTGGATCACATTATTAAAACTAAACTGGAGGGCCCCAGTTCCTCTAAAGTTTAAAATGTATTTTATTCAAGGAGAAAGTTGAGTGTTTAAAGTGTCAGTTTAATTAGCTAGTGAAAATGAATTATCTATCATTTGTTAGCAGTTTATTATACCTACTGCTGCTACTGTATTGTTGAATAGTAATTATCATCTTGGAAAGATAAATTTGGAATAGGTAGAGACAAAGATAAAATTAGACTAGGTGTTGATTATTGGCATACATGTACAGTACAGAAAAACTAAGATCAAACTATTATTTTAGTCAAACTAGTTTCTGTTCATGACTGCAATATTATGATTGTTGATCCATGTGACATAGTCTAACAGAAGGTAGACTAGACCAGAAGTCAGAAGGATATGTTCTAATTCTGATCTTAAACTCTCTGAGATTTAATTCCTTCATCTGTTCACATAGGGAATAGATAACTTGCCTGCCTACCTGATGATTCAATGTAAAACTCAAAGTAAGTAAGAGCTGGAAGGCAAGTTAAACATTTCATAGTTCACCTTATTCATTTTCAACATGATGAATCTGAAACTTAGAGAGAGACCAAGATAATAATTGGAATATTAGGTCTAGAGCTCAAGTCTCTTGAGGTAATCACCCAGAAATCAGAAGGAAAAAAATGGAAATTAGAAGTCAAAGAGAAAAAGCTGAGCATAGTTTGGAATTTCAATAGCTAAATAAAAAGACTTATGGAAAAATTGTAAAGAGAAAGTGCAGAGGAGGAAATTGTCTATGAAATAATTCAACAAAATGGATCAGAACTGAAGGAAACACATTTCAATATTAAAAGGGCACACCAAGTGTCGACCACAATAGGTGGAAATATACCTTGGTACAGATGCATTGTTGTGAAATTTAAGAAGGCTGGGGAAAGGAACATGATTCTTCAAGCTTCCAAGGGTGAGGGGAATACATAATATCAGAGAATCATGAAAAATAATTAATATTAATAACAGATGTCCCATTAATAGTATCAAAATCTAGATGTTTCATTAGCAACATTGAAATCTAGAAGAAAATAATTTCAAAATGTTGAAAGAAAATAATTTCCAACCTAATATCCTATGTTCGGCCAAACTATCAATGAAATGTAGAGATACAATAAAGCCATAGGTATGGGTAAAGTATAAAGAAAAGCAAAGTCATAACATGGTTACCTCTAGGGATGGCAAAGAAGATGCAATCAGTCTATCAACAGGAAGAAGAAACAGAGGGTTTCTAAGTTATAATGATCATTTCTTAATCTGGGTAATCTCTTTATTTGATTTTCTATTCTCAGTTGCTCAGTCATGTCTGACTCTTTGTGGTCCCATGGACTGTAGCCCACCAGTCTCCTCTGCCCATGGAATTTTCCAGGCAAGAATACTGGAGTGAGCTGCCGTTTCCTACTCCAGGGATTTTCCCAACCCAGGAATTGAACCTGCATCTCCTGGAGTCTCCTGCATTGGCAGGTGAGTTCTTTACCATGAATGCCACCTGGGAACCCCAGTTTATTCTCCAAGAAGATTAACAGTTTCATTATTCTTTCTTAATAAGAAAAAAAGAATACATATGAAACACAAAAGTAAAGAATAAACACCAAAATGGTAAATTGAAAACGATTATCAACGGAGTTTGCATGGCAGTAAGGTTAATGTGACTCAACGAGGAGAGATGTTTCTCTTGTGTGTAACATTTATATAAGCTTAAATCAACTGAATATATTGTCAAAATTTTACAATTAAAAATTTTAAAAGAAACAATGTCTCTTAAGGGTTAGGAGAAGATGTGAACAGTTAATCAAAGCTTCATTTTCATTAAAACATATCTCTAAAATGGGAAAATAATATAAATAAACATTTCATTGGAGGGTCAATAAACATTTGAAAAAAAAAAAAAAACAGCCTCACTAGTAATTAGAAAAATACTGACTAAAATAAAATATTTTTGTTTTATACCTATTATTGATTCTACATTACCTAGTTTTGTCTAGGTTGCAGAGAAATGAGGACAATCATATATTCATGATAGAATGCAAATTGGTGAATTTGGCAATATCTAGAAAGCAGATAATATGCAAATACTTTAAATATACTTTGGAGGTTATATCATAAAGAAATGCACACATTTGCACAGGGAAGCATACAGAAATATTTATGTCAACATTTATTTTTAATAGCAAAAAATTGGAAACAATGCTAATGTCCATCAGTGGAGGAGTGGATAAATAAATGGTAGTGTATTCACCATAGAATATTATACATCAGTACGATGACTGAATTTGGGTTAATCCATGTACATCACTTGGATATATTTAAAAAGCAATACTGACTGGAGAAAAAGCAATGTGAAGAATATATGCAAATCATGAATAAGCAATGTGAAATTACCTAGATACTTTTAAAGGGAGGTAGATTAAAGTGTTTACTTCACTTGTCCCCAGCAAACAACTTTAAATACATTAAAGAGATTTTTGTTTCACAAAGTATCTTGAGATTTTTCCTCTTTGTAGTTTCAACATTTAATGCTTTTCTTTGCTAGTACCATTCCCAGACCTGGGCAAGAGGAACATCTGCCCTAGGGATCATGTTTAGAGGACCCAATGCCACAAATATGCACACATAAAATTGTGTGAAAGAACACATGGGAACCTGTTGCACTCAGCTCTGGAGCTTAGGGCTAATATCACACAATCCGCAACTCACTACAAAATGTCCACCTTTACACCAGATGCCATTTGCATCCAACAAAAATGAAGTTCTCAAAACTAAGGGCAAACACAGATCAAGGCTGTGAAGATCTCTGTTATATGCCACTGGCAACTTGGAATAGATACTTCTTTTGAGTTCTAAGAGAATTTGGATGGCAGAAGAACTAAAGTAAGAGAAAAGGCTCATTTTTCAAATCTTTGCAGACATCAACAGCACAGAAAATTTTTGCATATTGAAATATTTCTCAGTAATGCTGAGACAATGAAGAGATAGCATTTTTCTTGCTTTTCTTCATGCTCCCATTCTAATTTGAAAATAATTACAAGTTAGCATGGTGTTTGCAACGTGGCATCTGAAAGAAATCTAAACTATTCATATTATTCTTAAATTTGATTACATATAGGTCTACACATAACAGGAGTAAAGTGATGCCAGTTCTGGCAACTAAATGAACATTGAACACCAAAATTGCTATTAATTTTAATTTTCATAAAAATATTTAGTAAGATTTCATTATATTTTAAAAAATTAAAATACTTTTTAAGCTCTATTTTAATTTTTTTCAGAAAATTTGTTATTTATTAATTATACTTTTGTGCTTGGCTTTTAATCTTACTAGATAATTTGGATTTTGATCAGCAGCATAAAGAGTATAAATAAATTTCACAAATTATGTGAAAATATTGACTATAATAATATTATTAAAAACTTCACTGAGATGAAAGCAAGAAACATTTTCATGATATAAACATGTAATAATTAATAAACTACATTTGCCTTATTTTATTATTTACCTAAACATCACTAACACATCAACAAAACAACTAGACATGCAAAATAATAATTTCGGTAGCTTAACTTTTAAATATATAAGCTTTTAAAATTTTTAATTGGAAGATTTTTGCTTTATAATATTGTGTTGGTTTCTGCCATGCATCAACATGAATAAGCCATAGGTTTACACATGTCCCCTCTCTCGAGACTCCCTCCCACCTCCCACCCCATTCCACCCCCTCTAGGTTGTCACAGTTATATTTGCCAACATAAGAGGATAGTATGTTTGAATATATTTTAGGCTGACCAGTTTGTTAGCTTGATTTGTAACTTTTAACTATTTAGATATATGGTACATGGAGCGCCATGATCCTCAGAGAAACAAACAAAGCCTCAGTTCACAAGAACTAGTTTCCTTAGAACAGGCTATCATGGATTCTAGGTCTTGTACTTAGAAAAACTTTGTAGCAAGGAACACTCCTCTTCAGAGGGCAAGTCAGGTACTGATTGCTATGCCTTATTCTTCTACCTTCTTGCTCACTCCCCAATTTTTACTCAGAGAATTGAGTATCTAATTCACATTCTCTAATATTTTTTCATGGCTGAGTTTGAGACCCCAGCCAGCACTATTTGCATTTGTAAAGATATCCACAATCATAGAGCAATTTTAAAATTAAAATTCTCTAAGTTTGGGTTTTCAGACATCATCAGCTGGAGAAGAGATGGGTGGCATTAGTGGTAAAGGACCGATGTGCCATTGCAGGAGATGTAAGAGATACTGGTTTGATCCTTGGATCAGGAAGATCTCCTGGAGAAGAGCATGGCACCCAACTCCATTATTCTTGCCTGGAGGATCCCTTGGACAGAGAAGCCTGGAGGGCTATGGTCAATAGGGTCGCAAAGAGCTGGACATGACTGAAGCGTGCATGCATGCCTGATTTTTTAAACCTATATAAAATATTACGAGTTGTGGATTTTGTTGCCATTACCAAAGGAGAAGAAGCAGGAAGCATACTTTTTAATGGTGTATTTATTTCTTTTACCAAAAGAGATCCAAAAGGATTCCTAATCCTAAAGCCATTCTTGGGAAGCCTTTGAAGTGTATATTTACCTCTCTTCCATTTTCCAAGAGTCTCTGGGCTTAAGAGAAATGGCTGTTCTAAAGTTTCTTTAAAGTACTGGTTCAAATTTTCAACCACCAAACACCCTTTATTTATTACTTCCTTCCCCATGGACTTCATGTTTTGAAAGTCAGTGCCTACAGAACAAGCTGCATCTATTAAGTCATCATTTCCTTTCCTGTTATTAATTGATCAGAAACATCTATGATTGCAAAACACAGCTTATGAACATCCTTAAGTAACTGAGATCCACTCTGAAATGATGTGATTAGAACAGGAGTAAGGTAAGACATCTTTTAATTATTCCAGACATCTTTATTGAAATGAATGCTATTTCAGTTAGGGCTTTAAAAAATATTGAAAATAGCTTGCAGATCTGACTGGCTTTTACTGGTTATTACTTTCCTTTACTTCTTGAAAACCTTTAATTGTTGATATAAAAATAATTAAAATGCTGACCCAAGGCTGGATTTCTGGTATGTTCAGGTGAGAATATGAGTAAATCCTCTCCCCGAGTAGCTACAAAGCTATGCAGTTCTTTATACTATAATGCTATACAAAATTGACTAAACAACTATTTCCATGCTCTGCAAATTAACCAAAAACATAATAATCTGAGTGGCATTTGTGCCTGAAAAACTGAACTCCAGGTAAACACCACAGGCGTCTTTGGTGATCTTGTTTCTGTCTGCTTCTATAGACACTCCCTTAGGCCAGTGGTAGCTCCTTCCCAGTTCAGTAAACGCAGGAATTCTGCCAGCTTCTCTGCTGCAGTTGAAGGGAATTCACTCAAACTGGAGTGTTGTGTGATGTCTACGACGTGGGTGGTGTCAAGGGGAGTGATGATGATCTCTGAGGCCCAACTCAGGGCTAAGACTAGAATAAGGCAAGTGAGGCACTCACCTTGGGCACAAAATTTAAGGAAGCACCAAAAAAATGCATTAATCATGATAAATGACATTTTAATGCAATATTTTTAAAAATGAAAATGAAAAATCCATGATGAACAAATATCAAAATTTTAAATAAGGACAAATCCGAGTCCTGGCAATGGAACTACTGTAGTTGCATATTTCTGGCTGAGATAGCTATCAGAGAAAAATGTATATTGACTTTATTTGTATAAGTACTTAAAGATATAAAATTTCCTCTGATAAATGATGCTTTAGCTGTGCTATTCTATATACTTTATGTAAGTCTGAAACTTTTAGTATACACTTTTAAAATATTTAATTCTCCAAAGGAAAGTAAACAAAAGCAACATTTTTCAGGACTTTGGTTACAATATTAAATCAGAGGAGATTCAAAGTAGTCACAGAAGTCAAAGTTCCCTACTGTTTACCACTTATAAACCAGCTGACAGTTTAAGTAAATTATATGAAACAGTTTTAGGAAAAACAGTAATTTGTAGAAAAACATCCTTTCTTTACAATTATTTCTGTTTTTTCACCACGTATCTATTTGACTATTTACCTTTACACATTGAAATTTTGATGACTTTCTTAGTTTAATATTAATTATGAAAAATTTTGAGTGTGGAATTTGGTGTTTTTTAGTTTTTTCTCAAATTCTGTCTCATAACCACAATGCCAGAGTCATTATTGTTTTTAGATTTGCTAGTTGTGAGCACCTAAGATGACTTTGTAATCCACTCATGAGACACAATCCACAACTTGGAAAGCACTTCCTTAAGGAACCTGAAAAGATATTAGACTCCTGAAATGATGTAGTAAATATTCTAATTGGAAAGATAAATATTGATTTCGGGACGCACATTACAAAAGACATGTGGTTTAAGGTAAGTGAACATTTCAGGTTAGTGTCATAAGACATCAGAAAAGGACAAAGTTCACTATAAATAAATGAATAAATGGTCAGCAATAGTGTAATGGTATAGAAGAATAAAGGAATTTGGGTAACATATACATGAGCAAAAAGAGATGGAGATTAATATTTCTAGTAAAGCTATGAAGGGTAACTGCATGACCAGATACATGGAGAAATGTAAATATGCATATATGGGTAATATAAACCTCTTTGGTTTGGAGTCATACAAAATAGAGTACTAATCTTTATTTATTTATTTTAGCTATGCCTCATGGCTTGTGGAATCTTAGTTCCCCAACCAGGGATCAAATTCATGCCCCCTGCATTAGAAGCACACAGTCTTAACCTCTGGACCACCAGGGAAGTCCCAGACTCATCTTTTTAATCACCTCATATTTGGACCCATTATTCCTAGATTTGTCCAAGTTCCTTCAGTATGCTTGAATGAGGATTTTATTTAGTTCCCAAACTCAGACACAAATGATAACCTTCTACTAACTTTTCTGAAATATATTTATGATGAAAAGAAAAGATCATCTTTACATATAAGAAAGGCATTGGGTCTTTTATGTTACTGACTTCCTGGGAAGTTCAGATACATTCTGCAGTCCCATATTCTTAGCAGGAAGTTTAAAGGTGACTGTACATTTTTGCACACATAGTTCATCAACTGACTTGATTCACAGTGGTACTTATTAATAACCATTATCCTAGAAGGATGGCTCTGTGTCCCCAGTAGAAACACTAGAGACCTCAAGATTTCTTTCTAATAATAATAACATAGTTGAAATTTCTATGATTAGAAATGTGTCATGCATCTTAGAACCATGCTCATTTACCCTCATGGGCCTCCTGAAAGGAGACAATATCATTCTACTGTAAATAAAGCAAATTAAACCTTGTGTATTTCAAGGAAGTATTAACAAAGGTAACCGATGTTTTAAAAATCTGCTCTTTTTTCTTCCTTAATTGAATTAAATACTACTGCCTATGAAAATTTAGATCCTAGAAAGGATTTCAGGGACGCTAGAGTACTTTCTCTCTGGTCAAGTATATCTATACATCCTTTAAACGTAGAAGAGGTTTGTCATCTTTTACAACATATGGAAATGACAGAATGTTAGAGAAAACATACATAATATGTGGGCTAAGCAACTATGCATATTTTAAAACAAATTCTCTATATAAGTGAAAGTGAAAGTGGGCTTCCCTGGTGGCTCAGAGGTTAAAGCGTCTGCCTCCAATGCGGGAGACCTGGGTTCAATCCCTGGGTCGGGAAGATCCCCTGGAGAAGGAAATGGTAACCCACTCCATTCCCTACATAAAACTACGAAAATAAAATCCTTTCCTCCTATAGTATTAATAAATGAAGTGACTAAAATATTCTAATAATGGAGGCAGATGAAACTTTTAATGTTGGAAAGAAAATGATTAATCAAAGCTAACACTCTTACCTTGGGGATTTAAACAAAAATAATAAAAGAAAAATAATCAATGCAAATAAAATATTGTGTGGAAGTACATCCATGAAGAAAATGGTAATTTTTTCCTTCTTTGAATAAAAGTGTTTTCTCAGGTTATATTCTCTTTCTAATTTACCATTGATCAGGTATGCCGTCTCACTTGCTGCTTCAGAGTAGAATATGCCAGATTTACTCTTATGTTTATTGTGAAAAATGTCAGAAGAAAAGTATTAGGACATAGAAAAATCACACCCATTTATTTGTTCAGTAGCAATTTACTAACCACCAACCTTCAAGGATCATACAGTCTAGAGAAAGAGACCAATGAAGCATCAGGCCCACAATCTCATGTACTATAAGGCTATCAGAGTTTAAATTCAATTATTCTCCAACAAGTGAGCAAGATATCTATCTAGTATACGAGGAAAACCATCACTTAAAAAGATACTGGCACACCAATGTTCATTGAGGCACTATTTATAATGGCCAGGACATAGATGCAATCTAAATGTCCATCAATGGCAGAATGGCTAAAGAAGATGCAGTACGTATACATGACGGAATATTACTCAGCCACAATAAAGAACAAAACAATGCCCTTTGCAGCAACATGGATGGACCTAGAGACTATCATACTGAGTGAAGCAAGTCAGACACAGAGAGACAAGTGTTATATGATATCACTTACATATATATGTAATCTAAATAAAAAGAGTACCAGTAAACTTATTTACAAAACACAAGTAGAGTTACAGATATAGAAAACAAACTTATGATTACCAGGGGATAAAGCGGGGAGGGATAAATTGGGAGACTGGAACTAACATATGCATACAAACTACTCTGTATAAAATGGACAACTAATAAGAGCCTACCGTGTAGCACAGGGAACTCTGTTCAATACTCTGTGATGATCTATATGAGAAAAGAATCTTAAAAGAGTAGATATATGTGTATGTATAACTGATTCACTTTTTTATATGGCAAAATGTAACACAACATTGTAAATTAGCTATACTCCAATTAAAAAATCATGAAGAATTCATGTATTACATATGCATGCATGCTCAGTCACTCAGTCAGGCCTGACTCTGTGACCCCATGGACTGTAGTCCATCAGGCTCCCTCTGTCCATGCGATTTTCCAGGCAAGCATACCAGAATGGTCTGCCATTTACTGCTCCAGAGGATCTTCCTGACTGAAGGATTGAACCAGCATCTCTTGTGCCTCCTGCATTGGCAGGCAGATTCTTTACCACTGCACCACCTGGAAAGCCCTGTATTACATATATTGAGTCTCTAATTCACAAACATAGTGTATCTGTCTATTATTTGTTGGTTTTTTTTTTCATTTCTCTCAGCAGAGTTTTCTAGATATTATAATACAAATCCTGAGCATACATTATTAAAATTATTCCTAAGTATTTATTTTTGATGTTATTATAAATTCATTGTAAAATGTCATTTTGTGATTGTCCATTCTTAGTATATAATTTGATTTTTGGAAATTGACATTATATTCTTTGATCTTGTTAAACTCACTAAATCTAGTGTGTTATTTTGTAGATTATTTGGCATTTTACTGTAGATGAGTGTGTCACATAAGAACAAGAAGAATTTTTTTTTTCTTTCCAACCTGTGTGTATTTCATTTCTTTTTCCTGTTCCTGTATTATTATACTGGCTAGATTCTCCAGCACAGTGTTGAATAATTAAAGTGAAAGCAGATATCCTTGCCTCATTTCCAATCATTAAATGAAACTATTCAGTCAATCACCACTAATTATTATGTTAGTTGTTTTTTTTTTTTTTTGCAGATGCCCCCTTCTTTCCTGATTTTAGTAATTTGTGTAGTCTTTTCTTTACCTTAATACATCTGTCTAAATGTTTATTGTGCTGAAATTTTCCAAAAAGAAAAAGAAAAACTTTTGGTTTCGATGATTTCTCTATTGTCTTTTTATTTAATGTTTTAATACTAAGGTATAGTTGATATGAAATATTGTATGTTACAGGTGAACAATATAGTGATTCACAATTTGAAAAGGTTATGATCTCTATTGTCTTTTTGTTTTCTATTTTATTAATTTCTACTCTTATAGTTATTTCCTTCCTTTTGCTTGTTTAACTTGCTCTTGCTTTGCTAGTTTCTTAAGATGGACACTTACATGGCCTTGGCCACAAACTGCAAATTTTAATATGTTGTTTTAAATTCTTTTAATTAAAATCTCCATCTATGCATGTCATCCACCATTTGCACTAGATATTTCAACTTATTAATCAAAGTTATTTAAAATTTCTTATAAATTCCAATATTGACATCATCTCTAGCTCTGATTTCTTTTACTGTTTTATTTCCTTTTCATAAGTCACTTTTGGGTAGCTTTCCTAATTTTTGTTTGAATACTAGACATTGTGTGGAGACTGAGATAAATGATACTTATAACTAGAAATGAGCACACCTCTCTCCTAGCCTCTCTTCACAGGCTGCTAGTGTGGAGGAGTTTGAATAAATCTAGTTAGTAATTAAACTTTGTTTAGATTTTATTATGGTTATATCCAGTGCACTGCAGAATTTGAATTCCTCCAGGAGAGAACTATGATTATTTTTACTTAATGTGGGGTCTTGGGATACAAAGATATTTCACCCTGCTCATCTGCTTCACTCTCACCTTTCAAAAGTCCTTGCACACGTGTATCACATGGGTTCTCTCTCCACGGTCTTGGCCCTCCTCCAGAGAAAAGTGGTTTGCCATTACTTGTTATTTGATGTGAGGCTCATCATGGGAGCTAGGGAGGGGGAAATTCTTATTTTTCCTCATCCAGCCTCATTGTTGGGTTGTGTATACCTGGAAAATTGGAGTAAGAATTTTTAGCATTCTTGTTCTTGCTAACTTTGTGTGTGTATGTCAAGCTGCTTCAGTTGTGTCTGACTCTTTGAGACCCTATGGACTGTACCCACCAGGCTCCTCTGTCTATGAGATTCTCCAGGCAAGAATACTGGAGTAGGTTGCCATGCCCTCCTCCAGGGGATCTTAGCTGACCTAGGGATGGAACCCACATCTCCTGCATTGGTCGGTGGTTTTTACAAGTGACCCCTGGAAAGCCCATCGTATACACTGTCTTCAAATATCCCCCAAAATTCTCCCTGAATGAGGAATAATCATCAAAGTTAAAACATGGAATGGAAATACCACTAAAATATCCATGTCTTGGGAAGTGAAACATATTGATAGGAGTTATATATTTTCATCATGCAGAAAGCAAAAATCTGAGCAAATAGGACTTCAGTTTAGTTCAGTTCAGTCACTCAGTCATGTCTGACTCTTTGTGACCCCATGGACTGCAACATACCAGGCCTCCCTGTTCATCACCAACTCCTGGACTTTA
This sequence comes from Nanger dama, assembly GCA_917880005.1. Classification (NCBI taxonomy): domain Eukaryota; kingdom Metazoa; phylum Chordata; class Mammalia; order Artiodactyla; family Bovidae; genus Nanger; species Nanger dama. The sequence continues at coordinate 5,565,412 of CAKJTW010000088.1, forward strand.
CTCAAACTCATGTCCATCAAGTCAGTGATGCCATCCAATCATCTCATCCTCTGTCGTTCCCTTCTTCTCCCGCCTTCAATCTTTCCCAGAGTCTTTTCCAAGCAGTCAGTTCTTCCCATCAGGTGGCCAAACTATTGAAGTTTCAGCTTCAGCATCAGTCCTTCCAATGAATATTCAGGACTGATTTCCTTTAGGGATGGACTGGTTGGATCTACTTGCAGTCCAAGGGACTCTTAAGAATCTTCTCCAACACCACAGTTCAAAAGCATCAATTTTTCGGTGCTCAGCTTTCTTTTTTAATATAAATTTATTTATTTTAATTGGAGGCTAATTACAATATTGTATTGGTTTTGCCATACATTGACATGAATCTGCCATGGGTGTACATACGTTCCCCATCCTGAACCCCCCTCCCACCCCCTCCCCATCCCATTCCTCTTGGGTAATCCCAGTGCACCATCCCCGAGCACCCTGTATCATGCATCAAACCTGGACTGGTGATTCATTTCACATATGATAATAAACATGTTTCAATGCCATTCTCCCAAATCATCCTACCGTCACCCTCTCCCACAGAGTACAAAAGACTTCTATACATCTGTGTATATATATATGGAATTTAGAAAGATGGTAACGATAACCCTGTATGCAAGACAGCAAAAGAGACACATGTATAAAACAGTCAGCTTTCTTTATAATCAAACTCTCACATTAATACATGACTACTGGAAAAACCATAGTTTTGACTAGATGGAACTTGATGGCAAAGTAATGTCTCTGCTTTTTAATATGCTGCCTAGATTGGTCATAACTTTTCTTCCAAGGAGCAAGTGTCTTTTAATTTCATGGCTGCAGTTACCATCTGCAGTGATTTTGGACTTAGGAGTATTAAATTTGTAAATGGTCAGAAAAGGTCAAATGGAAACTCCTTGAGTAGTCCTTAATGCAGTCGTGATCCATGAAAGAATAGAATGTACTTTAAAAGAGAGTGATGGAATGGGGCATTTTTCATCCTTTCTCTGCTCCCTTTTGCTCCCTAAACTCCATAATTACCCCAAGTACAAGCACAACTTGAATAAACAGAAGAGGAGAGAATCACAAGTTCATTGAAGTCTCGCTCTCAGAACATTCTTATGGCCACCATGGAGCAAATCAGATTCTACTTTCAGAATCTATGCTCCCTGTGAACAGAATATTGTGCTCGAACCAAGGAATGTATCATATAGGGGGCTTCTGCTCTATTCTAAGCTGTTGGATATCTATTCTTTTCTGACATCAATTTTCTTTACCAAACAGATGATTCTTTATATCCATTAAAGGTTGTCTATAAAATAGCCCTGTCTTGGCAGTTGTGGTGCAATGGAGGAGGCAGGAACATCAAGAATAGCTCCAAGGTGTTATTGAGGGAGCAGCGAAAAGAAAGATTTTGATTAAAAAGTTTTGATAAATTAGACCAACCTTTTTACTGAAAAACACTAAAAATAAAGCAAAACCAAAAACTAGGCAAAATATAAGCAAGTAAGCAAACAAGAAGACAACAAAGAAGAAGCACACTAAGCATTGAAAAAAATTCTAACAGGATACAAAGAAGTTACTGAGCCAATACAAGAAAAAGACTAGAGATCTGAGAGCTAAGCCTGAACTGTGAGCCAACAATTCCACTCTTACATATGTATGTATATGTATGTACATATACGTGTGCTTATTATGTGTATCAGGACACATGTACAAGAAAGGTAACAGGTGAACAGTTCTTGATTGAAGAAAACTTGAAACAGCTCTGAAGTGAAAGTTGCTCAGTCATGTCCAACTCTTTGTGACCTCATGGGCTATATAGTCCATGGAATTCTCCAGGACAGAATACTGGAGTGAGTAGCCCGTTCTCTTCTTTGGGATCTTCCCAACCCAGGGATCGAACCCATGTCTCCTGCATTGCAGGTGGATTCTTTACCAGCTGAGCTACCAGGGAAGCCAAAACAGCTCTACTGTCCATCGACGCAAGAATGGGTAAATAAACTGTGGTTTAGTTATGTAATGAAAGAAGGCACACCAATTGCAATGAGGTAGCTACAGCCAAATGCACTGCTGTGCTGGTTAATGCTGAACAATGGGCTCGCTGGAAAAAAAAAGAAAAGAAAAAGAAAGCTCTGATTTGTTGCATTTTCCAATTTTTTGTGGTGCAAATGCTCTTACCTCAGCTAAATTCACATTACCAATGTAATGTCATTGGGCATGGGACTGAGGAGAGATGCAGTCAGCTCTCTTGAGCTGCTAGGCATCAGCTCAAATACACCACTGGCTAAATCCAGCTATGTGAATGAACACATTTTAACATTAAGGATAAAATCAAGAAGGGAAAAGAAATAATACATGCAGTATAAATCTACTAATATGAAAGTAAAAAATAGGCAAAGCTAAAGAATACTAAAGAAGGGAATGGCAACCTACTCCAGTATTCTTGCTGGGAAATCCCATGGACAGAGGAGCCTGGCAGGCTACAGCCCATGGGGTTGCAAAAGAGTCAGATGTAACAGTGACTAAACAACAACCACGCACTCATAACCACTCCAAATAAAAGTCCAGCACACAGAAAGTATCTTAATTCTCTTCTCTATCCTACACTTTTATGCTTACCTTTGGTTTTTTCAGGGAAGTTTTAGATTTACTGAAAGTTAAGTGGAAAGTACAGAGGGTTTCTATAAAACCCATAACACAAAGTTCCCTGTTATTAACTTCTTGCATTATCTTGATACATCTGGTGCAGCTGATGAGCCAGTATTGATACATTACTAACTGCAGTTTATAGTTTGCATCTAGGCTCACTCTTTGTGTTGTACGTTCTGTGGGTTTGAGAAATGTAAAATGATGAAACAGATATCCACCATTACAATAGCAGAACAGTTTCACTCCTGAAATTATCTTGTTCTTCACCTACTCATCCCTCCTTCCCTCTCTCCCACCCATGAACCCTTAGCAACCACTGACCTTTTTAATATCTCCATAATTTTGCCTTTGCCAAAATGTTTTTATCATAGGAATCATACAGCATGTAGCTTTTTCAGATTGGCATATTTCACTTAATAATGCATTTAAATTTCCTCCATGTCTTAATGTGCATGATAGCTCATTTCCTTTTATTACTGAATAATATTCCATTGTATGGATATACCACAGTTTGTTTATCCATTCATCTGTTGAAGGATGTGTCAGTTGCTTCCAAGTTTCAGCAATTAAAAATAAAACTGCTTTAAATTAAAAAAAGGTGCATCTATTTTTGTTTGTATGCATGTATCGGTAGTTCATTTCTTTTATTGTTGAGTAGTATTCTACGATATAGATGGACAAAAATTTGTTTACCAGTCCACCTGCTGATGGATGTTTGAGTTGTCTCCAGGTTTTGACTACTACAAATAAGAAAGTTTCCATGAACATTCAGGGACAAGTAATATAGATAGATAGATAGACAGATAGATATGTGTGTGTGTATATGATAAAACTCTACAGGGAAGGAATAAAGAAACTCTAAAAGAGACAGGCTATTAGTTCACCTGTGTGTAAGGCTTGGGTGGATATGGAAGAATAGATCACGATTTGGAAGCAGCACACAGGAAGCTTCTGCCAGGTTCCTATTTCTTGACTGGTGGAGTGTTTACACAGTGTTTGTTTTACAGCAAGTTGTTAAGTCATATTTTTAGGTTTTATGCAATTTCTCTGTTATATTGTACAGTATTTTTACATGATGAAAGGCATTCTTTTTCGAAGGGGTGCTATAAAGATTCAAGGAGCTTTTCTAAACACTATCAGGAGGGCTAAGAACTGACTGTCATAATTTAAGTCACTTAAGGGATCCTCTCAACTACATTTCCTCAGATTCCCACAAGGTACATGAAAACTGCCAAAGTTAATAGCAAATTTCTTAGAAAACAAAAGAAACAGAAAACAAAAGTTAAAACACATTTATTTCCAGAGTTAGATATTATAACTAGACACAGTTTTACTTTGATTTTTATCTCAGCTATAGGGGGAAAACATCTATCATCATTCAAAACATATTTTTAGTCTTTTTTCATAAGTAGAAGGAAATTTTTCTAATGATAGCAAAAAAAACTATTTAAATAACACAAAACATTCTAAAAATGAAAATTGAAATGTATCCCCTCCAGCCTTACCACATCACTATCTACCCAACTACTTTGTCTTAAGTTTTTAAGGAACTTAATACTGGGCTTCCCTGGTGGCTCAGATGGTAAAGAATCTGCCTATAATGCAGGTGACCTGGGATAGATCCCTGGGTTGGGAAGTTCCCATAGAGAAGAAAATAGGAACCCACTCCAGTATTCTTCCTGGAGAATTCCATGGACAGAGGAGTTTGGTGTGCTATAGTCCATGGGGTCCCAAAGAGTCAGACATGACTGAGAAACTAACACTTAATACTACCTTAAAAAATTTTCCTGGTGGCACAGTGGAAAAGAATCCACCTGCAATGTAACAGATGCAGGAAATGTGGGTTCAATCCCTGGAGGAGATACCGATGTTGGGAAGATTACCTGGAGGAGAGCATGGCATTGCACTCCAGTACTCTTGCCTGGAGAATCCCCATGGACAGAGGAGCCAGGTGGGCTACAGTCCATGGGGTCACAAAGAGTTGGACACAACCAATGGTGCACTTGTGTGCGCACACACACACACACACAATAATAACTCAGATGATTTTACTGGTGTTCCTGTTTAATCTTTATCTTTCTAACTAGATGTAAGGAGCATGAGGGCTGGGGTTAAGCCAGCTCATTTACCACTATATGGTGAGTGTTAGAATAGATTACTGGTAGATTACAGTTAATCTTGGATATACTCTTCTGGAAAGAAAACAGGAATAAATGAAAAACTCATCATGAAAAGAGATCATTCCATATCAGTACATACACATTGACTTCATTCTCTAATGCTGTGAAATATTTCAACATGTGTTGGTTCATTAAGGTTATTTCCAGATTTGTTTCTTTTAGAACTGAAGCTGCAGTGAATGTGTTTAGAATATTTCTGAAATTTTATGTAAAGCAAATCTGGTCCTAGGGTACTGGAATTGTTGAATCAAAGGATAAATGCATCTTCAATATCTATAACCATTGTTAAATTGCCCCACAAGTAGTTACACAAATGTAAGCTCCATGAGCAAATGATTAAGAATGAATATGCCCCAACATTTCAAAAGGCTGAGAAAAATCCAAAGTTGGCAAACTGATAAATGAAAAAAATTGTTTTGTTTTCTTGTTCTTTCAGTTTTATGAATGAGATTAAATATCTTTCCATATGTTGGTCATTTGCATTTCTTTCACCATCATATGCTTCTTTATATTCTTTGCTCATTTCTCAATAGAACAATTCATAGTTTTCCTATTGTTAGGACTTATATGTTAATGAAGTAGGTCCCTTAGCAAATATATATGTACTACAGCTCTTCCCCAGTTTTTATTTGCCTTTATTTTATTCAGTTTTAAGAATTTTTTTGTGATAAGAAATTCCCTGGTGTTCTAGTGATTAGGACTCTGCACTCTCACTGCCGAAGAACCAAGGGGATTCAATCCCTAGTTAGGGAATTAAGATCCCACAAGCTGCATGGCATGCCCCCAAAAAAGAAATTTATTGTGACAAAACAATCTGAAATGCTAGTAAAGATTCATACAGAAAGATAATCTTGAAATAAATTAGATTAAAAATCAACCAATGATTGAGTGGTATATTTCTGGCATATCTACACAGATAACTCTATGAAGCCACTGAAACATTTACATTATTGAAGATTCAATGACAATTACTTGCCTTTATTTTTATTTGATTTTTCAAATAAAAGTATTACTTTTTACGTGGTCAAGTTTATCAGTCTTTTACTTCATTTTCTGTGTGTGTGTGTGTGTATTGATCATGCTTAGAAAAATATTCTTCAGATTATTTGTATTTTCCCCTAGTCTTTTTCTAATTTGATGCATACAAAATATGATAGATCAAAACTAATATTTTTGACATGACATAAGGATCTAATTTTATGATTTGGGGTATGGATAGCCAAATACACTGTCACTGTCATTTATTGAATAATATACTGTTTCTCCCACATATTTGAAGAGCCGTTATCAGCTATTAACACTCATATTTATTTAAGTCTATTTCTAGTTTCTTTATTCTGTTCTTCTGAGTTGAGAATTTTAATTACATAACCTTAATATTATGTTTTAACATCTAGTGCATCTTATTCTCTCTTTTTATTACTTTTTATTCTTATTCTGTTAACTGTTATCTCATGTTTATATTTCCAGACTACTATGAGTTACGTTTTATAATATTGAAGTTTTAATTAGAATCATGTTGTGTTTATAGTTTAATTTTATTTCTAGTTGAAAATGCCTTTCCATTTGCACAAATGTTCATTTAAATCCTTCTGCAGAATTTCTAAATTTTCTTTATATAAATCATATTCTTTTTTTGGTTTGGCTTTTTCTTGGGTAATATAATTGCTTTGGTGTTATACAGTGAATCTTTCTTTATATATTGTGTTTATCTTTTGTAGGTAAGAATATTGCTAATTTTAATAATTGATTTTGAAGCCATCTTCTGTTATGCAGAAGTAAGAAGTACAAAAACTAATGATTCAATGTATGAAAATGGTCGGTAGAAACTAGATCATAGAGATAGTGGCGGTGGTTTAGTCGCTAAGTCATGTCTTGCTCTTGCGATCCCAAGGACTGTTGCCTGTCAAGCTTCTCTGTTCATGGGTTTTCCCAGGCAAGAATACTGGAGTAGGCTGCCTTCCCCTTCTCCAGGGGATCTTCCCGACCCAGGGATCAAACCTGGGTCTCCTGCATTGCAGGCAGACTCTTTACCAACTGAGCTACAAAGGAAGATGATCATAGTGGTAATTACTAGATATTAACAAATCACTCTGTTTAAAAGAATGAAGGAGCGTTATCACATTGGATCATAAAGACTATTTCCACCAGCATTTATGCTGTTCAATATGAGAATGATGATGAAGTTAGAACGAAAAGAAACAAAAGAAAAATATAAAGTAGTAAAGATTTTCTAGAAATGATCCAATCCAACCTCCCACCTATCAAAAGGTTTTTATCTGAAAAACTTTTTTTAATTTTATTTTTACTTTATTCTACGTTACAATACTGTATTGGTTTTGCCATACATTGACATGAATCAGCCACAGGTGTACATGATCTCCCAATGCCAAAGCCCCTCCCACCTCCCACCCCATATCATCTCCCTGGATCCTCCCATGCACCAGCCCCAAGCATCCTGCATCCTGTATCGAACATAGACTGGCGCTTCGTTTCTTACATGATAGTATGCATGTTTCAATGCCATTCTCCCAAATCATCCCACCCTCTCCCTCTCTCTCAGAGGCCAAAAGTCCGTTCTATACCTCTGTGTCTCTTTTGTTGTCTCACATACAGGGTCATCATTAGAAATGATCCAATCCAACCTCCCACCTATCAAAAGGTTTCTGTCTGAAAAACTTTTTAAAACAGATAAATAGCTATCCCTTTTCTACCTAATACTTCCTGACATGAAGAGCACACCATCTTTTTTTTTTTTTTTTTTTTGCAGTACATCAATAGTTGCTTTACAATATGTCAGTTTCTGCTGTATAGTGAAGTGAGTCAGCTGTATGGATGTATGTATCCCCTCTTTTGGATTTCCTTCTCATGTAGGTCACCACAGAGCACTGAGTGGGATTCCCGGTGCTATGCAGTAGGCCCTCATTCGTTATCTATTTTATACATAGTAGTGCATATATGTCAATCCCAGTCTCCCAAATCATCCCACCGCCCCTTCTCCCCTTAGCGTCCATATGTTTGTCCTCTATGTCTGGAGCATACATCATCTTTTGAAGGGCTCCTTAGTGCACAGCTCCTAGCTAACAAGGTTTGGACAAGCTAAAATACGCTCCCCCATTGCTCCTGGTTTCTGAGAGTACACAGAGAAAGTCTGCTTCCTCTTCAACACTAGTCCTTCATACATCTGAAGAATAGTATCACATTTGACTTCAGTCTTTCCAGGTAAACCTACCCAGCTTCTTCACTTATGCCTGATATGACAGCATTTTCAGACCAGTCATTTTTTTTTTTTTTTTTGCATTTCCATGGAATTCCAAATTTAATCCATCTGGTAGAGAAATTTCCCCAACATTACCTTTGTAGACACTAAAACATAGCTTTTTAGTATCCAGGAACTGCAAAAGAACTTCCATTTCCATATTTATTCAAATCTTAAGGCTCCAATAACCTCTAATGTATAGTGAATATTCATAAACATTTGCACAGTGTTCGGTATAATGTAATGAGATTTTAAAATTCATTTTTATTCTCCAGTAAGAAGAGTATTCAGAAATGTAGTAACTAGTCCACCAGAGTGGACACGACTTATGAGTAGTAGTATTAAATTGCTTGGATGTTTGTCACACCTGAGTTGAAATGCAAATGAACGTGTTGGTAGTTCCATAAATCTGATACACGAATATTTCATATTTGCACTGAGAAAAGCATATTTTACTTTTGAAAAAAGTCAGTACGGAATAAAACTAGATGCCTGCTCCAAGAGAAAACAAAGAAACAACAATAGCCACAAAAGTACAAACAATCCCTCAGTTTACTACTTTTCATATATTCCTATTGGTGGTCAGATATTGAAAATGAATAGATTTGACTGCTAATCTTCAGAAAGATCAAAGAAAATAGTTATTCTTTTTGTGTAAATACCCATCTTTAGATAAAATCTGTGAAGTCACTAAAATACCATTCCCAGCCTTTCAGTATTTGCTGCACAGTAATTATGCAACAAACCTTAAAGTATGACAAATCTTACATTCATTCCAAAGGAAACATAAAGTGATATATTTGAATTGTTCCCTTTAAAAATGTGTTAGTCAAAATATACAAATTAACATAATAACATCTATCCTAGGAGGAAAACAAAATCTAAATCAAAATTGGTAAGGAATGGTGTTCAAGCTAGTTTATAGGTAATGAACACACGACAAAGAAAAGAGTAAATGCCCAAGTGCTCATTATTATTATACTTTTAAATAGTTTTCATCAGTAGTAGAGTATAAACTGATCCACATATAAAAATGACTCATTTCTTGAATGGTAAAAATAGATCCAATCTCTTCCATGTCATCATTAAATTAATCTGCATATTCACCTTTCTTCAGCTTGCTTTCTTGTGTAAGCCCCAGCTGACTGAACCACTAATTACAGACTCTGTGAACATTACTGCTAAAATATTTGCCATTCTCACCTAAGACAGGATGTTAGAGCAAAATATTTTAACTATGTTGTTATGTCTGCTAGTACAGATAATTATATTTTGGGTTTTTAAACAGTTTTATACAACTTACCAATTATTTTAATTCATATTAAGATGGAAGCATGGCACGAAAAATCTCCTATAAAGCATGAAGATCATCAGTGTCAGTTATGTGAGTAAGACTGCAAGAAAAGCCTTAGAAAGAGAGCAAAAAAACTGCTTATTACAAGGAGATCAAACCAGTCAATCCTGTAAGAAATCAATCCTGAATATTCATTGGAAGGATTTGATGCTGAAGCTGAAGCTCCAATACTTCGGCCACCTGATGCAAAAAAAAAATTGACTCATTAGAAAAGACCCTGATGCTGGGAAAGATTGAAGGCAGGAGGAGAAGGGGATGACATAGGATGAGATGGTTGGATGGCATCACTAACTCAATGGACATGAGGTTGGGTAAACTCCAGGAGTTGGTGATGGACAGGGAGGACTGGCATGCTGCATTCCATGGGGTCACAAAGAGTCAGACACGACTGAGAAACTAAACTGAACTGACTGACTGCTTTTTCAGACTTTTTTTTGGAGGGAGGGCATTAAGAGAATGAGCCAAAGCAGAAGAAGAAAGATAGCACCTGACACGTCAAGCAACTTGTTCTAATAGGGGAAACAACAGTTAAGATAAGTAAGCCTCACTGTATAAGCAATTTGTCCATTGTATGTTTCTCCCAGGGATTGCACTGCTCTCTATAGATCTGAATTAAGTCTTGGATCACGATGAAGTAGTACTTACAAAGACAGATCTCCAAGTCACACTGCCTGGGCTGAGATCCTGGCTTGGCACTTCACAGTTGTGTAAACTTTGTGCAAGTTACTTCACTATTCTGTGCCTCAGTTCCTTGAAAATTATAGTACTACAGGTTTCTGTGAGGATTCAATAAGTTAATCTGCATCAAGTGCTGATGTAGTATTTACCATGTGCCAGGCTTTGTTCTAAGTGCAATTAAATGTTTCCTCTTAAACTCAAGTGTGATTTGCACCACTTGGGGAAGAGGCATGAGTTCACTTTAGGGAGAATAGCACCTCCTTATGTCAGCATATTTTCATGGGAAGGTGAATATTAGAGGGAAATGTTGATGCTACAAAGTGATAATGAACTCATCTTTTCCTTTTTGAATGGAGGGTCTTTATTGCTAAAGTTAGATGTACAGGGCTTGAATTATATGAGGGAGACATTGGATTTCCCTACATGCTCTTAATTTAATAAATATGTATCAATTTTCTGTTCTGTGCTGAACAGCAATGTGCTAGAGATACATACACTATGTCAGTTGTGCACATCTAATAATGTTGTAAGTTTCTACAAGGCAGGATCTATGATTTTTTTCTTTTTCTGTACGCTGCACAATACTTTAAAAAGGAGAATAATAAACATCTAGAAAATTTAACACATCATTTAAGTAGAAATCGACAAATGTATGAGCACTTTGTTTATAGGCATTAATTATTCATCCTGACATTCTAGAAATATATGTGCTGGTGACTTAATTGAAGAAATAAGATGACCAAATAAATCCAATTCTTCAAAGACATCAAGAGTTTGTTTAACTGGCAAATATGAGGCTCTGCTAAACCTCCATATTTTGACAACCTCCACTCCTACTCCCCCACCACCCTCAACCCCCACCCCCTCCCCCGCCGCCCCTGCACTACTAGCTGACACTCACCTGCCTGCTTAGATCAGTTTGGAACTGGTCGAGTTGCTTCAGTCCCACATCAAATGGAGTTCACTGTCAGGCAAAATTATTCAACAACCACAGAATCCTTAATGGTCCCCTTGGTTCATGAGCTATCATTCTTTGCTCTAGTTTCCAGTTTAGAGAATGGGATTCTTCACTGGGTTCATTCCAGCAATCTTTTAGCTTGAGACCCTGCTTTATGCTTTCAGTTCCCCTTTTCTAGGCAGAGGAAAGTTGAATCTTAACACAGAAACTTCTGGCCTCCCAATTTATTTCCTTTTTAAAAAAAAACATGTATTTATTCATTTTTTATAGTGCTGGGTCTTCGTTGCTGTGTGATCAATTTCTCTAGTTGTGATGTGTGGGCTTCTCAGGTCGTGGCTTCTCTCGTCGTGCAGCATGGGCTCTCGAGCACGCGGGCTCCATTAGTTGCAGCTCACAAGCTCCAGAGTGCAGGCTCAGTAGTTGTGGCACATGGGCTTGGTTACGTTGCAGCATGTGGGATCTTCCCAGACCAGGGATCAAACTGGTATGTCCTGCACTACAATGTGGATTACTAACCACTGGACCACCAGGGATTCCCTGGCTCACATATCTAAGGGTCAGTTTGTCTCTCTGCCTGATAATACAAGAACGGCCAAGACTCTTTGACATGCTATTCTCCCTACTTGTTGAACCACTCATTCTCACCTCAGCCTTCTATGCAGGTTCCAACACCTTATACCCACAGCAACCAACCATGTGTTGAAAACAGAGATTGCCATTGCCCTTAATCATCATACTTGCCACCAGCTCTGAGCCTGTGCTGTCAATTCCAGCCCCTGCCTAGAGTAACAGTTTTGATGAATAACTCATAATGCCTCCAGGGAATACCAACATATGACAACACACATGATTTTTCCTTTGTAAATGGATAGCATTGTGTTTTGTAAGAAGTTTTAACTTCTTCAGGTGAAAACAATGTGAAGGAAATATTTGCTGATGAACAATCAAAAATGATAGATAAAGGATGAAGGACGCAGTGGCCTGCCCATCTTCTGGGAGCATCAATTCTGAAACCTGTTCCATGTAGTTTCTCAGAGGGCTCCCCCACCAGTCTGAAGCTCTAAGTTCTCACAAGTATGATTCCCTCAACAATGTGCTCTGATTTTGTACTTCTAGGGATCAACTCCTACTTAAATCAACTGCCTGCATCCAAGTCTTTGTCTCAGAATCTGTTTAAAGGAACCAATAAGACACATCTCAAATTATGTCAAACCAAATTATCTTGTTTCCTTTCATTTAAGTAACCTATCTGAAGACACTTTCCTAACAACAAAGTTTGTTGGCATAGCACAAATGAATCCTCTTTTAGGATGGCTGGTATGCTCAAATTTCAATACATGTCACACCAGCCATGTTCTTTATTTAAAATAGTAAAAATGGATTCATTTTTTAGCAGAAAATGAATTTATTGAGCGAATACCAAGAGATTTTACTAACGTAGACAGCATATTAAAAAACAGAGACATACTTTGCTGACAAAAGTCTGTATAGTCAAATCTATGGTTTTTCCGGTAGTCATGTATGAATGTGAGAGCTGGACCGTAAAGAAGGCTGAATGCTGAAGAATTGATGCTTTTGGACTGTGGTGCTGGAGAATACTCTTGAGAGTCACTTGGACAGCAAGGAGATCAAACCAGTGAATCCAAAAGAAAATCATTGGAAGGACTTATGCTGAAGCTCCAATACTTTGGCCACCTGATATGAATAGTCAACTCATTCGAAAAGACCCTGATGCTGGGAAAGATTGAAGGCAGGAGGAGAAGGGGACAACAGAGAATGAGATGGTTGGATGGCATTACTGACTCAATGGACATGATTTTAAGCAAACTCCAGGAAATGGTGAAGGACAGGGAAGTCTAGCTTGCTGTAGTTCATGGAGTCACAAAGAATTGGACATGACTTACCAGCTGAACAACAATACCAAGAGGTTGTATAACTGATAAGTATGTTGGAGAATTGGGTTCAACCGATACACAGGCACTCAAGATGCTGCCATAGACATGTTCTATAGTACTTAGAGTTTCACTACTGGTGCCTTTGGTACTGGACAGGCATCATTATAGTGGTGCAACATCACCAGTCAGGTTCACCAGAGGAATTCACTGCAATGGAGTTTTGGGTAAAAAATATTTTTCAAAAGTTAAAAACTGTCAAGAGAAGGGAAAGAAAGCAGGACTAGACAGGTAGGAATTGTGATATTAGGAGCCAGCAAAGCCTCTGCCAACCAGTCATGGAGCTCAAGGTCAGATAATGTCCAGAAGATGATCCTGCATTAGGCTGAAATGGCTGTCTCTATATAAATTCAGTGCTCAGTCACCAGACACAGACTACCCAGGAAAGGGTATGACCCTCACTGAGGTGGTTCTCTGTGGCTGCAATAGATCCTAACATTGCCTATCGCTGGAAGCTAGCTGCTGACCACACTCCCTACAGCTGGGCAACAAGTCTTTCCTTGAATGAGGACTCCAGGTCGCTTATTTCTGCATATATCACATGGATTCTTATTCAGCCAACCCTCCAGTAGAATTTATAAATGACCTGCACCAGTGTATCACCCTTCAAGATTCAGACTTAGGAGAGAACAGTTGATTGGCTATGCTTCTGCAATGGACCCAGAGTAGACAGGGAAGAGAATGCCTTTCCCTTTCTAGGTTTCAACAGTGGGAGTTGGGTGCCTATAGACTTCTCTCATTTGGATTCATCCTCAGTAGGAAAGGAGTTCAGAACTGAGGCCATCAAAATTACAATAGCCTGCTTTAGTCCTCTCTTTTGACTATCCAATACCTCCATCCTTATACACATTTTCTACTCTCTTTCCCTCCCTTCTATCTTTCCTCCCTCTTTCCCTTCCTCCCTTTCTTCCTCATATTTTGTACTACCAGGGGAAAAAAGTACTCACTTAACACAACACCTCCCTCTCTTTTCCAGCTAAACAGGCATCCACTTTAGTTATTACTTCCACCTCTTCATCCAGATCTCTAGTGATGTGTATGTTTTGGTATTCTTCAACTGTAAACTAAATTTTAAAGTGAACCACCAACAAACACTCTGTAACAGAGAAGATGAGTAAATAAGGCAAATTTAGCTAAAACATTTGAATTTATACAAGGAAAGAAAGATGAGTAAATGCTACAATCCCTACTTTGGTAAGTCATCATGAGATCATGGTTGTTATTTATGACTCATTTGCTCCCCTAACTATTTTTGTTGTTCTTTTCTTCAGCCACTCGAGCTACTCTTTCACAACTGGAAATCTTATTCAAGCCTATGGTCTCAAATAGCACTAAGTATCAATACTGCTACTTTTCACTCTCCAACCTTAGCCTCCCTCTTTTTCCTCCTCTTTTTCTTTTTATATTCCCTTGCTAGAGAACTTCACTGGAAGGCTCTACATTCACCAGAAATCAAAGACTCAGCTTACCCTAAAATAGCCATCCCCTTCTCCAAGCCACAAGCAAATAAATATTCTTCTTGTCTCCCTTGATCAAGACATTTGACTTAGAAGTCTTCCTGGAATTCCCTTTATATCCATTTTCCACTTAAACTTCCTACTGGTGACAGATTTGTAAATTCTCCTTTTTAGGTATTTTCTCAGCATCCCCTACCATTTACCATTCCCACCACCACTCTTAGATCAGCTCTCTTCCTTTCTCAGTAGAGCAATTATAGTAGCTTTGGAAGGAATGATACTTTCTGCCCAATAATCAATCACTTTTAGTACATTCTCAACTCCTCTGTCAGAATAGCTTTGTAAAATGGAAACTAGCAGGCCTCCAGTGGCCCTCTGTTGCCCGCAGGATTAGATCTAAGGTCTCCTTCTCTTCCAATTCCTACTACATGCTTAAGAATCCCACAGAATGTTGACACCCCTGTTCTCCTTTCCTATAAGGTATTAGGGACTTCTTGGTGTTGTGCAACTAAGGCAGGAGGGGATGTGGGGCAGGGGGTGGAGGTTTGGGGGAGAATGGATACATGTATACGTATGGCCAAATCCCTTTGCTGTTCACCTGAAACTACCACAACATTTTTAATCAGCTATACCCCAATAAAAATAAAAAGTTTAATGTTTTTGGGGAAAAAAAGAATATCATGTGAATGGTGCCCCTTGGAGTATAACATTGTACTCTGTGGCAATAGTGCCCCTGAGTTTATGCAAGAGCAAGAAAATGGGTTTTACTTCCGTGGTTACCATTGCTGTAAATTCCTTAAGTCATTTTCATTCTATA
Source organism: Nanger dama (assembly GCA_917880005.1). Lineage (NCBI taxonomy): Eukaryota > Metazoa > Chordata > Mammalia > Artiodactyla > Bovidae > Nanger > Nanger dama. The sequence continues at coordinate 5,580,731 of CAKJTW010000088.1, forward strand.
CTCCCACTTTAGGCAGAGACTCCCTTCTCTTGAAGTTGTCTATCCTTATTCTGCTTTCCCTAGTCTAATTAGCCTGGTTCAAGCTAATATTTTCCATCGTCAAAATACTTATGTCTATATTTTTCATAATTTATGACACTGTTTAGCAAATATCTTAAAACTCTCAAAGCCACAACTTCTCTAGTAACTTTTTAATTTGTCAGAATCATGGTAATTCTGGGTGCTTTTTTCTCAAATCTGCAATGCCTTCATTTTATTGACATCTAACTAGTACTGGAGTTTCCATCAGCAAATGAAATGTTTTTTCAACACAAAATAGAGCATGTAATGTATCCTATGAATTATTTATAGGATATACAACATACATCCAGGAACAGCTTATATTATCCAGTTTCAGTAAATGTAGTAACCAAAAGATAGAGGATAAAAGGGGGCTAAATTCAAAATACCAGAGACTTGCTTTTATGCTTGATGAGCTAGAAGTCAATGCGGGTCAGGACCAAACCACAGTTTTGGGCTCCTTAGCCATCTTTGAAGTGGATTTGTCAATTGCACTCTAAGCATAATGGTACAACAGAAATAAACACATGAACACGCACACATAGCACATCTGAATGCACACACACGTGTCTGCAAATGCGTGTAACTTTTTCCAAAGAGAACTTTGGTTTGCTGCCTAAGTAAAAGTGTGAGACTCAGAGATTTCTTCTCCCAATGTGACTCCATTTTCATGTGATTTCTACTGGCATTTCCTATTTCTACATTTTTGTGGCCTTACCAAACTTTCTATCAACCTAAAAGAAGCTCCAAGGTGGCTCAGAGAGAAATGAGAACAAATGGATCCTCAGAGTTGAGAATGACTACTGGCTTTTCTCTTCAGTTTGGTTAGCTCCTGGCACCAACTGTTTTTTGCTTTTCTTCTCCCCCAGCTCTCTCAGAATCCTTGCCTTTCCAACTTCTCTTTCTCAGAGAGTATTTGTGCTTCAGATTACTTTACCTGGACACAACAGCTTCTCTTTTCCCCTGGTTGAATTTAATTTTATTTCCTGCCCTGACTAACCTTCTCAAGTCCCACAGAATGATTTCTCTGTCCTTGTTGGTCAAGGCAACACGTCTCAATTTAGTATCTTCTGTGCGTTTAATTTGGAGAAGGCAATGGCACCCCACTCCAGTACTCTTGCTTGGAAAATCCCATGGATGGAGGAGCCTGGTGGGCTGCAGTCCATGGGATCACGAAGAGTCGGACACGACTGAGCAACTTAGCAGCAGTGCATTTAATTATCTCTCTGTTTACATGGCAAGATATCTCTTCAACTCAATAAGCTGCTGTTTGTCATTCCCTTTATGTTAGCTTTTTCTCCCTGCCCTTTACATTCATTTTAGTCTGTATAACAGGATTTAATTAATTTTCCAAGGACTATTTCTTGATGCAATATCCATAACTATGATTAGCACGGAGTTGGACTGTGGTGGCATTTGTCAAAATAACAGACTCACAGCTAATTCTGCTTCCCTTTGACAGTTTTGCACACCACTGATGGATAAGATTGCTTATGCGAAATCTTGGCATTCTAGAAAAATAACTGAAAAATCTTGATGAAAGAAAGTAAGAACACAGTGCAAGTTAAACCCCAAGATCTAATTGGCATCATAACCACAAAATGCTGCTGCTGCTGCTAAGTCGCTTCAGTCGTGTCCAACTCTGTGCAGCCCCATGGGTGGCAGCCCACCAGGCTCCCCCGTTCCTGGGATTCTCCAGGCAAGAACACTGGAGTGGGTTGCCATTTCCTTCTCCAATGCATGAAAGTGAAAAGTGAAAGTGAAGCCACTCAGTTGTGTCTGACTCCTAGCGACCCCATGGACTACAGCCCACCAGGCTCCTCTGTCCATGGGATTTTCCAGGCAAGAGTACTGGAGTGGGGTGCCATTGCCTTCTCCGAACCACAAAATGAATGTAGTACAAAATATCATCCCCACCTTGTTCTAGAAAGAAATTAACCAACAATAAACAAAGCAAAAATAATAACAGTAATGATAATAAAAAGTAGGGCAAATTAAGTGAACATAGATCTCAGCATAGCCTGCTGGTGATTATTTCAGTGTCTTAACATTTTAGCAAAGTATTTTAGTGTCTTAACATTTTAGCAAAGTACAATTTTCATATAGAAAAGCACACAGAAATACACTGCTCAATGAATTTCCCAAACGACATTTGCCCATGTAATTAGCACCCAGATCAAGAAGCAGAACTTACCAGTACACCAGAAGCTCCTCACTCATGATTTCTTCCATTCACTCTCCTACCTAAGGAAACCACTATGCTGACCCTTAATAATATTAATTATATATGTCTGGGGATCTTATACAAATACAATCATACAGCATATATCTTACATCTGGTTTCTTTCATGTAACATCATGCTTGTGAAACACATCCATGTGGTTACATGAAGTTGTAAAATTTCCATTCTCATAACTGCATGGAATTCAATTCAATTGACTGACTATGCTACACTTTATTCATTACACTACACCCAATTTCCATTGTTTGGCCACTTTTTATAGCATTGAATCCTGAAATGGATCTTTGGTAAACATAGGTGTGCATCGCTGCTGGGCACCAGGGCTTCTGGGTGGCACTAGTGGTAAAGAATCTGCCTGCCAATGCAGAAGACCTAAGAGATGCTGGTTTGATCCCTGGATTGGGAAGATCCCTTGGAAGAGGAAATAACAACCCATCCAGTATTCTTGCCTGAAGAATTCCATGGACAGAGGAGCCTGGCGGGCTGCACTCCATGGGGTGGCAGAGCGTCAAATATGACGGAGTGACCAAGCATGCATGCATACTAAATCCTTCTCCTCATCTTTTGGGTATAAAGCTAAGAGTTGAATTGCTGGCTTATAAGGTATATGGATATTTAGATTTACTAGATACAGCCAAACAATATTTCAGTGATAGTACCGATTTATTTTCCCACCAACAATGTAGTGTCTTATTTGTGTATCTTTTAAATAGCCTCCTCATCCTGCCAAAGTTTTATGAAAAAGCAAGCATGACATTCAATCTTATTTTTAGCCAGTGAGTATAATGACAGTTATAAAATATCATCTGGAAAGTTCCTCTCTGTTTATGCAATTCTCTTCTGATGCTCAAGGGAATATGAGTCTATTCTTTAGATCACAAAGTGACATGTGACAGCACCTCTCATGCAGTAGGTGCTTAGAAATATTTGTTCAATCAATAAAGTCAGAAGAGAAGCATCAGGAAGCTTACTCACTTTATGATTCAACTGTTAAAATTTATCTAAACATACAGATAAATCTAATAAAAAATGAACATAGCAAGAAATAATTCAATACTCATTTTTGTGTGCTTTTTTAAGAGCCAATCAATCATTTGTGGGGAAGGAGGTTGTAATGCTAGAATGAACTTGTAAACACAGACAGAAGAGAAAAAGATCCAAATTAAAAATGACTCATTTGATGTCAATATCATTATAGACCATAAGATAATAATTTTACAAATAATTTTAAAAGATGACCAGTGAATGAATGTGAATCTCTGTAAGACAGGTCTGTGCCATACTCAATTTTTAGTCCTTCTAGTGTTTACCATAAGTAGTAGATACAATATGATGATTTTTCAAATAAATGACTGAAAAATAAAACAAAACAAACAAACAGGAAACTCTCAGCAGTCTATTGCATCAATTAGTTCCTTTATTTAAACCACCAAAAGTGACTATCATGGGAATTAACAGCATTTTTAGAGAAAAAACAGGAGATGAGGAGAAAAGAGCTGGTTATATGATGAGAAGAAAATCTGTTTGTGGGCAGTGCATAGAGTCATATTTTACTTTTAACCCTTCTGGCACTGCCATTCTCAAAATAGTTCCCTGGGCATTGACAATTAAACTAAATTGAATGTTGTGATTTCTAATCATTTCTCTGGGCTTCCCAGGTGGCTCAGTGGTAAAGAATCTGCCTGCCAATGTGGGAGATGTAGGAGATGTGGGTTTGATCCCTGGGCTGTGAAGACCCCCTGGAGGAGGAAATGGCAACCCACTCTAGTATTCCTGCTGGAAAATCCCATGTGTCTGGAGGGCTACAGTCCATAGTATGGTTGCAAAAGAGTTGGACACGACTGAGCTCACATGCACAATCATTTCTCCTGTGAGAAACTCTGAGCTGTTACACATGCAGGCACAACATTTTATTTTAAAGTGTTCTCCAAGAGCTTTTACTGTTTCTTCTTTTTGTTCTTAAGGTCTAGATTAAGCTAAGGTAATTTATGCTTTTTGAACTAGTTCAATAACTAGGACATTTTGTAAAAATCTAATCTCACAGGATAGATCCATACTGCATATTTTCTGGTGAGAACCAACATCCAGTTCCTTTTAAAGAATAAACAGACAGTTGTCCTAATGTTTTAAAGTGAATCCCCCAGGTAATCTAAGAGTTGTACAGCATTTAGACTCTATGCACAGGCTATGACAATAAGAAAGAACAAAGATGAAATGCTAAGATTCACTCCCTGATTTATCTTTAAAGCCTCTAAAGCAAGAAACAGACTTTTTTTTTTAATAACTGAGGATGTCCTATGAACTGCTTTAGAATCTATGCTCTTCCTCTACTTGACTGTCAAAAATATGTGGGTGTTGGGTTTTCTTTATTTGATGTTTTTCTTTTCCTTCCTAAATTCAGAATGCACCTAAAATTTTCTGGATATCAGATATACTAATGAGTCATGAAATCAGCAGGACTGAGAGATGCAATTTAAAGAGGGATTCCGAATTGAACCTCTGTGCCAAGAAATCACATTTCAAGGAGAATTGTATAGCCAACTCCAAATGATGCAAGAACTTACTGACTAGTCAGTAGATTGACCAGACCACTTGATTTTCCTTTACGCTCCCACTTTCTCACCTCAGAATATTTCCTATTCATTATCAGCTTCAGAGGGTATGAAAGAAAGAAGGAAGTTGTGACTCTAATAAATCTTTTTAATTGAAATATAATTGCTTTACAATGTTCTGTTAATTTCTGCTGTACAACAACATGAATCAGCTGTATGTTTACATATATTCCATCCCTCTTGGACCTCCGTCCCAACTCATCTGCCCCTCTAACCATCACAGAGCACAGAGCTGTGCTCCCTGTGCTATACAGCAGGTTCCCAGTAGGTATCCATTTTACACACAATAGTGTATGTATGTGGATTTCCCTGGTAGCTCAGCTGGTAAAGAATCCACCTGCAATACAGGAAACCCCAGTTCAATTTCTGGATAAGTAAGATCCCCTGGAGACAGGATAGGCTACCCAATCCATTATTCTTGGGGTTCCCTGGTAGCTCAGATGGTAAAGAATCTACCTGCAATGTGGGAGACCTGGGTTCAATCCCTGGGTCGGAAAGATCCCGTGCAGGAGGGCATGACAACCGTTCTAGTATTCTTTCCTGGAAAATCCCCATTAACAGAGGACCCTGGCAGAACATAGTCCATGAGGTCACAAGAGTCAGACACAACTGAGCGACTCAGCACAGCACAGTGTATATATGTAAATCCTAATTTCCTAATTCGTCCCACTGTTCCTATCCGCCACTGTGTCCACATATCCATTCTCTACGTCTGCATCTCTATTCCTGCCCTGCAAGTAGGTTCATCTGTATCATTTTTCTAGATTTCACATATATGTGTTAATATACGATATTTGTTTTTCTCTTCACTGTATGACAGACTCTAGGTCCATCCATGTCTCTACAAATAACCCAATTTCATTCGTTTTTATAGCTAAGTAAAGCTTTACTTAAGGTTAAGAAACAAAGGAAAAAATGTTATTCATTTTAATAATAATTTTCCATATTGTCTATAGATTTTAAACATTCTTAGCTTACCATGGTAACCAAGGATATGAGAAAATAACTTAATTTTTGGAAATGTTCCAAAGTTGAATTATTCTGCAACTGCATTATTAGAGCCTTGAGGCAAGAGAACAAACAGGTGAATAGGGGCTTGAGGTTTACGGGGAGCAACTGGATGTTTCCATCCACAATCATTTTCGAAAACAGATAATTCAGCTGTGCTGGGAAAGAGCTATTTTCATGGTTCAGTGGTGGAGATACATTGATTTGGCCAAGTAGGGATTAAATTGTCAGCCAGGGGTAGAATGCATTAAGAATACTGAGGAGGAAAATTAGAAAGAAGAAAGTGAGGAGGAAACCTGCCGAATGTGATGTAGAGCTTAAGGTTCCGTGACTTCTGTTTCAGTAGTCTTAGTCTCAGCTCCCTGTTTACTGTAAAACCCTGAGAAAGTCACGGATTTCTTTAAGTCACAATTTCCTCATCTTTCAAACGAGGATAATTTCTTCCATAGGCAACATATGTCCTTTGTTACAAAGAACAGGTGATATTTGTATGAAAATTTATTGAAAATTGCTTTTAAAGCATATACTCTGAACAAAGGTCCTTTTGGAGGATGAGTTTAAAGGGTGATGGAAACAATTAAATTGGTCCAACTTGAGACTTCTGGGAAGCCAGAAGAGACCTCCAGGTGAATCTGCACTTCTGGAGCACATTGAAGGAGAATGGTGATGGGAAAGTGGGGAGAGAAAAAGGGAAAAAGTCTAACATGTACTGAATACTAGCTATGCACTGGGAATATCACATTTATTATATCATTTAATCCCTCACCAATCCCATGAGATGATTATTATTTTCCCCTATTTTACAGTAGAGACTCAGAGTGGTTAAGAAATTTGTCCAAATTCACACAGCTGGTAAGAGTATGAGAAAAGACTTACTCACTGTTTACTTGGTCTCACACTCAGCCTTCAGTAACCCACCAGAGCATTCAGCTTGTGTCAGCTGCAAGTCTCAAATTTCATGGATGTCTCAAGATTTTGTCTTGTTTTCTTTTCTTTAAAATTTGAGGAAATGTTGCCAACTACTTCATAACCTGTTTGTTTTAATATCAAATAATTTCTTTAGTTATTCTCCATTCAATATAATTAGGACTCCAAAGCAATGAGCTACTTTTATTCTATAGCTTCAGGTGCTCCTTGCTATATCGTCAGCTATCCATTAACGATAGTCTGTGTGCACGTGTATTCAGTTGCTTCAGTCGTGTCCAACTCTTTGTGACCCCATGGACTGTAGCCCACCAGGCTCCTCTGCCCATGGAATTTTCCAGGTAAGAATGCTGGAGTGGGTTGCCATGCCCTCCTCCAGGGGATCTTCCTGACCCAGAAATCAAACCTGTGTTTCTTATGTCTCCTGCATTGGCAGGAGAGTTCTTTACCATTAGTGCCACCTGGGAAGCTCTAAAGATGGTCTAACCAAGGATTAATATTCCCAAAGAATGGAGACAAGGACATTTCCACTGTTACAGGTTGCTAATTTTCAACTTAATGCCTAGATTTTGCTTTAAGAGAGTGGTTTTTCACTATCATCACTTATCAGGAAAGGTTTATATATGAGTCACTGAATTATGTTTTGGCACCTCCTGGAATTTGTCTCATGTTCTTCAAAGAAGGAACTTGGGAAGCCCAAAGACCCAGACTGCAATATGGAAGCCAAATAAAAGCTTCAGACATTGGAGGGCCATTATTTTCTTAACTCCCTTCTCTGAGATGGTGGGAATATCAGTAAAGATGATAAGAAAACTGTACATTCTAAATTGCATAAATGAGTGAATATATTGCCCAGAATAAGAGCCAGGATTCTCATAGTAGAGAAAGGAGATTCAAAAATGGGAATGGGAAGTCTTCAGAAAAAGTGTGGTGTTGAATGTGAAGTGGAACTTATCTGCCCATGGTTGTATATGTGTGTGTGCATGCACATGTACAAGTATACCAAGAGATGTATATGGAGGTGTATACATGTATGTGTTCATGCTAAGTCATTTCAGTCGTGACTGACTCTTTGTGACCCTATGGACTGTAGCCCACCAGTTCCTCTGTCCATGGGATTCTGAAGGCAAGAATACTGGAATGGATTGTCACGCCCTCCTCCAGGGGATCTTCCCAACTCAAGGATCAAACCTGTGTCTTCTGCAGCTCCTGCATTACAGGGAGATTCTTTATCACTGAGCCACCAGAGAAGCCCCATATGTATGTATACTTGCATGCAAACACATGTATCTTACCTCTGTTCACTGAAAAGGCCTAGAAGCAATGACAGTCCAGTATCAAAGAGCATACTTATCACTCAGATCTTGGTTTCTAATTACTACTCTCCACTGAAAGAACCAGGGCCCCATGGCAAAATGGCTGACTTCAGAACATGACAAAACTTGAAAGAGTTCCCACTGTCCAATTCTGAGGGAATTTAAACATAAAAATAAATAAATAATGATAGTAACATATTGTAAGGAGAAGGCAAGGACACCCCACTCCGGTACTCTTGCCTGGAAAATCCCATGGAGAGAGGAGCCTGGTAGGCTGCAGTCCGTGGGGTCGCTAAGAGTCAGACATGACTGAGCAATTTCACTTTCACTTTTCACTTTCATGCATTGGGGAAGGAAATAGCAACCCACTCCAGTGTTCCTGCTGCCTGGAGAATCCCAGGGACGGGGGAGCCTGGTGGGCTGCCGTCTATGGGTTTGCACAGAGTCGGACATGACTGAAGTGACTTAGCAGTAGCAGCAACATATTGTAACACAATGAATAAAATAGTAATCCACCATAAATATGTAAATAATAAAGGAGAAGAAAAGAAAGGTATTTATTACATTATAATGTCAACCAGTAATGTCAAAAGCAATGGAGTTGGAAAATCACCATTGAACAATCATCATAGTAATAATCAATCCAGGCTAGAATCATCAATAGTTGCTAAGACTAGTGGGTAAAAAGTGGGTGAAAGCTTGATATAGAGCAAGATATTTACATAGTCCCAAAATGTGACTGAGCAATTTCACTTTCACTTTCACGCATTGGAGTAGTAAATGGCAACCCACTCCAGTGTTCTTGCCTGGAGAATCCCAGGGATGGCGGAGCCCTAGTGGGCTGCTGTCTATGAGGTCGCACAGAGTCAGACACGACTGAAGCAACTTAGCAGAAAGTATCTTCCCACAAATTATCAATTACAAATGGAAATTTTTATAGTGAAAAACCTAGTCAACACTACCTTAACTAAGTGATAAAAGTTAGCATAACTAGTAATGATTTAAAACTTATCATGTGATTCTTTATTTGATGCAGTGAGAAGACATAACCTGGTTTCTATAGTACTTACTGGCAAAATTGCGTAACCTAAATTTAATCTCAGTGAAACATCAGGGAGCCCTAATTGAAAGGCATTCTATGAAATAATAGATTTTTCTCTTCAAAAACATTGCGGTCATGAAGAAAATAAAAGACAGAACTATTACAGAGTAGAGACTGAAGACATTAAATTCCATAGGTGATGCATGATTGGACCTTAGACTAGGATTAAAAAAATACATATACCAAAAGAATATATTTGGAAAATCTGACCAAATTTTAATGCAAACTTTGGACTAAATAATAGCAAATTACTAATGTAAATTTACTGATTTTGTTCACTGTACTCTTATATAAGAAAAAGTCTTTATCTTTAGTATCAAAAAACCAAACTATTTACACACTGAAGTATTTAGGCATAGAGAGGAATGATGTCTGCCACATACTCTCAAATTTTTCAGGAAAAATGTCAGAGAGAGAGTGTGTGTGAGGGAATAGGTCAGAATGTAAATACTTAGTAAATCTAGGTAAAGGGCATATAGGAGGAGTTCTTTGTACTATTTTTTTGTAAATTTACATTTGAAATTACAGCAAAATTTAAAAGTTACAAAATCATAATAAATTCCAGTCTTATCCTTAATTTCTCCAAAGTAATACCCTATTAGCAATTGGGAAGAGATAAAATTTGTGATATAAAACTTGTTTCTACATTTGCTGTAGGTAGTCCATACTAGTAATTATTCTCTGTTTTGACATTGACTTCATTTAAATACTTCTCCAATATGTTCGTATGTATGTGTAGTTTAATTTTATGAGTGTGTCCCTTCTTTTTCTATTTCTTCACCTGGGTATTTTCAGTGTCACATGGAAGAATGTGCAGCCTGAAACTGTATCCATTAGAGGCACATTCCCCTCATTCTCTGGTAGTTGTAAAGCCTAAATACCTCAGGGTCTGTTTATATTTTAAGGTCAAGAAGCAGTCTATGTGAGAGAGACTGCTCTGGATTTTGTAGTCAAATTAATCTATTTCAAAGCCCCTCTCTGCCATTAACTAATTTAAATTTGTTTCTAAATCTTAACTAACATGCCTAAGTATTGTGATAAAGTTACCAATTATGCAAAATGCTTAGAACTCAGTAATCAACAAATGGAGAATATTTTTTATTTTAATTCCATTCTACTGGTTGCAGAATTATATCTAATATTAACATTCTTGTAATTCCTGAAGTTGATATGAAACAGGATATTTACATAGTCACAAAATACCTTCCTACAAATTATCAATTAAAAACAGAATTTTTTTTTTTAATTGGAGGCTAATTACCTTAAAACATTTTGGTGGCTTTTGCCATACATTCACATGAATCAGCCATGGGTGTACATGTGTTCCCCATCCTGACCCTCCCTCCCACCTTCCTCCCCATCCCATCCCTCAAGGTCACCCCAGTGCACCAGCCCTGAGTACCCTGCCTCATGCATTGAACCTGGACTGGTAATCTATTTCACATATGATAATATACATGTTTCAATGTTATTCTCTCAAATCATTCCACCCTCACCTTCTCCCACAGAGTCCAAACATCTGTTCTCTTTTGCTGTCTCACAAATAGGGTCATCATTACCATCTTTCTAAATTCCACATATATGCATTAATATACTGTATTGGTGTTTTTCCTTCCGACTTACTTCACTCTGTATAATAGGCTCCAGTTTCATCCACCTCATTAGAATTAATTCAAATACATTCTTTTTAATAGCTGAGTAATGTTCCATTGTGTATATGTACCACAGCTTTTTTATCCCTTTGTCTGTCGATGGACATCTAGGTTACTTCTATGTCCTGGCTATTATAAAGAGTGCTGTGATGAACGTTGAGGTATATGTGCCTCTTTCAATTCTGATTTCCTTGGTGTGTCTACCCAGAAGTGGGATTGCTAGGTCGTATGGCAGTTCTATTTCCAGGTTTTAAGGAATCTCCACACTGTTCTCCATAGTGGCTCTACTAGTTTGCATTCCCACCAACAGTGTAAGAGGGTTCCCTTTTCTCCACACCCTCTCCAGCATTTATTGATTATAGACTTTTGGATAGCAGCCATTCTGACTGGCATGAGATGGTACCTCACTGTGGTTTTGATTTGCATTTCTCTGATAATGAGTGATGTTGAGCTCTTTTTATGTGTTTGTTAGCCATCTGTATGTCTTCTTTGGAGAAATGTCTGTTTAGTTCTTTGGCCCATTTTTTGATTGGGTAGTTTATTTTTCTGGAATTGAGCTGCAGGAGTTGTTTGTATATTTTTGAGATTAATTCTTTGTCAGTTGCTTCATTTGCTGTTATTTTCTCTCATTCTGAAGGCAGTCTTTTCACCCTGCTTATAGTTTCCTTTGTTGTGCAGAAGCTTTTAATTTTACTTAGGTCCCATTTGTTTATTTTTGCTTTTATTTCCAATATTCTGGGAGTTGGGTCATAGAGGATCTTGCTGTGATTTGTGTTGGAGAGTGTTTTACCTATGTTCTCCTCTAGAAGTTTTATAGTTTCTGGTCTTACATTTAGATCTTTAATCCATTTTGAGTTTATTTTTGTGTATGGTGTTAGAAAGTGTTCTGGTTTCATTCTTTTACAAATGGTTGACCAGTTTTCCCAGCACCACTTGTTAAGAGATTATCTTTTCTCCATTGTATATTCTTGTCAAAGATAAGGTGTCCACAGTTTCATGGATTTATCTCTGGGCTTTCTATTTTGTTCCATTGATCTATGTTTTTGTCTTTGTGCCAGTACCATACTGTATTGATGACTGTGGCTTTGTACTATAGCCTGAAGTCAGGCAGGTTGATTCCTCCAGTTCCATTCTTCATTCTCAAGATTGCTTTAGATACTCGAGGCTTTTTGTAATTCCATACAAATTATGAAATTATTTGTTCTAGTTCTGTGAAAAAATATCATTGGTAGCTTGATACGGATTGCATTGAATCTACAGATTGCTTTGGGTAGTATACTCATTTTCACTGTATTGATTGTTCCAATCCATGAACATGGTATATTTCTCCATCTAGTTGTGTCCTCTTTGATATCTTTCATCAGTGTTTTATAGTTTTCTATATATAGGTCTTTCATTTCTTTACAATGGCACCCCACTCCAGTACTCTTGCCTGGGAAATCCCATGGATGGGGGAGCCTGGTAGGCTGCAGCCCATGGGGTCGTGAACAATTGGACACGACTGAGCGACGTCACTTTCTCTTTTCACTTTCATGCATTGGAGAAGGAAATGGCACCCACTCCAGTGTTCTTGCCTGGAGAATCCCAGGGACAGGGGAGCCTGTGAGCTGCCGTCTCTGGCGTCGCACACAGTCAGACACGACTGAAGCGACTTAGCAGCAGCAGCAATTCCTAAGTATTTTATTTTCTTTGTTGCAATGGTGAATGGAATTGTTTCCTTGATTTCTCTTTCTGTTTTCTCATTGTTAGTGTATAGGAATGCAAGTGATTTCTGTGTGTTAATTTTATATCCTGCAGCTTTACTATATTCATTGATTAGCTCTAGTAATTTTCTGGTAGAGTCTTTAGGGTTTTCTATCTAGAGGATCATGTCATCTGCAGTGAGAGTTTTACTTCTTCTTTTTCAATCTGGATTCTTTTATTTCTTTTTCTGCTCTGATTGCTGTAGCCAAAACTTCCAAATCTATGTTGAATAGTAGTGGTGAGAGTGGGCACCCTTGTCTTGTTCCTAACTTTACGGAAAATGCTTTCAATTTTTCACCATTGAGGATAATGTTTGCTGTGGGTTTATCATATATGGCTTTTATTATGTTGAGGTATTTTCTTTTAGTCCTGCTTTCTGTTGGGTTTTTATCATAAATGGATGTTAAATTTTGCCAAAGGCTTTATCTGCATCTATTGAGACAATCGTGTGGTTTATATCTTTTAATTTATTAATGTGGTGTATCACATTGATTGATTTGCAAATATTGAAGAATCCTTGCATCCCTGGGATAAAGCCCACTTGGTCATGATGTATGATCTTTTTAATACGTTGTTGGATTTTGTTTGCTAGAATTTTGTTAAGGATTTTTGCATCTGTGTTCATCAGTGATATTGGCCTGTAGTGTTTGTGTGTGTGTGTGTGTGTGTGTGTGTGTGTGTGTGTGTGTGTGTGGCATCTTTGTCTGGTTTTGGTATTAGGGTGATGGTGGCCTCATAGAATGAGTTTGGAAGTTTACCTTCCTCTGCAATATTCTGAAAGAGTTTGAGTAGGATAGGTGTTAGCTCTTCTCTAAATTTTTGGTAGAATTCAGCTGTGAAGCCATCTGGTCCTGGGCTCTTGTTTGTTGAAAGATTTCTGATTACAGTGTCAATTTCTGTGGTTGTGATGGGTCTGTTAAGAATTTTCTATTTCTTCCTGGTTCAGTTTTGGAAAGTTATACTTTTCTAAGAATTTGTCTATTTCTTCCAAGTTGTCCATTTTATTGGCTTATAATTGCTAATAGTAGTCTCTTATGATCCTTTGTATTTCTGTGTTGTTTGTTGTGATTTTTCCATTTCTAATTTTGTTGATTTGGTTTTTCTCCCTTTGTTTCTTGATGAGTCTGGCTAATGCTTTGTCTATTTTATTTATCTTCTCTAAGAACCAGCTTTTAGCTTTGTTGATTTTTATTATGGTTTCTTTTGTTTCTTTTGCATTTATTTCTGCTCTAATTTTTAAGATTTCTTTCCTTCTATTAACCCTGGGGATCTTCATTTCTTCCTTTTCTAGTTGCTTTAGGTGTAGAGTTAGGTTATTTATTTGATTTCTCTCCCGTTTCCTGAGGTAGGCTTGTGTTGCTATGAACCTTCCCTTTAGCACTGCTTTTACTGAATCCCATAGGTTTTGGGTTGTTGTGTTTTCATTTTCACTCATTTCTATGCATATTTTGATTTCTTTTTAATTTCTTCTGTGATTTGTTGGTTATTCAGAAGTGTGTTGTTTAGCCTCCATTTGTTTGTATTTTTCATAGTTTTTTTTTCCCCTGTAGTTGACATCTAATCTAACTACACTGTGATCAGAAAAGATGCTTGAGATGATTTCAATTTTTTTTTTTGAATTTACCAAGGTTAGATTTATGGCCCAGGATGTGATCTATCCTGGAGAAGATTCCATGTGCACTTGAGAAAAAGGTGAAATTCATTGTTTTAGGGTGAAATGTCCTATGGATATCAATTAGGTCTAACTGTTCCATTGTATCATTTAAAGTTTGTGTTTCCTGGCTAATTTTCTGTTTAGTTGATCTATCCATAGGTGTGAGTGGAGTATTACAGTATCCCACTATTATTGAACACTGCAAACAAATATCCCTGATGTGTGTCGGGGGGAGTGCTCACAGTGTCTGGGCGACACTAGGTTTGCCCCCGCTCATGGTGTGTTTGCCCCCACTCACAGTGTGTTTTCTCAGTCTACACTGCTCAGGCTCCCAGTTGTTCTGCCAGGGAACTGTCTGAGGTGGGCCCTGGGTTGTGTGCACTTCCCACATCTACGCTGCTCAGGTTCAGGTTCTCAGGTACTCCACAAAGGCACAGACTTTGTTGGGGCTGTGTTTTGTGCCCTTCCCAGGTCTGAGCAGCTCAGGTGACCGGGTGCTTGGTGAGCACACTCTCCCCAATAAGGTGCAGTGCGTCTTATCACTTCCCTGGTCCCAGCCGCTTGGTTTCCTGGGCGCGCAGTGGGAGCGCTGTCTCAGGTGTGCTGTGTGTCTCCTCCAGAGAGCTGATCTCTGGCTGCGACCCTCCTGGCAGACATCAACCATCCAGGATCCCAGGAAGACTTGGTTAGCAACTGGGAGCCTGCTTGCAGTTTGGTAGGGGAAGCATTCTCTAGGGCCAAGTTTGCCCCTTTCCTGCTCTGGCTGCTGCCCGCCTGCCTCTTTGCTTCCAGCGGGGGTGTGCCCGTCCTCAGCTGGCTAACTCTCCTCTGGTATTTGCTCAGTCCTTTGTTATTTGAGCGGCCTGGCATTGCCTTAGGAAAGTTCTGTTCTCTCTCTCTCTCTCTTTTCTCTCTCTCTCTCTTTTTTTTCCTCTCTGGCTATTCCATAGTTTGGGTTGCTATCTCATGTTAGCTCCCTCAGATTGCCCTCAGGACATTCAGGCCTGGTCGTTACCCTAAGCAGTGCAGCCCACGCCTCCCTGTTCAGCCCCCACTTGCTGGTGGTGGACCGAGCATCTGGGCTACTTCTCTGTTGGGAGTTGCTGTTAGGCACGTAATCTGTGGGTTTTATTTATTTATTTTTTCCTCCCAGTTATGTTGCCCTCTAAGATTCCAAAACTCCACACAGACCCGCCAGTGAGGGGGTTTCCTGCTGTTTGGAAACTACTCCTCTCTTAAGACTCCCTCCCCAGGATGGGTTCAGTTCAGTTCAGTCGCTCAGTCGTGTCCAACTCTTTGCGACACCATAAATTGCAGCATGCCGGGCCTCCCTGTTCATCACCATCTCCCGGAGTTCACTCAGACTCACGTCCATTGAGTCCGTGATGCCATCCAGCCATCTCATCCTCGGTCGTCCCCTTCTCCTCCTGCCCCAATCCCTCCCAGCATCAGAGTCTTTTCCAATGAGTCAATTCTTCGCATGAGGTGGCCAAAGTACTGGAGTTTCAGCTTTAGCATCATTCCTTCCAAAGAAATCCCAGGGTTGATCTCCTTCAGAATGGACTGGTTGGATCTCCTTGCAGTCCAAGGGACTCTCAGGAGTCTTCTCCAACACCACAGTTCAAAAGCATCAATTCTTAGGCGCTCAGCCTTCTTCACAGTCCAACTCTCACATCCATACATGACCACAGGAAAAACCATAGCTTTGACTAGACGGACCTTAGTCGGCAAAGTAATGTCTCTGCTTTTGAATATACTATCTAGGTTGGACATAACTTTTCTTCCAAGGAATAAGCAGCTTCTAATTTCATGGCTGCAATCACCATCTGCAGTGATTTTGGAGCCCAGAAAAATAAAGTCTGACACTGTTTCCCCATCTATTTCCCATGAAGTGATGGGACCGGATGCCATGATCTTCATTTTCTGAATGTTGAGCTTTAAGCCAACTTTTTCACTCTCCTCTTTCACTTTCATCAAGAGGCTTTTAAATTCCTCTTCACTTTCTGCCATAAGAGTGGTGTCATCTGCATATCTGAGGTTATTGATATTTCTCCCAGCAATCTTGATTCCAGATTGTGTTTCTTCCAGTCCAGCGTTTCTCATGATGTACTCCGCATAGAAGTGAAATAAGCAGGGTGACAATTACAACCTTGACGTACGCTTTTTCCTATTTGGAACCAGTCTGTTGTTCCATGCCCAGTTCTAACTGTTGCTTCCTGACTTGCACACAGATTTCTCAAGAAGCTGGTTAGGTGGTCTGATATTCTCATCTCTTTCAGAATTTTCCACAGTTTATTGTGATCCACACAGTCAAAGGCTTTGGCATAGTCAATAAAGCAGAAATAGATGTTTTTCTGGAACTCTCTTGCTTTTTCCATGATCCAGCGGATGTTGGCAATTTGATCTCTGGTTCCTCTGCCTTTACTAAAACCAGCTTGAACATCAGGAGTTCACAGTTCACATATTCCTGTAGCCTGGCCTGGAGAATTTTGAGCATTACATTACTAGCATGTGAGATGAGTGCAATTGTGTGGTAGTTTGAGCATTCTTTGGCATTGCCTTTCTTTGGAATTAGAAGAAAATAACCTTTTCCAGTCCTGTGTTCACTGCTGAGTTTTCCAGATTTGCTGGCACTCTTTCATCTCTCTTTTTATCTTTTATATTTTGTCCTACCTCCTTTCAAAGACAATGGGCTGCCTTTCTGGGTGCCTGGTGTCCTCTGCCAGCATCCAGAAGTTGTTTTGTGGTATTTGCTCAACATTCAAATGATCTTTCAATGAATTTGTGAGGGAGAAAGTGGTCTCCCCATTCTACTCCTCTGCCATCTTAGGACCTCCCCCCTCACAAACAGAAATTTTTATAGAGACAAACACCACCTTTACCAAGTGATAAAAGTTAGCATAACTAATAATGATTTAAAGAGTATCATGTAGCTCTTTATTTGATGCACTGAAAAGGCACAGCCTGATTTCTGTAGTACTTAATGCCAAAATTGCATAACCCCTATGCAAAGGGACATGTTGTACTATGCCAATGGAAAGACAGTAATACAGCTAACAAACTCAAACTCTTTGAAAAGTAAATTGGCAGTAATCTCAGATTATCCAAATCAACCTCCATTTCTGAATTTTTTTTTTTAATTGAAGTAGAATTGATTTACCAGTCAACATTCAGAAAACGAAGATCATGGCATTTGGTCCCATCACTTCATGGGAAATAGATGGGGAAACAGTGTCAGACTTTATTTTTGGAGCTCCAAAATCACTGCAGATGGTAACTGCAGCCATGAAATTAAAAGACTCCTTGAAGAAAAGTTATGAACAACCTAGATAGCATATTCAAAAGCAGAGACATTACTTTGCCGACTAAGGTCCGTCTAGTCAAGGTTTTTCCAGTGGTCATGTATGGATATGAGAGTTGGACTGTGAAGAAAGCTGAGCACCAAAGAATTAATGCTTTTGAACTGTGGTGTTGGAGAAGACTCTTGAGAGTCCCTTGGCCTACAAGGAGATCCAACCAGTCCATTCTGAAGATCAGTCCTGGGTGTTCTTTGGAAGGAATGATGCTAAAGCTGAAACTCCAGTACTTTGGCCACCTCATGCGAAGAGTTTACTCATTGGAAAAGACTCTGATGCTGGGAGGGATTGGGGGCAGGAGGAAAAGGGGATGACAGAGGATGAGATGGCTGGATAGCATCACCGACTCGATGAACATGAGTTTGAGTGAGCTCAAGGAGTTGGTGATGGACAGAGAGACCTGGCATGCTGCAATTCATGAGGTCACAAAGAGTAAGACACGACTGAGCGACTGAACAGAACTGACTGACTGTATTAGCTTCAGGTCTATACCATAGTGATTTGTTGTGTGTGTGTATGTGTGTGTGTGTGTGGCAGATCATATTCCGTGATAGGTTATTACAAGATATTGGGTATAATTTCCTGTGCTATACATATCAGTTATATTTGAAATCTGAAAAAAATCATCCAAGGCAATCTATACACAAATCTGATATTTTAAAATGATTGTTATTCATTCCTCTTAATACTTTAAAAAATTAAATAGATATGCTAGGCTTATAAGAAAAACAAATAAACAGAAGTCACCTAATCTCTCTACTCTATACCCCAGAGGTCTTTTAGCTACTTATTCTGATGTTAACATCCATATATATTTTTGCATGTGTTACATGTTACATATGTACATATGTTTATATATGCATAGATGTGTTTTAAATATATGTGTATATGTTATGTATACATATGTTTAAATTGCATGTTTTCGATATGTCTGTTTTAGATGTAGTTCCATTGTTTTCCATCTTCTAATGTTGCAACTGGTACTCTTATTTCATATAGCTTGTAAATGATTTAATCATTTGTTCTGGAATAACAGAGCTGAATCTTCTCTTTATCTTTGGAGTTCTGAGTTTCCAGATAAAATACACTGTAATAGACTTTTTTCATTAATTGATTCTTGTAAGGGCCTTGCAGTTTGGAGACTCAAGTTCACCAATTCTGGTCAATGTTCTCACATTATTTCTTATAGAACACAAAAAATAATTCTGGGAAGAAAGTTATTTTCTGAAACTTTTACTTACCTGTTGTACAAAAAACCCTTTTGTCCTTATTGTAAATCATTTTGCCTTTTGGTTCCAATTTCTTGGATATTTCCGTGACTGAATATTCTAATGCACGCATGCATGCTCAGTCATGTCCGACTCTTGGCCACCCCATGAACTGTAGCCCATCAAGGTTCTCTGTCCATGGAATTTTCCAGGCAAAAATAACTGGAGCAGGTTGCCATTTCCATCTCCAGGGTATTTTAATCAGATTTCTTTTTTTTAAATATCGTATGACTTTATTATTTTTACAACATAAAAACAAGATACAGGATGAGTTCAAATAAAGCTTTAGTTTAAAATCTATTTGATTTTTTTGACTACATAGGGAGGAATATAATCATGTGAAATGAAAATTATGCATTTTATGAATATAAACATATTCAACTGAAAAATATCCAAGTGGAACTATGAAAGTGTGAAAGAATCAGTGGCAGAATATAAGGTGTGCTTAAGCTAGTAACATATACTAAAAATAATTCTACAGTATTTAAATTTTTTAAACTTTTTATTTTATATTGAAGTATAGCCTATTAACAAAGTTGTGATAGTTTCAGGTGAAGAGCAAAGGGACTCAGCCATACATATACATGTATCCATTCTCCCTCAGATTCCACTCCCATCCAGGCTGCCGGATAACATTGAGCAGAATTCCCTGTACTATACAATAGGTTCTCGTTGGTTATGTATTTTAAATATAGCAGTGTATACCTGTCCATGCCAAACTCCCTAACTATCCCTTTCCTCGTCCTTCCCTCTGGCAAACCTAAGTTTATTCTCTAAGTCTGAGAGTCTGTTTCTGTTTTGTAAGTTCATTTATATCTTTTTTTTTTTTTATTCCACATATAGGGGATGTCATATGATATTTCCCCTTCTCTGACTTATTTCACTCTGTATGACAGTCTCTAAGTCTAAGTCCGTCAAATTTCTGATTTTTAATTGTATTTTTAATTTCCAAAAACTCATTCTTAATCTCTGATGATACAAGTTTAGTTTTTCTGTTATCTACGTTATCTCAGTGTTGATCTCTTTTTGTGTGTGTTGAAATCTTTCCCCAAATATTTGCTGATTGTTGGTGACCCATTTATATTTAGGAATGAGATAACAAAAAGTTGATCAGTAGTTTTGTCCCTGGGAGTGCCTTTTTGACCAATGGACTTCATAAGTAAATAATTAAATGGTCAAGCCGATTTTTCATTGAAAACTCCCTAAATGTCAGGATCTATGGACCTCTAGGAAAGTTTAGTCTCATCAGCAAAGAATCTTCCATTACTTGCCAGGACAGCCTAGGGCTGACCGCCTTTGTTCTGGTATTGAGTGAAAGTAGAGGACTAGAGTTTCACCTTTACTATGCAAACTTTCATTCAATTCCCTCTTATGATCTGTCTAAAGCATAAGAATGTCTTCCAGTGCACATAGATTACACAGGCATCATCAGGCATCCTTTCACCAAGAAGCAGTGGCTTTATGCAGAGTGTAGTAGACTGCTGAAACTTCAATTACAAGGCCAGCTGGGGGAAAAAATCACCTTGTAATTGTCAATATGTGATGCTTTCTTCTTTATAATTACAACACAGGAGTCCTGAAACCAACAGATACAAATAGAAGTGTCTCCTCTAACTACTGTATCTAATAACCCATTGGAAATATTTTTATTCCAGTTACTACAAACTTTGGTTCAGTGTGTGGGTGTATGTCTTAGGAGCCAAGAGATAAATCCTTGCACCAGAAAACCTAAGTATGGTTCCAATAGTGGAAGCTGAAACTGCTGCCAGGCCATTTTGGGCTCCATGTCACTGAACCAATAGCCATATTGTTACTATACTAAGTAATTTATTTGGATTATCAGGGGAAATTTTGGTTGCTGCTACCCAATATGGGCTTCCCTGTTGGATCAGTGGTAAAGAATCTGCCTATCAATGAAAGAGGCATGGGTTTAATCCCTGAGTTGGGAAAATGTCCTGGAGAAGGAAATGGCTACCCACTCCAATATCCTTGCCTGGGAATATCCATGGAAAAAAGAGCCTGATGGGCTACAGTCCATGGGGTCACAAAGAGTCAGACATGACTTAGTGACTAAACAATGACAACACAATATGGACCGGAACTGTGTGCAAAGCTAGGGCATTCCCCAGGGCACATTTTGCTTTACTCAGTAGTCCTTATCCTGAAAGACTGAATCATTGCAATAAAACCAAACATCACACAGAAGACTACAAGTCATTAAAAAGTCTATATCATTAAAAAGTCTACAAGTAACAAATGCTGGAAAGGGTATAAGGGAAAGGGAACCTTCCTACACTGTTTGTGGGTTATAAATTGGTGCAGCCACTATGGAAAACAAAATGAAAGTTCCTTAAAAAACTAAAAATAAAGCTATCATATGACCCAGCAATCCCACACCTAAGCATATATCTAGAGAAAATTCTAATTTGAAAATATATATGCATGCCTATGTTCACATCACAGAGAAGGCAATGGCAACCCACTCCAGTACTCTTGCCTGGAAAATCCCATGGATGGAGGAGCCTGGTAGGCTGCAGTCCGTGGGGTCGCTAAGAGTCAGGCACGACTGAGCAACTTCACTGTCACTTTTCACTTTCATGCATTGGAGAAGGCAATGGCAACCCACTCCAGTATTCTTGCCTGGAGAATCCCAGGGATGGGGGAGCCTAGTGGGCTGCCGTCTATGGGCTCGCACAGAGTCGGACACGACTGAAGTGACTTAGCAGCAGTAGCAGCATGTTCACATCAGCACTATTTACAATGGCGAAGACATGGAAGAAACCTAAATGCTCATCAACAGATGAATGGATAAAGAAAATATACAAGATATATAATCCATCACATATCATATATATGTACGTATATACATTCTATCATATATCCTAATCATATATGATGGAATATTACTCAGCAATAGAAAAGAATGAAATATTGCCATTTGCAGCAACTTGAGTGGACCTAGAGACTATCATTATAAGTGAATTAAGTCAGACTGAGAAAGGTGATATCACTTATATGTGAACTCTAAAAAATTATACAACTGAACTTATTTACAAAACAGAAACATACTCACAGACATAGAAAACAAACTTATGCTTGCCAAAAGGGAAAGGAGTGGGGATAAATTAGGATTTGGGGATTAACAGCTGCACACTACTATATAGAAAATAAATGAACAAGAACCTACTATATAGCACAGGGAACCATATTTGTTATCTTTAAAAAAAAAAAAAAACATAGTTCAAAAGAAAAAAAAAAAAACAGACTTCAAAGATTCAAATCCTTTAGAAGTTCAAATTTGGACTACCCCACAATAAAGATTATCATACAGCTTACATGCCAACAAAGGATAAGGCATATGTAATGCAAGGTAGAAGAAAAATCAACATAACCCTCACACGATGCTACAGAAGAGGGGTCCAACACAGCTACAACTGTGTGACTGATTCCCTTTCCCACACTGTATTATATGAACTCTGGTGTTAGCTAATGTTTTATATTTTAGGTAAGAATATGATGAGATTTTTATCATCTTTCCATAATATAGTATTTAGTGGGACTTCATGGACTCTGTTGGGGAAATGAAGGTTTCATCCTAATGAAATACAGAAGTGGATACTGCAAATCAAAAGTAGACTGTATGAGATGACATCTGTTGGACGCCCCTGCTCCTGATTCATTTTCTACTATCTTTCAACTTTTCTCAGTCGTTCGCAACCCCATCACCACCACCAGAAAACTCTTCTCCCCCAGAAACTGGCTCATGTTGCTCACACCAACAGATTCTTGTTGGGTTTGGTCAGTGGAAATACCTGGCAAATAGTCTACAGGAAACTGAGGAGTGTGAGACAGGGTATTTATTCCTTTAGTTCTCTCCTTGAAAGGTTGTGTTGGGCTGGCTATTTTCCTCAACCAAAGACCACTCACTACTTCACTTAAGATGACCAACTTCTATATAACATTTTTTCCACTTTTTCATATGCTTTCAAGGAATCCACCTGTAATGCAGGAGACCTGGGTTCAATCCCTGGGTTGGGAAGATCCCCTGGAGAAGGCAAAGGTTACCCAAGCCAGTGTTCTGGCCTGAAGAATTCCATGGACTGTATAGTTCATGGGGTCACACTACTGAGCGACTTTCGCTTTCACTTTCACTTTCAAGCCTAGAATCAGGATGTTTTGGCTGCCATGAGCCCTGTGTTTCTACATGAAAATAAACCCTTCTTGAATTGTTCTATTTTAAAAGTACCATCTCTATTTCCTAAGGGGACCAGCTCTGATTCCATATACATACCATGATAGATTTGAGACAAGTAGATTTTTAAAAAGTTCCTATTGAGGCTTATTTAGTTCCACCCCTACACACACACACACATACACACACACACATACACAATTTAAAATTTTTGCTATCAATAACACTGTAAATATTACACTTTGGCTAAACCCTAGTGGACATTTGTCTTCATTTCCCTAGGATTCATTTTTAGAAGTGAAATTGAGGCTCAAAGATATTTTTAAGTATCTTAATACAGATTTCTACATTGCCCTCCAGTAAACTTGTGACAACTTATGCTGATTTATATCAGCCATGTATGAGGCAACTTAATCCATTCAACTTTAATTAAAGTTGGGCATTAATATTTTATAATTTGCAAATTTATGGATGAAAATTTTATTGTTGGTATAATTTGCATTTCTTTTATTATTTCTCCAGTTGAACATTTTCATGTGCTCATTTTTTCCATTTATATATTTTTTTTTTGTAAATTGAATGTTATACCCTTTGCCCTTTTGTGTATTTCAGGTTTCACCTTTTTTCTTTGACTAAAATACTTACCCCTTGTCAGTATTTATTTTTGATGACAGAAAGAGCAAAAACAAGAAATACGGGGCACAATAATTATTTTTTTCAGTGTAAGATTTCTGAAGGACTGATCAGAGATATTTTCTAGAGTTATTTTTAGGGAAAATTGTAAAGTACACAATGATTATCATTAACATTACCAGGATCTGCATGAATAAGTTATCAACAGAATAAAAAAAATGTCTTCAAATGGATATCAAAGTTTATAACACAGTGTTATTTAAAATTCTAGGCTTTTAAAATGCAGTAATTTTTCACAGGAAGTATCATTGCTTTCAATTTCTTTTCTCTAGGCTACATTAACTCTTTGTTTTTATGAAGAGAAAAAAAAGTTACCAGTAACAAGAAAAGGCTATTCCTTGGTAGAGACAAATTTGCAATCACACATGATGGAAAGTAGAAATAGGCAAAGTCACGAAGTAACAGCCTATTTACATGTCATTTCCATGAAGTTTCTGTCCCCGTAGGATATCCTTAAAAAAAAAAAAAAAAAGATGGTTTCACTACACAACTACACAGGAGGTTTGAAGCAGAGATAACTCATTCTTCCCATTTTAAGACAATAATAAACACTAACACGTCACTGTTCAATCTCCATTAGGGCCGAGTATTTCAGTTCAGTTCGGTTCAGTCACTCAGTCATGTCTGACTCTTTGTGACCATACTATTATAGACAATTGAAAATCAGCTTATACTGCTCATGATATTCAAATACCATTCAGAAATTAAAGTTCCTTTCTGAAGTAACACGTTCCAGCTTCCCTGATGACTCAACTGACATGGGCAAATCAGTCTCCATCTCTTTCTCTTTGTCGTTATTATTATTATTACTATTGCTATTCCCTGTTATTTTACTTTAGGGTATCCTCCCAGCTCACCTGAGCTATGGTAATAGCTGCTAAAACTGACCTCACTGTGAGTCTCACTTTTCTCTAATTCACTTTCCTGGATACCATGAGACCAACTTTCTAAAATGTACATCTAGCCATTCTCACTTCCCTTCAATAGCTCCCTGTTGTCTACAGAATAACTTATATGAGATACTTAGCATGGAAAGTTGTACCTTTTAATATCTAGCTTCTGCAGGCTGTCTCAGGTTTGTTTGTTTGTTTGTTTAATATTTGTTTATTTGACTGTGATGGGTCTTGGTTGAGGCACACAAGCTTTGCATTGCACCACACAGGATCTTTCTTTGTGGTGCACAGACTCCCTTGTTGTGGTGCTCGAGCTTCAATAGCTGCATAAACAAGCATTCAGAAGAGAAACTATGTTGGATAAAAGATGTTTGTTTTTAAGAATCCAGGGTAAGCTTCTGCCTCAAGTTGCTTATATCAGACTAATTAGTTAGAAGTGGCATATGCATATAAAAAGAAAAAGTAAGTGCATGAGTCAAGGTCCCAACTGAAAACAGATGGCACATTCCAATTAAGATAATTTGAGGAGGTATCATTTACAAAGGGTAGGAAAACAAAGGTTTGGACAGGATGGAGGAACCTCTTTGCCCTGTTACAGATAGTTTTAGTTATGTCTACTCCTAGACCTGAAGGGATGAGGAGGTAAAGAAAAAGAGAATTTATTGGAGCCTGGAAGCAAAGAAAATTGCACAGAATTTTAAGAAGAAAAGTGGCTTTGGGGCAAAGGACACAGCCAACTCAAGATAACCTTAAAAGAAGACTCCAGGGAGAAAGCATTCTTCTAATTTTTCTCCTTTAATCTGTCACTGAGTTTCTCCATTTGTCAGATCCAATTGGAAACCAGAGGGCAATGAACTCCTGTGGTACCTTCCATACAGGCTCCAAGAACAAAGAACAAGGTAGAGAAGGTTGAACATGAATCTGGAGAGGAAGACAAAAGATAACCAACACAGCAAGCATCTTATACTTCCTTGAATCATCAGAATCTCCCCTGGATCATTGAAGAGCCTGGCAGATCAATGTATACATAGTAGGAACTCACAAGAGCTTGTGGACAGTATAAAAATTAGTGCTTAATAGTGCAGTGGTGTCCAAGTCTTTGTGACCCCATGGAATGTAGCCCATCAGGCTCCTCTGTCCGTGGGGATTCTCTAAGCGTGAACACTGGAGTGGGTTGCCATTCCCTTCTCCAGGAGATCTTCCCACACCAGGGATCGACCCCAGGTCTCCTGCATTGCAGATGGGTTCTTTGCCATTTGAGGTAGTCTTTGCAGGTAGTCTGAGCCACCAGGGAAACCCAATAAGACTGATATTTAAAAGTAAAGAGAGAAAAATACATTATGCTCAGTTCAGTTCAGTTCAGTTGCTCAGTCATGTCCGGCTCTGCACCCCATGAATCGCAGCACACCAGGCCTTCCTGTTCATTACCATCTCTCGGAGTTCACTCAGACTCACGTCCATCGAGTCCGTGATGCCATCCAGCCATCTCATCCTCGGTCATCCCCTTCTCCTCCTGCCCCCAATCCCTCCCAGCATCAGACTCTTTTCCAATGAGTCAACTCTTGGCATGAGTACTGGAGTTTCGCAAAGTACTGGAGTTTCAGCTTTAGCATCATTCCTTCCAAAGAAATCCCAGGGCTGATGTCCTTCAGAATGGACTGGTTGGATCTCCTTGCAGTCCAAGGGACTCTCAAGAGTCTTCTCCAACACCACAGTTCAAAAGCATCAATTCTTCGGCACTCAGCCTTCTTCACAGTCCAACTCTCACATCCATACATGACCACAGGAAAAACCATAGCCTTGACTAGACGGACCTTAGCTAACACTTATCAAAAAAAAAAAAAAAAGCTGGGGTAGCTATGTTAATTTGAGATAAAATAGACTTCAGAGCAAGGAAATTTATCAGGGGTGAAGAGAGGCACTGCAAAATAACAAAGGAATCAATACTTCAAAAGACTTAACAATCTTAAACATGTGTGATCTTAACAACAGAGCACCAAAATAACATAAGGCCAAAACTGATTAAAGTGAAAGAAGAAATAGACAAGTTCAGTATAATAGTTGGAGACTTCAATATATCTGTCAGTAATTGATAGGTGAAATAGTAAGAAAATCAATTAGGATATAGTAGAACTGAACAACAATATCAGAACACTCCATCCAACATCAGTATATTCATGCATTCTTCTCAGACTTTTCAAACTTCCGTGGAATATTCCTCAAGAGAGGTCACATCCAGGATCATAAGATATACCTTAACAAAGTTAAAAGAGTAGACATCCTACAAAATATGTTATCAAAGCACAATAGAATTTTAAAAAGAAATCAACAACAGAAGACAGCTGAAAATTCCCAAATATTTAGAGATTAAGCAACACATATGTAATAACAGATTGGTCAAAGAAGTCTCAAGAACTCAATGTAAAAAATATTTCTAATAAAATAAAAATATAACCTCAAAATTTGTGAGATGCAGTCAAAACAGGGAAAATTTTAGCATTCAATATATGTATTAGGTAAAGAAGAAAGATCTAGTATCAATAAGGTAAGCTTAACCCCTATGAAACACAAGAAAGAAGAGCAATTTAAGCCTAAAGCAAGTAGTAAGAAAAATGTTAAAGATTAGAATATATCAATCATAGAAAAATAAAATATTGCCATTTGCAGCAACATGGATGAACTTAGAGATTTTCATACTAAGTGAAGTCAGACAAAGATTATATGGTATCACTTATACATGTAATGTAAAAATAATACAAATGAATCTATCTACAAAGCAGAAACATATTCACAGACATAGACAAGCTTATGGTTACCAAATGGGAAAAGGAAGTGGGGGTATAATTTACGAGGATGGGATTAACAGATACACACTATTATATATAAAATAGATAATCAGCTAGGATTTACTATATAACATAGGGAACAATATTCAATATCTTGTAATAACCTTTGGTGGCAAATAATATGAAATATATACATGCATATATATATAATATATATATATTATATATATATATAATATATATATATATGAATTACTTCACCCAGTACCTGAAACTAATACAATAATGTAAATCAACTATATTTCAACAACAAAAAAGTGAGAGTAGAAATCTGTGAAACTGAAAACAGGCAAACAACAGAGAAAAATCAGAAAATCAATAAAATTGATAAACCCATAGACAAATTCAGTTCAGTTCAGTCATTCAGTCATGTCCAACTCTTTGTGACCCAATGGACTGCAGCATGCCAGGCCTCCCTATCTGTCACCAACTCCTGGAGCACAGACAGATTAACCAAAAAAAAAAAAGAGAGAACACTGAAATTACCAATATCAGCAATGAAAGAGGGTTCATCACTATGAATCACATGGACATAAAACGATAATAAAAGAAAATACTAAGAACATATCTAAGCCCATAAGTTTGACAACTAGAAAAAATGGACCAATTCCTTAAAAACTATCAAAACTCACAAAGGAGAAATAGTTAATTTTAATAGTCTTCTATTTATTAGTGAAAGTGAACTAACAATAAATTTCCCCCAAAAAAACACCAGGCTCCGATGATTTCACTGGTAAAATGTACCAAATATTTAAAGAAGAAATGGTAACAATTTTTCATAATCTCTTCCAGAAAATAGAAACAGAAAAACACTTCCTCACTCATTCTAAAAAAAAAAAAACCATAGTGCTTCACCTATTCAGTGTTTCAATGTCCTTCCCTAAGTCCATGGAAGCCCATGTTTCAATGTCCTTCCCTAAGTCCATGGAAACCCTTAATGTTTTTACTATCTCTATAGTTTTGCCTATTCCAGAATATATGATACTGTGATGGTGAAAGCAAGACATTAAGCATTTGTCAAAATCCATACAATATTAAAGAACAAAGTGTATGCCTTATTATGTGCAAATTTTAGAAATAATTTAGGAGGTTGAAAGGCCCCAGAATGGAATGTAGAATGCAACCAAAGAATCTACATGTATTACAAAAGTTTGAAGTAGCCTCACTGGAGCTAGTGGGTGAAAAGGTGCTGACCTAAGTTACTTTGGTCAAAGGCTAACAGAATTTTGCCAAGAGAACACACTGGTCATAGTAAACATCCTCTTCCAACAACACAAGAGAAGACTCTACACATGGACATCACCAGATGGTCAAACTGAAATCAGATTGATCATATTCTTTGCAGCCAAAGATAGCTCTATACAGTCAGCAAAAATAAGACTGGGAGCTGACTTTGGCTCAGATAGTGAACTCCTTATTGCCAAATGCAGACATACATTGAAGAAAGTAGAGAAAGTCACTAGACCATTCAGGTATGATGTAAATCAAATCCCTTACAATCATACAGTGAAAGTGACAAATAGAGTCAAGGGATTAGACCTGATAGAGTGCCTGAAGAACTATGGGAAGAGGTTAGTGACATTATACAGAGGCAGGAATCAAGACCATCCCCAAGAGAAAGAAATGCAAAAGGCACAATGGTTGTCTAAGGAGGCCTTACAGATAGCTGAGAAAGAATCTAAAGACAAAGGGGGGAAAGGAAAGACATACCCATTTTGAATGCAGAGTTCCAAAGAATAGCAAGGAGAGATAAGAAAGCCATCCTCAGTAATCAATGCAAAGAAACAGAAAAACAATAGAATGGGAAAGACTAGAGATCTCTTCAAGAAAATTAGAGATACCAAGGGAACATTTCATGCAAAGTTGGGCACAATAAAGGAGAGAAATGTTATTGACCTAAGAGAAGCAAAAGAAGAGGTGGCAAGAATACCCAGAACTATATGAAAAAGATCTTCATGACCCAGATAACCACGATGGTGTGATCACTCACCTAGAGCCAGACATTCTGGAATGTGAAGTCAAAGGGGTCTTAGGAAGCATCACTAGGAACAAAGCTAGTGGAGGTGATGGAATTCCAGTTGAGCTATTTCAAATCCTAAAAGATGATGCTGTGAAAGTGCTGTACTCAATATGCCAGGAAATCTGGAAAACTCAGCAGTGGCTACAGGACTGGAAAAAGTCAGTTTTCATTCCAATCCCAAAGAAAGGCAATGCCAAAGAATGTTCAAACTACCACACAATTGCACTCATCTCACATGCTAGTAAAGTAATGCTCAAAATTCTCCAAGCCAGGCTTCAACAGTACTTGAACTGTGAACTTCCAGAAGTTCAAGCTGGTTTTAGAAAAGGCAGAGGAACCAGAAATCAAATCAAATCAAATCAACATCTGCTAGATCATTGAAAAAGCAAGAGAGTTCCAGAAAAACATCTATTTCTGCTTTATTGACTATGCTAAAGACTTAGACTGTGTGGATCACAAAAAACTGTGGAAAATTCTGAAAGAGATGGGAATATCAGACCACCTGACCTGCCTCCTGAGAAATCTGTATGCAGGTCAAAAAGCAATAGTTAGAACCCGAGATGTAACAATGGGCTGGTTCCAAACTGGTTAAGGAATATGTCAAGGCTGTATATTGTCACCCTGGCTATTTAACTTATATGCAGAGTACATCAAGTTTAATACCAGGCTGGATGAAACACAAGCTGGAATCAAGATTGCTGAGACAAATATCAATAACCTCAGATATGCAGATGACACCACCCTTATGGCAGAAAGTGAAGAGGAACTAAAGAGCCTCTTGATGAAAGTGAAAGAGGAGAGTGAAAAAAATTGGCTTAAAACTCAACATTCAGTAAACTAAGATCGTGGCATCTGGTCCCATCACTTCATGGCAGATAGATGGGGAAACAATGGAAATAGTGAGAGACTTTATTTTGGGGGCTCCAAAATCATATGCAGGTGGTGACTGCAGTCATGAAATTAAAAGACACTTGCTCCTTCGAAGAAGAGCTATGGCCAACCTAGAGACCATATTAAAAAGCAGAGACATTATTTTGCCAACAAAGGTACATTTAGTCAAAGTTATGGTTTTTCCAGTAGTCATGTGTGAATGTGGGAGTTGGACTATAAAGAAAACTGAGAGCCAGAGAATTGATGCTTTTGAACTGTGATGCTGGAGAAGATTCTTGAGCGTCCCTTGGATTTCAAGGAGATCCAACCAGTCCATTCTAAAGGAAATCCATCCTGAATATTCATTCAAAGGGCTGATGCTGAAGCTGAAACTCCAATACTTTGGCCACCTGATGCGAAGAATTGTCTTGTTGGAAAAGACCCTGATGCTGGGAAAAATTGAAGGTGGGAGGAGAAGGGAATGACAGAGGATGAGATGGTGAAATGGCATCACTAACTCAGTGGACATGAGTCTGAGTGTTGGTGATGGACAGGGAAGCCTGGCATGCTGCAATCCATAGGGTTGCAAAGAGTCACCCATGCCTGAGTGACTGAACTGAGCTGAACTGAAGTTACTTTGGCAACGAGTGGAGTTTATAAGACTAAAAGCAAAGGGATCTATGTTTAGCTACTGTGTTCTTGTTGATAAAATTTTTTTCCTATAGGGTATGAGTTACCCATTCTGAAAACAGTATCCATACATGCTGGAATTGAACTATTAAGTAAATGAATGGCATATAGTAGAAGCCAGATCTCACTGTTGTAGTAGGATATTACAGGGAAGGAAGCTTAAATGATCCATGAGGTAATGGATTATAGTTGGAGATATCAGTATAAGCCAATTTTAGCTTAATAAAGATATAGATGTTTAATTATATATATTAGCTTAATAAAGATATGAATGTTTAATTATATACATATAAAATACATATAAGACTAGGTATATATATATATATTTATAAAATATATATAATACTAGGGTTTCCCTGGTGGTTCAGACAGTAAAGAATCTGCCTGCAACAGGAGGAGACCCAGTTTCGATCCCTGGGTCAGGAAGGTCCCCTGGAGAAGAGAATGGCTACCTACTCCCATATTCTTGGGACTTCTCTAGTGGCTCAGATGGTAAACCCGGGTCAGGAAGATCCCCTGGAGAAGGGAATGGCTAACCACTCCAGAATTCTTGCCTGGAGAATTCCATGGACAGAGGGCTATACAGTCCATGGGGTCACAAGGAGTCAGACATGACTGAGCAAACAGGCACACATTATGTCGTTGCAAAAGAGACAAGGACAATTCTGTAATACTCTTCACATTACAGGGCTCCTTTCTATGAAATCAGGCTGAGCCCAGACTTCCACTGAACGCACGTCTTTGGCTGGCCTCTTCCACCTTGTCTTGATTGCCTTAACTTCATTACAGGTTTCATCAGGGACACTCCCTCATTGAACAGTTGCCCAGACATCCTTGCCTTGGGCTCTGTTTCTTGGGAAGCTGACCTCAAAGAGTGTGAGAAAAGTTCTTAGTGTTTCTAATGTCCTGAAGACATCACAAGTGTGGCTGTTAACATGTCAAATTCTCTAAAGCAAGAGTCATCTCCTTTTTCTGTAAGGAGCTAGAAATGAAAACTTTAGACTTTGCATGTCCCATATGGTCTCTGCCACATATTACATTTTTCCTTTCCTTAAAACCCTCTAAAAATGTAAACAGCATTCTTAGCTCTTAACTCATACAAAAACAAGCAGCAGGCAAGATTTAGCCCATTGGCTATAGTTTACTGACCTCTGCTCTAAAGCCTGGAGATGAAGAAAGTTGGCAGGGCCACCCCCAGTGCAGAGGGGAGGATTAAGAGGCCTCATTTATACTTCTGTCTTCTCTGGGGAGGGTTAAAGCAGAGACTCATCTGACAGAAATGCAAGAGGAATTAACTAATGAGCTTTAAAGGCTCCAAAAACATAATGGGCTCTGCAAAACTAAGTATTTTGGGGATTTATCATTAAATATTCATCTGCTGTTTAATCAGTTGTCTTCTGCTTATGATAATTATGAAAAATTTTTTTAGTAAAATGGCTTAATTTAGAAGACCTGAAGATCTCTCTAGAAGCAAAATAGTTCCTAGTGAACTTCTGTGTATTCTTGAGGGAATAAAGAGCAAGAGACAGAAATACAGGAAACACAGACAGACACTCAGATAGAGGCTGAGACAGAGACAGGGAGGAAGAGACCCCACATAGAGATAAAAGAGAAAGAGAAAAGCGCAGAGGAAGGGATGGGAGGGAGAGGGGGGGGGAAAGAAATGGAGGAGAGGAAAGGGAAAGAGATAAAAGAAACAGTCAAAGGGAAGAAAATGCAAAACAGATACACAGTGAGTGACAGAGAGACAGGGAAAGAGACAGGGGTGGATAGTTAAAAATGGTGTGAGAGAGAAATGGAGAAACAGAGAGATAGAGAGAATCAGATGAAGTGCTCCTGACAAGCAAGATATTTGGCAACAGCTCAAAGCCTGATTTAACAAGCAAAGCTTAGCTCATTGTTGAATGTGTCTCATTTTTGTCTTTACATTCACAACCCAACATCTATGGTCGGAAGCAGGTAAATGTGTGCTGTTTGATTTCAAGAGAATAAACATTTTATATTTTAGAATTCTGGAATATATTTGCTGGATTATCTACTGAAAAGGGCATTAATTAAAGTTGTTGCAAGAAGGGGGACCCCTTCCAGGGCCTGAAACTGGGCTCTTGTCTAACACTCAGAAATGAATTGTCCAAGGAGACACATGTGCTGACAAAGCCAAAGATTATATTGGGAAAGGGCACCTGGGTAGAGAGCAGTAGGGGAAGGGAACCTAGGAGAACTGCTCTGCCACGTGGCTCGAAGTCTAGGGTTTTATGGTGATGGGATTAGTTTCTGGGTTGTCCTTGGCCAATCTTTCTAATTCAAAGTCTTTCCTGGTGGCACACGCATCACTCAGCCAAGATGGATGCTAGCGAGAGAGACTCTGGGAAGTGGACGGACACTCGGTGTCTTCTTTTGACCTTTCCAGAACTCTTCCGGTTGGTGGTGGCTTAGTAGTTCCATATTCCTTACCAGGATCTCCTGTCATAAAACAACTCATGTGAATGGTTACTAAAGGGCCTGACCAGGGTGGGTGGTTTTAGTCAGTGTGCTTCCCCTAACAATGGTGTGAGGTACCCAGTGATGTTTGAGAACAGATACTAAGAAAGGCAGAAAAGAGTAGGAAAGGACATATGGAGGAACCATCAAGAGGTAGGCAGCACAACCGAAAAACTATTGAACAAAAGCACTTAGGTTCTCAGGAATTCTCTGCCAATCTAGTAGTTGAGACACGGCGCTTTCAGTACTGGGGGCCTAGGTTCAATTCCTGGTTGGTGAACTAAGAACCTGCAAGACACTCCGTGTAGCCAAAAATTTAGGTTCTAGTCAATATTCCATCACATAATGACCTTGGCAAAGTTACTTGATGTGTCTGAGTATAAATTTCCTCACCTGAAAATTCTGTCTCGCTCTTTCTTTTGAGATCATATAGGTTGAGGATAAGGTAAGGACAATGACCTCTCCCTAACCTTCCTTCTACATTCTCAGCAATATCCCAGAGAAGAAGATTGAAAATGTTAGCATGTTTAAACATGAAATCAGCTATATAAATTGTGAAACACAACCCCCCCCTTTTTCAGTAGTGTGTTTGGTTGTTTGCTTTTATGTTTCCCACAACTGAGGAATTTGGTAAAGAACTCTACAAAGCCAAAAGAAGTGAAGAAAATAACAGTGACTTCAGCCTTCTCACATAGTTGTATGGATTAGGTGAGGTAATGTATGCAAATTGCTTTTTCAGTGATTAAGTGCCATAAGTATTAATTATATGTGGAGTAATCTTAGACTAATAAAAGCAATACTTATTTTGGTTTCACTAATAACACAGTTTTTCATTTCAAAACAGTGAAAACTTTCACCTATGGTATCTCAGATCTTTTATCTCCGGTGCCATGAGCATAATCCAGTTATGTTTCAAGGAAGCAAGACCAAGCAAAACTTCAAGCAAGTTTTTGAAGATGACAAAAGAAGTGGTTTAAAGTAAGCTTAATTTCTGTCATTTCATTTCAAACAACAGTATCTAAAATGTCTGCAGCCAAGAACTAAAATGCTATTGCTTGTGATGCATCAGAAAATATTTTGCTAGTTTACCCTTCACTTTCAGCACTGTGATTTCCTGTAAACTGAATTTCTTCTTCTCATTTATCACAGATACTGAGATGAGCCTCTAACCAGATCTCTCTTCAATGTGTTGCTACAGCTGTTGGGACTGCTGTGGATAGACGGCCTCCAGCTGTCAGCCTCTTCAGGGTCTGCCCCAGCAGCAGAGTGCATCCTTGCCAAGGTCATGTTCCTTCCCTGGGTAGTCTACACAGTGTCTGATCCACATGGTAGTATGAATGCCTGGACATCTCAGCCCGATTTGGGCTCACTCCAGCACTCTCTGTAGAGCCAATAGAAACTGTCACTGGGCCTACATCACAGCTGGACTTCTCGCTTTCCCAATCTTGTTTCCTTTCTCTCCATTTCACAGGGGCTGAATCTAAAGGCACTTCTGAATAAACATCCTGCATGCTGAATTCTGTCTCACAGTTGCCTTCCCAGGGAACCAAACTATAACACTTTCTCATTTTCCTTTTTCCTACACACATACTACACACTGTGTAGTATGGTTTCATGAAATGACAGATCAGCAAAGAATTGACCCAATACTAGGTGGTTGGAAATAGACTGAAAGAAGGCCTGATCAGAGTTACTGAGACCCATAGGGCATCCTATATGCTCTAGTCTTCAAGAATAAACTTGGTAGCTGCAAGGGGCCAGGGGAAAGTGTAAAATAAGTGAATTAATATTAACAAGGCATTTACGTTATGCCAGACATTGTGCTAGATTTTTTTTTTTTTTTACACTGTTACATCTGTTCTCTCATTTAATCCTCATTGCAAGTAAGGTGTCCTGGGTAATGTTTTCCCCAGTTTACAAGTAAGGGAGCTGAGGCTATGAATGCATGAATGAACCAAGATTCAAGACCCTACCTTACAACTCTAAACTTCAACTCAGGTCTCATCAGAATCCAGAAACTAAAAGTACTTTCCCCACCTGTTTTAGATAAGGATTCAGTTTTGCTGAATATAACAAAATCCCAATAGCAATGATTAAACAAGACATGGTTTATTTCTCTGTATTTATGAACTTTCTAAATTAAGTGATGGCTGACGTTGGTTAGGGAGCTGAAAGATGTAAAAGTTGAGGTTCCAAATCTGTTTTTCCCTCATGTCCCCTCCCAGCACTGAAAACACTCTAGGAAAGAAGAGAACAGCTTTAAAAAGGGGGTTCTTTTAATTTTAATTAGATCCCATTTGTTTATTTTTTTTTATTTCCAGTATATTGGGAGGTGGATCATAGAGGATCCTGCTGTGATGTATGTCGGAGAGTGTTTTGCCTATGTTTTCCTCCAGGAGTTTTATAGTTTCTGGTCTTACATTTAGATCTTTAATCCATTTTGAGTTTATTTTTGTGTATGGTGTTAGAAAGAGATCTAGTTTCATTCTTTTACAAGTGGTTGACCAGCTTTCCCAGCACCACCTGTTAAAGAGACTGTCTTTACTCCATTGTATATTCTTGCCTCCTTTGTCGAAGATAAGGTGTCCATAGGTGTGTGAGTTTATCTTAGGGCTTTCTATTTTGTTCCATTGATCTATATTTCTGTCTTTGTGCCAGTACCATACTGTCTTAATGACTGTGGCTTTGTAGTAGAGCCTGAAGTCAGGCAAGTTGATTCCTCCAGTTCCATTCTTCTTTCTCAAGATTGCTTTGGCTATTCGAGGTTTTTTGTATTTCCATACAAATCTTGAGATTATTTGATCTAGTTATGTGAAAAATACTGCTGGTAACTTGATACGAATTGCATTGAAGAGGGAGAGGGTGGGGTGATTTGGGAGAACGGCATTGAAACATGTATACTATCTTGTAAGAATGAAGCGCCAGTCTATGTTCAATACAGGATGCAGGACGCATGGGGCTGGTGCACGGGATGATTCAGGGAGAGGATGTGGGGTGGGAGGTGGGAGGGGGCTTTGGCATTGAGAGATCGTGGACACCTGTGGCTGATTCATGTCAATGTATGGCAAAACAAATACAGTATTGAAATGTAGAATAAAGTATTAAAAACAAAACAAAAAAAAGGGGGGTGCAAAAAGCACTGACGTCTGCTTACATCACCTTGACCAGGGCTGTGTCACGTGGCACCCCTAACTGCAATGAAGTCTGGCAAATATATTTCGTAATATAGGCTGGGCCCATTAAGCAGCCTAAATAAAACTGCCATTTGGTCTGTAAGAAAGAAGGAGAGAATGGCTATTGACTAGGCGACTAGCTCCTGTACATGCAGACTCATCTCAGGATGAGCTTGACAAATTCAGTCTTTCTTAGCATAGACATCTTTGCCCATACATAGATGTGACACAAACTTTCCAAACTTAATTTCAACTGATTCTAAAAACTGTGCTAGCTAGTTAAGTTGGAGATAGTTATCATTCTACTTCACAAATGAAATGGTTCAGATTTTTGTTAAGTGACTTACCTAAGGCCATGTGGCCTGAAATTTTCATAGCCTAGACACAAACCTTAAAATTCTGAAGTCAATTCTAGTGCATTTTTAGGAGACTATGTTGCCTTTGTGGACCAGATACCAACTGTATAAAACAGTGGTTAAAATAACGGCTGTGATGGGACTAAAGGGAAAAAAATGTACTTATAGAGAAACATGATAGGATAAATAGCTTTGTGTGCTAAAACTGCCAATGAATTGCAGAAAGTGGATGCAGTGCATAAAGAATAGGTGGTCTTATAGATTATTTTAAAATCTCAAAAATTTTGAATTATACTGCATCTTTAAAATATGTGTATGTGTATCTGTGTGTGTATACAGATATATTCATGCCCCAGTTGCTCTGTTGCTCTAAAAGGGATTGAAGATGTCTTAGAAGGATATATAAAATATGTAAAAAACACAACAAATTGAAAATCAGTGAAAATATTCTAAAAATATCTTTCATATTTATAATCTCACATATAATTTATAATATAACTTCTAATATATGATATTACAAAATTGGGCTCATACATTGGTCATTTATTAGTATGCTATGGCTATTTCTCCATACTATATATTCTTTTATGATACATTTAAATATGAAATACTATGTAGTAATTGAAAATTATGTTAAAATTTATTTAATCAAAGTTACATGGCTGGATATATATGTATCTTTTTTCTCTATTATGAATAAAACTGTATATATCCACTTTATTGAATTCTAAATGTTCTTTATGATCTGATGCTCAAAAAATAATAAACTAGGGAAAGAGGCATAAATGTTTCTTATCATTTATATTCACATTTATAATCTGCCCTCTGGGAAAGTAATACAAATTTCCACTTATTTAAAAATGTATGAGAAATTGAGCCAACTTCCAAAGTGGCAGAGAGAGGACATTAGTGAATCCACTCCGAATAAAAACAAAGAAAATACTGATAAACGAATCCAAAGCAACTCTTTATGAACTCTGAAAAATAACCAAAGGCAAAGAACAAACTGAAAAGAATTTATTCAAGAAAAACTACTGAATGTTTGGAGAACAGTGGGGTTTATGGCATGTTAATTTGAATCTCCTCCCATGTTCCCTCCTCAGCTCACTGGCATGGTACTCAAGAAAAGTTGACAGTCTTACTGTCAACCAAAAGAAGTGACCTCTTTTGGAGCACTGTTAAAAAGCCCATCCCTAGAGCACATTCTATATTTGACCATATTCACCACTCTCTATAAAAGCTCCTATTCAAGAGTATTGTTACTACTTGATCTGACTCAGAAGTCAGCTATGCAAAGCAAGCTTTATCCCTAGGGTGTACCTGAAAACAACAGCAATCAGCTGGAATTATTAGTATTACAGCTAATGGCAGAAACTGTAGAACTAGAGAGCTTCTTGATGAGGGTGAAAGGGGAGAGTGAAAAAGTCAGCTTAAAACTCAATATTAAAAAAAAGTAAGGTCGTGGCATCTAGTCCCACCACTTCATGGAAAATAGATGGGAGGAAAGTGAGAAAAGTGACAGATTTTATTTTCTTGGGCTCTAAAATCACTGCAGACAGTGACTGCAGCCATGAAATTAAAAGACACTTGTTCCTTGGAAGAAAAGCTATGACAAACCTAGACAGCTTCTTAAAAAGCAGAGGTATCACTTTGTCTATAGTCAAAACTATGGGTTTTTTTCAGTAGTCATGTACAGATGTGACAGCTAGACCAGAAAGAAGGCTAAGAAGAGCCAAAGAATTGATGCTTTTGAACCGTGGTGCTGGAGAAGACTTTTGAGAGTCCCTTGGACAGCAAGAAGATCAAACCAGTCAATCCTAAAGGAAATCAATCCTGAATACTCATTGGAAGGACTGATGCTGAAGCTCCAAAGTCTGGCCATCTGATGTGAAGAGCTGACTCATGGAAAAGACCCTGATTCTGGGAAAGATTGAGGGCAGGAAAAGGAGACGAAAGAGGATGAGATGGTTGGATGGCATCACCAACTCAATGGACATGAATTTGAGCAAGCTCTGGGAGATAATGAAGGACAGGGAAGCCTGGTGTGCTGCAGTCCATGGGGTCACAAAGTGATGGAGGGTTCTGATTCCAGAGTTAAAACAATATATTTTCTAAAATGTCCAGTTTAAAGGAAAATTATAAGATGTGCAAAATACCAGGAAATTATGACCTACACTCAGGAAAACAGAATTACTAGAAAATATCTATGTGGTGGTGGTGGGAAGCAGATTTTGACTTAGACAAAGATTTTAAATAAGCTAATCTAAATATGTTCAAAGAAGTAAAGGAAACTAGGTGTAAAGAATGAAAATATGGCAACTATGTCTCACCAAACAAAGAATATCAGTAAAGTAAGAGAAATAAGAAAGAAGAAACAAATAAAAATTCTGGAGATTTAAAGTATTAAATATAAGAAAATCACTAAAGGGGCTTAACAACAGATTTGAGCTGGCAGTAGGCAAATGCACTTGAAAACAGGTCAATTATGATTATCCAGTCTGAGGAATAGAAAGAAAAACAGATTAAAAAAAAAAAAAAGAATATAGTCTTAAAAATCTGTGCAACGTTACTAAGCTTACTGATATACCCATGAGGAGTAGCACCCAATATGAGTAGGGAAAAAAGCAGGAAAAAATGATTTGAAGAATTATTAGCTGAAAACTTGGCAAATTTATTGAAAATGTCAATCTGCATATCTAATAAGCTCAACAAACTCCCAATAGGATAAACTAAGAAAATTGCAATCATAGCATTTTGGTCAAACTGTCAAAAGTCAAAGAAAATAAGAAAATATTAAAAACAGCAAGAGAAAAACTCCTGATGTACAGTTACCCTCTATGAAATTAACAGCTGGGTTTTTTGTTGGAAACCAAGGAGGCCAAAACACAGTGCGGTGAAATATTCAAGATGCTGAAATAAAAGACTATCAAATAAGACTTAATATATCTAGCAAAACTATGTTGGAAAAATGAGAGAGAAAAGCATCCCCAGATAAGCAAAGATGGGAAATTTGTTACCAATGCACCTGTCCTATTAGAAATACAAAAAGAATTATTTAGGTTGGAGAAAAAGAAACCACTATATTCAGTAGTTTAGATCCACACAAAGAAAAAAGAACACTGCTCGAATAATTAAATGAATAACTTTAAAAATGTGTAGATATAAGGACTTCCCAGGCAGTCCAGCAGTTAAGACTTCATGCTTTCATTGCAGGGGATATGGGTTTGATCTTTGGTCAGGGAACTAAGATCCCGCATGCTGAGCCATGCAGCCAAATAAATAAATAAAAGGAAATATATTTTTAAAATTTAAATGTTTTAACATTTTTATTCTTTCCTTCCCCTAAGTGATTTAAAAGAAAACTGCATGAAACAATAACAAAACTGTGTTTATGGTCTTATAATGTATAAACATGTAATGCATACGGCAATAGTAGCAAAAGGAAGGAGAAGGAAGGAAGCTATATAGGAACAAAGTTTTTGTATATTGCTGAAATCAAGTTGGTATTAATCAAAACTGGGTTGTTTTCAATTAAGATGTTATGATAATATCCAGGGCAACAACTATGAAAATAATAAAAAACATTCAGAAGAAAAACCAATAAAGGAATCAAAATGATGTTAGAAAATATCAATTTAACAGAGATGAAATCCATAATGGAGGAAGAAAGGAACCAAGAGGACATAAGACTTATAGAAAGCAAATCGCAGAGACCAGAGAAAGATCAATCAAGATGACAGAGTAGGAAGAAATGGAACTCACCTTCCCCCACAAGCACATCAAAAATACATTTTTGCGTGGAACAATCTTCACTGAAAACTAACTGTAAATTGGCAGAAGGACTCAAGTACAACCAAGGCTGTAAGCAAACTACTCACAGGATAGGGAAGGAAATGAAGAGAACCAATCACGTTGAGATGTGTGTCTCTGAGAGGAGACTCGGAGGAAAAAGATGATATGGGTGGAGGTTTGCCTTGGGGAATAAGCAGTTTAAGCCCCTTACTGGGCTCCCCAGCTCTGGGTCTCTACACAGGGAAAACAAGCCCCTTTTGCTGATTGGAGGACTTCTGGGACTAACAGGAAAGCCTGGGTTCCACTTATGAGGAGCACATGCATGTGCACCGGTTTGCCCCCAGGCAGAGTAGACTGAAGACTGCTCCAGTGGCTTCCAAGTTTTCCCCAACCTCCCTGGCATGCACGCCAGCCTGAGCCAACTGAACGCCCCAGCCCTGCTTACTCCAGGGCACAGCTCAGCTCCTTCAGCTAGATAAAAGAGAGAAACAGAAAACACTGAGAGGGGACTTCTCTGGCAGTCCAGTGGTTAAGAATCCACCTTCCAATGCAGAGAATATCAGTTCAATCCCTCGTTGGGGAAATAAGATCCCACATGCCACGGGGCAACAAACCCTTGTGCTCCAACTGCTGAGCCCATGAGCTAGCTCTAGAGCCTGAGTGCTGCAACTTGAGAGAAGCCAGTGCAGCACAATGAAGAGCCCGTGAGCAGCAAGAAAAATCCTCTGTGCCACGACTAAGATCCAATGCAATCAAATTTCTTTTGCAAAATAAATTTAATTAATTTTAAAAACAACCCCTAAGGGGGTAATAATCTATATGGAAAAAAATTTAAAGAATATATATTTAACTAACTTTGTTGTAAACCTGAAACTAACATAACATTGTAAATCAACTATATTTCAGTTAAAGAAAAACAAAGCACCAAAGGAATGTATAATTTTTGCATCCATCAAAGGGTTCACCCCAAACATTGTTTCTCTCAGCTATCCTTTTGTTATGTAATGAAAGTGAAAGTGGCTCAGTCTTGACCCACTCTTTGCGACCCCATGGACTATACAGTCAGAGTTCTCCAAGGCAGAATACTGGAGTGGGTATCCTTTCCTTTCTCCAGGGGATCTTCCCAATCCAGGGATCAAACCCAGGTCTCCTGCATTTCAGGCGGATTCTTTACCAGTTGAGCCACAAGGGAAGTTATGTAATGAGAAGGCATTAAAAAGAAGATTATCCTCACTATCCTATCAGGTACGTGAGATGTACTTATTTTACTGGGTCAATTACAAACATTAGCAGATAAAGGAATCAGGAAAAAGGTTCAGACCTCTGCTTTCCAGTCTCACTGTTTTTTGTTTCTTCCCACTCAACACACTCAGACACGACTGAAGTGACCTAGTACAGCAAAAACAACTGGACACAGGTTCTCCCACTGGGTCTTTGTGACTGCTGGTCCCTCAACCCAAGAGGCATTCCCATCCCTTTTTAACGTCTACTTCTTCAGATGCGAGCTCAAGTGTTACTTCCAGGGAAGAATTTTTATTTTCCTCAATAGGTCAAATCTCCATATGTGCCCTCATAGTACTTCTACTTCCTGTTTTGCCAAAAGTTTTCACTTTTGCCTCAGGTTCAAAGGATTTGTTAACAAGATAAGCCACTTGTTATATACAAATAAATAATACAGATATTTATTAGAGAATTATCTAGCTTACTCTCAATATAGTAACATTAAAACAAAAAGAAATAGAAACCCATCACCAAATTGGGTTTTGACCAACATCCAGACTTACTCAGTGCTGGGAAGTCCCATGTCACAGCACATCTGGAGTCCCAATTGGGAAAGGGTCCCAGGCAGTGTGTCTGATCCATGGGTGAGATTTCAAAGATTGC
This sequence comes from Nanger dama, assembly GCA_917880005.1. Lineage (NCBI taxonomy): Eukaryota > Metazoa > Chordata > Mammalia > Artiodactyla > Bovidae > Nanger > Nanger dama. The sequence goes on from CAKJTW010000088.1 coordinate 5,623,559, forward strand.
AGTTTGGGGTTCCCACTCATAATCCAAGGACAGAGGCAAACTGATATCATCATCAATCTGTCACCAAATTGCAAGCCCGGTTTTATGTTGATGCTGTTTATTTTGTTGTGTAAAACTTGGAATGTAGTTAAGCCTCGGGACTGGTTGGCCAGGCCCCCTTCCAGGGGCTCAGTTCAATTCAGCCGCTCAGTCATGTTCGACTCTTTGTGACCTAATGGACTGCAGCATGCCAGGCCTCTCTGACTATCACCCACTCCCGGAGTTTACTCAAACTCATGTTCATTGAGTCGGTGATGCCATCCAAAAACCTCATCCTCTGTTGTCCCCTTCTCCTCCCACTTTCAATCTTTCCCAACATCAGGGTCTCTTCCGACAAGACAGTTCTTCACAACAGGTGGCCAAAGTATTGGAGTTTTAGCTTCAGCAATGGTCCTTCCAATGAGTATTCAGTACTGATTTCCTTTAGGATTGGCTGGTTGGATCTCCTTGCAGTACAAGGGACTCTCAAGAGTCTTCTCCAACACCACAGTTTAAAAGAATCCATTCTTCAGCACTCAGTTTTCTTTATAGTACAACTTTCACATCAATACATGTTCAGTTCAGTTCAGTTCAGTCGTGTCCAATTCTTTGCGATCCTGTGAACCATAGTACATCAGGCTTCCCTGTCCATCACCAACTCCCAGAGTCCACCCAAACCCATGTCCATTGTGTTGGCAATGCCATCCAACCATCTCATCCTCAGTCGTCCATTTCTCCTCCTGCCAATCTTTCCCAACATCAGGGTCTTTTCCGATGAGTCAGCTCTCTATATCAGGTGGCCAAAGTATTGGAGTTTCAGCTTCAACATCAGTCCTCCGAATGAGCACCCAGGATGGATCCCCTTAAGAATGGACTGGTTGGATCTCCTTGCAGTACAAGGGACTCTCAAGAGTCTTCTCCAACACCACAGTTCAAAAGTATCAATTCTTCTCTGCTCAGCTTTCTTCATAGTCCAACTCTCACATTCATACATGACTACTGGAAAAACCATAGCTTTGACTAGATGGACCTTTGTTGGAAAAGTAATGTCTCTACTTTTCAACGTGCTGTCTAGGTTGGTCATAACTTTCCTTCCAAGGAGTAAATGCCTTTTAATTTCACGGCTGCAGTCACCATCTGCAGGGATTTTGGAGCCCAGAAAAATAGTCAGCCAGTTTCTACTGTTTCCCCATCTATTTGCCATGAAGTGATGGAGCCAGATGCCATGATCCTCATTTTCTGAATGTTGAGCTTTAAGGCAACTTTTTCACTCTCCTCTTTCACTTTCATCAAGAGACTCTTTAGGTCTTCACTTTCTGCCATAAGGATGGTGTCACCTGCATATCTGAAGTTATTGATATTTCTCCTGGCAATCTTGATTCCAGCTTGGGCATCATCCAGTACAGCATTTCTCATGATGTACTCTGCATATACATTAAATAAGCAGGGTGACAATATACAGCCTTGACGAACTCCTTTCCCTATTTGGAACCAATCTGTTGTTCCATGTCCAGTTCTAACTGTTCTTTCTTGACCTGCATACAGATTTCTAAGGAGGCAGGTCAGGTGGTCTGGCAGTCTCATCTCTTGAAGAATTTTCCACAGTTTGTTGTGATTCACACAGTCCACAGCTTTGGCATAATCAATAAAGCAGAAGTAGATGTTTTTCTGGAACTCTCTTGCTTTTTCAATGATCCAGCGGATGTTGGCAATTTGATCTCTGGTTCCTCTGCCTTTTCTAAATCCAGCTTGAACATCTGAAAGTTTACAGTTCATGTACTGTTGAAGCCTGGCTTGGAGAATTTTGAGCATTACTTTGTTAGCGTGTGAGATGAGTGCAGTTGTGCGGTAGTTTGAACATTCTTTGGCATTGCCTTTCTTTGGGATTGAAATAAAAACTGACCTTTTCCAGTCCTGTGGTCACTGCTGAGTTTTCCAAATTTGCTGACATATTAAGTACAGCACTTTCACAGCATCATCTTTTAGGATTTGAAATAGCTCAACTGGAATTCCATCACCTTCACTAGTTTTGTTCATAGTGATGCTTCCTAAGGCCCACTGGATTTCACATTCCAGGATGTCTGGCTCTAGATTAGTGATCACACCATTGTGATTATCTGGGTCATGAAGATCTTTTTGTATAGTTCTTCTGTATATTCTTGCTACCTCTTCTTAATATCTCCTGCTTCTCTTAGGTCCATACCAGTTCTGTCCTTTATCGTGCTCATCTTTGCATGAAAAGTTTCCTTGGCATCTCTAATTTTCTTGAAGAGATCTCTAGTCTTTCCCATTCTATTGTTTTCCTCCATTTCTTTGCATTGATCACTGAGGAAGACTTTCTTGTCTCTCCTTGCTATTCTTTGGAACTCTGCATTCAAATGGGTATATGTTTCCTTTTTAATATCGACATTTTAGAAATCAGCAAACTAAAATAGACTGGAATGAGTGGATTTAACTCAGATGACCAGGGGCACAACAATCTCAAGATTTCTCCCCCATCTTATCTGTGGTGCTGTAAGTCTTGCACTCATAGCAGGCAGTCACTCACAGTCACTCCCAGTCAGGGCAATGTCAAAGCAGGTTAGAAACAAGGTCAGAGACCCACTCTGCTTTGTCTCCGAAGCCTAAACAAGACTATTTATTTAATTTCCCTAACACCTCCTTGTTAGTCACTGCTGGAATTTCGTTTTCATTTTTGAGGTAATTTGATCAAGTACTACTTCTCCACTAGACTTTCAGTTCTTTTAGTACAAAGAGTAGGTTTCTTTTTTTCATTATTGTTATCCTCATCCTAGCACAGTGCCTGGGATGCTGTAGGTACTGTGATAATATGTGCTCAGTAGATTAAGGCATCTCTTCTTTGAATGGATATGTCTCCAAAGGCTAAAGCACTGTACCTCAGAGTATTTTCTAATGACATTTAATAGGTTCAATTGCTTTCATAAGCAGAGTCGCATTTAATCATCACAAAATCTGTCAAGTATTATTTCCCTAATTTTGCAGAAGATGATACCAGAGCTCAGAGTGATTGAATAAACTTCTGAATCCGTATTTGTGTGCCCACAGAAGTTGTCTCCATCACAAGCCCAATCATCCTCTCTCAACTGCTATGTGATCAATCTTGCCTAATATGCGATTTTTTCCTCATTTCCAACCATGAGGATTGCCTTTTGCTCTTTATAGTTTTGTTGAAAGCAAAAACTAGACTGTGAACCACCTATTGGATAAAGAAGAGATTCATTGTATTTTAAGCTTTTTGATTATTTTTTGAATTTTTCTTTTTAATTGGAGGATGATTGCTTTACAGTATTGTGATGGTTTCTGCCATACATAAACATGAATCAGCCATAGGTATACATATGTCCCCTCCCTCTTGAGCCTCCCTCCTATCTCCCCCATCCCACCCCTCTAGGTTGTCATAGAGCACAGGCTTTGGGTATCCTGCTGCCATACAGCAAATGAGATTGACTGATTTTAAATGAAAGGATCATATTTGAGAACATTGGTGCCATACATTCCAGGCAGAAATGTGGCTCCAGCTATGATGAACCTTCTCTCTTTTACTTCTGTCGTGTGGATTAGATGATGTAACTATATCATCTGAAACATGGACCCAAAATTCTGCCAAGGAATATTGCCTCATTGTTGAGGTGAAAGAGAATGAGCTTTTCCCAGCAATTTCAAAGAGATTTTGTTTGAGTCTGCCCTGTGGTTTGTACACAAGGGAAAACTCTTTACTCAGAAGGGTCTTACATTAGTTATCTATTGTTGCCCAACAAATCACCCCTAAATTTACTAGTTTAAAATAATAAACATTTATGGTCTTACAATGTCTTTGAGTTTTGAATCCAAGAGCAGTTTAATTTTAGTGTTAATGTTACCAAGTCCAAGCTCACACTCCTCGCCACATGACAGGCCAATGAATCTGAGAGATGAGGGGTGAGGCAAGGAAGAGACTTTAATCAAGGAGCTGGCAACCCGAGAAGACGGCAGGCCTCAAAGTCTCCATTCAGTGGGGTCTGGATGCCAGATTCCTTTATAGATCAGAGAGGAGGGGAGGTGAGGAAGCAAAGTAAAAGGCCATTAATCTTGCAAACATCTCCTAGAATGGCAAGCCTCTGGCAGGGGATGTGTTCATTTCTTCCTCCTTGCTATCCACAGGTGAACAGGGTTCTGAAGAAAAGCACTTTAACAGTCAGGCAGAGGGGCAGGATTCTCTGATGCAAACCATTCTGTAAGATTATAATAACAAAAGCAACAGAAAGCAAGTCAAAGAAACAATGCCAACGTGGAGTCAGAATTGGCTTCCTCTCTGCAACATTAATACTTGTAGCTCAGAGTCTCTCATGAGGTTACAGTCAAGCTGTCAGTCAGAGCTGCAGTCATCTCAAGGCTGGAGAATTTGCTTCCAAAGTTCACTTACATGGTTGTTGACAGGACTCAGTTCCTCACTCACCATTTGCTGGAGACCTCAGTCCCTTGCCACATGGACCTCTGTACAGGTGGACGGCTTACCCTCACAACATGGCTGTTGATTTCTTTGAGAGTAAGTGATCCAAGAGAGAAAGAGAAAGAATCCAAGATGGAACCGATCTTTATAACCTAATATTGGAATATACCATCATTTCTGTTGTATTCTATTGGTTACACACACAAAAAAACTTCATACACTATTGAAGTACTACATAAGGATGTGAATAGCAGGAGACAGAGATTATTGGTGTCCATGTTGAAGGCTGAATATAAGTCCCTTCTCATTTTGATTAAGGAGTAAATGTGCTTCACTAAATTCACACCATCAAGATGGGAAGTTCAGTTCAGTTCAGTCCCGCGGTCATGTCTAACTCTTTGTGACCCCATGGACTGCAGCATGCCAGGCTCCCCTGTGCATCACCAACTCCTGGAGCCTACTCAAACATATCCATTACATTAGTGATGCCATCCAACCATCTCATCCTCTGTCGTCCCCTTCTCCTCCCACTTTCAATCTTTCCCAACATCAGGGTCTCTTCCGACAAGACAGTTCTTCGCATCAGGTGGCCAAAGTATTGGAGTTTCAGCTTCAGTATCAGTTCTTCCAATGAATACTCAGGATTGATTTCCTTTAGGATGGACTGGTTGGATCTCCTTGAAGTCCGAGGGACTCTCAATAGTCTTCTCCAACACCATAGTTCAGAAGCATCAATTCTCTGGCTTTCTCAGCTTTCTTTAGAGTCCAACTCCCACACCCATACATGACTACTAGAAAAACCATAGCTTTGACTAGATGGATATTTGTTGGCAAAATAATGTCTCTGCTTTTTAATATGCTCTCTAGGTTGGTCATAGCTCTTCTTCAAAGGAGCAAGCGTCTTTTAATTTCACGGCTGCAGTTACCATCTGCAGTGATTTTGGAGCCCCCAAATATAAAGTCTGACTGTTTCCATTGTTTCCCCATCTGTTTGGCATGAAGTGATGGGATTGGATGCTATGATCTTAGTTTTCTGAATGTTGAGTTTTAAGCCAACTTTTTCACTCTCCTCTTTCACTTTCACCGAGAGGCTCTTTAGTTCTTTTTACTTTCTGCCATAAGGTTGGTGTCATCTGCATATCTGAAGCTATTGATATTTCTCCTGGCAATCTTAATTCCAGCTTGTGCTTCATCAAGCCCAGCATTTTGCAGGATATAGCAAATAAGTAGGGTGACGATATACAGCCTTGACATACTTCTTTCCCAATTTTGAACCAGTCCATTGTTCCATGTTCGGTTCTAACTGGTGCTTCTTGACCTGCATGCAGATGTCTCAGGAGGCAGGTCAGGTGGTCTGGTGTTCCCATCTCTTTCAGAATTTTCCACAGTTTGTTGTGATCCACACAGTCCAAGGCTTTGGCATAGTCAAATAAAGCAGAAGTAGATAGGAAAGTATCACAAAATCAGCTAATGAGGAATCTCTGGCATCCAACATATCTAAAGTAGGCTACTATATCATTGAAAATTGGTTAAAAACACTGTAGTCTGATAATGCATGTGATGTACACAATGCTGTTTAAATGATTAGTTGTGGTATTACACCTAATGATATAATGGGAGATTGTTTCATCAGCTTCCTTGATTACAAAGGCAGGTATACTTTGGCAGAGGGCAGGATGGACATGCAAAGGGACAAAAGTGTTATAGCAGGCATGTAGCTAGATATGAGAAGAGAAAAGGGGCATGGGCCAGGTGGCAGGAAACCACACATCTTGTAAACAGTGCGGGTCCATGGACAGCCAAAAAGCAGGAACCTCCAGACTGACAAGTAAAGCACACATTTTGGAGTGATAAGTGTCCTGAAGGCAGGAAAAAAAAAGTGGAAAAGGCAAGAATCTCTAGCTTCAGCTCACTATGTAACCTTCAGCTCATTATGTCCTCATTACAATAAAATTAGCTTTGCATATAAGAAGTACTCATCTTCACTGACACCATGACACTTCTAATCAAGGCTAAATAAGGACAAAATCCCTCCTCCCCTGTGGAAGGTGGAGCTGGGATGAAAATCAGTAAATAAGATCCCCCAAACTCCTCCTTCTTTGGTGAATATCCCACCCCTTCATTTGCACCCCCACATAACCTGTTTGCCGAAGAAACTCACCTGTTTGCCTTCCCTCCCTTTGAGAGCACAGAAGAAGTGAAGGCGCTCAGTCGGGTGTGACTCTGCAATTCAATGGACTGTAGCCTACCAGGCTCCTCTGTCCATGGAATTTTCCAGGCAAGAGTACTGAAGTGGATTGCCATTCCCATCTCCAGGGGATCTTCCTTTTCCTCTGCTTGAAATTCCATGCCCAGTCTCAAATCAGGAATCTTTCTTCTCTGTTGAAATCTTTTCCATATGTCACTATTTCTATGATTTTCCCCACATCAAAACTAATTATCAGTGATTCTCAGCACCTACTTATACATTTTTTATACTATTACATTTATGCAACTAAATATAAATCAGACCCCAGACAAATGGAGCAATCATTTGGGGAAAGAAGGTAGTGAACTCTGTTCTTGTATATGACAGAGCACTGGCCAGACTTCTTGAATGCAGAAGTCTCTTAGAGGACAAAAAAGGCTGACTCTGATAGCCTGTTGATTAACAAGTCTCTCCACAGGGGAGAGAATGCCGAGTGGTACGAATACATGAAAGGTAGGTGGTTTATTAGGGAAAAAAAATTATATATAGTCTATAGAGAGAGATATGTTGCACATATAGTAACCAAATACACAATGAACTCACAGTAATCATGCCAACTGACACAAATCATACTTGTTTCACATGTGTCAATGTCAGAAAATTATTTTCTAACCAAAACTCTATTGGGTCCAGTACACTTCATACCTAAAATTAAAAGGAAGACTCAGGAATTGTTTTTGGTGTTTAACAAATTTAAGAACTTCCAACTCACCAAAAAAACTTTTAAATTATATAAGACTATAAAGTAGTTGTCCTATAATAATAACAATAATAATAAATGCTATTATTTAAATATTTAATTTAAATATTTCAAATCTTTTGTCAGGAAAGGAGAACTATCTGGAATAAAATGTTTTTCCAGATTCAAAATATGATAAAAGTTAACATATTTACCTCATGCATGGGAGTGAAGATACTATTTTTCTTCTCCATATAATTCTTTCTCTGGCTGGTTACCACTATTAGCAACAGAAATTCTGAATGGAGAAGGCAATAGCACCCCACTCCAGTACTCTTGCCTGGAAAATTCCATGGATGGAGGAGCCTGGTGGGCTGCAGTCTATGGGATCGCTAAGAGTCAGAAACGACTGAGCGACTTCAATTTCACTTTTCACTTTCATGCATTGGAAAAGGGCCCCCCCCGGTGCCTGGGCGGGGGGGGCGTGGGGGAAATGTCAACCCACTCCAGTGTTCTTGCCTGGAGAATCCCAAGGATGGGGGGAGCCTGGTGGGCTGCTGTCTATGGGGTCGCACAGAGTCGGACACAACTGAAGCGAATTAGCAGCAGCAGCAGCAACCCAATAAGAAGGCAGAATTTTTAGCACTTGGGATAACAAACCCTGGAAATGTTTATGTATTGGTATCTAGAGGATTGTTATTTACAGTTCCTGCTGTTTTTGCAAAAGAAGAAGGAAAAATTAGCTCTCCTCTTCCTAGGGTTTTGGAAACAATGGAGTTGTGTTTTCATAACAATCAGGGACTTGGCAACAGTAACAGGGACTCTTTTAAGTTGCCATATGGCCCCCAAGCAGTCATAGGTTTCCAAATGCCTATGTTATGGCTTTTAGTCTAAATCAGAAGAGTCTCAGAATGACTGGTATTTTCACTCTACAGAAATGAACCAAAAAAAGCTGAGAAAACAAACAGAGAACTGGGGATAAAACTAATAAATTGTGTTCAAGACTGAGCCAGCGAATACCAAGCACTTGTCAACTACAAATTGGCACTTACCAAAGGCATTGCCAACGAGTGAACAACAAAGGCATTTGCCATCTGCCCTGGAGATTGAACCCCCGTGCTGTTATAGCTGTTGACCTTCAACAACCCCTGAGGGAGTTCAGGGTGGAGTGAGACACTCTGTGATCCAGGGAATCTGGTGGGACAGGTCTTCAGATAGTTTTTAGGAACAGATTTTATGATCTCAACCCTTGCCTCTCCTCATATCTAGAGAAGCATTAAATCCTTCATGGTGACATCAGATCCTCGTGACTAACAAAAAACCTTTTGTAAAATGAGTGCTTCATGGTACTGAACTCCCCCTTCACCAAAACCTTATGTATTTAACTTCCCCCACTGCCGCTTTGGCGCACTCTCTCAGAGCTATCTGAGATGCTGCCTTCCGGGTTGCAGTCCTCTGCCCCAAATAAAACTTAACTTGCAACTCTCAAGTTGTACATCTTTTTAGTGAACTCACTGAACAAAATATTTAGCAAAGAGGTAGAGTTCTTACATCTATTTGAAGAAGAACACAACAGATGAAAAGTGTAGACATAAAACAAATACTTTGGAATTTGTTCCTAAAAAATGCACATAAGCATAAGAAATGGAGCAAGACTCTGTGGGGCTCCTGGGCACAGGAGCCTTTTGTGTTCCCTATTTCTTGTTTGTTGGGAATAGACTCCAGCCTTCAGGATCTTCCCCGAGTCCCAAAGGGAAGATTTGAACAGTTGCTAATCAGGAAGGGGAGGGGACTGAGAGACAAGAGAGGAGCAGCCAAGAAACAATAGTGCAGCCCTGGGGCAGAGCCCTGGTTCGCAGGTAATAATCTTGAAACTCTTTACAGAAATAAACCCCCCAACAGATAGAGTCAGCATTCTGCCTTCCAGAGAAGACCACTTGGGGCCAGATTAAAGAAACCAGAGAAGCTCGGTGAGATTACCTGCTACCAAATCAAAGGAGCTAGGTAGGCCCTGCACTAAGCCCTAATCCTTATCAGCAACCCTGTCCTTGAACAATTGCTATAAAAGTGTTTGCAACCCCATGGACTGTAGCCCACCAGACTCTTCTGTCCATGGAATTCTCCAGGCAAGAATACTGGAAGGGGTAGCCATTCCCTTCTCCAGGGGATCTTTCCCAGCCAGGGATTGAACCCAGGTCTCCTGCATTGCTGGCAGACTCTTTACTGTCTGAGCCACCAGGAAGCTATAAAATTCCTCATCAAATCCTCCCAGGTTGGGATGAAGAGGAAAAGTTAAAATTTTACATAACCTTCTGCTCCTTCTGCCTCTGTAACCCAGCTTGCTCCTTGCAAAGTCCAGATCACATAAGATCTCAGAAAGTGGGGACTCACAAGACTATAGGAACTAGAGTTCATCTCATTCACCCATGTCCTGCTCTTTGCAAATGCCCTAGCCCCTGCACACTCACAAATCTGCTTAATCATGCCTGTCCATGTATAAAAAAACTCTGTAAAGTCTTTGTTCGGAGCTCAGAGCTTGGAGTGTTAACTCCTCTGGGCCCACTGGCATAATAAACCTGAGTTCTCCAATTCTCTGAATGTGGTGCTTGGTTTCTTGAGTACTGGTTTCCGCAACATTTCTGGAGGCTCCAGAGAGATTCCAAGAATGCCAGCCCCTTGAACCACTGGACTGGTGTCTTGACTGGGCTGGAGCAAAGGAACCCCGAGACAAACGAGGAGGCACGCCACCTGACAGTATTCTGTGTTCTCTTTTGGACTTGAGTTCCGACTCTCCAGACGGCCGAGCCCTGACTGGACTCATTGGAGCGATGGAACAACTCACCAAGAATGGTCACAAGATAAGGTAAGGCTCCGGGGCTGGTCCCCACGCAGGAACCTACCCCAATGGGTAGAAGAGGAGACTGATCACCTCTTTGGGCTCCCAGGAAGGGAGCCGCAGTTTAGGAAAGCTGGGGACTCAGGAGAAGGGAGGCATTGTGGTAGCTAGCCTCTGAATGACTGAGAGTACCTGATTGCTGATTGAATCGAGTGAGAGAAATTTTTTTGAAACTACAAAGCCAATTCTTTTTGCATATACAATTAAAAGTAACTGGCTTGTTAAGGCCTGCCTAGGAAAAAGCTTGAAGTTAACCCTTTCCATGTCCTTGAAATACACAGTCCACTTTGCCTGAGACCTCAGCCTTGGGCAAATTATAACTTCAAGCAAAGGAAAAATGGGTCAAAGAGACATTTTAAATCTCAAACAGAAAACTGTAAGATCTCTGTCTGTCTGGATTTATGCATGTCTTGGTGTAGGTCTTTTTTTTTAATATATATATAATATTGTTGAAGTTGTAAATGTGTTCTAATTTAATTGGCCTAAAGAAAAGTAAGTGCTTACAAATCAAACAATTCTAAGAAAAATTAACCTAAGTAAATTTCAGGTTTATGTAAACTGGGAAATATTCAATATTAAATATTCAGTATTAATGTTTGTTTGCTAATCTAATAAGGAAGTAAGATGTATGTTTTTAATAAAGAAGATATGAAAAATAAAATTATATTTTATAAAGGGAAAAGAAAGTAGGTCTGATTTACAGGTGGTTGTTACAGAAAATGATTAAAAGGTTTGTGGAAAGTGGACCCTAAAATGTTTTGTGCGTGGTAAGTACTAAGTTTAAAATACATTTAATTATTTACCTAAATGAGTTTAAAGTAAGCTGGTGCAAAACTTGAATTTTGCCTTTCTCTCTGTTAAGAGAACATACTTTCTTCAGTTGTTGAACTGCTTTTAATAACAGATTTAAGTTCCTTTACCTCTTAATGGATCTGTTCTATATTTACCTTTAAAATCTTTTGCTAACTTTGGCTAAGTGAATAACTATTATTTTACAGTGACTTATATGGTCCTACATGACTGAGTGTTATAAACCCTTTTGATATTTATTGACAAAACTTCCTAAGTAACTTGACTTCTAGCTAACTTTGGGATGCTTCAGAGGGCCCCTGAGACATCCCAAAGAGCTATTAAGCTACCTGGGTTCATTGGACATGTTAAATTACATGGGAAGTACTGTTGAAAGGGTGATAAATCCTTACAGATTATACTGTATGGTTGATGTTACAAATACAGATATCCTAAAATTGTGTAAAATTCATATAGATCTGATATGCTCTGATAAAATATGGTCAATTATAATTCTAGTTATCATATTAAAGAGTTATGACCAGGTTCCTTTGTCAATTGCAATAGAATCCGATTTTAAACATGCCTTCTATGGGTTTGCTCTCATGCCTTTAGAAAAATACTGTTAGTTCTTCAAGATTTAAGAAGATGTTCTAAGATTAAACAGATAAACAAATTTTGTTACTAACAGTAAGCTGGTACCAGACTGAAATTTGGTCTTCTCTCCATTTAAAAAAAGTTTTCTTAAAATGTAGCTTTCAATAACGGATTACAAATTTCTTTGCCTTTAAGTGATTTATATTTGCTTTTAAAATCTTCTTGTTACTTTGGTAAAGTAAATAGACATTATTTAAGATTATGGTACATGTAGACAAAGCTCATTCTGCTTCAACACAACAAAAATAACCCCTCACAGTTAGACTTTTGCTATCATGATGTCCTTAAAGCATGACAATAGTCTGCCTAAATCAGGAAACTAAAAATGGATAAACAACAGCTGAAAGTCAAAAAGCCAGGACTATGGGAAATCCAAGACAGCTGCTTGGCTTTTCCCAGCTCCCTGACAGACCCCATTTTTATTTGATGAGTTAAAGCCTTACCTGGGTACAATGTTATTGCCCTCACAATGAGTTGTCCAAAAAAAGAAAAAAATTATGTTTCACTGAATACTAAGGTCTAGTTTTGTTAATTAATTTCTGTGCTTACTAAGACTCACTTCTGAGATAGTTCCTTGTTATGTTATATTGCTAAAAGTTTTAATTAAGTTATTAAAAAGGACACTGTAAGATTGTTTCTAAAGCTTACCTCAGTAACTAGTCATTGGATAAGGGTCAGGTGCTCCATGATGTACAACCAGGAGGTTAACACTTGGATATAATCATTTAACTGAGTCTGATGACCTGGGGTATACCAGACTATACCCTATGAAGTTCTTGACTTAAATTCTTGCTTATGACCTTACTAATAACTGCTACCAATATTAGTTTCTATGTAGCTTGCTTCAGAAGATTATTTATTATGTTACCAAATATGTGACTGAGCCTGTGATAAAATGCTGATATGCAGTTCCATATGAAATCAATAATTGTAATACTGTAACTCTAGATATGGGAGGAAGCAACAAGCGGAAATATTTTCCTGGCTCAAGAGGCTGTGGATTTTCCTCTCCCTCTGTAAATGCACCCCGAGGTCCTCAGGCTATTCTCCCTTTGAGATCTTATACAGGAGACCACCCCCAGTAACTAAAAAAGCTCAAGGGAGACCACCAACAACTAGCTGACCTGGAGATATCCAGACACCTCCAGGTCCTGGAAAAGTCTTCTGCCATATCGCCTGAGAAACCTTAAAAATGACACCCATTTCTTTGGACAATTGGATTCACCCCTATCAGCCAGGAGATGAGATATGTGTTAAAGATTAAAAGAAGGAACCACTTCAGCCAGTTTGAACAGGCCTTCACATGGTCATCCTGGCAACCGCGACTGCTGTTAAAGTTACAGATGTCATCCCTTGGATCCACCACACTAGAGTCAAGAAGGCAGAGGCTTCCTGTGATGAGGAAACCTGGAAATATGTTTGGGACCCCAAAAAACCTCCTCAAGGTCCAATTCCAAAGACAACAGCCTCACCCATGAAGGACCCTGAGCCCTGCTTTAGTCACTCCGGAAGCTGACTAGTCAGTGCATGGCAGAAGCTTGAGGATTCTTCAGCCTTGTTCCAGCCACACTCTGGCTGGTCAATGTATGGTGAAAGCTCGAATATCCGGCTATCAAAATATCAATGGATTTTCATTGTCAACCCTAACGTCTATCCCTAATCAGTATTATTGCTGTGCTTTTTCACTGTAGGACCAACTAAACTCCCTGGCTGAGGAGATTTTACAGAATAGGAGAGGGCAAAACCTACTGACAGTTGAAGAGGACTCTGTCTCTTCTCAAATGAAGAATGCTGCTTTTATGTAAACCAATCAGAAATAGTCAGGGACATAGCCCAACAGCTAAGGAAACAAATCATAAAAGGAGAGAGAAACTAGCTAATTCCTGGGGTAATTAGAACAATATATAGAACTGTGTGTTGTCACTTCTCCCTTTAACAGGTCCTCTCTTCATGTTCTTTGTGGTGCTCTTATTTGGCTCTTGTATTTTACCAGTTCATAACCTCTCGGATTAAATCCATAAAGTTACCAAATGGTAATAGCTCAATATAGCCCCCTAAACGATGGGGAACTCTGAATGTCCTACCAAAACATGAGATGATGCTTTCTACAACGAGTGATAGAAGCATCAAGAGAGGGGAATAAAGGGGAAAAATTAAAATTTTGCATAACCTCCTGCTCCTTCTGCCTCTGTAACCCAGCTTGCTCCTTGCAAAGTTTAAATCACATAAGCTCTCAGAAAGTGGGGACTCACAAGACTAGGAACTGGAGTTTATCTCACTCACCCTTGTGCTGCTCTTTGCAATCACCCTAGCCCCTGCAAACCCACAAATCTCTTTAATCATGTCTGTCCATGTATAGAAAAACTCTGTAACCCCTTCACGGCTCAGAGTTTGGAGTGTTAACTTCTCTGGGCCTGCTGGTGTAAAAACCTGAGTTCTCCAACTCTCTGAGTGTGGTACTTGGTTTCTCGAGTACTGGTTTCTGCAACAGGGACACACAGTTTTGAAAGCAAGAGCCCACTCTATCCCCTTTTGCTTGGTAAAGCAATAAAGCTATTCTCTTCTACTTCACCCAAAACTCTGAGACTTGATTCAGCACCAGTGCAGACAGGCAGAGCTTTTGGCATCAGCTATAAATCAGCTTGGTGTAATATGAACAAAACTAAAGTCCTAAGAGAGAAGTTTGGACTTAAAACAAGAAATATTGGTCAGACGTGACTTTGAAAACATTTCTCCCATAAAATTCATAATTCCTTGAAACTTGAAAAGAGCTAACCTTGAACTAGTGTGGATTCCAGAGCAATAAAAATTCCTGAAGAGTTTAAATCCAGAAGTTAGTTGATGGTAATCAAAACAACTATGAGAATATACTAAAAGACCTAACAAGAGAGGGTTGGCAAATTGTATTGAGGAAGACCAGAATATGCCACCCTAAAATATGCCATTTAGTTATTTTGAATTATTTTGAGCCAAAGGCAATCAAGGAACAGCAGATGCAAGAAAAGCTCTAAAACCAGGCTATAAATTTCTGTTTTGGAAAGGCAATTTATGTTTTTAAAGGATTTTCTTTAAGTTGTCCTCCTCTCCTGACTTGCTTGGAAATAATTCTTATCACATGAGATGACTTGAAACTGCACAACAGATCTTACTTATTTACTATACAATGTCTTAGTCATCTGCCCACAACCCATTCCCTTCCACATCCCAGAAGCCCAAACTCCCTTCTTCACACAGTGTTAAAATTGTATGTCAGCCCCCAGGTCCATTTACCTCTGAATTGCCTTCTTTTCTGTGAAGCTCCTACTTATGGATCCATTGAAAATTCCAGACAATAAAATTCTGCTGCTGCTGCTGCTAAGTCGTTTCAGTTGTGTCCGACTCTGTGCAACCCCATAGAGGGAAGCCCACCAGGCTCCCCCGTCCCTGGGATTCTCCAGATAAGAACATTGGAGTGGGTTGCCATTTCCTTCTCCAATGCATGAAAGTGAAAAGTGAAAGGGAAGTGGCTCAGTGGTGTCCGACTCTTAGCAACCCCATGGACTACAGCCTACCAGGCTCCTCCGTCCATGGGATTTTCCAGGCAAGAGTACTGGAGTAGGGTGCCAAAATTCTAGCCTCCTCATTACTGCCTAGCTCCTAACATATCACTGTGGCCTATGACCCAGTCTCCCATTCCTCATCTTTAATAGTCCACGGGGTCTCAAAGAGTCGGACACAACTGAGCAATTTTTGTTTCACTTCTATTCCATCTCTTCATCTCAAGTACACTCACCATTTGCAGGATTCCCTACCATTCCTTTTTCCTGTGCCTCCTTGCATGAAACGACTTGCATGCTAAGTCATTTCAGTTGTGTCCAACTCTTTGCAAACCTATGGACTGTTACTTGCCAGGTTCATCCAGCCTGTCCGATGGACACAGCCAGCCTGTCCATGGGATTCTCCAGGCAAGAATATTGGAGTGGGTTGTCATGCCCTCCTCTGGGGATCTTCCCAATCCAGGGATTGAACCTGAGTCTCTTACATCTCCTGCACTGGCATGAGGGTTCTTTATCACTATTGCCACCTGAGAAGCCCAAATTCCAATGTATCCTTATATTTTTCTATAATGCCCCCTAACTAAAAATCACAACCCCCAACCAAATATCTCTCTGATAAACCACCTCATATCTCACAGCAAAGACATATCAACAAAACAACTTGTTCCATGTTTTTTTTTTCTTCTGTTCTTGCTCGATAATTCTTTTTAATTTGAAACATTTCTTGTTTCAATTTATCTTCTTCTTACCTTTATCTTTAGTTTTTGGACATCCAGGTCTCTGTTGCTGATGAATTTATCACTAAAATCTGCTAAGAAGATTATCCAGGTGGGTCTTTAATACTTTAACCTCACTCTCCTTTCAACCCCATAATTACAACAGCCCTCATAGTCACTCCATCTTGAATCTCATTCTTTTCAAATCTTGACTCTCAACCCCACCTTCAGTATACAACCACAACTACTACTTAAATGAAATAAAATGGAGTCGTTTTTCTTTCCCTTTCTCTCTGAAAATAAAGTATTTCATAATCTCCTTTTATAAGGTTTCCCATTCAAATTACTCTCAATTTCATATTTTAGATAGTCTTATCATAGATACTTTTGTCCTTGCTTGCATCTTAAACCTCCTTTTTACTTGATCCTTAAAGTCTTTCTACCTCTATGCTCATATATCCTTAAAATTTCTCTAAAAACATTTCCCAAGTTATAGTATCCCCTAAGTTTCTGATCTTTCTCTCTTTATTTCTTTGCTATTTTTTAAAAATCTAATTCTCCCACTCTTTCTTTTTATTTAATCTCTCATATCTAAGCATTACTCCTACCTTCTTGCTAAAACTACTCACTCAGTTGTCAAATCTATCCCCATAAAGATAAAATCCAGTGATCCTTTCTGACTCTTCCATTACCTTATTTCTAGAGTTTGATTGAATTGGCTACCTTCTTCTTAAATCTTTCTCTGTGAAATTGTTCATCTGCAATTATCACACTATTTTAGTAACAATTTCTTTTTCTTCTTTACTGCTTTACTTTCCTTTCTTAAGTTATCATTCTCTTGCTATTCCAAGTTTTCAAAATCCTACACATGTTGATGACCCTGAGATATACAATGCTAGGTCCTATTTGTTCCTGAATCCTATAATCAGATTTGAAGACTATTGTCACATAACACCTCTTGAATATTCCTCCAGTAACTGAAGTATATAGTCAGAATAAAATTTATGAAGGGGATATTCTAGAAATAAATAATTAGCTTATCTCAGACTAAATCTCCCAGTGTGAACAAGTACAAAAGTTATTGCAGTATAAAAGTAATTTTTGAAGGCATTTAAGAGTCAGAATTCAAAGGACCAGAGAAAAGAGAAATACATTCAAGTCATCCTCCCTTGAGGCAATGTAAAAACACATGAATAATGATTCTGGGAAACCAAATAGAAAGCAGCTGCTAAGAGCATGAAACCCAGAATTAAAGATCCACCATGAAATTTTAGTTAATTATTCAGAATGCCTACACCCAAAAATGAAAGCAAAATGGAACAAGAACATTTTCAGTTAGAACAACATGATTCTCCTAACACCATCTTTTAATGAAATGAAATTAAATCTTCTCTAGAGGAAAATAATATTATTCTGAGATAATGTGAAATCAAACAGGGACTGAATATAATCAACAGTACATTAGCACAACAGAAGGATGGCATAGTGAACAGTGAGCTTGTTGGTGGAAAAATACAGAAAGAAAATACAAGAAGTGAGAAAAGAGTATAAGAAATATGAGACATGTGTAAAGGTCTATCATATGTACAATTTATATTTTTGGCAAGACTGGAGAGATGGAATAGAAGTAGTATTGTAAGATGTGAGGAGATGTAATTCTATAAATTTCTCAAACCACATTATGAAGAGACTCCATGAATCCAAACTGTATAATTATGTATAGACATAAAATCATTAAATGTATGAAAACAAAAGAAAAATTAAAATTTGAAAAGCAGAGAAAAGTGACATTATCTCTAAAGGAACAACAATATGATTAACCAAATACAATGGAACAAAGAAAATAGTAGAATAATATGTTTAAAATGTTGAAATAAAAAAAAATTACACTTAGAATTCAGGGACAATATCCTTCAAAAATAAAGAGGAATTATATCATTTTCAAGCAAAGAGAACCCAACTAGATTAATTAAAGAAATACTATAGAAAGAAAAATTATCTGAGTTGAAATCATGGTAATGTAAGTAGGCATAAAGAATTACTAAAATGGATAAACATGTATATAAATTGACTGTTCAAAGTAATGAAATTATTAGTCTATAGGTTTAAAATAGATAATTAAAATACATAACAACAATAAACAAAAAACAGAGTAGGGGTAAATGGAATTAAAATGTTATAAATCCCTGCACTCCTCAGAGAGTGTTAAAAGATCTAGCTTAGATTAGAAGCAAATAAGTCAAGGATATGTTTGTAATATTTAGGTTAAACATTAAAAGAATAATAAAATAAAGAAAAATTACCAGGGAAAATGGAATATATTTTTAAAAGTTTGATTAATTCCCCTAAAGAGGAAAACCTGTCAAGATGAAAGAAAAATGAGGGGAGAAAGAAAACAAGAAATAGCATATTTAAATATAAATATGTCACTACTTAAAATAAGTAACATTAGACAAAATATTCAAAGTTGAAGACTAAGGTAGTCAGACTAAATTTAAAAGAGATGGGAATACCAGACCACCTGATCTGCCTCTTGAGAAACCTGTATGCAGGTCAGGAAGCAACATTTAGAACAGGACCTGGAATAACAGACTGATTCCAAATAGGAAAAGGAGTACATCAAGGCTGTATAATGTCACCCTGCTTATTTAATTTCTATGCAGAGTACATCATGAGAAACACTGGGCTGGACGAAGCACAAGCTGGAATCAGGATTGTCGGGAGAAATATCAATAACCTCAGACATGCAGGTGACACCACCCTTATGGCAGAAAGTGAAGAACTAAAGAGCCTCTTAATGAAAGTGAAAGAGGAGAGTGAAAGGGTTGGCTTAAAGTTCAACATTCAGAAAACTAAGATCATGGCATCCAGTGCCATCACTTCACGGGAAATAGATGGGGAAACAGTGGAAACAGTGGCTGACTTTATTTTGGGGGGCTCCAAAATCACTGCAGGTGATGATTGCAGCCATGAAATTAAAAGACACTCCTTGGAAGGAAAGTTATGACAAACTTAGACAGCATATTAAAGAGCAGAGACATTACTTTGCCAACAAAGGTCCATCTAGTCAAGGCTATAGTTTTTCCAGGAGTCATGTATGGATGTGAGAGTTGGACTATAAAGAAAACTGAGAGCCAAAGAATTGATGCTTTTGAACTGATGTGTTAGAAAACTCTCGAGAGTCTCTTGGACTGCAAGGAGATCCAACCAGTCCATCCTAAAGGAGATCAGTCCTGGGTGTTCATTGGAGGAACTGATATTGAAGCTGCATCTCCAATACTTTGGCTACCTGATGTGGAGAGCTGACTCATTTGAAAAGACCCTGATGCTGGAAAAAAATGAGGTCAGGAGGTGAAGGGGACAACAGAGGATGACATGGTTGGATGGCATCACCGAAACAATGGACATGGGTTTGGGTGGACTCCCGGAGTTGGTGATGGACAGAGAGGCCTGGCGTGCTACAATTCATGGGGTCCCAAAGAGTTGGACACGACTGAGTGACTGAACTGAAATGAACTGAATATACACACAAAAAGCTCACTGTTGTTTAAAGGAGGCATGCCTAAAATATGTGTAGCAAAAGTTTTAAAGAAAAAGGATGACAAAAATTTACTAAAATATTACTAGAGAAAAAGAAGAATGATTCAAATTCAGAAAATCAATTCAATTGGATATAACAATCAAAATTTGTATGTGTCTAATCAAGCTTGTTTTAGAAAAGGCAGAGGAACCAGAGATCAAATTGCTCATATCAGCTGGTTCATGGAAAAAGCAAGAGAGTTTCAGAAAAACATCTATTTCTGCTTTATTGACTATGCCAAAGCCTTTGACTGTGTGGATCACAAGAAACTGTGGAAAATTCTGAAAGAGATGGGAATAGCAGACCACCTGACCTGCCTCTTGAGAAATCTGTATGCAGGTCAGGAAGCAACAGTTAGAACTGGACATGGAACAACAGACTGGTTCCAAATAAGAAAAGGAGTACATCAAGGCTGTATATTGTCACCCTGCTTATTTAACTTATATGTAGATACATCATGAGAAACGCTGGGTTGGAAGAAGCACAAGCTGGAATCAAGACTGCCCGGAGAAATATCAATAACCTCAGATATGCAGATGACACCACCCTTATGGCAGAAAGTGAAAAAGACCTAAAGAGTCTCTTGATGAAAGTGAAAGAGGAGAGCGAAAAAGTTGGCTTAAAGTTCAACATTCAGAAAACTAAGATCATGGCATCTGGTCCCATCACTTCATGGAAAACAGGTGGGGAAACAGTGGTAACAGTGGCTGACTTTATTTTGGGGGCTCCAAAATCACTGCAGATGGTGACTGCAGCCATGAAATGAAAAGACGTTTACTCCTTGGAAGAAAAATCATGACTAACCTAGACAGCATATTGTATATGAGACAGCAAAAGAGACACAGATGTATAGAACAGTCTTTTAGACTCTGTGGGAGAGGGAGAGGGTGGGATGATTTGGGAGAATGGCATTGAAACATGTATAATATCATATACGAAACGAATCACCAGTCCAGGTTCGATGCATGATACTGGATGGTTGGAGCTGGTGCACTGAGACGACCCAGAGGGATGGTACGAGGAGGGAGGAGGGAGGGGGATTCAGGATGGGGAACACGTGTATACCTGTGGCGGATTCATGTTGATGTATGGCAGAACCAATACAATATTGTAAAGTAATTAACCTCCAATTGAAATAAATAAATTTATATTTTAAAAAAATTAAAAAAAAAGAAAAGCAGAGACATTACTTTGCCAACAAAGATCCGTCTAGTCAAGGCTATGGTTTTTCCAGTGGAGATGTATGGATGTGAGAGTTGGACTGTGAAGAAAGCTGAGCGCCAAAGAATTGATGCTTTTGAACTGTGGTGTTGCAGAAGACTCTTGAGTCCCTTGGACTGCAAGGAGATCCAACCAGTCCATTCTCAAGGAGATCAGCCCTGGGATTTCTTTGGAAGGAATGATGCTAAAGCTGAAACTCCAGTACTTTGGCCACCTCATGTGAAGAGTTGACTCATTGGAAAAGACTCTGGTGCTGGGAAGGATTGGGGACAGGAGGAGAAGGGGACGACAGAGGATGAGATGTCTGGATGGCATCACTGTCTCAATGGACGTGAGTCTGAGTGAACTCCAGGAGTTGGTGATGGACAGGGAGGCCTGGCATGCCCCAATTCATGGGGTCGCAAAGAGTCAGACACGACTGAGCGACTGAACTGAACTGAACTGAATAATATTGCCCTCAAAATCTAAAGCACACTAATAGACCAACAAGGAATAATAAATGAACCAAGAATAATTGTTGGAGATTCAACATATCTCTTTCATTGGATAGAGCCAGTAAACTAACATCAGTAAGGTTATAGGAGTTTTGAATAACATAATTTAAAAGTTTAACTTAATTGACATATGTAGTTATAGAGAAGCTACAAATAAATTCACACCTGACGTCAGAATTAATGGTGAATGCTTCACAGTTTTCCCCTTAAGATCACAAATAACAAGGATATAACTTCACACATTTCTATTCAGAATTGTGTTGGAGATTCTATCCAGGACAATTAGACAAGAAAAAATAAATTAAAAGCATCCAGATTGGGAAAGAAGAAGTTAAACAATCTGTATTCACATATGAAATGATCTTGTATATAGAGAACCCTAAGGAATTCACAGAAAACTTATTAGAATTAATGAACAAGTTCAGCAAGTTTACAAGATAAATATCCAGTATAAAATCAATTGTCTTTGTACACATACAATGAACAATCCAAAAAAGAAATAAAAGAAAATAATTCCATTTACAGCAGCATTAAAAAGAATAATATATTTAGGAAGAAATTTAAGAAAAGAAACATAATTGCCAAAAAATTTTTAAAACCTACAAAAATTAGAAAATACCCCTGTTCATGGATTATTAGACTTAATGTTGTTAAGATGACAAAACTCCCCAAATTGACCTACTTATTCATATACTTTCAAAATCCCAATGACCTTTTTTGCAGTAATAGACAAATTGATCCTAAAAAGTATATGAAAATGCAAGGGACGCCAAAAGCCAAAACAATGTTGGAAAGAACGAAGTTGGAAAACTCAGACTTTGTGATTTTTAAACTTATTACAAAGCTACATCATGAAGTCAGCACAGTACTGTCAAAAACAGACTTGAAGATCAATGGTATCAAATCAAGCATTCAGAAATAAACTCCCACAATTATGGCCAATGTCCTTTGACACTGATGTCAAGAAAATTCAATGAGGAAAAAGTATTTCTTTCTATACATGCTGCTGGTACAATTGGGTATCTACATGCAAAAGATACCTTGCCTACCTTACCCTATGTAGAGAAATAAACTCAAAATGTGTAAAGGTTTAATTGTAAGAACTCAAGCTATAAAACTCTAGAAAAAAATATAGGTATAAATTTACTTGGATTAAGCAATGGTTTCTTATATATAAAATCAAAAGCACAAGCAAAAACAATATTAAAAGATAGATAAATTGAACTATATTAAAATAATTTTTGTGCTTTAATTCTACTAAGAAAGTGAAAAGACAGCTAAGAAAATGGGAAAAATAATTTTCAGTCACACATTTGGTAAGTATTTGTATCCAGAATATATAAATGATTCTTATAACTAAAAAAATTAAAAGACAAATAATCCAACTTTAAAAAATTGGTGAAAGATTTGAATGATATTTCTCCAAAAGAGATATATAGATGGCCAATAAGTACATGAAAAGATGCTTAACTTCATTAATCACTTCAGAGGTACAAATAAAAACAATAAAATATCACTTCATACATAAATGCTCTCATCAAAATGACAGTAAGTAACATGGGGGATTGGTTCAAGACGGTGGAGTAGAAGGAAGTGCACTCATCTCCTCCTGCAAGAGCACCAAAATCACAACTAAAATCAGTATAAACTGTTGAACAATCATCGACAAAAGGACACTGTATCCAGCAAAAAAGATTGTGAAAACTGATAAACATCTTTTACTATTGTGATTATGTAACTATTATTCATTTTAATACCACTGTATCATGATTGGTCAACAGAAAATGATAAAATTCTATATCACTAAAACTACCATTTAACAGAAAAACTTGTAATCATTTTTAAAATTCCAATACACATTAGAATTATCTCAGAATTTTTTGAAAAATGCAAATGCCTAGGTATTGCTTTTTTCTCCAAAGCTCCAGATGTGATTCTAATGAGCAGCTATGTTTAAAAACAACTGGAGGGGGAGCGAAAAGATGGCGGAGGAATAGGATGGGGAGAACACTTTCTCCCTCTCTACCTCATCAAAAGAACATTTCAATGCTGAGCAAATTCCACAAAATAACTTCTGACTGCTGCCAGAGGACATCAGGCATCCAGCAAAGCAGATCATTGGCTTCGAAACCAGGTAGGAATTATTTTAAAGGACGAAGATAGAGACAAAGGAGGTAGGGGAGGGAACCCCGGCACGGGAAGGGAATCCCGTCCCAGGAAGAGACTCTTAAAGAGAAAGGTTCCCTAAAACTGGGGAACTTTCTCACAGCTGTGTATGGGGCAAGCCCTGGAAGCACAGAGGGCAACATAACAGGAAGGAAGAATAAATAAATAATTAAAACCAACAGATTACGAATTCAACAGTATAACCCCCAGCGGATAAGCAGCGCAAAGGCCTGCATCCGACATCAGTGGGGGTTGGGCAGGGAGGAGCGTCGCCCGCGACAGTGCTTTCTAAGAATTGGGCCGCGGGAGACGTAGGCTGCAGGGCTTTTCTCGAGAATCGGGCGTAACGAGGCCAGAATCGGTCCGCGCGTAGCTAGAAAGAACTATCTCGGACTACCAAACCAGACTGTGGGATAACTAACACGCGAAACACTCGAACATAAGACACCGACAGGCCCGTGCACAGAACAAAGGATGGATCGGAAATAGCCAGCTGCAGACCATCCCCCACCGGCAACAGGTAGCCAGAGCCTTAAGCGCTGGAAGAGGGCAGTCGCAGCTCAAGAGAGACATTACCTACCAAATTGCAAGTGGGTTTCTTTACTGAGACTTCTGGGGTCTCTGAACAGTCATCAGCTGTCTGAGACAGAGCCCCGGCAGAGCTCCCAGAAAATTGAGCAACCCGGAAAGCCCAGAAGACGCAACAATAGTGCACGCCAAACTCCCTAGCCACTCGGACTTGGGAAGGGAACGTAGCCCAGGATCAACCAAACCCGACACCTGGAGGGGGCTTCCTGAGCGCCAAACCTGAGCGGCTTAGACCAGGGAAGTGCATGAAGCATAGGGCAGGCCCCACACGGTTATCCCGCGGAGCGAGAAGGGGGCAAGCCCAGTGCAGAGCTCACCACCACCCTCCCTGTGGCAAGACAGAAATCAGACATGGAAGAGACCAGCAAACAGAGGAAGTCAAACAGAGGGAACTGCCTTGGTAGCAACCCCACACAGTCCACAACGACAGAGAAAGCGCCAGATATACCATTAGTACTTTTATGATCAAAAAATTTGGGGGAGGGGGATGATGTGGAAGCGTGATTTTTTTTTTTTAAGAATTTTTTTCTTTCTTTAAAAATTTTTTTTAATTTGTTTTTCTTCTTTTCTTTTTTGTCTTTTTTTTTCCTAAACTTGCTTAAATTTTTAAGTCTTCAATATTTCTATTTATTATTTTTATAACCTAATATTACTTTTCAAAAAAAAAAAACCCCTATCGTTAAAGCAAACACCAAATATAGTTCTATTGGTGGAGGAAGTTGTCTTTTAATACTTCTGGAGTCTTTTATTATATTTTACTTTTTTTCTCTATTTTTTTTTAAATTTCTCTCTCCTTCTTCTTCTTCTCTTCAATATTTTATCTTTGAAAATCCAATCTTTACTCCAGATTTTTAGTCTTGGCATTTTGGTATTTGTTGCCAATTTTGTACTTTTAAAAACCTAATCTTCAGTACCCAGTTTTACATGAGTGCGAGACTACTGGCATGACCACTCTCTCCACCTTTGGAATCTCTCTTTTCTCCACCAGGTGGCTTGTGTCTCCTCCCTCCCCCTCCTCTTCTCTACCCAACTCTATGAATCTCTGTGTGTTCCAGAAGGAGGAGAATTCTAAGGGAACTGGTCACTGGCCGGATCTGTATCCCTCCTTTCCATCTCCCTCTTTTATCCTCCTGTCCACCTCTATCTACTTCCTCCCTCTCCTCTTCCATGTATAACTCTGTGACCACCTCTGAGTGGTCCAGACTTCGGAGCGCACACAAGAAAGTGGTTACGGGCTAGCTTGCTTTTTCCTCTTTTGATTCCACCTCATCCCATTCCACTCACCTCTAACTACTCCCTCCCTCTTCTCCCCTCCAAGTAACTCAGCGATCCTCTAGTGACGACCCTCAAGGTGGAGAAACCTATCATCATTAACCTAGATGTTTTAACATTAGTGCTGAATAGATGGAGAAATCATGAGGTTATTGTAAAAATAAATCTGAAAACCAGAATCAGGAGGCATAAGTTCAAATCCTGAGATCATCAAAGAATTCCTGAATACAGGGAACATTATCCAATAAGAGCTTATCAAACGCCTTCATACCTATACTGAAATTGAGCACTGCCCAAGGGCCAACAAGCTCCAGAGCAAGACATACCACACAAATTCTTCAGCAACACAAGAACAAGCCCCTGAGCTTCAATACACAGGCAACTCAAAATACTCCAAAAACATTGACTTCTCATAACCCATTACTTCACACTTCACAGCACTCCAGAGAGAAGAAATCCAGCTCCACCCACCAGAACTCCAACACAAGCCTCCCTAATCAAGAAACCATGACAAGCCACTGATATAACCCCAAACACAGAGAGGAAGCTCTATAAGAAAGAGAATTCCACAAATTCCCAGAATATAGAAAAGCCACCCCAAATGCAGCAATATAACCAAGATGAAGAGACAGAGGAATATCCAGCAGGTAAAGGAACAGGAGACATGTCCACCAAACCAAACAAAAGAGGAAGAGATAGGGAATCTACCTGAGAAAGAATTCTGAATACTGATAGTGAAAATGATCCAAAATCTTGAAATCAAAGTGGAATCACAGATAAATAGCCTGGGGTCAAGGATTGAGGAGATGCAAGAAAGGTTTAACAAGGACCTAGAAGAAATAAAAAGAGTTAACATATAATGAATAATGCAATAAATGAGATCAGAAACACTCTGGAGGCTACAAATAGTAGAATATCGGAGGCAGAAGATAGGATTAGTGAAATAGAAGATAGAATGGTAGAAATAAATGAATCAGCGAGGGAAAAAGAAAGGCGAATTTAAAGAAATGAGGACAACCTCAGAGACCTCCAAGACAATATGAAACGATCCAACATTCGAATTATAGGAGTCCCAGAAGAAGAAGACCAAAAGAAAGACCGTGAGAAAATACTTGAGGAGATAATAGTTGAAAACTTCCCTAAAATGGGGAAGGAAATAATCACCCAAGTCCAAGAAACCCAGAGAGTGCCAAACAGGATAAACCCAAGGTGGAACACCCCAAGACATATACTAATCAAACTAACAAAGACCAAACACAAAGAACAAATATTAAAAGCAGCAAGGGAAAAACAACAAATAACACACAAGGGGATCCCCATAAGAATAACTGCAGATCTTTCAATAGAAACTCTTCAGACTAGGAGGGAATGGCAAGACATACTTAAAGTGATGAAAGATAATAACCTTCAGCCAAAACTACTATACCCAATAAGGATCTCATTCAAATATGAAGGAGAAATCAAAAGCTTTACAGACAAGCAAAAGCTGAGAGAATTCAGCACCACCAAACCAGCTCTCCAACAAATACTAAAGGATAGACTTTAGACAGGAAACACAAAAAGGATGTATAAACCCGAACCCAAAACAATAAAGTAAATGGCAACAGGAGCATACTTATCAATAATTACCTTAAATGTAAATGGGTTGAATGCCCCAACCAAAAGGCAAAGACTGGCTGAATGGATACAAAAACAAGATCCCTATATATGCTGCCTACAAGAGACCCACCTCAAAACAACGGACACATACAGACTAAAAGTGAAGGGCTGGGAAAAGATATTCCATGCAAATAAAGACCAAAAGAAAGCAGGAGTAGCAATACTCATATCCGATAAAATAGATTTTAAAACAAAGGCTGTGAAAAGGGACAAAGAAGGCCACTACATAATGATTAAAGGATCAATCCAAGAAGAAGATATAACAATTATAAATATATATGCACCCAACATAGGAGCACCGCGATATGTAAGACAATTGCTAACAAGCATGAAAGGGGAAATTAATAATAACACAATAATAGTGGGAGACTTTAATACCCCACTCACACCTATGGACAGATCAACTAAACAGAAAATTAACAAAGAAACACAAACGTTAAACGATACTATAGACCAGTTAGACCTAATTGATATCTATAGGACATTTCACCCCAAAACAATGAATTTCACCTTTTACTCAAGTGCACACGGAACCTTTTCCAGGATAGATCACATTCTGGGTCATAAATCTAACCTTGATAAATTCAAAAAAATCGAAATTATTCCAAGCATCTTCTCTGACCATAATGCACTAAGGTTAGATCTCAATTACAGGAGAAAAACTATTAAAAATTCCAACATTTGGAGGCTGAACAACACCCTTCTGAATAATCAACAAATCACAGAAGAAATCAAAAAGAAATCAAAATATGCATCGAAACGAATGAAAATGAAAACACAACTACACAGAATCTGTGGGACACTATAAAAGCAGTCCTAAGAGGAAAGTTCATAGCAATACAGGCATACCTCAAGAAACAAGAAAAAAGTCAAATAAATAACCTAACTCTACACCTAGAGCAACTAGAAAAGGAAGAAATAGAGAACCCCAGAGTTAGTAGAAGGAAAGAAATCCTAAAAATTAGGGCAGAAATAAATGCAAAAGAAACAAAAGAGACCATAGCAAAAATCAACAAAGCACAAAGCTGGTTCTTTGAAAGGATAAATAAAATTGACAAACCATTAGCCAGACTCATCAAGAAACAAACAGAAAAAAATCAAATCAACAAAATTAGAAATGAAAATGGAGAGATCACGACAGACAACTCAGAAATACAAAGAATCATAAGAGACTACTATCAGCCATTATATGCCAATAAAATGGACAACTTGGAAGAAATGGACAAATTCTTAAAAAGTACAACTTTCCAAAACTGAACCAGGAAGAAATAGAAAATCTTAACAGACCCATCACAAGCATGGAAATTGAAACTGTAATCAGAAATCTTCCAGCAAACAAAAGCCCAGGTCCAGACAGCTTCACAGCTGAATTCTACCAAAATTTCGAGAAGAGCTAACACCTATCTTACTGAAACTATTCCAGAAAATTGCAGGGGAAGGTAAACTTCCAAACTCATTCTATGAGGCCACCATCACCCTAATACCAAAACCTGACAAAGACACCACAAAAAAGAAAACTACAGGCCAATATCACTGATGAACATAGATGCAAAAATCCTCAACAAAATCCTAGCAATCAGAATCCAGCAACACATTAAAAAGATCATACACCATGACCAAGTGGGCTTTATCCCAGGGATGCAAGGATTCTTCAATATCCGCAAGTCAATCAATGTAATTCATCACATTAACAAACTGAGAAATAAAAATCATATGATTATCTCAATAGATGCAGAAAAAGCCTTTGACAAAATTCAACATCCGTTTATGATAAAAACTCTCCAGAAAGCAGGAATAGAAGGAACGTACCTCAACATAATAAAAGCTATGTATGGCAAACCCACAGCTAACATTATCCTCAATGGTGAAAAATTGAAACCATTTCCCCTAAAGTCAGGAACAAGACAAGGGTGTCCACTTTCACCACTACTCTTCAACATCGTACTGGAAGTTTGGGCCACAGCAATCAGAGCAGAAACAGAAATACAAGGAATCCAAATTGGAAAAGAAGAAGTAAAACTCTCACTGTTTGCAGATGACATGATCTTCTACATAGAAAATCCTAAAGACTCGACCAGAAAGCTACTAGAGCTAATCAATGAATATAGTAAAGTTGCAGGATATAAAATCAACACTCAGAAATCCCTTGCATTCCTATACACTAATAATGAGAAAGTAGAAAAAGAAGTTAAGGAAACAATTCCATTCACCATTGCAACGAAAAGAATAAAATACTTAGGAATATTCCTACCTAAAGAAACTAAAGACCTATATATCGAAAACTATAAAACACTGATGAAAGAAATCAAAGAGGACACTAATAGATGGAGAAATATACTATGCTCATGGTTGGGAAGAGTCAATATAGTGAAAATGAGTATACTACCTAAAGCAATCTACAGATTCAATGCAATTCCCATCAAGCTACCAGCAGTATTTTTCACAGAACTAGATCAAATAATCTCAAGATTTATATGGAAATACAAAAAACCTCGAATAGCCAAAGCAATCTTGAGAAAGAAGAATGGAACTGGAGGAATCAACTTGCCTGACTTCAGGCTCTACTACAAAGCCACAGTCATTAAGACAGTATGGTACTGGCACAAAGACAGAAATATAGATCAATGGAACAAAATAGAAAGCCCTAAGATAAACCCACACACCTATGGACACCTTATCTTCGACAAAGGAGGCAAGAATATACAATGGAGTAAAGACAGTCTCTTTAACAGGTGGTGCTGGGAAAACTGGTCAACCACTTGTAAAAGAATGAAACTAGACTTGTTTCTAACACCGTAGACAAAAATAAACTCAAAATGGATTAAAGATGTAAATGTAAGACCAGAAACTATAAAACTCCTAGAGGAGAACATAGGCAAAACACTCTCGGACATAAATCACAGCAGGATCCTCTATGATCCACCTCCCAGTATACTGGAAATAAAAGCAAAAATAAACAAATGGGATCTAATTAAAATTAAAAGCTTCTGCATAACAAAGGAAACTATAAGCAAGGTGAAAAGACAGCCTTCTGAATGGGAGAAAACAATAGCAAATGAAACAACTGACAAACAACTAATCTCAAAGATATATAAGCAACTTATGTAGCTCAACTCCAGAAAAATGAACGATCCAATAAAAAAATGGGCCAAAGAACTAAATAGGCATTTCTCCAAAGAAGACGTACGGATGGCTAACAAACACATGAAAAGATGTTCAACATCACTCATTATCAGAGAAATGCAAATCAAGACCACAATGAGGTACCATTTCACACCAGTCAGAATGGCTGCGATCCAAAAGTCTACAAGCAATAAATGCTGGAGAGGATGTGGAGAAAAGGGAACCCTCTTACACTGCTGGTGGGAATGCAAACTAGTACAGCCATTATGGAAAACAGTGTGGAGATTCCTTAAAAAATTGCAAATAGAACTGCCTTATGACCCAGCAATCCCACTGCTGGGCATACACACCGAGGAAACCAGAATTTAAAGAGACACATGTACCCCAATGTTCATTGCAGCACTGTTTATAATAGCCAGGACAAGGAAGCTAACCTAGATGTCCATCAGCAGATGAATGGATAAGAAAGCTGTGGTGCATATACACAATGGAGTACTACTCAGCCCTTAAAAAGAATAAATTTGACTCAGTTCTAATGAGATGGATGAAATTGGAACCGATTATACAGAGTGAAGTAAGCCAGAAAGAAAAACACCAATACAGTATACTGACACATATATATGGAATTTAGAAGATAGTGATGATGACCCTATATGTGAGACAACAAAGGAGACACAGGTATAGAACGGACCTTTGGACTCTGAGGGAGAGGGAAAGGGTGGGATGGTTTGGGAGAATGGCATTGAAACATGTATACTTTCTTGTAAGAAATGAAGCGCCAGTCTATGTTCAATGCAGGATGCAGGATGCATGGGGCTGGTGCACAGGATGATTCAGGTAGATGATGTGGGATGGGAGGTGGGAGGGGGCTTCGACATTGGGAGATTGTGTTCACCTGTGGCTGATTCATGTCAATGTGTGGCAAAACAAATACAGTATTGTAATTAAAATAAATAAATAAATAAAATATTAAAAAAAGAAGGAAAAAAAATAAAAACAACTGGACTATATGGTGATCTTTTATTTTTATCTAGTTTGTTTTACTTTTTTAATTTCATATTCAGTCTCCCATTTCATTTAGTATATGTTTTCATTTAGTATATGTTTCACCATCTCCTTTTTTGTTCATTCTCAAGCCTTTATCAAGTGTAGTAGAAAAGCTTTTGTATACATATATAGTATGTATAACATATATATTTTAGAAAAATTAAGTTTTGCTTAGCTAAAAATTTATGGCATTTTCGTTTCGTTTGTTTGAATATGAATAGAATGCTAGATTTCTAATTTATATTCACTCCAAACTTTGATATAGTTTCATTTATTCTGGCATCTAGTATTACTGCTAAAATTCTAGAAAGCTCATTATTTTAGTAATTAAAAAAATTCAATGAGGCTTGAAACATCTAATTCAATTCTGAGAATATAAAGAAATACTATGTTGTAAAAAAAAAAATAATTAACATGTGATACAGTATCATTAACTGAAGTACAGATTTTGTTCAAATTTCACAAAACTTTATGCTAGTGTCTATTATTTGTTTTCTTACCTTATTCAAGATTCCACATTGTAGCTGCACTGAGCAGCTTCAGCTGCATGCAACATATTCTAATAACTTCTCTTTTTATTTTTATTCTATTATAAATATTTTCTCATTTTCCTTGGCATGGCTTCTTAGATAAACTCATCATTTAAAACATTTCCAAATACATAGAGCTTTTAAAATACCTTTGATATTAATTTCTCATTTTGATATTAATTTCTCATTTAAATGCTTTCTTCTGTGCAATCACCCTCTGTGTTTTTCAGTCTTTTAAATTTATTGAGGCTTTCAATAGCTAAGTCAAAGATCTCTCTTGGTAACTGTCACATTGCACTTGAAAATATGTGTTTTATTTTCAAAAATCTTTTAATATTGATTTCTGATAGAATTCCACAATGATAAGAGAACAGACTCTATATGATTTCAATACTTTTAGACGATGACATTTTTGCACCTTATTTTATGATTTTTTTAATTTATTTACTTTAATTGGAGGATAATTTCTTTACAATATTGTAATGGTTTTTGCCATACATCAGTATGAGTCAGCCACAGCTATACATGTGTCCTTTCCATCCTGAACCCCCTTCCCATGTCCCTGCCCACCCCATTCCTTCTGGTTGTCACAGAGCACTGACCTTGGGTGCCCTGTTTCACACATCTTTGTTTTAAGTCCCTGTATATGTTCCAGTGTCCCTGGTTTACAGTCTATGGGAGCTTAAATAGAATTTGTATCCCGCCATCGTGGGAACATTGTATAGTTCTTA
Organism: Nanger dama; assembly: GCA_917880005.1. Taxonomy (NCBI): domain Eukaryota; kingdom Metazoa; phylum Chordata; class Mammalia; order Artiodactyla; family Bovidae; genus Nanger; species Nanger dama. Next base: position 5,655,959 of record CAKJTW010000088.1, read on the forward strand.
ATTATGTAAAATTGGTTCATAGTGATTTTCAGGTCTACTACATCCATTTACTTTTCTGTCTCTTCATTCTGTTAATTTTTGAAAGCTTGATTTTGAAACTCCAACTAAATATCTTAATTTATCTACTTAAAAATAATGGTAATATACAGTGGAACTATATATAACCTTGCTCTGTATTTTCCAAGTCTCCTGTAAATCTGCTTTCATACTTTCATAATTTAGAAAGGAAAAAAATGACAGTAACATGCATTCGCGAGGATATTGAAAAGTTGGAACCCATCCTCATTCCTGCTGAGAATGTAAAATGGTACAGCTGCTTTGAAACTGACAACATATGTTCATACAAAAATTTGGATATAAGTCTTCATGGAAACACTATTCATAATAGCCCAAAAGTGTCCATCAATTTATAAATGGATAAACAAAATATGGTATATAATACAATGATAATATACAGCTATAAAATGCAATGAAGTATTGATGCATGTTAAAACATAGATGAGTTTTGGAAACTTTATTGTAAGTGAAAGAAGTCAGACAAACACTATATGTTGTACAATCCCATATTTATGGAATGTACAGAATAGGCAAATACACAGAGACAGAAAGTAGACTAGAGTTTTCAAGAGGCTGAATGGAAGGAGGAATGAGGTATGACTGCTAATGAGATTAGGGTTTCTTTTTGTGGTGCTGAAAATATTTTGGAATTAGATGATGGTGATTGTTGTTCAATTTTAGAAATATACAAGAAACTACTGAATTCTATCCTTTAAAAAGGGAGATTTATAGTATGTGAATTACATCTCAATTTTTTAATAAAAAGCATAGCTCCATTTCTTACAAATAAACATATAATTTAAAGCTTCCAATAACCCAGATGGCCTGTCCAGTAAATTATCTTTAATGCTTAAGGGAAAAATAATAGTAATTTCAAGAGATGAGAAGTTTCCTCTTCCAGAAACTAGAAAAAGGAGACACCTCCAAGTGGTTTTGTGAAGTCAGGATGATCTTTATACCAAAACCTATAGGTACGTTATTTAAAAGTTTAGTTGCAGTTGCAGGTTAAACTCTGCTATAGGGCTTCCCTGATAGCTCAGTTGGTAAAGAATCCACCTGCAATGCAGGAGACTACAGTTCAATTCCTGGGTCGGGAAGATCCCCTAGAGAAGGGATAGGTTACCCACTCCAGTATACTTGGACTTCCCTCGTGGCTCAGCTGGTAAAGAACCTGCCCGCAATGTGGGAGACCTGGGTTGGGAAGATCCCCTGGAGAAGGGAACAGCTACCCACTCCAGTATTCTGGCCTGAAAAATTCTACCGACTGTATAGTCCCTGGGGTCTCAAAGAGCCGGAGGGATGGTACCGGGAGGGAGGTGGGGAGGGGGTTCAGGATGAGGAAGACGTGTACGCCCATGGAGGATTCATGTTGATGTGTGGCAGAACCAATACAATATTGTGTAAAGTAATTAACCTCCAATGAAAATAAATAAATTTAAATTTTAAAAAAAGAGTCGGTCATGACTGAGTGACTTTCACTTTCAAGCTCTGCTATAGAAATTTAAAAAATAACTTTAAACTATTTTCAAGTAATATCCATCAACATGTAGAAAAAATAAAATGTCACAAATAAGTTAGTTTCTTTCAGAAATGTACAATTGTTTTAATATTCAAAAATCAATGCAATTTATCACATTAATAGGAAAAAAATGAAAAACTATGTCTCAACTGATACAAAAAATATTTGATAAAATATTCAAAGAAACAGATAGGAACTTTTAAAATCTGTTATAGAGTTATCACACAATGACAAACTGAAAAAAGAAAGTTGTTCAGCAAAGATCATAATTAATGATGAATTATTGAATGGTTTCCTACTGAGATCGGGAATGAGATGAACTTACCCACTAAGATCAATTCTCACATGTATTGGAGATTTGGAAACTGTCATTAGTGAAATAACGCAAATTTTTTAAAAAGAAAGAAAAGTAGCAGGGTTATAAAGGAAGAAATAGAAGTGTCATTATTCACAGACAACATGATTGTCCCATCGTAGTATATTAGGGAAAGAGTTGTTTGAATCAGTTGTGCACTCATATGGTCAACAACTCTGGTCCCCTACCTCACAGTATAGATAAAATTTAATTACAATAGATCTGACATTGAAATGTGAAAGGTAAAAAAACAAAGAGGAAAACACAGAAGTATCTTCAATTCCTTTGATGTAAGAAAGGATTTTTAAAAAGATAACAAAAAGCTCGTTATTAACGATTAATAAATTAGGCTTTATTAAATGTTAAAACTTCTTTGCGACCCCATGGACTGTAGACTACTCTTGCCTGAATTTTCCAGGCAAGAGTACTGGAAGTAGGTTGCCATTTCCTTCTCCAGAGGATCTTCCTAACCCATGGATCGAACTCAGGTCTCCTGCACTGCAGGCAGACGCTTTACTGTCTGAACCACCAGGGAAGCCCTTCTGTTCAACAAAAGACACCACTAAGAGATAGAAAATTAAGCTACAGGAGATTCACCTAAACAAAGATCTCTTAACAGTTCAGTTCAGTTCAGTCGCTCAGTCGTGTCCGACTCTTTGCGACCCCATGGACTACAGCACGCCAGGCCTCCTTGTCCATCACCAACTCCTGGAGTTCATTCAAACTCATGCCCATCGAGTCAGTGATGCCATCCAGTCATCTCATCCTCTGTCGTCCCCTTCTCCTCCTGCCTTCAATCTTTCCCAGCATAGGGTCTTTTCCAGTGAGTCAGTTCTTTGCATCAGGTGGCCAAAGTATTGGAGTTTCAGCTTCAGCATCAGTCCTTTCAGTGAATATTCAGGTCTGATCTCCTTTAGGATGGACTGGTTGGATCTCCTTGCAGTCCAAGGGACTCTCAAGAGTCTTCTCCAACACCACAGTTCAAAAGCATTGATTCTTTGGTGCTCAGCTTTCTTTAGAGTCCGACTCTCACATCCATACATGACTACAGGAAAAACCATAGCTTTGACTAGATGGAGCTTTGTTGGAAAAGGTCTTCCCAGATAGCTCAGTTGGTAAAAAATCTGCCTGCAAAGATCTCTTATGAAGAATTAATAAAGAACTGCACAAATCAATAAGAAAAAGTAGATAATACAATTAAAAATAAACCAGCAAAAAGATTGCAAAGGTATTTCACAAAAGAATGATATTCAAATAGCCAATGCCCAACCTCATGGCATGTGACAGAAATACACAGTAAAATCACAATTCAGAACTGCTATATAATCACTAGAACAGCTAACTTAATAGACCGATAATACCAAGTTTTGGCAAGGTTATATAAAGACTGAAACTCTCACATAGTTCTAGTGGAGTATGAACTGGTAAAACTTCTTTGAAAAACTGTTTGATCATATCTAATAAAACTTAACACTTGCACACTCAGTAATTGAGCTCCTAAGTATATACCCAATATAAATGTATACTTAACGCATATTAAAAGTCATATACAAAAGGATTCAGAGCAGCATTATTTGTAATAGCTAAAAATTGAAAACAATTCACTTATTCCATAAGATATAGACTGGGTAAATAAATCGTGATATAGGAACAAAACAGAATGAACCACTACTGCACAGAGCAACATGGATGAACTCTTACAAACAATACTGAGCCAAAGGATGCCAACACAGAAGAATACATACCATATCACTCCAGGCATCCGATGGAGCCGGTTTCTATTGGCTTCTGAAAGCTGATTGTGTGCAGTTTTTTTTTCAACTCTCAGTGATATCTTCTTGGTAGCTTAAAATCAGCCATGTTGGGAGTATTTATACCACAGAAATTGTCAAATATTACAAAGCAGGTCTTCTCTTTCCCCCATTCAAGAGTTAATTGTTAAATATTTTACCACCACACCAATGCAGGTATACACAAAAGCAGGCATAACTATTCTACAGTGAGATAGTTCAGAATAGTGGTCACTGGAGGGAGGGTTAATAACTGAGAGAGTATTAAAAGGTTTCTGGGGTGCTGGTAATATTTTATTTTATGTTGATCTAATCATTGGTTATGTAGATGTATTCACTTCATGAGTCTAGTAGGCACTCCAAATGAGTGTGTTTCACCATATGTATATTATTAAAATATTTCAAAAGTAAACATATTACAATTTCCTAGTGCAAATGTTCTTATATTTCATATTTATTTTAATGCTTTCACTATCTTTCAGTATCTCTTGGATTAAAACCATGAGAACTTTTTACTTCCCATCCTCCCTTTCCTCCTTACCCACAACACTAACGATCATTAGCTAAATGCTGTCACTGCCATTGCTGGATTTTGTTTTCATCTTTCTTATCATTCCCTTTACACTCCTAAAACGCTGGTACCGGTCTGCATGACTTTGTGCATAAGCTATGACAATCATTTTTAAAACCATCTCCTTGTCTTCCCTCTTGGCCTTTATCCTACTCACTATTATCAGATATGTTTCTCTACTGACCAAAATAATGTCAATATAAAAGATAGGACTTACCCTGGTGGTCCAGTGATCAAGACTCTGTATTTCCAATGCAGAAGAGTGCCAGTTCGATTCATGGTCAAGGAACTGAGATTCTGCATGCCATGTGGCACGGCCACAAAAAAACAAACAAAATATATATTAGTGAAAAGGTGAATAGGTAAATATCAGCTATTTTGTATGGTTTATCTTGCAATAGTCCTTGTTACCCAACCAATATTCCAGCCAAATTAAAATTATTGAATATATCCTTTTTTTTTTTTTCATGTCTTGAAAACTGCTTTTCTCCCATGTAGCACAACTTTCTCCCATCTCTGCTATAAAAATGCTGGCTAACCTTCAAAGCAAACCTAATTTCTCTGTCCCCTCCAGGAGCGCCTAGTATGTGCTCAATAAATACTGAGTTGAATATCTCACAAATAATAATCCACAAATCCACAGGACCCTACCCTTTCCTTCTGGAAAGAAAAGTCATTTACAGAATATGGAGATCTGGAAAGCTCCCTTGATATTTAAGGCTCAAGTCATATTTGACAGATTTGGTAAGGTGGGTGATGGAGGATAAGTTTGTGTCATTAGAGAGAGCGAAGTACTCATTATTTTTCATAGTATATGGAGCAACTCAGAATCACAGCCAGATGGCATAATGTTTTTCCATCTGGATGAGGACTAGAGGAAGAAGCTAGCAAACTTATGAAGTTAGAAAAGATCCAGGAGGGACTTATGTGATACACACACTATTCATTCCCAAATATGTGAATCTCAAACAACCATAGCTCTTAAAAAATGAGAAAACCATGGTCAGAGAATATTTACCAGAGAATACCTGCAAAGTACAGACGCAACAGATTCAACAAAGTTCTGACCCACTCACATAACTCAAAGGCACGAGATAACAGCATTTAACTTGGAATAATGTTCAAAGACACTTTTGATTTTGTTTAGCACAAATCATTGCTCATCTCAAAGGAGAGAAGCACAGATGTCCAGTTATTAGCATAATAGAAGAATTGCTTCAAAATTCATATAAGATCGGTGATTCTTTGAATTCTATTCAGTCTAACATATTTCAAGTTGGAATGGGGCCAGGAGATTCTTTGCAGGCATTATATTTTTATTTACTTTTGTTTTACTTCTCAAAATAAAAATATGTCAAATCTACAAAAGAGTTAAAAGATCAATACAATGAATGCTTACATGTATTTCACCCAGATTAACTGATTATTGGTATTTTACCACCTTTTGCCATTAACATTCAACCTGGCAGGTGGAAAACTAAAACAAAACACACATTTTAAAATAATTTTAATTATGTGGTCAATGACACAACAGTGTCAACTACACTGGAATTTTCTGAAGACATACAATTATTGGTGATCCGTGGCAGGGAATGGCTTTGAGTTTACACATCTTTGAAACTATTCTGTAAACTGTCAGTTTCAAAAATATAATTTAGGACATGTGCTGATTTCTTCCTCCATCTCAGTACAGATTCATACACAATTAATGATGCAGCACAGTGGGAAACAAACAAAATGAACAAGAACAACACAAAAACCGCACTTATTTATTTATATACCCCAGATTGTCCCACAAAGGATTTAATATTGCTTTCAGAAAGACACGCAGCACAAAAGGATACAAATGAACACTTGAGGGGCTTGGTATGATGGGAAAAAATCAAACAGAGGTATGACTGGATTTGCAAAGCTTAGCATCCTATTTAGTTACAACAATTTAGCTGTTTGCTTTTGGTGGCCAAACAAAAGTATACATGATAATGAACATGACTCACAGAGTCCATAAGATAGGAAAAGCTCCATTTTTTTTCCTAGGCAACTTCTTTGTTTGTAATGTATGAAATCTAGAGCAGTTTCTTCTGTAGCTCCTGATAGAGAGGTTACTGTAGCCCACTGTAGGAAACAGTGAATGAAATTCCAGGCCAGGCTTTTATGGTAAGATATGGCAGTGAATTTAATTTGGTTTCTGCCAGTTCTCTCAGGCTCAGTCAATGGCTTAGTGTTCAACTATTATTCAGTAAAAGCAATTCCTTTACTGAATGGTTATTAGGCACTAAATAAAGCAATCCAAATCTCTAGCTCTGATCATCTTATAGCCATACTCTAAGGTAACATTTAGAACATTAGACCAGAGTTACATGAATGGATTGGGTTGGGGAAAGATGGTAGCAAGAGATGGGCAGTTCATGAACGAGCTGCAAAGATGTTCTTGGCAAAAACATTGCTTTTGATGTCAAATTATATGTTGAAACATTCTGACTCTCCAAGGAGGTAGAGTACAAGAAATGCTACCTTACTCAGCCAGCTAATATATCATCTCTACTCTCTTCATAACAAAACGTCAAGTAGAATACTTGATAGGGATCTGGGAAAGCATAGCTTGCACTTAGAATGATTGTATCTATATTTGTGTACAATGGGCCAAGCTAAAGTTGGAAATTTTCTAAAGGAAAATCTCTTGTTTTGATCTTCAGTATTGAATCTGATAGGACAAAGAGACCTGGCTCAGAGCTTCTTGACAATGAATGCATTGTTTCTGTGTTTTGTTTTTGTTTTTAATATTCCACATATCTGGGAGCACCTTTAGAAAAGAAAATGTCTTTACTGTTATGGCTTAGTATGGTTCTTAGCTTATTGAAACCACTCTTACATGACCTTGGGCAAATTGTGAGTCAATCAATGTGCTTCACAACAAGCACCACACTTGGGCACACTGTTCAGACTCCTTTGCCAGCTAACCCAGATAGTGTTAGTTGCTCAGTCATGTCCAACTCTTTGCGATTCCATGGACTGTAGCCTGCCAGGCTTCTCTGTCCATGGAATTCTCCAGGCAAGAATACTGGAGTGGGTAGCCATCCCCTTCTCCAGGGCATCTTCCTGACACAGGGATTGAACCATGGTCTTCCCACTTTGCAGGCAGATGTTTACCCTCTGAGCCTACCAGGGAAGCCCAACCCAAGAAGCTAATCCAGAAGCCTGTCAGTTTTGTGTGTTCCTCTGGAGCAAGAAAAGGCTCTGCAGCAGGTCCAGGTTGTTGTAGTAGCTTCTCTGTTACTGGGACCTTATGTACAGCATGCTCAAGGTTATTCGAAAATGTCTATGAGCAAACAGGGATCATATAGGGAGCCTCTGAAAATCTCCCTTAGTATTATTGTGAGACTTAGAGGAATTAATACTTCTAAAGTGCTTAGAGTAGGAACTGGAATTAAGCACTGGATTAATAATAAGTATTAGCTTTTATTTATTTACTATTCTTGAAGATACTCTTTAAAGTCTGGTTAAGTGAATGAATGTATCAGTGAATAAAACCAAGAGAAAAACTCAAGGAATTAATACATTTGAAGTGCCTAGAGGACTTTCCTGGTGGTGCAGTAGATAAAAATCCATCTGCCAACACAGGGGACATGGGTTCAAATCCCTGGCCCAGGAAGATCCCACATGCCTTGGGGTAACTAAGCCCGTGGGCCACAACTACTGAGCCTGGGTGCCTAGAGCCTGTGTCCACAACAAGAGAAGTGTTTGCAATGAGAAGCCAGTGCATCACAATGAAGAAGAGTCCCTGCTCGCTGCAACTAGAGAAAGCCTGTGCACAGCAATGAAGACCCAGTGCAACTAAAAATAAATAAATAAAAGCAAAATAAAGTGCTTAGAATAAGAACTGGAACTAAGCACCCAATCAATAAATATTAGCTTTTATTTATTATTCATGAAAATACTCTTTAAAGTCAGGTTGAGTGAATGGATGTATCAGTGAATAAGAGCAGGAGAAAAACTAGAAGGCAAAGGAAAATGGTTTACCTCTCAGGTGAGATCTAGTAACTATACCAACTAAATTCACTGGGATACAGTATAAACTTGAAAACACTGAGATTTAATTGTACAGTTTGGTTACATATTAGTGATTCCTAACTAGCAATACTATAAATGATTAGATAGATCACTATTGGTTTTAAAATATCAGAAAATAAGAAAAATTATATTTGACAATGCTTTCTTGTTATTCAAAGGTTCTCCTTACTTTGTGGAAAGAACTATCTCTACCCCACCAGAAAACTTCGTGACAGCAAAAACTTGACAGCAAACAACAGCAGAAGTTTGTTAGGATACAAAGACCAGAGATTTCTTTTGGAGCAGTGGTCTTCAGACAGGGGTGCTCGCACTCAAGGGGGGATGAAGGACAATCCAGTTTGGGATCCTGAAATGGATCCTGGAACAGGAATAGGATTTTAGTGTGAAAGGGGAAGGAAGAAATATTACAATTTCTAGATATTGCTATGCATGAATAAAAAGGGAAGAAAGAAAGCTCTGTCACTATTTAATTTTTAAAATTTCTTTCTTTTAATTGGAGGCTAATTATTTTACAATATTGTAGTGGGTTTTGCCATACATTGACAAGAATCAGCCATGGGTGTACATGTGTTCCCCATCCTGAACGCCCCTCCCACCTCCCTCCCCATCCCATCCCTCAGGGTCATCCCAGTGCACCAGCCCTGAGCAAATTGTCTCATGCATTGAACCTGGACTGGTGATCTGTTTCACACATGAAAACATACATGCTTCAATGCTACTCTCTCAAACCATCCCACCCTTGCCTCTCCCACAGAGTCCAAAAGACTATTCTATACATCTGTGTCTCTTTTGCTGTCTAGCATATAGGGTCATCATTACCATCTTTCTAAATCCCATATATATGAGTTAGTATACTGTATCAGTGTTTTTCTTTCCGACTTACTTCAATCTGTATAATAGGCTCCAGTTTCATCCACCTCATTAGAACTGATTCAAATGTATTCTTTTTAATGACTGAGAAATATTCCATTGTGTATATCTACCACAGCTTTCTTATCCATTCACCTGCCAATGGACATCTAGGTGGCTTCCATGCCCTGGCTATTACAAACAGTGCTGTGATGAACATTGAGGTACACGTGTCTCTTTCAATTCTTGTTTCCTTGGTGTGTATGCCCAGCAGTGGGATTGCTGGGCCATATGGCAGTTCTATTTCTAGTTTCTTAAGGAACCTCCACACTTTCTCCATAGTGGCTGTACTAGTTTGCATTCCCACCAACAGTGTAAGAGGGTTTCCTTTTCTCCACACCCTCTCCAGCATTTATTGTCTCTAGAATTTTGGAAAGCAATCATTCTGACTGGTGTGAAATGGTGCCTCATTGTGGTTTTGATTTGCATTTCCCTGATAATGAGTGATGTTGAGCATCTTTTCATGTGTTTGTTAGCCATCTGTATACCTCCTTTGGACAAATGTCTGTTTAGTTCTTTGGCCCATTTTTTGATTGAGTCATTTGATTTTCTGGAATTGATCTGTAGGAGTTGCTTGTATATTTTTGAGAATAATTCTTTGTCACTTGCTTCATTTGCTATTATTTTCTCTCATTCTGAAGGCTGTCTTTTCACCTTGCTTATAGTTTCCTTCATTGTACAAAAGCTTTTAAATTTAATTAAGTTCCATTTGTTCCCCCTCCCCCACCCCAGTGGTCATGTATGCGTGTGAGAGTTGGACTGTGAAGAAAGCTGAGCGTGGAAGAATTGATGCTTTTGAACTGTGGTGTTGGAGAAGACTCTTGAGAGTCCCTTGGACTGCAAGGAGATCCAACCAGTCCATTCTAAAGGATATCAGTCCTGGGTGTTCATTGGAAGGACTGATGCTGAAGCTGAAACTCCAATACTTTGGCCACTTAGTGCAAAGAGTTGACTCATTGGAAAAGACTCTGATGCTGGGAGGGATTAGGGGCAGGAGGCGAAGGGGACGACAGAGGATGAGATGGCTGGATGGCATCATCAACTTGATGGACATGAATTTGAGTAAACTCCGGGAGTTGGTGATGCAGGGAGGCCTGGCATGCTGTGATTCATGGGGTCGCAAAGAGTCGGACATGACTGAGTGACTGAAATGAACTGTTTACCTTTGCTTTTATTTCCATTACTCTCGGAGGTGGGTCATGGAGGACCCTGCTGTGATTTACGTCAGAGAGTGTTTTGCCTATGTTTTCCTCTAGGAGTTTTATAGTTTCTGATCTTACATCGAGATCTTTAATCCAGTTTGAATTTATTTTTGTGTATGGTGTTAGAAAATGTTCTAGTTTCATTCTTTTACAGGTGGTTGACCAGTTTTCCCAGCACCACTTGTTAAAGAGATTGTCTTTTCTCCACTGTAAATTCTTGCCTCCTTTGTCGAAGATAAGGTGTCCATAGGTGCGTGGATTTATCTCTGGGCTTTCTATTTTGTTCCATTGATCTATATTTCTGTCTTTGTGTCAGTACCATACTCTCTTAATGACTGTTGCTTTGTAGTATAGCCTGAAGTCAGGCAGGTTGATTCCTCCAGTTCCATTCTTCTTTCTCATGATTGCTTTAGATATTTGAAGCTTTTTGTAGTTCCATACAAATTGTGAAATTATTTGTTCTAGTTCTGTGAAAAATACTGTTGGTAGCTTGATAGGGATTGCATTGAATCTATAGATTGCTTTGGGTAGTATACTCATTTTCACTATATTCATTCTTCCAATCCATGAACATGGTATATTTCTCCATCTATTTCTGTCTTCTTTGATATCTTTCATCAGTGTTTTATAGTTTTCTATATATAGGTCTTTTGTTTCTTTACATAGATTGATTCCTAAGTATTTTATTCTTTTCATTGCAATGGTGAATGGAATTGTTTCCTTAATTTCTCTGTTTTCTCATTGTTAGTATATAGGAATGCAAGGGATTTCTGTGTGTTAATTTTATAACCTGCAGCTTTACTATATTCATTGATTAGCTATAGTAATTTTCTGGTGGAGTCTTTAGGGTTTTCTATGTAGAGGATCATGTCATCTGCAAACAGAGAGAGTTATACTTTTTTTCCCAATCTAGATTCCTTTAATTTCTTTCTCTTCTCTGATTGCTGTGGCTAAAACTTCAAAAACTATGTTGAATAGTAGTGGTGAGAGTGGGCCCCCTTGTCTTGTTCCTGACTTTAGGGGAAATGCTTTTTTTCACCATTGAGGATAATGTTTGCTGTAGTTTTGTCATATATATCTTTTATTATGTTGAGGTATGTTCCTTCTATTCCTGCTTTCTGAAGGGTTTTTATCATAAATGGATGTTAAATTTAGTCAAAGGCTTTCTCTGTATCTATTGAGATAATCATATGGTTTTTATCTTTCAATTTGTTAATGCGGTGTATTACGTTGATTGAATTGTGAATATTAAAGAATCCTTGCATCCCTGGGAAAACACCCACTTGGTCATGATGTATGATCTTTTTAATATGTTATTGTATTCTGTTTTCTAGGATTTTGTTAAGGATTTTTGCATCTATGTTCATCAGTGATATTGGCCTGTAGTTTTTTGTTTTGTTTTGTTTTGTTTTGCATCTTTGTCTGGTTTTGGAATTAGGGTGATGGTGGCCTCATAGAATGAGTTTGGCAGTTTACTTTCCTCTGAAATTTTCTGGAAGAGTTTGAGTAGGATAGGTGTTAGTTCTTCTCTTAATTTTTTGGTAGAATTCAGCTGTGAAGCTGTCTGGTTCCTGAGCTTTTGTTCACTGGAAGACTTCTGATTACAGTTTTGATTTCCGTGCTTGTGATGGGTCTGTTAAGATTTTCTATTTCTTCCTGGTTCAGTTTTGGAAAATTATACTTTTCTAAGAATTTGTCCATTTCTTCCAAGTTGTCCATTTTATTGGCATATGGTTGCTGATAGTAGTCTCTTATGATCCTTTGTATTTTGTGTTGTCTGTTTTAATTTCTCCATTTTCATTTCTAATTTTGTTGATTTGATTCTTCTCCTTTTGTTTCTCGATGAGTCTGTCTAATGGATTGTCAATTTTATTTATCTTCTCAAAGAACCAGCTTTTAGCTTGGTTGATTTTTGCTATGATCTCTTTTGTTTCTTTTGCATTTATTTCTGCCCTAATTTTATGATTTATTTCCTTCTACTAACCCTGGGGTTCTTTACTTCTTCCTTTTCTAGTTGCTTTAGGTGTAGAGTTAGGTTATTTATTTGACTTTATTCTTGTTTCTTGAGGTAAGCCTGTATTGCTATGAACCTTTCCGCTAACATTGCTTTTACAGCATCCCATAGGTTTTGAGTTTTTGTCTTTTCATTTTCATTCATGTCTATGCATATTTTTATTTCTTTATTTCTTCTGTGATTTGTTGCTTATTCAGAAGTGTGTTTTTAGTCTACATGTGTTGGAATTTTAATAGTTTTTATCCCTGTAATTGACATCTAATCTTACCACGTTGTGATCAGAAAAGATGCTTGAGATGATTTCAATTTGTTTGAATTTACCAAGGCTAGATTTATGGCCCAAGATGTGATCTATAGTGGAGAAGGTTACGTGTGCACTTGAGAAAAAGATGAAATTCATTGTTTTAGGGTGAAATGTCCTATATATATCAATTAGGTCTAACTGTTCCATTGTATCACTTAAAGTTTGTGTTTCCTTGCTAATTTTCTGTTTAGTTGATCTCTCCATAGGTATGAGTGGAGTATTAAAGTCTCCCACTATTGTTGTGTTATTGTTAGTTTCCCCTTTCATACTTATTAGCATTTGCCTTACATATTGCCGTGCTCCTATGTTGGATGCATATATTTTATAATTGTTATATCTTCTTCTTGGAGTGATCCTTTGATCATTATGTAGTGTCCTTCTTTGTCTCTTTACACAGCCTCTGTTTCAAAGTCTATTTTATCTGATATGAGTGTTGCTTCTCCAGCTTTCTTTTGGTCTCCATTTGCGTGAAATATCTTTTTCCAGCCCTTCACTTTCAGTCTGTATGTGTCCCTTGTTTTGAGATTTGTCTCTTGTAGACAGTATATATAGGCGTTTTGTTTTTATATTCATTCAGCCAGTCTTTGTCTTTTGGTTGGGGCATTCAACTCATTTACATTTAAGGTAAATATTGATAAGTATGATCCCGTTGCCATTTACTTTGTTGTTTTGGGTTCAAGTTTATACAGTTTTTCTGTTTCCTGTCTAGAGAAGATCCTTTAGCATTTGTTGAAGAGCTGGTTTGGTGGTGCTGAATTCTCTCAGCTTTTGCTTGTCTGTAAAGCTTTTGATTTCTCCTTCATATTTGAATGAGATCCTTGCTGGGTACAGTAATCTGGGTTATAGGTTTTTCTCTTTCATCACTTTAAGTATGTTGTGCCATTCCCTCCTGGCCTGAAGAGTTTCTATTGAAAGATCAGCTGTTATCCTTATGGGAATCCCCTTGTGTGTTATTTGTTGTCTTTCTCTTGCTGCTTTTAATATTTCTTCTTTGTATTTGATCTTTGTTAATTTGATTAATATGTGTCTTGGGGTGTTTTGCTTTGGGTTTATCCTGTTTGGGACTCTCAGTTTCTTGGACTTGAGTGATTATTTCCTTCCCCATTTTAGAGAAGTTTTCAATTATTATCTCCTCAAGTATTTTCTCATGACCTTTCTTTTGTCTTCTTTTCCTGGGACTATGATTCAAATGTTAGGGCATTTCATGTTGTCCCAGAGGTCTCCGAGGTTGTCTTCATTTCTTTCAATTCTTTTTTTTTTTTCTTTTTCCTCTCTGCTTCATTTATTTCCACCATTCTATCTTCTACCTCACTTATCCTCTCTTCTGCGTCAGTTATTCTACTGTTGGCTCACTTCATGATGTTTTTTAATCTTGTTTATTGCATTATTCATTATATATTGACTCTTTTATTTCTTCTAGGTCCTTGTTAAACATTTCTTGCATCTTCTCAGTCCTTGTCTCCAGGCTATTTATCTGTAATTCCATTTTGTTTTCAAGATTTTGGACCATTTTTACTATCATTATTCTGAATTCTTTTTCAGGTAGACTCCCTGTCTCCTCCTATTTTGTTTGGTTTCATGGGTATTTATCATGTTCCTTTACTACTGAGTATTTCTCTGCCTTTTCATCTTGTTTAGATTGCTGTGTTTGGAGTGGCCTTTCTGTATTCTGGCAGTTTGTGGTTCCTCTTTATTGTGGAGTTCCTCCCTGTGGGTGGGATTGACGAGTGGCTTGTCAAGGTTTCCTGGTTAGGGAATCTTACATCAGTGTTCTGGTGGGTGGAGCTGGATTTCTTCTCTCTGGAGTGCAATGATGTATACAGTAGTGAGTTTTGAGATGTCTGTGGGTTTGGTGTGACTTTGAGCAGCCTGTATATTAAAGCTCAGGGCTATGTTCCTGCATTGCTAGAGAATTTGCATGATATGTCTTGCTCTGGAACTTGTTGACTCTTGGGAGGAGCTTGGTTTCAGTGTAGGCATGGAGGCTTTTGGATGAGCTCTTATTGATTAATATTCCCTGGATTCAGGAGTTCTCTGGTGTTCTCAGGTTTTGGACTTGAGCCTCCTGCCTCTGGTTTTCAGTCTTATTTTTACAGTAGCCTCAAGACTTCTCCATCCACACAGCACCAATGATAAAACATCTAAGTAATGGAGAAAAGAGTCTCCACAATGAGGGACACCCAGAAAGGTTCGCTGAGTTACATGGAGAAAAGAGGAGGGAGGAGAGAGGTAGAGGTGACCAGGTGGAGAAGAGAGGGAATCAAAAGGGGAGAGAGCAAGTTAGCCAGTAATCAAATCCTTATGTGCTCTCCACAGCCTGGAACACCCAGCGAGGTCATGGAGTTACACAGAGACTAGAAGAGGGAGGAAGGAGATAGAGGTGAGCAGGCAGAGAAGGGAGGGGGGAGGGTTAAAAGAGAGACAGATCTAGCCAGTAATCAGTTCCTTACGTGTTCTCCACAGCCCAGAATGCCCAAAGAGATTCACAGAGTTGGGCAGAGAAGAGAAGAGGGGAGGGAGGAGTTAGAGGTGACCTAGGGGTAAAAAAGGAAAGTCAAAAGGGGGAAAGGGCAATCAAGCCAGTAATCACACTCCTAAGTAAAAACGGGTACTGAATATTGGGTTCTTAAAGGTACAAAATTGATAACAAATACCAAAAAGCAAACATTAAAAATCTACAGTAGAGATTAGACTCTCAAAAATACAATATTAAAAAAACAAAACAATATCACAAAAAGTATAAAAATATATATGAAGTTGGCTTTAAAAATAGGATTTTTTGGCAAGGTAATCGTAGGTTATAAAAATGAAAATTAAAAGAGTAATAGAGGACTTAAAAATAAAACAAATAATAAAAATATTTAAAATGTTAATAGTGAAAATATATCTAGGAATTTCTCTGGAGCTGTTGTGGGCAGTGTGGGGTCAGTTCAGTTTCAGATAGTTCCTTGTTCAAGCTTATACTTCTCAAGATCTATAGGCCCCTTCCAATGTAGTTGGTGCTAACTATAGGATTTTAAGCTGTTGCACCTGTCACATCCAAAGCGGTTCCCTCTGTTTATTTTGGCTTCTTCTCTTTGCAATTCTCTTCAGTGTCTAATTTCCATCCTGACACAGGGGGTGAAGGTGGTCACTTATTTAGGCTCACTTGCTCAGTTGTGCTGTGGGGAGGGAGGATCACTGCAAACACATATAACTGGTGTGTGGGGGAATGCTTGTAGTGTCTGGGCCACACTGGGTTTGCCCCCACTCACGATGTGTGTGCTTTCCCAGTCTACATTGCTCAAGCTACAAGTTGCTCTGCAGGTGAACTGTCTAAAGTGGGCCCTGGATTGCGTGTACTTCCCAGGTCTAAGCTGCTCAGGTGCAGGTTCTCGGGTACTCCACAAAGGTGCAGACACGATTAGGCCTGCATTTTGTGCCCTTCTCAGGTCTGAGCAGCTCCACCGACCAGGTGCTTGGCAAGTGCTCTCTCCCCAGGTGGGGTGGGGGTGTCTTATCGCCTACCTCATCCCAGCCGCTTGGTTTCCTGGGTGCACAGCAGGAGCGCTGTCTCAGGTGTGCTGTGTGTCTCCTCTGGGGAGCTGATCTCTGGCTACAACCCTCCTGGTAGATGTCAACTGTCCAGGATCCCAGGAAAACTTGGTTAGCAACTGGGAGCCTGCTCACAGTTTGGTAGAGGATGTCGTCTCTGGGGCCGAGATTGCCCCTTTCCAGCTCTGGTGGCTGCCCGCCTGCCTCTCTACCTCCAGCGGGGGACGGGCCAGCCCGCAGCCGGCCATCTCTCCTCTGGTACTTGCTCAGTCCTCTGTTCTGTGAGAGGGCCCAGCAGTGCCTTAGGTTAGGGCTTTTCCTGGGAAAGTTCTCTCTCTCTCTTTCTTTTCTTTCTCTCTCTCTCTTTCTTTTCTTCTCTCTCTCTGGCTATCCCACAGTTTGGGTTGCTATCTCATGTTAGCTCCCTCAGATTGCCCTCAGGGCATTCAGGCCTGGTCCTTACCCTAAGCAATGCAGCCCGCGCCTCCCTGATCAGCCCTCACTTGCTGGTGGCAGCTGCAAGCATCTGGGCTACTTCTCCACTGGGAGTTGCCATTAGGCACATAATCTGTGGGATTTATTTATTATTTTTCCTCCCAGTTATGTTGCCCTCTGAGATTCCAAAACTCCCCACAGACCCGCTGGTGAGAGGGTTTCCTGATGTTTGGAAACTTCTCTTTTATGACTCCCTCCATGGGATGGATCTTCATCCCTAATTCTTTTGTCTTTCTTTTTATCTTTTATATTTTGTCCTACCCCTTTTTGAAGACAATGGGCTGCCTTTCTGGGTGCCTGGTGTCCTCTGACAGCATTCAGAAGTTGTTTTGTTGAATTTGCTCAGCGTTCAAATGTTCTTTCAATGAATTTGTAAGGGAGAAAGTGGTCTCCCCATCCTATTCCTCTGCCATCTTAGCACCACACCCCCAAAACTCTGTGCCACTATTTACTATGAGGCAGCCTTGAAGTGAAGTGAAGTCACTCAGTCATGTCCGACTCTTTGAGACCCCATGGACTGTAGCCCACCAGGCTCCTCCATCCATGAAATTTTCCAGGCAAGAATACAGAAGTTGGTTGTCATTTCCTCCTCCAATGAAGCAGCCTTATTAGTTCATAAGTCTAGAGTCATGGACAACTCATGAATTCCCTCCCACAGCAGGTTGCAAACTGCATTTTACAATGGATTGCTGTTTATACCTACACAGTTAAGATGAATAGGTCATATCACCAGCTTTAAACAAATTCTCATTAAGTGCTAGAAATGAAGAGCTAGAAATTATTTTTGCCAAATAGATAGGTCAAGAGATAGACAAATGAAGCCTGACTGAATGTAACAGTAATAATATAAGCTGAAGTAAACAAAAAATTTTAAAAAGGCTAAAACTTTGACTCCAAGTATGAACTCTTCATCAAATAAAAACAAATTTTTAAAGGATGGTCAATGATATGTGACCAGAAGTTGACAACAAACCTGGAAAATTAATAATAATTGTATTTGAAATATAGATTTATATTTACTATTATTAACAGCAGACCTTTCCAAAGGGTGTATTTTATGTTAAAGACCTTATCATGAATAAAATTTCAACTATGGTACTCATTAAAATCAATACATAAATGAACTAAATTGTAAGCTAGCTTTTAATCACTGTATTTTAATGTTAAACTGAAATTTCAAAAATTATTCAAATTTGCAGTGAATTTCTTCAACTCTAGGAGTGGCTGGAGAAACTCACTATGCATATAAACATCCAATTTAGCAAATTTAGGAACAAACTATTAAGCAATAGAAAAACGGATAGTAATTTAGTGTATTACCATATAATGTAATATTAGATAGACAGTTAAAAATCACAGTTCTATCATCTATATATCTATTTTGAAATGTACTTACATTTGCAAATGAACAAAGTTTTCAGTGTATATATGCTAAAATTATAATATACAAGTTATTTGAAAGAAAATACAATTTGAAAACAGTGTATTTGTAAAATAAGAGCTCATACATGACTTCCTTTCCTTTATTATTATTACTATTGTGATTTTTATGGTGACTGACAAATGATGCACAGTTTAAAAGTGAAAAATATCAAAAGAATATTGAACCATATAATGTACCTAATTTAGAAGTTTTTAAAAATGTGCTGCAGCTGAAAATACAGTATGTTCAAAAACCATAGTGTTATACAAATACATATGTTTACCCTTCAATGATTAATCCTCAAGGGCAGCTTCTTCCTTACAAAGAGTTATTCACAGATCCGCCTTTTATTCTCAAGTGGAAGTGAACCGTTTCCTTGGTTACTCTCAATCCTCAATTTTCCCAAAGGGAAATTTCCCAGAACGACAGTAAGTCCCCTACCTATGAACAAATTCTTGTTTCTAGAGCATGTTCTTAAGTCCAATTTGTTTCTAAGTCCGGCAAGATTAGCCTAGGTACCCTACTAACAAAATCAGCTATATATGGCTGCTTTCTCTCTTGCTTCGGGACATCCTGGGCTTGAAATAAAGATACTGTACTTCATGTTGTTGTTTAGTCACTAAGTCCTGTCTGACTCATGGTGACCCCATGACCCCATCAGGCATCTCTGCCTATGGAATTTCCCAGGCAAGAATGCTGGAGTGAGTCGCCACTTCCTTCTCCAGTGAGTCTTCCCCACCCAGGGATAGAACCCATGTCTCCTGCAGTGGTGGGTGGATTCTTTACCGCTAAGCCAACAGGGAAGCCACCGTACTCCATACAATACTGTAAAGTATACAAAAGCACAGCCACTTGTAGAGAATGCCCACACCTGACAATGTATGCCAGACACATAAAATAACTTATGTGACTGGACATGCAAATGCATGTTCACATCTTTGAAAGCTTGCAACTTGAAGGTTCGTATGTAGAGGACTTACTGTGTTCATTCCTGATTTTTTCCTCTTAGGTTTCTCCCGCTCAGTCTCTGGTCTCCTTTGCAGCCATTTTTCCGTTGTTCATCCCTTAAAATCACTGCCCTCTGGAGTTCTGTTCTTGAACTACATACCCGTTCTAAGTAAATTCATCAGTTTGAGGATTCATTTACCACTTGGTTATATTCTGATGATTCTTAAATCTGTTACTCCAGACCTTTCCCCATATACTTCATTTGATTGCCTAACAAGTATAGTACATCTACAGCTGCATTCATTTCTCACCATGCCTAAACGCTTCCACCTTTCCCCCTTCATCTTCTATACTGCCTATTTCTTTTATTTTTAAATTTCATTTGCCTATTTCTTTGAAAGGTAGCATCACCCCCAGCCCCCACCATCCTAGGCTCCGCCTTTTATTTAAGCTCCCAAATCTAATTAATCACTAAGACCAGATAACTGAACCTCTATGACATATCCTAAATCCATTTTTCTATCTACATCTTGACCATCAGTAACATATTACTGTAGAAATGTATGCATAACCTCTGTTACAGTGAACTACCTCATGACTAATGTCTCTACTTTTATACCTTTCCCATTCCAAACTATTTACCAGACTAGCCAGAATGATTTTTGTGAAATAAAAGTCTTCTGTATTGGGTTAGCCAAAATGTTTATTTGGGTTTTTCTGTATGATCTTACGGAAAAACTCAAACGAACTTTCTGGCCAACTCAATATCATACTCAACCATACAGTGCATAAATGACTCACTGTGACCTACAGGATAGAGTTCAAAGAGTCCAGCCTAAGTTTCATGATTTAACCCTGTTTCAGTTTTCTATCTTCCACCTCCACTCACACGAATCCTTCTTGTACTGCAGGCTCTGGTCATTAGGCAAGGTGAAAAAGCTCCCCACACCTCCCTGTGACTGGGCAGCATACTTACCTCTGCCAGAGGGCCCTTCCCCACAACACTTTACTTAGGAAACTCCCCATCATTCTCCAAGGATATCCCAGTTCCTCCTCATAGCCATTCCTCATTTCCCACAATGAGTGTGGCTTCCAGAGAAGCTGCTACAAGGGCTTGATGAAGCAACCTGGCTGTATGAAGATGCTAAGACCCACCCCTACCCTGAGCAAACTTTAGCCAATGAGATATAGATGGGAAGAGTCAGGCAAATAAATTTCCTCCCCCTTTCTCCCTGTTTTATTTTTTCTTGCTGTTGTTTTAAATTTGGGGCACACCATGCAGCATGGGAGATCTTAGTTCCCCAACCAGGAACTGATCCTGCATTCCCTAAAGTGGAAGCATAGAGAATTAATCATATTCTAAAACATGGCTCACCACACAGCCTGTTCAAAGATATCCACATATCTGACTCAGTGGACCTGCTGAGCCATCAACTGTGTCTCTCAGGGCTTGTGATGAAGCAGTGGTCAATACAGTAATAAATTGCTTTGCTCTGTTTATGAGCGTTTCCTGCTTCTTTCTCTTCTCTCATTTTACTGTCCTGAGAAGCCCCTTACTACAGAAAACATTAACACTTAATGATTGCTCAAGGCTCTGTTTTGTAAGAAAACCCAGATAATAAAAATGCTATTTGCCTTACAGAGTTGTTAAGAGGGTTAAACTATTGGGTAAGCAAAAAAGTTCATTCAGGTTTTCCACAGAACGTTATGGAAAAACCTAAACGAACATTTTGGCCAGCCCAATAGTCCATGCACCTAGTATAGGCCCAGTATGAATGGGAGCTCATTAACATCCAGCTTCATCCTCATTGGTTGACTTCCAGTTGGTAGGATAAGAGCTAGAGTATAAGAACAGGACTTTGGGCATCTTCTGCCCTGTCTGTTCCTGAAACACTGTGGGTGGCATCACTGTATGGCACTCTAAAGCCCAACACTGTATGAACACAAGACTTATCTACATAGGGGCTGTGCAACAGGGCACACATAGTCACCTGCACTATTAGAAGGCAGGAGAGTTCTTTTTCTGAGCCAGGAAATTGACTTCCCTATTGATTCCCTTGTGCACTTTGAATAGAATCTTTCTATATGTGGAAATGCTCCATGCATCCCCACGCTGAGTCTGTAAACCATACACACAGCTTGAGATATACCACAATACACTTTGGGAGAAAAGATCCAAAGTTAACATTTCTGCTAGTTCAAGCACTAGGAAACCAGAGATTACTGTGCTTTTTAGAACAGAAGGTTTTACACTCAAAGAAGGAAAGAAAGAAAGAAGAAAGAAAGAAAGAAAGAAAGAAAGAAAGAAAGAAAGAAAGAGATGTCGCTCAGTCCTGTCCGAGCCTTTGCAACCCCATGGACTGTAGCCTGCCAGGCTCCTCTGTCCATGGGATTTTCCAGGCAAGAATACTGGAGCGGGTTGCTATTTCCTTCTCCAAGGGATCTTCCTGGCCCAGGGATCAAACCTGGGTCTCCCACATTGCAGGCAGACTCTTTACTGTCTGAGTCACCAGGGAATCCCTATATTCAGGGCATATGCTATATGCTATTTGCATCTAGTCCTAATTGGCATTTGCAGTTCAGGTGCACACAAAAAAAGAGTTGAAGAAACAATGGAACAGTCTGCCAGCCCTTGGGTACTATAGATTTACTCCTTCTGGGCTGAGGTTGCTTTCTTGTCTTGGGACAATGAAGCACTCAGTGAGAGGTGACTGCAAAAATGGTAGGTGAAAGAGATTTATCTGTGCATTTATGGAGCATTTATTATAGCAAGATAAATTGGAACCACTTTTTTATTAGTCTTCCTTTCCCCCCCCCTCCTCACCAGTCATCTAGGTAGAAGACAGCTATTAGAAAAAAGAATCAAATTGTCCCCACTGCCAAGCCTACTCAAAGGATAGGAGGGGTGAGCTCAATGTTTCTCAAAATGAAATCCATGGACTGCCAAGCATTAGAATCCCTGGGGTTGCCCAAACAATTCCTTTCAAACAAGCACCTCTGATTGAACTGAACTAAATTATTGACTTGGCCAAAACATTCATTCAAAATTTACCATAACATCTTATGGAAAATCTCAAATGAACTTTTCAACCAGTTCAGTATTACCCAGACCAGCTTTCTACATGCAGCTTCCAGGAGGAAAACAATACCAAATGAGACAGCTTCATGATAGACAAGGTTTCCTCTTTGCTCCTGGGGAGGTAAAATGGAGCAGAGGTCTTGGCTACAACTTCCTCCAGAACAACATGAAATTGGCCTTTTCAAACTGCACACAGGCTGGACTCCAGGCTGCAGACAACCAGAGGTTCTGAATTCTAAGGCACTGTCTCTGAGCAAGTTCACTTCACTCACAGGAAAGCCACATAACTCAAAGGGCTCAATCCCTACATTTTCTCTTATAGTAGTCACAAATTTCTCTTTGAAAGCCATGAAGCTAACAAAGACCCCATGACTTGAAGCATTCCCATTCTGCTTTGGCTTTCCATTATGAGGTCAACAGCTTGTCCTGAAGAAATAGCCCTTAGAACCTCTCACAAACTCAGAGCCCTGGACTGGGAAGGGTTTGAACTATAGCTTCCTCTGTTCGGATGTAATAGTCTTTAACACTCTGGTCAAAATCTGACTCTTCCTTCAATGCTATATCATATGGACAATCTCTTCCCTTTTTTGTTTGTGAATCAGCTTATACATGACTGATCAATAGAAGAGTGATACCAACATAACATGGAAATTAAAAGCAGGTTTACTATGCAGCTAATGAAGCTATAAAGGTCAATTTACTGTGCAGCTAATGAACCTGGAAAAGGTCAGCTTTCATTCCAATCCCAAAGAAAGGCAATACTAAAGAATGTTCAAACTACCACACAGTTGTACTCATCTCACATGCTAGCAAAGTAATGCTCAAAATTCTCCAACCTAGGCTTCAACAGGATGTGAACCAAGATGTTCACATCCAGATGTTCAAGCTGGATTTAGAAAATGCAGAGGAACCAGAGATTAAATAGCCAACATCCATTGGTTCATCAAAAAAGCAAAAGAACTCCAGAAAAACATCTACTTCTGCGTCATTGATTATGTTAAAGCCTTTGAATGTGTGGATAATAACAAACTGTGAAAAATTCTTCAAGAGATGGGAATACCAGACCACCTGACCTGCCTCCTGAGAAATCTGTATGCAGATCAAGAAGCCACAGATAAAACTGGACATGAAACAACTGACTGGTTCCAAATTGAGAAAGGAGTACATCAAGGCTGTATATCATCACTCTGCTTATTTAACTTATATACAGAGTACATCATGTGAAATGCCAGGCTGGATGAAGCACAAGCTGGAGTCAAGATTGCCTCCAATTGGAGTCAATATCAATAACCTCAGATATGCAGATGACACCACCCTTATGGCAGAAAGCGAAGAGGAACTAAAGAGCCTCTTGATGAGGTAAAAGAAGGAGAGAGGAAAAAACACTGGTTTAAAACTCAACAGTCAAAAACACTAAGATCATGGCATCTGGTTCCATCACTTCATGGTGAATTGATGGGGAAACAATGGAAACAGTGAGAGAATTTATTTTCTTGGATTCCAAAATTACTGCAGATGGTGATTGCAGCCATGAAATTAAAAGACACTTGCTCTTTGGAAGAAAAGCTATGACAAACCTAGATAGTGTATTAAAAAGCAGAGACATTACTTTGCCAACAAACGTCCATATAGTCAAAGCTATGGTTTTTCCAGTAGTCATGTATGCATGTGAGAGCTGGACCATAAAGAAGGCTGAGAGCTGAAGAAAGATTGAAGGCAGGAGGAGAAGGGGATGACAGAGGATGAGATGGTTGGATGGCATCCCTCACTCAATGATCATGAGTTTGAGCAAACTCCAGGAAATGGATGGCAAAGGACTGAAACACTCCATGCTGCAGTCCATGGAGTCACAAGAGTTGGACATGACTGAGTGACTGAACAACAAGTGAAGCTAAGCCTTAAGGATCCTCAATTACATGGGCTCCTTCCAAGGCCCTAGGGGAGCCTTAGCTTTGTGTCCACACAGGCATGTTAGTAAAACTGACTAGGAGCTAGTTTAACTGCAATTACTTAAAGCTGCTGTGTCTTTATACTTCAATTTCCTATCAGACTATAAGGTACTAGAGTAGCTGCAGCATTTTGGTACTTAGCCAAGGGGCAAATGAATTGGAGATATATTTAGATTATGGAGAGTGGACAATATCAATGGAGTTTGTAATCTTATCAAGTTACTACTGATGGTCTAGTACACAGTGCTACAGAGCAATGGCTTCCAGGCATACTTCTACTCCCCGCTTTACCAACTTATCTGAGTGATAAAATAAACGGGTAGCAAAACAAAGTCACATATGTTCCTCTACCACCTTATCACGTGTAGATTCATACAAGCATGACTGCAATCAACATACAGAACTGCTCCAGCACCACAAAGACCTCCCTAGTGTTACCCCTTTATATTCACAACCAGCTCCCCATCAGCCTGGCAACGCCTAGTTTGCTTTCCATGTCTACAGTTTTGTCACTTTGAGAATGTTTTTAACCACATCGCTCCTTTTGACTGTGACCATTTGTCAGACTCTGTTTTTGATGACCTTGACAGTTTGGAGGAGTACTGGTCAAATAGAATGTCTCTCAGTTGGGAATGGCCTGATGTTTCTTTTCATGATTACATGGGGTGATGAGTGCTGGGGAGGAAGACCACAGAAATAAAGTGAAATTCTCCCACATCATGTCAAGGGCCAACACTATCAACACCACTTGTCACTGATGATACTAACCTTGATCTTCTGATTGAGATAGTGTTTGTCAGGTTTCACCACTAAAAAGTAACTCTATTTTCCCCCATTTCACACTGTAGCCCTTGAAAGGAACTCACTGTGCACAGCCCACACCTAAGGAGTGGGGAGTATTGAGTTGGCTAAAAAGATCATTCAAGTTTTCCATGCGATATTCTGGAAAATGGAGAAGGCAATGTTAACCCACTCCAGTACTCTTGCCTGGAAAATCCCACGAATGGAGGAGCCTGGTAGGCTACGGTCCATGGGGTCACAAAGAGTCAGACACAACTGAGCAACTTCACTTTCATGCATTGGAGAAGGAAATGGCAATCCACTCCAGTATTCTTGCCTGGAGAATCCCAGGGACAGATGAGCCTGGTGGGCTGCTGTCTATGGGGTCGCACAGAGTCGAACATGACTGAAGCGACTTAGCAGCAGCAGCATTATGGAAAAATTCGAATGAACTTTGTGATCAACCTAATACATCCACATAGTTGAAGACAGAGTATCTACATACATTATTTGGATTTTTCTGCATAGATTTATCTATTCTGTTGCATTTAATTATTTATCCAATTGTGTTTATATCAATATGGACTCAGGGATGCCTATTTTATACTTCAAGCTATAATTCAATACCACTTATGTACTTTCTTTCTCAGAGTGTTCCAGCTTTTGCCATTGAAAGTTCTTTCATTTGTTCCTGTGTCCCTTTTTACATACCCCCAAAATTGTCTTTGTGTGTGTTTGAGTACTTTCTTACTATCTCACTAGAAGATACTCCAGACTCACCTTGTACATTTCCTGTCCCAGTTCTAGAATCATTTGTCCAAGGAGTCTTGACTCCTTTTATTGGAAAATGGTATTACAAAGCAAGATCTTTGTTCTAAGGGTATTTATTGATATTGGTGTGTTGTCACATCTATAGCCTCTGACAGAGTAAGAAAACCCATACACATACATATAAGCTATACATATATATGGGCTCCCTTGGTGACTCAATGGTAAAGAATCTGCTTGCAATGTAGGAGACACTGGAAATGAGGGTTTAATCCTTGGGTCAGGATGATCCCCTGGAGGGCGGAAATGGCAACCCACTCCAGTATTCTTGCCTGGAGAATCCCCGTAGACAAAGGAGCCTGGTGGGCTACAATCCATGGGGTTGCAAAGAGTTGGACACAACTGAGCAATTGAATACACACACACATATACATATACATATACATTCATCTGTACATCTGTATCTATATTAAAGTACATATGAGTTCATACTGATGTCTCCAACTCTAAACCATTACCACATGTATGATTCTAGGCTCCTCCCCTTGCTTATCTGTAACCTCCCATTCCAACAGTGAGAAATTGAGCTCCCAATGTCTGCTGCACATTTCTGTTAATTATTCATGTATATATGTATCATGATTTCAGAGTTATTTCTGAAATGGGAAACAATTTTATCAAGTGAAGCACAGTATTTATGTACAGTTATTTCTGCTCTTTGTCTTAAAGACTTCCAGAGTTTCTTCCAGGTCAGCACATTTTTTTCTTATAAATGACTACCTAATTTCATATAAACCTTGATCTTCTTCTTGAAGGGAAGTTCTCCAAATTATCTGAACTTCAGAATCCCCAAAACATGAAGTTGTCCCTTGTGGTAGTCATGGTTTCTATATGCCTTTTCCAACATGACATGGTATGAAGCAACTGGGGACAAATTGTTTCATTTCTAAAGGGGAAGAGCTGGCAACTTATGAAGACCTTAAGAAACAACCTGAAAATCTTATAGAAGTAAATTGCTTTGGTGCAAATGGTTTAGAGACTTCAGAAGTGACAGTTATCTAGGGTAGCTGCAAAGGCAAATACAGAAGCTACCAATGTATTTCTCTTCATATTGATAGAAAATGATGAAGAAGGCTATATCCTAGATGAAGGGTTTAATTTTCATGAAACATATGTTTGACAAAACAGCTCTCTAGGACTTATCTTGGAGGAGGAAACAGAAACTCCAGTTCATACTGTCCCAAAGATTGGATGTGAAGCTGGGGACAGATATCAGTACAGATTTCTCCATGCCAGTATTTTATTAGTCTCACATCTTTGTTTTTGATAGCTCTCTGGTTCAGATTTGTCATAAATTTTAAGTGGCATACCTCAAGCCTATTATTTTTCCCATAAACTGTTACTTTTAAGTCACAGTTTTAGATATATGATTTTAATTTTAAATGTTCAATATTATTAGAGTTTACTGTTTATGTCTCTGGTACTAAATCACTAACCTGTGAACATGTCTTTCCAGGGAAAATATTTTATCTTATTCATTTT
Organism: Nanger dama; assembly: GCA_917880005.1. Classification (NCBI taxonomy): domain Eukaryota; kingdom Metazoa; phylum Chordata; class Mammalia; order Artiodactyla; family Bovidae; genus Nanger; species Nanger dama. Next base: position 5,683,269 of record CAKJTW010000088.1, read on the forward strand.
TGCAATTTCAACCTACAACCCAGTGATTGTTGAATAGTTAAATATACATTATAATGTAGTTTAACACCTATGCCTGATTTCCTTTGGGTCTTACTGAGTTCTTAGCCCTTGGGCATGCATCTTTCTTTTCCAACCATTCACCTTTACATCCTGGTGAGGTCAGGTAACCTTCTCCCTTGACATCCATGAGATCTACCCATCAGTAATTCAAAATCAAACATTTTATATATGCCTGCCAATTAATAATTTATTTGGCTCAATATTTTCATGGCAGGCCCTGCTTCTATATTCTGTTTGCTGTCAGGTTCAGTGATGGCTGCGAGAATGCCTAATTTACAGTGTCTGTCTGCTTGAAATTGTTTTTATTCTGAGCTGGAATTCCTTTCAACCTGCACAAACAGATACACTAATAACTGGCTTTTGTAGAGCACTGAATAGGAAGTCAAGAAACACCTGGAGTAACAGGCAAATTTGGCCATGGAATGCAGAATGAAGCAGGGCAAAGACTAAGAGAGTTTTGCCAAGAAAATGCACTGGTCATAACAAACACCCTCTTCCAACAACACAAGAGAAGACTCTACACATGGACATCACCAGATGTTCAACATCAAAATCAGATTGATTATATTCTTTGCAGCCAAAGATGGAGAAGCTCTATACAGTCAACAAAAACAAGACCAGGAGCTGGATGTGGCTCAGATCATGAACTCCTTATTACCAAATTCAGACTCAAACTGAAGAAAGCAGGGAAAACTGCTAGACCATTCAGGTATGACCTAAATCAAATTTCTGATGATTATACAGTGGAAGTGAGAAATAGATTTAAGGGTCTAGATCTAATAGAGTGCCTGATGAACTATGGATTGAGGTTCGTGACACTGTACAGGAGACAGGGATCAAGACCATCCAATGGAAAAGAAATGCAAAAATCAAAAATGGCTGTCTAGGGAGGCCTTACAAATAGCTGTGGAAAGAAGAGAGGTGAAAAGCAAAAGAGAAAAGTAAAGATATAAGCATCTGAATGCAGAGTTCCAAAGAATAGCAAGAAGAGATAAGAAAGTCTTCTTCAGCAATCAACGCAAAGAAATAGAGGAAAACAACAGAATGGGAAAGACTAGCGATCTCTTCAAGAAAATCAGAGACACCAAGGGAACTTTTCATGCAAAGATGGGCTCGATAAAGGACAGAAATGGTCTGGACCTAACAGAAGCAGAAGATATTAAGAAGACGTGGCAAGAATACACAGAAGACCTGTATAAAAAAAATCTTCACGACCCAGATAATCACGATGGTGTGATCATTCATCTAGAGCTAGACATCCTGGAATGTGAAGTCAAGTGGGCCATAGAAAGCATCACTACGAACAAAGCTAGTGGAGGTGATGGAATTCCAGTGGAGCTGTTTCAAATCCTGAAAGATGATGCTGTGAAAGTGCTGCACTCAATACGCCAGCAAATTTGGAAAACTCAGCAGTGGCCACAGAACTGGAAAAGGTCAGTTTTCATTCCAATCCCAAAGAAAGGCAATGCCAAAGAATACTCAAACTACCACACAATTGCACTCATCTCACACACAAGTAAAGTAATGCTCAAAATTCTCCAAGCCAGGCTTCAGCAATACGTGAACCGTGAACTCCCTGATGTTCAAGCTGGTTTTAGAAAAGGCAGAGGAACCAGAGGTCAAATTGCCAACATCTGCTGGATCATCGAAAAAGCAAGAGAGTTCCAGAAAAACATCTATTTCTGCTTTATTGACTATGCCAAAGTCTTTGACTGTGTGGATCACAATAAACTGGAAAATTCTGAAAGAGATGGGAATACCAGACCACCTGACCTGCCTCTTGAGAAGTCTGTATGCAGGTCAGGAAGCAACAGTTAGAACTGGACATGGAACAACAGACTGGTTCCAAATAGGAAAAGGAGTACATCAAGGCTGTATATTGTCACCCTGCTTATTTAACTTCTATGCAGAGTACATCATGAGAAACGCTGGGCTGGAAGAAACACAAGCTAGAATCAAGATTGCCGGGAAAAATATCAATAACCTCAGATATGCAGATGACACCACCCTTATGGCAGAAAGTGAAGAGGAACTAAAAGCCTGTTGATGAAAGTGAAAGAGGAGAGCGAAAAAGTTGGCTTAAACCTCAACATTCAGAAAACGAAGATCATGGCATCCGGTCCCATCACTTCATGGGAAACAGATGGGGAAACAGTGGAAACAGTGTCAGACTTTATTTTGGGGGACTCCAAAATCACTACAGATGGTGATTGCAGCCATGAAATTAGAAGATGCTTAACCCTTGGAAAAAAAGTTATGACCTACCTAGATAGTATATTCAAAAGCACAGACATTACTTTCCTGACTAAGGTCCGTCTAGTCAAGGCTATGATTTTTCCTTTGGTCATGTATGGATGTGAGATTTGGACTGTGAAGAAGCCTGAGCACTGAAGAATTGATGCTTTTGAACTGTGGTGCTGGAAAAGACTCTTGAGAGTCCTTTGGCCTGCAAGGGGATCCAACCAGTCCATTCTGAAGGAGATCAGCCCTGGGATTTCTTTGGAAGGAATGATGCTAAAACTGAAACTCCAGTACTTTGGCCACCTCATGCGAAGAGTTGACTCATTGGAAAAGACTCTGATGCTGGGAGGGATTGGGGGCAGGAGGCGAAGGGGACGACAGAGGATGAGATGGCTGGATGGCATCATGGACTCGATGAACATGAGTCTGAGTGAATTCCGGAAGATGGTGATAGACAGGGAGGCCTGGCGTGCTGTGACTCATGGGGTGGCAAACAGTCAGACACGACTGAGTGACTGAACTGAACTGAACTGAAGTTTCCAAAGCATGTTCTCTAATGCTCCCCATGACCCTAAGGGTCAGACAGTCAAACAATATTCCTGTCTTGATAGAAGGCCTAGACTTAGAAACATGAGTTCTATCCCCACGTCTGTCCTTATTTCTAACTTCTTGACTCTCCTAACTTTAAATACAGTGGCTGTATAGTGCACATAATGTGATTATGCCATGAATTTGTCTCTCACATTAAAAAACTCATTCTCAAATAGAAAGAACAATTTTTAAGTGCAAAGTAAAACAAACTACTTTTCAAATAAAAGAATGGACTTTATTTAGAAGGGCTTTGACAATTTGTAGACATTCTCTATGAAGCATCTTGATTTTATTAGTGGTTCAAAATGAGTCAGGCTTTCAAGAAAACAAACCTGTGGCTTATTGCTCAAAGTTCAAAATCACTGCAGATGGTGACTGCAGCCATGAAATTAAAAGATGCTTACTCCTTGGAAGAAGGTTATGACCAAACTAGGTAGCATATTCAAAAGCAGAGACATTACTTTGCCGACTAAGGTCCGTCTAGTCAAGGCTATGGTTTTCCAGTAGTCATGTATGGATGTGAGAGTTGGACTGTGAAGAAGCCTGAGTGCCAAAGGATTGATGCTTTTGAACTGTGGTGTTGGAGAAGACTTGAGAGTCCCTTGGCCTGCAAGGAGATCCAACCAGTCCATTCTGAAGGAGATCAGCCCTGGGATTACTTTGGAAGGAATGATGCTAAAGCTGAAATTCCAGTACTTTGGCCACCTCATGTGAAGTGTTGACTCATTGGAAAAGACTCTGATGCTGGGAGGGATTGGGGGCAGGAGGCGAAGGGGACGACAGAGGATGAGATGGCTGGATGACATCACTGACTTGATGGACGTGAGTCTGAGTGAACTCCAGGAGATGGCGATGGACAGGGAGGCCTGGCGTGCTGTGATTCACTGGGTCTCAAAGAGTCAGACATGACTGAGCGACTGAACTGAACTGACCTGAACTACTCTATGCCAGCAATGGCATCTAACCCAGAGTAAGAAATCTGTCCAAGGTATACTTTGCAAAGTCTGAGAACTGAGGAGAGCTGATTCAGGGCTTGTGACCTAAGCATTTCAGCCCCATCTCCTATGTAGATCCAGTAGAATATTACTCTGAAGACTGCAGAAAGCAGGGCTATTTAGCCCCCTAGAAATTTGTCTTCATAGATTGAGAACATGACCACCAAAAACAACTGCGTAGGTTTAACTATATAGATGGACTAACAGAATAATAGAACAACACAGACTCTTGCCAAAGACAGCAACATTTCTAAAATACAAAAGGACCAGTATCCAGGGGTACATTATTGCTAAGGCTTGATCTTAATCAAACCAGACCTCTTTGGGTACCTGTTGTTTAGATTAAACAGTCCAAGGAAGACCTTGGATTTCAGCATAAAGTACAGCAGCTATTAGGACCCTCTGATTCGGTCTCTCAGATACCATTGATTATAAGATTTATTACACATTGATGACATGTCTGAGACTGTACACATCGGCAAATTGATTCACAAACTTGGTAAACTGATTCACAAAATTCAAAGGGTAAAAAATTACTACTGAGAGTTAAAAACAAAAGCTCAGTATTTGTTGGATGATGGTTGAAGTGATATTGTCCATGATGGATAAAGGGCTTCTCTGGTGGCCGAGCAGTAAAGAATCTGCCTGCCAATGCAGGAGACACAGAGACACGGGCTCCATCCGTATGTCAAGAAGATACCCTGGAGAAGGAAATGGTAACTCATTCCAGTATTTTTATCTGAGTGTGGACAGAAGAGCCATGACAGATTAAACCTCAAAGAGCTCTGATTCTGATTTCCTTTCTATTGGTTAAACACTTAAACAACAGGAGTCTTTCTTTCAGCCACAGCTTCCTTCTACAACCACCTTCCTGTTGCTTAAGATGGTCAAAGGAATTGGTAAAGTTTCAGGCCTCAGGAAACACAGGTGTTAGGGAGCGCTGACAATCTCAGAAGCAAGAATATATGCCCAGCTCCAACTTCATAATAAGTCTGCTCGGACATCTCCCATTCTTTTGTCATTGTTCTCAAATTGCAGATCCCAGGAGACCCCAATTCACCTGGTTCGGCCCAAGAGTATATCTCCCTAGGTTGAGAGGAGTTAAGCCAGCACAATGGAAAACCCCACCAGCTCTGTCCAGTTTCAGAAGGAAAAGTAAAGTGGTGCCATTACTAAAACAAAGTAGAAATTGGAACTTGAGGCAAATGGAAGAAAGGTGCCCCTCTAGATGAATGTAGTAGAAAACAGTGCCTTTTATCCATCCTAGAGGCAAAAACTCAGCCCCCACTAACCCTCTGAGGGGCTTCCCTAGTGGCTCAGTGGTAAAGAACCCTCCTGCAATGCAGGAGATGTGGGTCAGGGAGATCCTCTGGAGGAGGGCATGGCAACCCACTCCAGTATTCTTGCCTGAATAATTCCATGGACAGAGCAGCCTGGTGGACTATAGTCCATAGGGTCACAAAACAGTCAGATATGATTTAGCGACTAAACAACAACGATAAAACCCTTTTTAGGGATCACCATTGTAGGACATACAACTTGCATATATGTAGACAATAGCCATAGGGAGAGATGTCAGATGTCGGGTACTCATGGACAGTCTGTCAAAGTAACTCTGATAAAGAAATCTGAGCCTCTCCAAGTAAACATTGTCTCAAATATTGCCATGTTAATTCACAGAATTTATTTAATTTTCCAGTCATTCACACTGGGCACTTTCCTACGTATTTCGTTGTATTTGAATCAGATACCTTCCCCTCTCCCCCTTTTTTTTAAGATTATATCTTTCTTATTGGGTATAGTTGCCTTACAATGCTGTGTTAGTTTCTGCTGTACAATGAAGTAAATCAACTATGTGTATACATATAAGCCCTCCCCTTTCACCCACCCCCAATCTACCCAAGTCGGTCATCACAGAGCACTGAGCTGAGCTCCCTGTGCTATATAGCAGGTTCCCACTAGTCATCTTTTTTACACATGGCAGTGCCCAGATGTCAGTCTAAATTTCCCAATTCATTCCACCCTCCACCTGGTCCACATGTCTGTTCTCTACGTCTGCATCTCTATTCTTGCCCTGCAAATAGGTTCATCTGTACCATTTTATTATGAAAATATCTGAAGATCCAAGTTACTATGGCAGTCATAATCCTGGACCATAATTCAGGTTAACTTCTTGTGATCCTCAGATCTTTTTCTAACAATTGTTTTTATGGCTTTCTCCTGGAGCAAGGGTCAGCAAAGTGCATACTTATGGATGACAAACCAGGAGTGACTGCTACAGTTCTAAGCCTGTACCTGCATCTCAGCCATGCTGTTCCATGCAGGTACATGGTACAATTTGACCAGGTAGCTTGGGCATTAACAGCCAAGATTTTACAAGAAGGGGAGTAACAAAGAAGGTCCTGTGAAGCCATTGTTGACTCTTGATTCAATGACCTCTACCTGCATTCCCATTTGGACTGACACAGCTGACTAATTTAATGTGCCTGAACTTCAGTTTCTTTAATCTATGTAATACACATAATAAATCTTATCCATCAAAAAAGACTGTGACTACTCAGCCATAAAAAGAATGAAATAATACCATTTGCAGTTATATGGATGGACCTAGAGATTATGCTAAGTGAAGTTAAGTCAGAAAGAGAAAGATAGAGCATATGGAATCACTTATGAAAGTGTGAAAGTGTTAGTTGCTCAGTCATGTCCCACTGTTTGTGACCTCGTGGACTGTAGCCGACCATTCCGTTCTCCAGGGGGTCTTCCTGACCCAGGGATCGAACCCAGGTCTACTGCATCACAGGCGAATTCTTTACAGTCTGAGACACCAGGGAAGTGGAATCACTTGTAGGTGGAATCTAAAATGTGACATGAATGAACTTATTTGCAAACCAGAAACAGACTCAAAGCCTTCGAAAACAGACTTATTGTTACCAAATGGGAAAGTAGGGGAGAGATAAATTAGGAATTTGGGATTAACAGATACACACTACTATATGCAATAAACAACAAAGACCCATTTATAGCACAAGAAACTACACTCAGTATCTTGTAAATTACTTATAATGGAAAATAATCTGCAAAAGTGTGTGTGTGTGTGTGTGTGTGTGTGTGTGTGTGTATACAAAAGTATATACAAAATATATGGATGTGTGAATCATTTTGCTGTACACCTAAAACTAACACAACATTGTAAATCAACTATACTCCAATTAAAAATAAATTTGAAAAAAATCATCTAATCAGGAAAAATATTTTAAAAAGAATATAATGAAATAAGGAACAGGAGGGAGGAGGAGGAGAAAGAGGAGGAGAAATATGAAGTTCATGAATTGGAAGATATTATTGTCAAGATATCAGTTCTTCCCAATTTAATTTATAAATCCAGCACAATCATCATCAAAATACAGAAAGCTTTTATCAGTATCAAAAGCTAATTCTAACATTTATATGAAATGCCAAAAGATCTAGAATAGTAGAAAAATATAAAATAAAAAAGAAGACACACATTACTTGATTTCAATACTTACTTTGTTTAAAGCTATAATAATCATGAAAGTGTGATATTGGCAAAAGGATAGACATAGAGATCAATGGAACAATACAATGAGCCCAGAAATAGACCCATACAAATATAGTCAACATATATTAGACAAAGGTGCAAAGGCAATTTAATGTAGAAAGTATAAGCATTTCAACAAATGGTACTGGAAAACTGGAAGTTCATTTGCAAAAATATGAACTTCAGCACATACCTCATACTACAAATGAAATTTAATTCAAAATGTACCACAGAACTAAATATAAAATCTAAAACTATAAAATTTTCTAGAAGAAAATTAGTAAAAATTCTGTGTGACTTAGGGTTTTGCAATTAATGTTTAGATATAACACCAAAAGCAATATCCATGGAAGAAAAAAAAGTTAGATTTTAACAAATTAAATTGTTTGCTTTTGAAAGACATTGTTAAGAGAATTAGAAGATAAAATAAAGTACAGACTGAGGAAAAATTCTTGTAAATCACATATCTAATAAAGGACTTATATCAAGAACATACAAAGAAATCCTAAAACTTAACAACAAGAAAACAAACTAGTTAAATAAAAACAAAGATCTGATAAATACTTCATTAAAGAAGATATAAGAAGGGTACATTAGTGTATAAAAAGATGTTCTACATCATTTGTCATTAGAGAAATTAACATTAAAACAACGACATTACTACACATCTATTAGGATGGTTAAAAAGAAAGAAAGAAAGAAAACTGCCAGTAAGGGACTTCTCTGGTGGTCTGGTGGTTAGGAATCCACCTGACAGTGCTAGGGACATGGGTTTGATCTCGGGTTAGGGAAGATTCACGGGCCATGGGACAACTAAGCCCATGCACCACTACTACTCAGCCCATGAGCTCTAGAGCTGGAAAACTGTAACTACTGAACTCCCATGCTGCAGCTACTGAACCCTCTACTCCAGAGCCTGGGCTCTGCAAAAGAGAGGCCATTGCTATGAGAAGCCCATGCACCACAACTAGAGAGTAGCCCCCACTCACTGCAACTAGAGCAAGCTTGCACAAACAGTGAAGACCCACCCAGCACAGCCAAAAATAAATAAGGAAATAAATTTTAAAATTTTGAAAACTGCCAATAAAAAATGCTGGCAAGGATAGAGTACAACATGCACTCATTCACAGCTAGTCGGAATCAAAGTGGTTATCAGTCAGTCAGTTCAGTCGCTCAGTCGTGTCCGACTCTTTGCGACCCCATGGACTGCAGTGTGCTAAGCTTCCCTGTCCATCACCAACTCCTAGAGCTTGCTCAAACTCATGTCCATTGAGTTGGTGATGCCTTCCAGCCATCTTCATCCTCTGTCATCCCCTTCTCCTGCCTTCAATCTTTCCCAGACTCAGGGTCTTTTCAACTGAGTCAGTTCTTTGCTTCAGGTGGCCAAAGTACTGAAGTTTCAGTTTCAGCTTCAGCATCAGTTCTTCCAGTGAATATTCAGGACTGATTCCTTTAAAATGGACTGGTTGGATCTCCTTGCAGTCCAAGGGACTCTCAAGAGTCTTCTCCAACACCACAGTTCAAAAGCATCAATTCTTCAGCACTCAGCTTTCTTTACAGTCCAATTCTCACATCCATACATGACTACTGGAAAAACCATAGCATTGACTAGACAGACCTTTGTCAGCAAAGTGGTATAATCACTTTGAAAGTCTACCAGTTGCTTATAAAAGTCAGACATAGATTTACAATATGATTGAATAATCATACTCCTTGGAATTATCCCAAGTGAATTAAAAATTTATGTTCATGCAAAATCCTACATACCAGTGTTTTAGCAGCTTTTCATAATCTCCAAAAACTGTCCTTCAATGGGTAAATGAATAAGTAAACTGCAGTTCACTGTTACAATTGAATACTATTCAGTGGTGAAAAGGCTTATTGATAAACATAACATAGATGAGTTATAAATAGATTTTGCTAAGTAAAAGAGGCCAGAACCCAAAGGATATGTACTGTATAACTATATTTATATGATATTCTGGAAAATGCAAAATTATAGAAGTGAAAAACAAATCACAGGCCACCAATGTTTAGGGGAAGGGGGAATGATTGACTACAAAGAAGATGCACAGGGGAATTTTAGTGTGATGAAATCATTCTATATGGCACTAAGCTGGTGGATACATGACCCTGTGCATTTGTCAAAACCCTGAGTACATCACCAAGTCAATTTTAAAGTATGCAAATAAAAAAATCAACCAAAATGTCAAGGGCTCTCCAGATGGAATACAGATTATGACAAATTACTCTAACTATATAATAAATTTATTGCATAACCTCAGTGAAAGGTGTAAGGAAAAAGAAGCTGATTTAAATAACTTTGGAAAATGGTGTTTTGATTGGAAAAGGTAAGGCTAAAGAGAAAAAGACTATACCTAAGCAGTGTACTCTAGTGGGTGCACTTGTTTCTCAAGGGATATCAGCTATGAAGTCTGAAATCTTTATGCATCTTCTATCATAGAAGACATAAGTTAATAAATAATGGATAATGCAGTTATGTTACTTACTCAACCCAGGGATTGAACCTGCATCTCCTTACGCTGACAAGAGGATTTTTACCATTGAGTACTTTGGTTATAAGGGCTTCTCTGGTGGCTCAGGTGGTAAAGAATCTGCCTGCAATACAGGAGACCTGGGTTTAATCCCTGGGTCAGGAAGATCCCATAGCTGGGATCTTGGGTTGAGTTCAATCCCATAGAAAAAAGTTAAAAATAAGCTAGGGGAAGACTAGAAGGAATTCTGCAGTGCTGGATTAGAGTTGGAGACAACAGTATGAATTCATGCTTAGCTTAATATATATACAAATAGATACAGAAATAAGTATAGGTATATGCATACATTATTGTGTATATGTATATATATATTTCCTAGCTCTTTCTTTGGGAGGATCTAGAAGTAATGATAGCCCAGTCATAATGAGGCACCATCAGTGCCCAGATTTTGCTTTTTAAATAACATTCTTTAATAAAAGAAACCAGGACTCATTTTGAAAATAGCTGACTCTGGGACTGGAACAGAAAATATATGAGATGAGCCTGCAGCATTTTGTATTGCCAGAAGGAAAGGAAGTACTCAAAGAAACAAAATGATGGGGTGTGTTAGAGGGAAATAGGGGTGTCAAACTGAAAGAGCTCCCAATGGCCAAAGTTGAAACAATTTGAGCAAGAAAGTAAATAAAATAATACTGGATTATAACCCATGAGAAGTAAAAGTGTTAGTCGTTCAGTCATGTCCAACTCTTTGGGATCCTAAGGACTGTAGCCGTCCAGGCTCCTCTGTCCATGGAATTCCCCAGGCAAGAATACAGTGGGTTGCCATTCCCTTCTGCAGGGGATCTTTCTGACCCAGGGATCGAACCCATGTCTCCTGCACTGCAGGGAGATTCTTTACCACCTGAGCCAGGTGGTATAGAATCCTCCTGTCAATGTAAGGAGATGCAGAAGACGCGGGTTCGGTCCCTGGGTTGAGAAGATCCCCTGGAGGAGGAAATGGCAACCTACTCCAGTACTCTTGCCTGAAGAATCCCATGGACAGAGGGGCCTGGCAGGCTACAGTCCATGGGGTCACAAAAGAGTTGGACATGACTGAGTATTTTGATTCTGGTTAGTCTTAAATTGGCAGTAAGGACAGAAATCAGCAAAGCTGTCATTTATTAATGAAGTCCCAAACATTTGAGGCAGACTGTCATAGGAATTATTGCCTGCCTTTCTGGATTGTTGTTGGTGATAGTAATTTGGCTTTTTACAAATCTGACTTAAAGAGAGAAGACTGACTTTCTGAGCTGGATATTGTAAATAATGAGTTGATTTCCTGGTTTACAGGTCAGAGTTCTGTTTTTATATATGGTCTGGCCATTGTCCATCTGTATATTCAGTTTCTCAATATATATGAGTCTACCAGATTAAAAAGAAAAGATTGAATAAATAAATGGGCAGAAGGGATAAATTTTTCTTATAGAACATATATAGATATTGTCCCTTTCAGGAGGTGGAGCTTAATCCCCTCTACCTTGAGTGCTGACTGGATTTAGTGACTTGTTTCTAATCAGTTCAGAAATGGAAACATAGTAACTTTATGGTGCTGAAACTTTGCAAGCACTACTTTGGCCAGATGATAAGGTTAACACTAGCAATAATCATGGTGATAGCATGTACTCCCTGACATGATGTGATGAGAAGAGCACTTCATTTCCATGACCTTCTCCAAAACCCATAACCTCAATCTAATCACAAGAAAACATCATAAAAACCCAAATTCAGGGACTTTATACAAAGTATTTGACCAATACTCTTCAAAAATATCAAGGTGATGAAAAGACAAAGGAACCCTGACAGATCAAAGGAGATTAAGTAGACAAGATGACTAAACGTAATGTGGTTTCTTGGATAGGATCCTGAAATGGAAAGCAAAAAGACATAAAATGCTTTTAAAAAGAAGAGGCAAAGGAAAAACTAAAGAAAACTGAATAAAGTACAATTACATTATTATTTCTCTTAATATTAAGTTTATTGTTTTGATAAATGTATCACGGTTATAAAACATATTAATATTTAAGGAAACTAAAAGACGGGCAAATAGAAATTCTTTGCATTATCTTCGCAACTTTTCTGTAAATTGAAAGTATTTCAAAACAAAATATTTATTTAAAAAAATAATATGTATCTCCTTAGGTACTTTTAAGTTGACATCTAAACTTTTTCACCATAAGTTTAAATATTTTCAAAAGGTATAATTTCCAACATATTATAAATATTGTTATTTTAAATTAAAACTGTCACATCACTCTTTTAAATATATTCAAGACTATAAATACCAATGTAATTTGAACCACGCTTTTCAATTTAAAAAATACATGTGCAAGCTCTTCCCTTAACTGTCAGAAATATTAAATTATTCCTTATTCTCCTTGAACTCATATTTTAAAATTACTTCCCCTACATAATTTAGTTCTATTGAGATACACTTTTATGATTTAAAGTCCCATTGATTACACTAACGTATTTCCTTGAAATAAGAATATATATAAATTGAAACTTTAATTTTTAAAATCACTCATGACTTTAAGGCTTAAGTGTTAATTATAATTAGATTTTAATCCAGAATAAATTTTTATCAGTAATACACATCAAAGTGGACTACATTACAAAAATTTGAAAATTATTAAACCTAAAAAGTAATGATTTATTGGAAATACATATCTCAATGAGAAGAATAGAAGTTATTTTTACCATAAGGCGGACTTATGACACAGATATTTGGAACTGTCTTTCTGTTTGCTACACAGGAGGGTACTACTCATGGAAAGACTCCATGACAGAATTCTGACTGAGTGAGAACTGTGCCTTTCTTTTGTAAAACAGAACAAAAGAGGATGTGACATAAAGAGGAGTGTGGGAATTCAGCCTAAGATCTTGACCCCAAGTGCATTTTCACACAGAAAATATAGATAAGAGTAAATATGGAAGTTTGGGATTTATGAAGTGATTCCCCTTAAAATCATCCATTCCTGTGTCCCACTCAGACTTCATATATCTCTGAGAGTACAAATTTCCCAGTCTGAAAGCTAAACTCATGAGGATGCTGAAAGGGTTGGAGTTTATCCCATGGGCTAAAGGAGAATGATCAGAGCTGCCAAGCAGAAAAGATTTTGTACTTCAGAAATAGAATCTGGGTCATTATTTCCTGGAATGGATGAAAGGAAAAAAGAATTGGAGAAGTAGTTGAGTTGGTGGTATAGAGAAATCTTGTAAAAGTCCCTATTTGGGAGCTCCAACCCTCTTCCAAAGCAGATTCTTATTTATCAGACAATGAGATCCATTAAATGGTAATCATCTCCTCAAGGAACAATTTCCCCTAGTATTCCAGTTCTCTAAGCATCAGGTAATTCTCAGTCCAACAAGTTGAACTTGTCCAGACATTACAGTGCATATTATAGAACTTATTACTGTGACTACAATACAGCATGAGAAGACTAAAGCACATTTTTGTCTCTATAAATGTGGAAGAAGACATTTTATCCTTAGCACTTTCCATTATCTAGTTAGTCCCAATTTAAGGAAACCCTCTGCAATGGAATCCCACTTAAATGAATGCAAAGAATAAAACCTGAGTCCTTACAGAGAGTCCTTTACATCCCAGTGGACAGTCTGTATAAATATTGTAATGCTAGCATGAGCAAAACTGTATTTTCACAGATTCCCTCATCCATTTAGCAGAAAACTATTAACTACCAAAATATCTTTTGGGAGGAGCATTTATGTAGTGCCCATTTGTCCCTGCTGCTACTTAACTGCTAAGTCACTTCAGTCATGTCCGACTCTGTGCGACCCCATAGACGGCAGCCCACCAGGCTCCTCTGCCCCTGGGATTCTCCAGGCAAGAACACTGGAGTGGATTGCCATTTCCTTCTCCAATGCATGAAAGTGAAAAGTGAAAGTGAAGCTGCTTAGTTGTGCTAACTCTTAGCGACCCCATGGACTGCAGCCCACCAGGCTCCTCCGTCCATGGGATTTTCCAGGCAGGAGTACTGGAGTGGGTTCCCATTGTCTTCTCCACCATTTGTCCCTAGATACCTATAAAATACTAAATATTTTAAATAAACCATTCTTTTCATTTTTTAATATAAACTTATTTATTTTAATTGGAGGTTAATTACTTTACAATATTGTATTGGTTTTGCCATACATCAACATGAATCCACGACAGGTATACACGTGTTCGTCATCCTGAACCCTCCTCCCTCCTGGGTTTGGTATCCTCTGAGTAATACCAAAATGTGTTTTGCACGTTTGACTCTCTTGGTTAAAGGCAAACTGCGTTGCTGAACTGAAATGATATCCTGACAGGTACTACATAATTCAAGCCCTGGAAAGCATATTAAGTACTGACAAGGACTCTCTCCTTGATCAAGCTTTAGCCTGGTTCCTCTGAGTCCTCTTCTATGCTAGGCTTCATCTTTGGCCTGCCATCCTTGTCCTTGAAGGAGATTTTAATATGTCACCCCAAAATACACCACCGTGGATTATTTTGAGCCAGAGGCAATTTTGCAGACACTGGAGAAACTCACTACCATCCCCCTTTCTGCCTAAAGACAAGGTCTAAATTTCCTTCTGTGAAGGCATCCTGCAGCCTCTCTCCTGTACTAGGAAGAATATAATGATTCTTAATCACCAGAGACATTTTTATCACCCCAGGTACTGCATGAGATGAGTCTGCATAACAAACATTATAAAAATAGCTCTTATCTTGCATTAGTTTACCCACTACGTTTACCTTCTCACAATTTATCACCCCTAGAAGCCCAAACCCCTTTCCCTTTGCTTTGTTACTTCACAATTTATTACTCTTTGTTAAAATGGTATACAAAACCCCATCCAAAGGCTTCTTTGGGTCTTCATTTCTTTTCTGTGAAGGCTTTCATATGCATACATGAAAAGCTTTCACTTTTGGTAATTTTCCTTTTATCACTTTAAATTTCAGGGTCTTAGTTACTGAACCTAACAAGGTAGAGGAAATGTTTTCTCTTCTGCAAACTGTTGTCCTTGACCTGCCAAGCCCAATCCAGCAAAACAAAAATCCTGCTAAGCCAGTTTCACAGGAATCTGCTCCCTCTTTCATACCTAACAAAGTTTTTCCATACACTGAACCCCTCATCCTGCCTAGTGTCTTTAAAATCTACGAGAGGATGTGGAGAAAAGGGAACCCTCTTACACTTTTGGTGGGAATGCAAACTAGTACAGCCACTATGGAGAACAGTGTGGAGATTCCTTAAAAAATTGCCTTATGACCCAGCAATCCCACTGCTGGGCATACACACCAAAGGAAACCAGAATGGAAAGAGACATGTCTATCACAGTGTTCGTCACAGCACTGTTTATAATAGCCAGGACATGGAAGCAATCTAGATGTCCATCAGTAGATGAATGGATAAGAAAGCTGTGGTATATATACACAATGGAGTATTACTCAGCCATTAAAAAGAATACATTTGAATCAGTGATAATCAGGTGGATGAAACTGGAGCCTATTATACAGAGTGAAATAAGCCAGAAAGAAAAACACCAATACAGTATACTAACACATATATATGGAATTTAGAAAGATGGTAATGATAACTCTGTATACAAGACAGCAAAAGAGACACAGATGTGTAGAATGGACTTTTGGACTCTGTGGGAGAGAGAGAGGGTGGGATGATTTGGGAGAATGGCTTTGAAACATGTATACTATTATGTAAGAAACGAATCGCCAGTCTATGTTCAATACAGGATACAGGATGCTTGGGGCTAGTGCACAGGGAAGATCTAGAGAGATGATATGGGGTGGGAGGTGGGAGGGGGGTTCAGGATTGGGAACTCATATACACCTGTGGCTGATTCATGTCAATGTATGGCAAAACCAACACAGTATTGTAAAGCAAAATAAAGTAAAAATTAAAATAAAAAAAAATCAGTCAGGATGCTTATTTAATATCTTGACCTCCACCCTGTTATTGAAAGTTAACCATACCCTTGAAGAAGCAGAACTGGCCTGGACTTCTGAGGCTTTGCCCAATTCATATGGTAAGGAAGATGCATGAAATTCATATGGTAAGAAGGATGCATGGAATCTTCTCTGTGCCTCTTTGATGAAAAACAAACAAACAAACAAACAAACAAACAAACAAAAAACACAGTGTTCTAAAAGACAGATAGTGCCCAGGAAAGTAAAATAACAGATTATCAAGAGAAACCAGGGTAACATTTTTAACATAGGTACCGGCATTCCTTCTAATTAATACCCCTTTCTTTTCTTTTTTTTTCCTGATGTTTACAAGATGATCCACGTGTTTAATACCAAGAACACCTGTAATCCAAATCACTGCTGACTAGTTGGGTCCTCTAGGAAGCAGATGCTTAGACTAATGAGTATAAGAAATTGGGGACAAAATGCCCTGAAAGATTAAAAGGGAAGAAATAGGATTGAGCAGGATGCACAGAGGATGAGATGTCTGGATGGCATCACCGATTCAGTGTATATGAGTTTGAGCAGATGCCAGGAGATAGTGAAGGACAGGGAAGCCTGGTGTACTGCAGTCCATGAGGTTGCAAAGAGTCAGATATGACTTAGTGACTGAACAACAGCAGCAATAACAGGAAGCACCTCAGATGAAACGTCAGACCTGACAAAGTCTTAGTCAACCCAACGGAGAACTTTAAAGCAAAGACTGCCCATTAGAGGAGTTTCATATTGGATAAAAATAATTGGGCCCCTAGTAAGGCCAGCAGCAGCAGTAAGGCCAACTGTGCTCAGGTTTTGGCTTGGGGCTACACCAGAAGAGTGCAGCCTCTGCTCAAAAGCAGAGGTGAATCCTGAAGGTGTTGCAGCTGAACGGCAAGTTCATTCCTGAGTGGTACAGCCCCATGATTGCCACAAAGATGCTGCAGAAGCTTTTTGTAAGCAGCAAATTGAGGCATAATGCCTTCCTTCTTTCTGAGTACTGAGTACAAGAATGTGCAAAATAATCAGCATGCTTTTTAACCCTTTAAATTGTAAGATATAACACACATTCTAAAAACTGAAAGAAACAAACATGTGCAGCTCGAATTTATCACAAAATGAACACCCATGTAACCACCATCCAGATAAATAGAATATTGCCAACATGCAAAAGCTTTCCATATGCCTGTTACCCCAAGTACTAGCCCCATTCCCCAACAAAAGTTGACTAGTATTCTGATTTTATCATTATGATCCTCTAGGGGGCACTTTGCTTGTTCAAAGAAATAGGCTAAATCAAACTTCTGTCTAAACTCAAGAAAATTTAATTTGGGTGGTCTTTAATATTGTTAACAATTCCTTCAAAGATAGGGCTCCTTCAGTCTTCAATCTTGAGATCTTACTAATGGAACACAAAGAAGTTAAAGCACAGAGAGTGAAGGTAAAGTAGTTGAGCCCTAACCAACTCTGAGTTCATTTGAAATAGAAATATCACATGTAAATTTATAATCTATATAAACAGAGAATATGAGAGTAAATGATTATCTAAACTCTGATTCACTGCCAGATTTTCAGAAACACTTTGGCACAGAACAAGGTGTACTTGGGGCTTCCCAGGTGGTGCTAGTGGTAAAGAATCCACCTGCCAATGCAGGAGACATAAGAAACAGAAGTTCAACTCCTGGTTCAGGAAGATCCCCTGTAGGAGGGAAAGGCAGCCCACTGCAGTATACTTGCCTGGAGAATCCCATGGACAGAGGAGCCTGGCAGACTACAGTCCATAGGGTTGCAAAGAGCCGGAGGCAAATGAAGCAACTTAGCATGCGCACAAGTGAAGGTATACTTGTTACATAGACCATTGTCAAAGCCTGCAGCCCCAAGAGAATCATAGGCTTAATTCCCCAAAGTGCCAGAATTGTCCTGTTTCTATTAAGACTATTCTGAAAGGAGCTGAACAAAGACTCATCTGTCATGCCATTTATTAATCTTTTCTTTAAAAGGATTTGTATGTTCTTATAAAATTAAAATATGTTCTTATAAGCTTAAAATTAGAAATTTACAGAAGTAAAAAGTGAAGTTCCTCTCTTAGTTTGGATTCCGCCAAAAGCAAACCCTGAGGTTAGAATTTGGGAATAAGTAGTTTATTTGGAAGGTAAAGGAGCACAGGGAGGGAGTCAGAAAGTGACACAGAGGAGGGAAGGAAAGTCAGTAAAGGATGTGTCCAGGGCAAACTCTCACTACCTGTAGCTGGGGCCAATTCCCTGTGAACCTCTAGTAGATGGTGTAAAACAGAAGTTGGCAAACTTACACAACAAGAGTAAAATCCTGCCCACTGGTTATTTTTGTAAGTTGCAATGGAATATAGCCATTTCCTCTTTCTGCTTACATGTTTTCCATGAGTTGAACAGTTATGACAAACAATATCAGCCTCAAAGGCTAAATTACTATTTGGCAGTACAGAAAATCTTTACAAGTCTGTGATTTAGAGCCTGCCTCAGAATGGTCCCACTGAACGTGAGGAAGCTTAAGTGTTTACCTCTATTCATCCCTCATCTGCTAAGGGTTGCCCTAGGGCTGCTAACTCCTCATCTCTCTGGTTGACGCTATAGGCCAGCCAAGCACACTCATATGTCCAAAGGAAGTCCTTATGTGCTTACAGTAAGAAACTACAGAAGTCCCTTACATACAAAAATTCAAGTTATGAACTTTCAAAGATGCAAACGTGCCACTGTATGCCCACTGTTGTACTGTACTACTGTATTTTTCAAGATACTGTAAGATTTAAAAAGTTTTCTTTCTTTTTGTTTTTGTTTTTATGTATCATTTATATGAAAAGTATTATGAACTTATTACAGCACAGTACTATATAGACAATTGTGTTACTTTGTTGGACTTATGAACAAACTGGACTTAGGAACATGCTTTCAGAACAGAACTTGTTTGTTGGTATGGGACTTATTGTATAGGTATGAATGGCACCAACAAATGCCAAGGAGATATGAGCAGGACAACAAGAGCACTTGCTATCATTCCAATCCTACACACCCGTCAATTCCAATCACCATGCTGCTGCTGCTGCTGCTGCTGCTGCTGCTAAGTCACTTCAGTCGTGTCTGACTCTGTGCAACCCCATAGACGGCAGCCCACCAGGCTCCGCCATCCCTGTAGCCACTTAAACAGTTTGGTGTGTATCTTCCCAGGTGTTTTTCTATGCACATGTAATGTGTTATATACATTTCAGTGCGTTAGTTTATTTGGGAATTGATGTCAGGATATGTGTGACAGAACAGGGGGAAGGAGAAAAGGAAGGAAAAGTCGAATAAAGGTTTACGTTATTGTGCTGGTAACTGCTATGGGCAACTGGGAACCCTCTGAGTGCCTTAGAATTGTCCCCTTGTTGCTGGCTAAAGCTAACGGTGTTAACGTCCACTTAAAATGAAGCTGCCTTCCAGGAAGACTGAATAAGCTTCTATGGCTTTGAAAAAAACTCTGAAGCAAAACAAAAAAGCTAAAGCAATAAAGTACACATTTAATGTAACATGTTGATCACACACAGGGAAATTGTTCAACATAACTGCACTTGAAACCGAGGGGAGACTATGGGATTGTGGCTAGGAAACCAACGTTGTTTACTCCAAGTCTAAATCATGCCCACAGAGTTAATCACTTCTCTGACCCTGATAAATCTAGCTGGATGAGAAAATAGTCAACTATTAGAGTAATGAGTCATAAGATACTCTGAGAGAACAAATTACCATTGTACCTGCCTTTAAATAGTAAACTGCCCTTCAATTATTAATATCTTAGCCAACCATTATAATGGACATTAATATCATTACCTTCTTTGTCCAACTTTCTTTTAACTATTAAATTTTAAACACTATTATGCCTTTCTCACCTTACATGATGACCCAAAACATCATTTTAATCTGTGACCTTAATATTAAAAGAAGTGATTGCCATATCACTTATTCTTCTGCCTGAAAAAGTGAATCTTTGCCTTAAGTGATTCTTAATGAAGTATATATTTGATCACTTTTCACAACTACAGTGGTAAAATAAATTATATTGAACTTAGGTGGTTTTACATTCTCCAAAGATAAATTTTAGGAGGACTTTGCATCCATGCCTTATTTCCTTCTTGAGTCTTAAACTTTTAGAGAGGCTTGGATGTCACACTCATTGCCTAACACTGTGGCTTGGGGTTGGGAGACATCCAGAATCTATTGCTGAAGGTAGGGCTTAATCCTTTCCCTGGTACTTTATAGTATCCAACTGTGACTCAACAAAACACTATCTTGTGCTTGCTGGGTTTTCTAACTCTGCTTATTCCAGGCAGCTAAGGAACATGCGGGGCTGAAAATAAAATTCTTCCATGCAAAATGGTCAGTGTTTCAGAAAGCAACACTGCAGAGATGACAAAAATTTAATTCACACTTCTTGATTTGTGATGTGTGGATCACAGAAGGCAGAACACGTTCAGAAGGCAGAATGTGTTTATATTCTATCTGTCAGTACAGATTAGACTGAAGGATGTATACAAAGAAGGATGTAGAAGGGCCTCCAACCAGTTAACACATCTTGAACCTCACAGCCAGAGATGAGAACAGAAGATTTGGGAATTCAGGAAAGGCTGGGTCTTGGAGGGTCTTAAATTAGCCTGGATTCAGACAAAAGCCCATTTACACCAGCAGCATGGGAATCTAACGATGGGGAATCATGGCCCAGATAAACAAGGCAGAATATCAAAGACTATTAGGCAGATCTTCTTGTATGCTATAAGGAGCCCATTCCTACTGTGGAAAATTGTGAGTACCAGCTGTTAACTACAACCCTTTGCAGACAGATGACCATATCTTTCATTTGGAGAGGGAAAAGTGTTGGAAAAGGGAGTGGTGGATGTCAAAGCAGTTGTCATAATTAGTGCATGCATGTTAAGTTGCTTCAGTCATGTTCAACTCTTTGCAACCCTCTGGCCATAGCCTGCCAGGCTCCCTCTGTCCATGGGTTTCTCAAGGCAAGTACTGGAGTGGGTTGCCATGCTCTCCTTCAGGACATTTTCCCAATCTAGGAAATATACCCACATCTTTTACGTCGTCTCCTGCATCGGCAACCGGGTTTTTGACTACCAAGTTTAAATAAAGACTTTTCAATAAAAGATGTAAACAGATAAAGTTCTTGAAAGTGAAACTGACTTATTTTAAAGTATAGCATTGAAGTCTTGGGCTGTGACAAGAATTAAAATGAAAATGATACAACACCTCAGCTCCATGGAAATTTGGAAATGATTTTCTGCCCAGCTGCCTTAAGCTTCCAGAGATCCTTAGAAGCAGACGGGCTTTCTGTGTTTGCTTCCCAAGGATAAGTCCTCGAAGTGTGCCACTTTTGTGTGCCAAATGAGAGAAGGAATTGAAGTACTCAGTTTATCTCAACCGCACACTAAATTTAAGAGCTGTCTGGAGCTGGATGGATTAGCAAGTTACAGGTAAATGTGGTATTAGGTGGATGTTTTCTGACTGAGAAACATTTCTGGATAGGGGTGAAAGTATCCAGTATTTGAAATGTTGCAATTCCAAGTATTCTAATTGCATAGTATAGGCCGCCTTTAGGGAATGAACTTTTATTCACCAACTCCACTGCCAAAGCTTTCATTGTTTTTAGCACAGAAAAGATTTAAATTACAATTGAGAGGCATTTGTCACATTCATTTTACATTGGAATCTTTGTGGCATTGATGTGTCTGCTCCCTGATGTCATCAAGGTTGTCATGGGAACAAAGAATCAGTAGCTTAAAACATTTGATTCTCTCTTCAAATATACCTTCATCATAAAGAAAAAGAAAAATGTAAAAATCTGAGACAAGTGGAATCATTTTGGTGGGCTGGGTTGAATTTTGACACCTTGGGAACAATGAGAACCTGTGTAGGGAAGAGAGGCAGGAGAGGGAGAGAAATGAGAACACTTGCAAGCAAGAAATCGATACCTGGCAAACAAAAGTATTAACAGATCATATTATCACATCTGACCTCTTTAATGCAATCCAAAAATGCCTGTTATCTCTCAACCCGATCATTAAAAACAAGAAAAGAAGCAATGTAAAATCACAGCAGAAACAAAGAAACAATTAAGAGGTGAATTCTCTTTTGGTCTCAATTAGTGGCAAGATGACCTAAGAGAGGTTCAGAGGAGAGGAAATACATAATGACTCTTTTAAAAGAAGCCAAGCATATTATTTTAAATGAACCATTGGAAGTAAGGAAAAAAAAAAGGATAGCATAAGTGAAAATTCAATTGCATGATGGAGTTCAAGTATAAATTGCCATTTGTTTACTTTTCAGTCTCTTTTACAAGAAGGTCAGAGAGCTCAAATATGGTATTAAAATGCAATTTTAAAGCCAGTGGGCCTAGTATTGCTGCTTATAGAAAAATCTGGGAAAAGACAAATCAGCCTAGCTATAGGCTTCAGAACAATCAGTGCTTGTCTCACAAAAGTCCCCAGCCCTCCTGAGGATTCTCTGACCATTTGTTGTGTCCTTGCCTGGGAGGGGCTGGGGGGAGTTTTATTTCAGGAAAATACTGATTCTCTGGCAGAATGAGACTGACCAAAAGTTAACATTTTTTTTGCTATAAATTTTGAGGGTCATAGTTTAGATTTACAGCTTTGCTTGTGTGGGGGTATGTGAAACAGAGCGGGAAAGAAGAGGAGAAAGGGGCAATGCTATTTTCTTCTCATTTAAGAATGTAGTTAGTGGGTAGACTGACATTGTAATAGTTGGTTTTAACTGGTTGCTTTTTTGGATTGAACAAGTATTTTTAACTGCCACCTGAGTTTTACATGGGAGATGATGTGAGTTGTAGTTTATTTTCAACTCTTCTTATTTGTTTCTGGGTAATAGAAATGTGAATTGTAGCTAGCTGTTTAAATATGTAGAAAATCAAACCACTAAAACTCATTATCACAGTGAAGAAAGTAATAGTATATGTAAGAATGAGTAACTTCTAACTGAAATATTTTGAATCAAGGGTAGATGAAAATATCAATCAAAAACTACTCATAGAAAAAAATCGGCAAGGATTCAGAAAACTTCCTGGGCTGTCGGGGGGCAGGGGGAGGGGAATCTCTGCCTTTATGAGTTTTCTATTGTCAAAATAATTCCCTGTAAACAAACCACCTTAAAACTCAGTGAATTGAAACTACAATCATTTGTTTTCACTTCCACATTTTGGATTAAGGCTGTGCTCCGCTGGGTAATTCTGTTTCAGCCTGAGGCTCCAGCATGGCTTGTTCCCTTGCTGCTGGGGTACATGTCTGATCTCTGTGTGCCCACACCGTGGAACCCAGCTGAAGGGATAACAGCTAGCCAGGACGATGGCAGAGGTACTAGAAGACAAGCTCAACTGTGGAAGTTTCACATCTCTGCTTGCACCAACTTTCGATCATAGCATTGGCTGCTGCTGCTAAGTCACTTCAGTTGTGTCCAACTCTGTGTGACCGCATAGACGGCAGCCCATCAGGCTCCCCCGTCCCTGGGATTCTCCAGGCAAGAACAATGGAGTGGGTTGCCATTGCCTTCCCCAATGCATGAAAGTGAAAGTGAAAGTGAAGTCGCTCAGTAGTGTCCGACCCTCAGCGACCCAATGGACTGCAGCCTTCCAGGGTCCTCCGTCCATGGGATATTCCAGACAAGAGTACTGGAATGGGGTGCCATTGCTTTCTCTGATAGCACTGGCTAAAGCAAATCAAATGGGAAAGCTAAACAATAAGGGACTTCCCTGGTGGTCCAGTAGTTAAGAATCCATACTCCCAATGCAGGGGGCCCTAGGTTCAATCCCTATTCAGGGAACTAGATCCCACATGGCTCAACTAAGAGTTCACACACGTGCAACCAAAGACCCCAACTAAAGATCCCAAGCCGCTGCAACTAAGACTCAGTGCAGACAAATAAATAAATGCTTTTAAAAAAAACAATAAGGGGCAATAACAAACACTCATTCTTTCAAAAAAAAAAAAAAACTCACTTATTCCTCTCTAGGGCCAAAGTAAATCACATGGATAAGTCCAAAATCAAAGTTTAAGTGAAATATATTTTTTCCATAGGTGTAAGAGGAAGGATTCTTTGCAGCCAAATATGGAGAAGTTCTATACAGTCAGCAAAAACAAGACCGGGAGCCGACTGTGGCTCAGATCATGAACTCCTTATTGCCAAATTCAGACTTAAATTGAAGAAAGTGGAGAAAACCACTAGACCATTCAAGTATGACCTAAATCAAATCCCTTATGACTATACAGTGGAAGTGAGAAATAGATTTAAGAGACTAGATCTGATAGAGTGCCAAATGAACTGTGGATGGAGGTTCGTGACACTGTACAGGAGACAGAAATCAAGACCATCCCCAAGAAAAAGAAATGCAAAAAAGCAAAATGGCTGTCTGAGGAGGCTTTACAAATAGCTGGGGAAAAGAAGGGAAGTGAAAAGCAAAGGAGAAAAGTAAAGATATACCCATTTGAATGCAGAGATCCAAAGAACAGCAAGAGGAGATAAGAAAGCCTTCCTCAGCAAACAATGCCAAGAAATAGAGACTAACAACAGAATGAGAAAGACTAGAGATCTCTTACTCAAACTAATGTCCATTAAATAGGTGATGCCATCCAACCATCTCATCCTCTGTCATCCCCTTCTCCTCCTGCCTTCAATCTCTCCCAGCATCAGGGTTTTCTCCAGTGAGTCAGTTCTTCACATCAGGTGGCCTAAGTATTGGAGTTTCAGCTTCAGCATCAGTCCTTCCAATGAATATTCAGGACTGATTTCCTTTAGGATGGACTGGTTGGATCTGCTTGCAGTCGAAGAGACTCTCAAGAGTCTTCTCCAATACCACAGTTCAAAAGAATCAATTCCTTCGTGCTCAGCTTTCTTTATGGTCCAGTTCTCACATCCATACCTGACTACTGGAAAAACCATAGCTTTGACTAGATGGACTTTTGTTGGCAAAGTAATGTCTCTGCTTTTTAATATGCTGTCTAGGTTTGTCATAGGTTTTCTTCCATAGTCATTTCTTCTCGAGGAAATTACTGAATCGGATTCTCAGATGCTTTCTTGTATTCCCCTCTAGGGGAAATGTTGTTATCTATTGCAGCAAACAATCCCCAGATGCAGTGACTTAATATGATAGAAGTTGACTTCTCATTTCTGACATGACTTTATGTAGTTTGGGCAGCTACCCTTGGCAGTTTTTCTGTAAACCAGAGGTTAACAAACTATAATTCACAGGCTAAATCCAGCTAACCCCTGTCTTTATAAATAAAGTTTTATTGGATTATAATAATGCTGATTCATTTACATATTGTCTATGGCTACAAAAGAAGAGTTGAGTTTTTGCAACAGAGACAGTATGTTGTGCAACACACATCAAAAATATTTACCGTCTAGCCCTTTATAGAAGAAGTTTACCAACCCTGTCTCAAAGCAATAGATCAGGGATCCAGGCTCCTTTAGTCATGTTTCCACCAAAATGGAGTCTTTCACTTCCAGCCATTCAAAGAGAGAAAACTGCCTCTGTAGGCATACTGTCTACTTAACTACCTTTTTCTGGAAGTGATACATTCTACTTCTTATAGTTGATTGGATAAAACCAGATACATGGCCAACAAAACCACAAACTGTGGTAGGAAATACAGAGGCCACTTTAAAACCTTCTATTAAACGGGAGAAATAAAGTGAAAATGCAGAATTTCAAAGAAAAGCCCATATAACATTGATAGTAGGAATATTCACAGCCTTAAATACTAAAATTGATAAAAATGAAAGCATGAAAATAAATATACAACTCAAAAAGGAAAAAACCAACAAAGCTAAAAGAACAGAATTCTAAAAAACAGAGTTAATGAATGAATTAATATACAAATAGGTAAGCTGGCTTCTTGAAAAAAAAAAATAGACAAACTAGGACCTAAACTAATGAAATGAAAATAGGAAAAACCTGAATGATTGCTTATGGCAATAAGGTAAAAGGAGTATGTACAGAGAAAAGGGATGGAAGTAGCTCTTCTCTGAACATAGTTGTGTTTTTTTTTTTTAAGTTTTGACTTTGAATGTTGTAAATGTCTTATCTACACAAAAATCAATTTCTAACAAAAAGAAAAGTATGCAAAACTTAAAAGTGAGCATAGAAAACCTAATTTCATATGAAATTGGTAACAATCACACAAAGAAAAGAGTCATTTCAAGGGAGTTTGTCCATTGATATCTCTACATTCTCATAAGTTTACAGAGCATATACAGACAGATTTGTGTGTTAAGATAAAAGGAACAGCAAAGAAATCTTAAACTTAGTTCATTTAAAATAGTGAGAATATTAGTAGTACAATTTTTGCAATTGTATGTATATTGTAGAATAAGCAAGAAAGTCAATAATCTTTTGGGGAAGTAAAATTTCAAGTGTTGAGGAAAAAAATAGAGAAATTAAAAAAAACTGTAGTATTAAATTTGAATCGGAAATATATTTAAACTATTTAATTCATATTAATATATGCTAGCTTTATCCCTGAAAGATATATTAGAAGCAATGACATCCCAGTTGTATTGAAGATAGATAGCACTCAGATCTTAATTCTTCATGTATAAGAATCATTTCCCACTAGAAAGAATCTACATGGAAAACTGGCTCAATCTATGTCTGTGTCAAGGAAAATAAAAGGGAAGCCTGAATGGTTTTAGGCTAGAAAGCAAGCAAGGGCTAAAAGAATAATGGGGACATGTCAAAAGGATACAGAAGCTGGGACTTCTCTGGTCCAGGGGCTAAGACTCCGAGCTCCCAATGCAGGGAGCTTGGGTTCAATCCCTAGTCGAGGAGCTAGCTCCCAAAACCAGGACTAAAGATCTGTAGTTTTGCAACTAAAAAAAAAAAAAAAAAAAAAAGATCCCGCACGCCACAATTAAGATTCCTTACAGCCAAATAAATATTTTTAAAAGGGATACAGAGCCAATGTGAAAGGGCTCACACTGCCCCCAAATTCCCCAAATCACATGTCAGTGACAACAACTGTAGTCAGGCAAGTGGAAGCATAAACATTTCTGGGCTACTTTCAGGGGAGGACCCCAGGGTCTCATGGTGTAAGATCAGGGTCATGAGTTATTATTAATAAAAGGAAGGCTGGCAAGACTAGACAGGTAGTCAGGGCTCCAGTCAAGGCCCTAGTATTCTAGGGGCTTAATCTGAGAAGGAACTCAAGGTAAACTCGGGAATAGGGACAGCAGTAGCAAGGCTTACAGACTGGGCTCGTGGGAAAGCCAGTTTAAGTTATCTACAGTGACAGTTCACCCAGGCCTGCCAGCCATCACAAACTGGAACAACTGCAAAACCCACCAGTCATTAGGACTCATAATGAATCTTCATTCTCATTAGCAGGATATTTTAGGAGAACCCTGGTCAGACCCCTCTTACAGTCCTTAAATGCCCTGAACAGTCTCCGCAGAGACACCATCTTTGTTTTGTCTTTCAAGACAAGAATGAGTTCGCATTTAACTACTCAAAATGTGGTCCATGAACCAGCCGCATCAGCATCACCTAGGAACGTCTTAAAAATACAAATCGTAGGTTTCACCGCGGACCTAATGAGCCTGACTCTTCATTTTAACAATATCCCCAGGTGACTCTAACATGAAAGTTCAAGCAGCACTGGTTTGGCAGGCACTTGGAGGAACTTAGCTGAAAGTCCTGGGTCATGAGAATGTCACAGAGCTATGGAGAATGGTTCCTGGTATTCCTCCATATGATCCATCAAGTGTGCACCCCACTCTCATCTCTTTTCCTCCCATAAATCCATATCACTGGCTTGGGAACAGATGCTTTCCATCTGTGAGAACGTGAGATGAATTAGAATAGAGCTTGGGGAGGGATGGAAGGAGGGAAGTGTGTCAAGAGAATAGTAATTACACTGTTGATAGGTAAGGGAAAGGGCTGGCAGATACAGCTGGCAAAGAGACAAATAATTTCATCTGACATTTCCTTTTAATCATGGCTTCTTATATACCAAAGCCCTAGCCTAAAGGATCAGCTCTTAATCCCAGAATCACAAGGCTTGCGAATATGTCACCAGGGTAAACTAAGGCAGGTTATATAAAGTCTCTGTGTATTAGTCTCCTCATTCATGAAGTGGGACAATGACAGCCCTATGTGACCTACCACATAGGGCTGCTTGGAGATTAGACGAGTCAAGTAGCTGCCTGACATTACATGGCCTGTAACATCCAGCTGTGATTTCATGTCAGCCACATGGCTCCAGCATGCATCAGTGTTTCTGAACTTCTGTGCTGTGCTGCCACTGGAACATGAAAAGAGAAGAACTGAGAAGCTATCCCTCCTTCAATCATAGCTTTGATGAATAGATCTTCTTCCCTTGTAATAATCCAGAATCTTTATGAAGCCTATGAATTTTTCTGTCTGTTATGAAAAGCTCAACCTGTATTTATCCACCCACCCCATCATTGTGGCCGCATTCTGAGCACAATGGGGAATTCAGTCACTTAATTCTAAGTTAATCAGAGTATTTGAGGCCAGGATTTTTAAAAAGTTTTGTTAGTGACCACATCAGTTGACTTGGAAGTCACGATTTTGTTAATTTACAACACAGGGAATCTCAAGGCTTAATTTTCTGAACTAAAGGGAACTAGTTTCATTTAACGCTGATGTTTATGCCTGTTGATAACAACTATCAAAGCAATACAAGGCAAGGAGGAGAAAAATTCAATAAAGAGTACATAAAGTGAAGACACTTGTGAGGCTAAAACAGGGAGAACTGAAGTGCCATGTGATAAACAAACCAATAAGCTTTAATTGATCAAACAGGACCAGGCCGTGGAGCTGTGTGACACTGGTGAGTAACTCCATCCCTCTGAGCTTCTATTTCACCATCTCTAAAGTGGGGCTAATGCCAATTCATAGAGATTTCGTGAGAGTTCCAGAAGACTAGCTATGTAAAGTAGTTGTATAGAGCCTTACAGATGGTTGTTGTTTAGTTACTAAGTCATGTCTGACTCTTTGCAGTCTCATGGACTGCAGCACACCAGGCTCCTCTGTCTTTCACTGTCTCCCAAAGTTTGCTCAAATTCACGCCCATTGTGTAGGTGATGCCATCCAACCATCACATCCTCTGTCTCAATAAGTGGTAGGTGGTATCCTTTTGGACTTTTAATCCTAACAATACCAGATACTCAAGGAGTTAATACATGCAGGTCTGTACTCACAACATCCAGGTGTAGAGGCTGCATAAAGCCAGTGCTTTTATTTAGTGAAAAATATACTTGGTAAAAGTAATATGTACAAACACACATTGTTTGTGCTAGCTGCTCCTTATTTACAGAGCAAATGAAAGGGGAAATGAAATCTCCATTTGAAGACCTTCTAGAGAGCTAAGACAGCCCAATAATAAACCTAAGAGAAAAATTACCAAATACAAAGGGAAGCCTTTTAGCAATAGGTTTGAAGTCAAGGATGAAATGGTAACATCGCCTTGAGTTCTAAACTTTACCTTATACACAGGTACACTGTTATCCTGTTGTCATTTCAGATAACACTAATGACTAAAACTTAGAATAAGATCTAGAATATGGTAAACACTGAAAGTATTTTATATCCATTAACTTTGTTGTTGTTCAGCCATTAAGTCATGTCTGACTCTTTGCAACCCTATGGACTGCAGCACTCCTTGTCCTTCACCATCTCTTGGAGCTTGCTCAAACTCATGTCCATTGAGTCAGTGATGCCTTTCAACCATCTCGTCCTCTGTTGGCCCCTTCTCCTTCTGCCTTCAACCTTTCCCAGCATTGGGGTCTTTTCCAATGAGTTGGCTCTTCACATCAGGTGGCCAAAGTATTGGAGCTTCAGCTTCAACATCAGTTCTTCCAATGAATATTCAGGGTTGATTTCCTTTAAGATTGACTGGCTTGATCTCCTTGATGTCCAAGGGACTTTCAAGAGCCTTCTCCAACACTACAGTTCAAAAGCATCAATTCTTTGGTGCTCTGCCTTCATTATGGTCCAACTTTCACATCTGTACATGACTACGGATATCTATTAACTTATTTAGTACAATAACAACCATACTCAGGAAGTCATTTCATCATCCTCATTGTATAAATGGGGATACTGGGCCACAGAGAGGTGAACTAATTTACTCAGGGCCACACAGCTGGGTAGAGGTAAAGCTGGAATCCAACACCATAAAGTCTTTTCTACAGACCAGGTCTTAGCCTGAGGCCATGCCGCATAAGATGTTGAATCCATTTCCCATCATACAGAGAATACCATCTGCTTACATAGATTAAGGGCTTCCCTGGTAGTTCAGCGGTAAAGAATCTGCCTGGCAACTGACCTGGGAAGAGCCCACATGCCACTGAGCAACTAAGCCTGTGCACCACAACTACTGAGTCTGTGCTCTGGAGCCCATGCTCCCCAACAAGAGAAGCCACCACCACAGTGAGCAGCCCATGCACTGCAACTAGAGCTGAGCGCCCACTCGCTGCAACTAGAGAAAGCCCACACAGCAATGAAGACCCAGCACAGCCAAAAATAAATAAATAAATGAATAATTTTAAAAAAGAAAAATTAAGTGTTGACAGCTCCCTCCCCTCCTCCCCTGTAAAATACAAAGTGATATAACCAATGTGGAAGCAGTGCTGGGAAAACAGTGGTTCAGAATTCACTCCATTTAATGTGGAGTATTTTATTGCTGTTAGGTTCATGGTCTCTGTTTCCACATGGCCAATGATAACTCAGAGCCTCTATGGATACGCTGTTCTGTACCGCTTCTTGGGCCCTGAGTAGCTTGAAGGCTCGTCAAGCCCGCTGCAAAATGTAGCTAATCAATTACAGCAGCCAGAAATAGTATATATTCATGAGTACAGCCCTGGCCTTTAACCTACAGTGCAAGACCATTTCAGAAACTAGAAAACCAAACCTTGCAGCTCCACCTCAACTTTCACCCTGATTTCCCATTCTCAGCTGCCCCAGAGAAGTCATTTTCAGCTTAGTCTCTTGCTGATAGTCATCTGCGTCACAAAACTATTACCCGCCATGAGCCTTCCTACTTAACTCAATGTGTTCTGAGCCTGATAACCGAGACTGCTAGGGAGTTGCTCAGGACTAGAGTTAATAGGGAGACTCAATTGCATTTTACCCAGAGGGGGCTGCTTACAGGTCAGTACTGAGATAATCAGCCAAGCAGCTTATGCCTTAGCCATCCCTGCTGCTGCCGCTGGTTGTTTCCTAACTTGGGAAAATTCAAAAACATTTACTGACAAATAAAAGTGACAACTGAAATGCTAGGAAAGCTCTCTCCTTATTTTATTCACTGAGACTGTACACCACAAGTAACATTTCCCCAGACAGGGTTTTGTTTTTCCTTCCAATTCCTGCTTTCAAATATTTTACGTTCACTTTCAGTCTTTGAGACTGAGAAACAATGTCAACAACAGCTTTCCCAGCCCGAGATAGCCATGACTTGATCTGCAAAAGAAAATGTCAGTGATAATAAAGCCTAATTGATTGCCTACGAGGAAAAAAGATGTGATTCGTGCTTTTATACATTTTTAAGGTCTTAAATTTATTTCATCTCTTCCTAAGCCAAGAAGTATTCCTATAGAACTGTTACGTAAACACAGCTTCATTCTAGGTATTGTGGTTTATACAGAATGTATCTTTATCCAATATATACCAGATATGTTACACACTAAAATTCAAATAATGAAGGCAATCCTGCCATCTCAGGTTTTGATTATCAGCTACATGCTTCTCAACTATCTGACTTTCCATCTCACCTGGAATCACAGATTACACACAAAAGAGCTACTGTTCTGGGGGAAGACCCCTCAAAGGAAAAGAGGAAATTTATCAAAGTGACTTCCTACTCTTTATTCTCTCTTTGTCCAATGTAAGGAGAAATAAAAGGATGGAATGTTTTTCACTGTATGAAGAAGTTAGTCACTCAGTCATGTCTGACTCTTTGTGACCCTATGGACTGTAGCCCGCCAGGTTCCTCTGTCCATGGGATTCTCCAGGCAAGAATACTAGAGTGGTTGCCATTTCCACCTCCAGGGGATCTTCCCAACCCAGGCATCAAACCTCAGTGCCCTGCATTGCAGGCAGATTATTTACCATCTGAGCCACCAGGGAAGTAGGCCTTAAACATCAATATGATAATCTCAATATTTGCAAAGAAAATACCAACATCTATGTCAATGAAAAGTCTCAGTAAAAAATAAAAAAATTAAAAAAATTCTCAGTAAACTAGGAATAGAAGGAAACTGTCTCAAATTTATAAAGGACATCTTTGAAAAATCTAAATAATATCATACTTATCATTTAAAAAGTAGAATTTTTTTCAACTGAAAATAGAGTTTTTCCTGTAAGGTCTTAAAAAGGCAAAGATATACACCCTCACTACTCTATTCTACATTAGACAGGAGATTCTAGCCATCACAATAAGGCAAGAAAATAGAAAAGTCATGAAAATTAGAAAAGAAGAATTAAAACTATCTTTATTAGTGAAGCTGAGCAGGACCCTGTGGAATTCCTGGGTATTTTCTGAGTACCCCATTACTTGTTTGTAGGGAATAGACTTCAGCCTCCATGACCTTTCCTGAGTTCCAAAGGGCAGGTGTGAACAGTCTTTAATTAGAGAAAGGAGGATATGCAGAGAAAAGGGAGGAGGAGCAGCCAAGAAACAATAGTGCGACCTTGGGCAGGATCCTGTTTCTGCCTCAAGGGCTATACATAACAGTATGTGGTGGAGAGGGCTGACAGAATGTGGTCCACTGGAGAAGGGATGGGCAAGCCACTTCAGTATTCTTGCCTTGAGAACCCCATGAACAGTATGAAGAGGCAAAATGATAGGATACTGAAAGAGGAACTCCCCAGGTCAGTAGGTGCCCAACATGCTACTGGAGATCAGTGGAGAAATAATTACAGAAACAATGAAGGGATGGGACCAAAGCAAAAACAATACCCAGTTGTGGATGTGACTGGTGATAGAAGCAAGGTCTGATGCTGTAAAGAGCAATATTGCATAGGAACCTGGAATGTCAGGTCCATGAATCAAGGCAAATTTGAAGTGGTCAAACAGTAGATGGCAAGAGTGAACATTGACATTCTAAGAATAAGCAAACTAAAATGGACTGGAATGGCTGAATTTAATTCAGATGATCATTATATCTACTATTGTAGGCAGGAATACCTCAGAAGAAATGGTGTAGCCATCATGGTCAACAAAAGAGTCCGAAATGCAATACTTGGATGCAATCTCAAAAATGACAGAATGATCTCTGTTCGTTTCCAAGGCAAATCTTTCAGTATCACAGTTATCCAAGTCTATGCCCCAACCAGTAATGCTGAAGAAGCTGAAGTTGAATGGTTCTATGAAGATCTACAGACCTTTTGGAACTAACACCCAAAAAAGATGTCCTTTTCATTATAGGGGACTGGAATGCAAAAGTAGGAAGTCAAGAAACACCTGGAGTAACAGGCAAATTTGGCCTTGGAATGCAAAATGAAGCAGGGCAAAGACTAACAGAATTTTTTTAATTTTTCATTTTTACTTTATTTTGCTTTTCAATACTGTATTGGTTTTGAGACTAATAGAATTGTGCCAAGAAAATGCACTGGTCATAGCAAACACCCTCTTCCAACAACACAAGAGAAGACTCTACACATGGACATCACCAGATGGTCAACATCAAAATCAGATTGATTATATTCTTTGCAGCCAAAGATGGAGAAGCTCTATACAGTCAACAAAAACAAGACCAGGAGCTGAATGTGGCTCAGATCATGAACTCCTTATTGCCAAATTCAGACTGAAATTGAAGAAAGTAGGGAAAACCACTAGACCATTCAGGTATGACCTAAATCAAATCCCTTATGATTATACAGTGGAAGTGAGAAATAGATTTAAGGGCCTAGATCTGATAGATAGAGTGCCTGATGAACTATGGAATGAGGTTCATGACATTGTACAAGAGACAGGGAGCAATACCATCCCCATGGAAAAGAAATGCAAAAAACCAAAATGGCTGTCTGGGGAGGCCTTACAAATAGCTGTGAAAAGAAGAGAAGCAAAAAGCAAAGGAGAAAAGGAAAGATATAAGCATCTGAATGCAGAGTTCCAAAGAATAGCAAGAAGAGATAAGAAAGCCTTCTTCAGGGATCAATGCAAAGAAATAGAGGAAAAGAACAAAATGGGAAAGACTAGAGATCTCTTCAAGAAAATTAGAGATACCAAGGGAACATTTCATGCACAGATGGGCTCGATAAAGGACAGAAATGGTATGGACCTAATAGAAGCAGAAGATATTAAGAAGAGGTGGCAAGAATACACAGAAGAACTGTACAAAAAGATCTTCATGACCCAGATAATCACGATGGTGTGATCACTCATCTAGAGCCAGACATCCTGGAATGTGAAGTCAAGTGGGCCTTAGAAAGCATCACTATGAACAAAGCTAGTGGAGGTGATGCAATTCCAGTTGAGCTATTTCAAATCCTGAAAGATGATGCTGTGAAAAGGCTGCACTCAATATGTCAGCAAATTTGGAAAACCCAGCAGTGGCCACAGGACTGGAAAAGGTCAGTTTTCATTCCAATCCCAAAGAAAGGCAATGCTAAAGAATGCTCAAACTACTGCACAATTGCACTCATCTCACATGCTAGTAAAGTAATGCTCACAATTCTCCAATCCAGGCTTCAGGAATACATTAACCGTGAACTTCCAGATGTTCAAACTGATTTTAGAAAAGGCAGAGGAACCAGAGGTCAAATTGCCAACATCCACTGGATCATGGAAAAAGCAAAAGAGTTCCAGAAAAACATCTATTTCTGCTTTATTGACTATGCCATAGTCTTTGACTGTGTGGATCACAATAAACTGTGGAAAATTCTGAAAGGGATGGGAATACCAGACCACCTGACCTGCCTCTTGAGAAATCTGTATGCAGGTCAGGAAGCAACAGTTAGAACTGAACATGGAACAACAGACTGGTTCCAATTAGGAAAAGGAGTACGTCAAGGCTGTATATTGTCACCTTGCTTATTTAACTTCTGTGCAGAGTATATCATGAGAAATGCTGGACTGGAAGAAACACAAGCTGGAATCAAGATTGCCAGGAAAAATATCAATAACCTCAGATATGCAGATGACATCACCCCTATGGCAGAAACTGAAGAGGAACTAAAGAGCCTCTTGATAAAAGTGAAAGAGGAGAGTGAAAAAGTTGGCTTAAAGCTCAACACTCAGAAAATGAAGATCATGGCATCTGGTCCCATCACTTCATGGGAAATAGATGGGGAAACAGTGGAAACAGTGTCAGACTTTATTTTGGGGGCTCCAAAATCACTGCTGATGGTGACTGCAGCCATGAAATTAAAAGACGCTTAATCCTTGGAAGAAAAGTTATGACCAACCTATATAGCATATTGAAAAGCAGAGACATTACTTTGCTGACTAAGATCCGTCTAGTCAAGACTATGGTTTTTCCAGTAGTCATGTATGGATGTGAGAGTTGGACTGTGAGGAAAGCTGAGTGCCAAAGAATTGGTGCTTTTGAACTGTGGTGTTGGAGAAGACTCTTGAGAGTCCCTTTGACTGCAAGGACATCCAACCAGTCCATTCTGAAGAAGATCAGCCCTGGGATTTCTTTGGAGGAAATGATGCTAAAGCTGAAACTCCAGTACTTTGGCCACCTCATGCGAAGAGTTGACTCACTGGAAAAGACTCTGATGCTGGGAGGGATTGGGGGCAGGAGGAGAAGGGGATGACAGAGGATGAGATGGCTGGATGGCATCACTGACTCGATGGACATGAGTCTGAGTGAACTCCAAGATTTAGTGATGGACAGGGGGCCTGGCGTGCTCCGATTCATGGGGTCGCAAAGAGTTGGACACAACTGTTTGACTGAACTGAACTGTGCTCTTTACAGAACTAAACCCCTCCTCCCATCCCAAACAAATGGATTTACCATTCTTCATTCCAGAGAAGTACCACCTGAGGCCAGATTAAGGAAATGCAAGCCCTGTACACCCTGATCCTTATTGGCAACCCAACCTGAACCATTGCTATAAAATTCCTTACCAAATCCTCCGAGGTTGGGACACACAGTTTTTGAGGACAGGAACC
The DNA here is from genome assembly GCA_917880005.1 of Nanger dama. Classification (NCBI taxonomy): domain Eukaryota; kingdom Metazoa; phylum Chordata; class Mammalia; order Artiodactyla; family Bovidae; genus Nanger; species Nanger dama. The sequence continues at coordinate 5,719,360 of CAKJTW010000088.1, forward strand.
CACTGTGTCCCCGTTTGCCTGGCAAAGCAGTAAAGGTCTTCTTTTCTACCTCACCCAAAACTCCATCTCCAAGATTCAATTCATTACCAGGGCACAGAGACTGAGTTTTCAACATTATTAACAGATGATACAATTGTCTGTGTAGAAAATCCTGTATCTTTTTCAAAAGTGTACTAGATTACCAAAGTGGCTGGATACAAGTTTATATAAGTCAGTTTGGGCTGTCATAAAAAAATACATAGACTGGTATGTGTGTGGGGAAGCAGGAAGTGATGCTTAAAAACAAAAATATATTTTCTCCCCATTCTGGAGTCTGGATGTTCAAGTTTAGGATGCCAACAGGGTGGGGGTTCTAGTGACTTGTAGATAGCTGCATTCTTGCTGTGCTCTCTCTCTCTTCCACTTCTTATAAAGCCACTAATCCCATCCTGATGGCTCCACTATCATTAAGTAATCTAACCCTAAATCCCTCCCCAAAGCCCCATCTCCAAATATGATCAAATTGGGGGTTATAGGTGAAACATAAGAACTTGAGAGGTGGTAGATAATATCAACATGCAAAAATCAGTTATGTGTATATGTGTGTATAATAGACACAAATATACAATTGGGAAATGAAATTAAAGAAATAAAACTACAATAGCATAACTATATGAAATCCTTGGGGATAAATTTGAAAAATAAATGTGCAAGACCTGAAAACTATAAAATATTGCTGAGAGAAATTGAAAAAGATCTCAGTAAATGGAGAGATATATCATATCCATTGATTGGAAGAACCATTACTGTTAAGATATCAGTTCTCCACAAGCTGACCTATAGATTTAACACAATCTCAATTCACTCAGTTAATCTGTGTGTGTGTGTGTGTGTGCACACGTGTGCAAGAGACTTGTGCATGTGTTTGAAAAATAACAAGCTGATTCTAAAAAGATTCAGAACAGCCGTAACAACTTTGGAAAATGTAAACAAATTGGAGAGAGCATGCCCTACCTGATTTTAAGACTTAGTCTAAAACTACAGTTAAGAGAGCATGGTATTGATATAAATATAGACAAATAGATAAGTGAAACAGAACAAGAATAGGCCCACACAAATATGATGCAATGATTTTTGACAAAGGTACAAAGTCAAATCAATGGGAGAAGGATGGCCTTTTAACAGATGATGCTGAAATAATTAAATATCCATATAAGAAGCAAATTACCTTGCCCTAAACTGTATCAGTTTTCTATGGCTGCATAAAAAAGTAACTCAAACTTTTTTTTTTTTGCTTAAAATACAGTAATTTTATTTACAGTAAATTTATACATGTGCTGATTAGTCATGCTGATATTACGTAAAAACACAAACTAAACCATACTAAAGTTTAAAAGAGAGAAAAATCAATCCTATCAGCCATCCTGAAAATTCAGAAGAGTTCATAAATAGCAAGCTCTCACAAGGAGGGAGCTCAACACAATTGGTAATTTATATAATCTAACATGCTACAAATGAGGAAAATAAACAGGGCATGGGGATGAGGATGGGAAAAGTCCTGTCAAGATTCTCTTCATTTTGATTGTATTGCTTTCTTGCCTTCAAAGGGGAAGATTTTTTACTTCAAAAGTAACAAAATATTTGAGAAGGGAATTTACATCTTGCTGTTCTAGATGGTATTCGTCAGCTATTTTCTTAGCAGTCCATGTGTCTGGATAAAGTTTATGATTACTGAGAAGTGTCAACGCCACTACAATGGAAATTTTACCTTTGGGAATGTTCTTAACGTTCATCATGTCAAACTGATGGTCTTTTGGCAACCCTGAACTCCTTAGGCTTCTGACGTGTTCCAGCATCCTTTACCTGCAAAGAAGACACGGGATCTTAGGAATCAACATACACATCTTTTAGTAATGACAGCAGTTTGTCATCTTTTCTATCAATTTCTCCCTTAATTTCTGTATGGCTGCTCATCTGCTCTCGCAAGAGGTTCTTGGTGGAGGGGTGCCTGGGAGCCACCAAGGGCTTCATTCTGCTGATTTCCCATTCAGCCTGGGTCTCTAGGTTGAAATTCCTAACTGTGCGAGCCATCGCAGCCACCATTTCTTCACAACATCATGCTCTAAGTTACACCACACGTGGTTAAACACCCACGCAGGTGACCTTCAGGACACACTGGAGCATGTGCACATATGGGGGTGACCCCTACCTCAAACTTTTGTTGTTGTTCAGTCACTCAATCATGTCTGACTCTTTGCAATCCTATGGACTGCAGCACTCTAGGCTTCCTTGTCCTTCATTATCTCTCCGAGCTTGCTCACACTCATGTCCACTGAGTCAGTGATGCCACTCAACCACTGCATCCTCTGTTGGTCCCTCTCCTCCTGCCTTCAACCTTTCCCAGCATCAGGGTCTTTTCCAGTGAGTTGACTCTTCACATCAGATGGCCAAAGTTTTGGAGCTTTAGCTTCAACATCAGTCCTTCCAATGAGTATTCAGGGTTGGTTTCCTTTAGGGATGACTGGTTGGATCTCCTTGCAGTCCAAGAGGCTCTCAAAAGTCTTCTCCAACACCACAGTTCAAAAGCATTAATTCTTCAGCACTCAGCCTTCTTTATAGTCCAATTCTCACATTCATGCATGACTACCTCAAACTTTGTGGCTTAAAAGAACAACCATGTATTAACACAGTTTTTTAGGTTCTTACCTACTTCTGGATTCTCTGCCTTGTGTCTCAGAAGGCTAATATCCACTTATATGTGGAATCTAAAATATGACACAAATGAACCTGTCTACAAAACAGAAACAACAGACTGGTGGTTGAGGGGAGCAGTGGGGAGGAATGGAGTGGGAGGTTGGAGTTGGGATATAGAAGCTATTATATATGGAAGTGATAAACAACAAAGTGCTACTGTATAGCACAGAGAACTATATTCTATATCCTATGATAAACCATAATGGAAAAGAATAGTTTTTTTTTTTTAAAGCTTTAAAAATATATATGTGTGTTTATATACAGCAGAAATTAATGCAACATTGTAAATCAACTATACTTCAATTTAAAAAAGGAAAAGAAAGCTAATATCAATGTGTTAGCCAAGATGTATCATCATCTAGAGCCCAGAGTTCTCCTCTAAGCTCATGTGGTTGTGGTAGAATTCAGTTTCATGAGGTTGTAGAACTAAGGTCTCTGTTTCCTTACTGAATGTCAGCCAGGAAGCACTTTCAGCAACTGGGTGTCAGCTTTCTTTGGCACATGGCCTCTTCTATCTTCAAAGCTAGCAATGGATAATCTCTTTTACGTTCAACTTCTCTCTTTCAATCTTTTACTTCAGATAAAGCCCAGGCCTTTTAAGGTCTCACTTGACTAGGTCAGGCTCACCCAGGATGATCTCCCTATTTTAAATTCAAATTACTTGTGATGTTAATTGCATCTTCAAAATCTCATCACAGTAGCAGTTAGATTAATGTTTGAATAACTATGAAAAGATGTATACACCAAAGCTCTTGGGAGTCAACTTAGAATTCTGCCCACTATTCACAACTTGTATCATTATAATAATTGAACTGTAATGTGACATAGCCTAAATGTACAAAAACTAAAGTTAAAAAAAAACTTCTAGAAGAAAATATCAGAAAAAACTTTTGTGAATTGGGTTAGGCAGATAATTCTTAAGTATGACACCAAAGCACAGTTTATAAAAGAAAAACTGGATAAACAAGTATTCACAAATCCTTTTGAGAACTTGTCCTCAAAAGACACTATTCAAAGAGTGAAAAGGCAAGTCACCATAAATATTCACCAGTTACATATTGGATAAAAGACTTGTGCTCAGAATATATAAAGAGCTCTCAAGCCACAAGAATAAGAAAATAAACCAATTAAAAAATGGGGGAAAATGTGAACAGATACTTCACCAAAGAACAATTATGTATAGCAAATAAGCACACAAAAAAGATGTTCACTGTCATTGATCATTAGAGAAATTCAAATTAAAGCCACAATCAGATACATAATGTACCAATTAGAATGACTAAAATTGGAAATACTGATAATACTACTGATATCAAAAGGTTTGGAACAAGTGAAACTCTCAAACTCTTAAGGGAATGTAAAATGATACATCTTTTTTGGAAAACATTTGACAGTTTCTTTAAAAAAAAAAAAGTAAACATATAACTAAAGTACAACCCAGATATCCCACTTCTAGGTATTTACCCAACATAAATGAAACATGAACTCCCCAAAACTTGTACATATACTATTGGGTTGGCCAAAAAGTTCATTCAAGTTTGTCCACCCAGAAATTCCTGAATGACATTTTTGGCCAATCCAATAGATTCATAGCAACTATATTTGTAATAAACAAAAATGAAAAAACCAAAATGCCTGTCAAAAGATGAAGGATTAACAAATTATGATGCATGCATACAATAGAATACTATCTAGTAGTAGAAAGGAACCAACTTTTGAAGCATACAGAATGAATGAAATCTTAAAAGCGTTATGTTGAATGAGAGAAGCCACACAAAAGAGAGTACATACTGTATAATTGCATTTATTTAATTTCTAGAAAGTTTTAACTAATCTATACTGACAGAAATAAATTGCTGGTGGATGGGGAAAGAGCAGGAGTGAAAGGTTGGCATGAGAGAACAAAATGGCATGAGAGAACTTCTGGGGATGATGGATATGTTGTTTATCTTCATTGTGGTGATAATTTATGAGTGTATACATACATCAAAATTTATCAGTTTGTGAACTGTAAATATGTTCAAATGTATGTCAATCACATCTCAAAAAGATTTTTGAATATATAAAGTCAGTAAAATGCTGGTCATCACCACAAATGGAGAATTTGAAAAGGGGCACTTAAGTATTGCTGAGAACTATATTCCACGAATTCACCTCTAGGCCAAGCTGTAACAAGACTAAAACATTGCACTAAATCAGAAAGAATTAATACAGAGTTATTAATAAGTGTGTAGTGGTATCTCTTGAAATTCAAGTTCTGCGAGTCCTGTAACTGGGCCCCCGCTCTCCTCTGTCTGCAGCGGCGGTCAGCGCCACTGTTGTGCTCAGCACAGCCTTAGAGAGCATGAGTCCTAGAGTGGGTGTAAGTGCAATGGCATTGAATACTCTGGGGCCTTCACTGGTGCTCCAGTGGTCGAGAATCCTCCTTTCAAACATGCCATGGGACAACTAAGCCCATGCTCTGCAACAAGAGAAGCCTGCACAGCACAATGAAGAAGACCCAGCACAGCCAAAAAGAGAGTGCTCTGGAACTAGGCTGTGCTAAGGGAGGCAGGAGGACTTTGTATGGCAAAGTATTCCTAGAGGGTCTTTGGCTAGTAATTCAAATAAGAACCTTTTTCTGAAAGAATGTTTTCTAATCCTTTTTATTGTGCACTCAATCCTTGTTCTTTGTAAAATAAGCGAGGAACTAACATACAGCAGAAAAGCATTTACTTTCATTTTTCTAACCCTTTTCCCCACAGGTGAGTGCTAAGCCGCTTCAGTTGTATCTGACTCTTTGAGACTCCATGGACTGTAGCCCACCTGGTTCCTCTGTCCCTGGGATTCTCCAGGCAAGAATCCCGGAGTGGGTTTCCATTTCCTTCTCCAAGGACTCTTCCTGACCCAAGGATCGATCCTACATCTCTTGCATTGGCAGGCGGATTCTTTACCATTGAGCCACCCGGGAAGCCCCAATGCTTTGTTATAGCAGTCCTAAGTAACAACACATTTATGATCTATCAGATCACTGTCCATGGCAGTATCATCTGCACTTCTGCCTTTCTAACAAGATCTGCAGGCAGCTCTATGTGCATGCTCAGTTTAAGAAACCTAATAGAGAGTGAAATAAATAATGTAGTACCTGCACCCCAGGGATAGTAAATCCAAAAAAGCATGTTTTTATGCAAATACTATTCTGAAAATCTAAAAGAACACATTGAATGCAGAACAAAATCAGATGTAAGGAATTCTATTTTCAAATTTCAATTCACATAGCACAGTTTAGGCTATGGTTGTTGTTCCTCAAAAACAGAGATTGGAAAAATAATGAAGGGACAGACTACAATGTCACACTCAGACTCAAAACCTTCGCAAAGGGCAGAGTAGATCAGTTACGGCCCACTGTGCCACCGTGCTTTCTCAGTCTCTGTCAAAACATGGATGTGTGTGTGTCTATACCTACATAAATATTTGTATATGTATATGTATGATCAGATATAACTTACCGTGAAATAAATAGGAACTAGATGAAAACGATGTTTGGAAAAGATAGCACATTTCAAAAGATAGCCTGCTATTTCAAAACGCAATGGAAGTTTTTAGCATATGTAAATGTTGAAGAAAACACAGAGCAAATGGAAGAGATGGAGTGAGGAACACTAAAAAGAAATCCATGGAACCATCAACAAATGCCTATTCTACATTTGTAAGTGAATAAAACCAACTGAGGGCAAAAGCCAAGTCTATCCCCCTCTGTAAGAGGAGACAGTCAGTGTTTGCTGAGTGCATAACCTTTGAACAGTCTCTGAGACACACAGTTCTTGCTCTTAAAGGACCTGGATCCTTGTTCCAGCTTCATGTTCCATCTACCATTTCTCAACCACTCTGCAGATTGGTTGGTCTCTAGTTGGTCTCTAGTCTTATCTCTTGGGCGCTGTGCTTCAAGCTCAGATAAGAAATGACTTTGAACTCTGGTTTTGGTTTGTTCCATCGGCTAGCAACTTCTTCCAAAAGCCTGGATTCATTATATGCCCACCCTACCCCAGTTCCCTGGTGGCTCAGGTGGTAAAGCATCTGCCTGCAATGCAGGAGCCTCAAGTTCGATCACTGGGTCAGGAAGATCCCCTTGAGAAGGAAATGGCAACCCACTCCAGTACTCTTGCCCAGAAAATTGCATGGATGAAAGAGTCTGGTAGACTACAGTCCATGGGGTCGCAAAGAGTCAGACACAACTAAGCGACTTCACTTTGTTTCTCTTTACCCCATTCCCAGTGCCAGCTTGAGTGAAGTGTCCACCATTCTATGAACACTACAAAATTTTCTCTTGACTTCCAGTGTGCTGAAGTACTCAATAAATATTCCATTGAAGTTTTGGGGGATGAATAAATGGTTGAATAGATATGACACAGGAGAGCACTTGTCACATGAACAATTGTTTTTAAAGTAAGGGTAATGTAGGCTGGAAGAGGATGACCACCATTTGAGAGAGAACTTTCATATAAAATTTTTGAAACAGTAGATAATCAAGGAACATGCAAATTGAAAATATGGGGAAGTGAAAAATAAGAGCCTTAAACTGAAGCCTGCCTAATACAAAGGAGAGAAGAACAGATTCAGAGGGATATGAAATGAAGTAAAGCATTTTTTTCTCTTGGACAGGAGGTATGGAGAGAAAGAAAGGGAAGAAAAAGAAAAAAAAGGTGTAATATTGGTTTGGCAAAAAGTTCATTCTGAAAAAAAAAAAAAAGTTCATTCTGGTTTTTCCATAGAGAGTTACGGAAAAACCCAAATGAACTTTTTAACCAACCCTTTAGAAACCCCAGAGAGTAGTTGTTGGACAGATACACAGCAATTAAGAAGAATTTCTTACAAGTGATTGTTTTTAAATTTCTAACTTGAGTGACTTTTCTCTCGCAGCTAACTGACTCCTAATAGACATGGCTCCAGTAGAATATAGACTCAGTTAAGGGTAGGAATTTTTGTCTGTTTTATTCACATCAAATAGAGTTTGGTGCGAAACAGAGGCTCAAAAGAGACATACATAAATCTGCAAAGTTGAAACTATGACTCAAGCTAAATTATGATTTTGTAATTTCCTTGCTACACAGTCTAAATCGAAGGGGTTTATAAGTAACAGGGAAAGTGAACCAGGGAATCTTCCATTTGCCCCTTCAGATCTGTTATCCATTGTTCTCCATCCTGCTCTCTGCCTTCAGAGCCTGGTCTGTGCAAACCATATCAACATCTTCCTTATCCTTTACTTTCCAGGTGGGCTTGGCTTATGAAGACTTTCGGCAGAAGATGAGGGAGAAAATTCAATGAGGTCAGGGTATTTATTTCCATATTTCCCTCCCTGCCAGTTTGCCTTGAGCTTGATGGGTTCCTCAACCAAATCAACCTTCTCTACAAGACTCTGGCCTTCCAGGTCCCAGTAAGTGCTTTCTTATCTCCCTTCAGGCTGACCAGTACTAACATCTTTGCAGTTACCAGCACTAAAGTCTGTGGTTCTTGCAATATCTTTTATGATTTCTTTATATCCTGCCCACATCTTTATAAATAGTGTCTTTATTAATAACTCTTGTGATTATCCTAATTCAAGAGCATGCTCTGTTTCCTGTTGGGGTCCTGGCTAATAAAGGAAGAATTCAAATTAGCTCTTTTCCAATATCGTCTCTCTAATGTGCATCTTGGCCTCTAAAAATGACAGTGCATTGAAAGTGGGTGAAAGAGGCAAATATTCATGAGAAGGAGGATGACATTTTAGCTAAGAGATTCTTCTGCAGCTGTATCTGATGGCTACAGCAAAGACAAATCAGTGACCTATATTTTTGCAAACCTTTCCATTTGCAGGCATGATCAATCTGTCCATAACATGCTATTATGAAAAAGATCACAGACTTACAGACTTCAGGAATACATAAAAAAATCTATCAGTCTGTTCCTTGCATAAAGCCATTTGTAACATTTCTTTCTTCCTGGGTTTGTAATGAGTATATGTATTGGAGAGGGAGGTGGGGGAAACTGAGAAATAATTCCCCGAGAATTGCTCAGTTCTGTATATACTGAAATTAGTCTGATTGTTTAACCATCTTACTGAGGTGCATTTTAAATGAATAGGACCTTAATTTGGGGCTTTACAGCTCAGGGAAATTCAATTCTTTGAAAGAGTGTAAGAAGATTGGCAAGCACATGAGCAATACCATTTCTCATAAAATACATCAGAAGACTGGGTTTATCTTCAACACATGGCAGAGGCCATTGCAGCTAAGCCAATCAGCAAGGTAGGTTGGCCACAACATGAACTGTAGCTAGACCTTGGGTCGGGGACTAGATTTGTCTTGTTCATATTTTACGGCAAGTGCAATACAGTCATTGAATGAGAAACACTATACAAACCTACAAAAAAAAAAAAAGAAGAAGACACTTAATATTTGTTGAAAGAATTCATGATAAGCCATCAAAACACCACAGAAAAGGGATATGGAAGAGAGAAAACAAGAAAAACGTGAGGATTTCTTTTCCAAGGGTTTTCTTTAGGCTATTTCTTTGGCTAGATCTGAGGAACTGGGCTACTGCAGCCTAGTTTATTTGTGCATGTAATTATTTACATACTAAGTGTCCAGCACTAAATCATAACAGAGACACAGAAAACATGGCCTCTGCCTTCATAGAGATTATAAATTTTGTGTAGCTTTTTTTTTTAATACTTTATTCTTTATTACAATACTGTATTTGTTTTGCCATACATTGACATGAATCAGCCACAGGTGTCCACAGTCTCCCAATGCCGAAGTCCCCTCCCACCTCCCACCCCAAATCATCTCCCTGAATCATCCTGTGCACCAGCCCCATGCATCCTGCCTCCTGTATTGAACATAGACTGGCACTTCATTCTTACAAGATAGTATATATGTTTCAATGCCATTCTCCCAGATCATCCCCCCTCTCCCTCTCCCTCAGAGTTCAAAAGTCCATTCTATACCTCTGAGTCTCTTTTGTTGTCTCACATAGATGGTCATCATTACTGTGTAGCTTTTTGATCATGGTTTTCTCCTTTGTTTTCTTTTCTGGCCGCAAGATACTTTGGAGAACTATTCGACATGCATAGCAGCCAGTGTTTCAGTGTCTTCTATTTGCACCTCAAGCTACCCATTCTTCCCAAGTGTGACCTAGGACAGTTGCCAAATTTATCTAATCCCTTCCTTATTTCTATCCTTTTTTCCTAACTTTTTGGCTCTATTAAAAAAAAATGAGTGGGTGATAATTCCACAGAAAATTGAGAGCAAATAAATGCCATTGGGAAATGTGCATTTTCCTACTGGGGAAGGTGAGCCGAGGTAGAGGTAAAAACAACAAAGTGAGGGACTTTCTTGGTGGTCCAGTGACTGGGATTCTGCGCTCCCAATGCAGGCGACTGAGGTTCGATCCCTGGTCAGGGAACTAGATTTCACATACTGCAACTAAAGATCGCACATGCCACAATGGAGATCGAAGATTCTGCATGCTGCAACTAAGACCCAGCGCAACCAAATTAATATATATATTTTTTAATAGCAACAAAGGGAGACAAAGCTTATCATGCCTGCACCATGACTGTGTACTAGAGGTGCTTCAGCTCTGGCAAATGCCTCAGTGGCTTTCTCAGCAAAGGTGAGTTTCAAAGTCCTTTCAAAAACATTTACTAAAAGCTTGGAGCAGGGGCAGAATACTGGGGACAGCTGAATGTTAGCTTTAGCCTTGGCTTTTATCCAAAATGTAATATTCCTTTTATATCTCAACCTTTGAAAAGCTGATTAGCCAAACACCCACATCAACATTATTTCTGGCATCCTTGAATAACGTCCATGTTATTAAAAGGGATGTCATTCTTTCAAATGTATCATTAACATCTGAGTATTTACTTTTAAATATGTATAAATAATCTATAACCCGGAATAAAAATCTATTGATGAGATTTATAATGTCAAAATTCCATCAGTCCATTGAAGAATATATATATACATATACATAAAATGAGCAAGATATAATTTTTAAGGATGTAATTGCTATATTTTACTACTATTTCAACATATATAAAACTGAGTTACTTTTAAAACAGGATGTTTTATGCAGTTGTTATTTTTGCCCACTCACTGATTTTTATTGTTGCTGCTGCTCTTGTTTAGTTGCTAAGTCCTGTCAGACTCTTTTGCAATCCCATAGGCTGTAGCCTGCCAAGCTCCTCTGTCCATGGGATTTTCCTGGCAAGAATACTCGAGTGGGTTGCCATTTCCTTCTCCAGGGAATCTTCCTGACCCAGGGACTGAGCTCGAATCTCCTGCATTGGCAGGCAGATTCTTAACCATTGAGCCATGAGGAAAGCCCCTGTTGTCTTCTTAAAAGTCCTTAGGTAATAGAAGAAACCACGGGTGCCTGAAGAAGGTAAAATGTGCCCAGGGTGCTGTGAATCTTGGGGAAGAACAGACACAGATCTCTTTCCTAGATAAGAGCCAAGGAACTGCTGTCCCTTGGTTTGAGCCACTTCGATCAAGATTTTCACCTCCGAGAAAGAAGAGACTCAGAGACCATAAAGGACAGTCCTGCAGTGATTCTATGGTGACCTAGGCTAATCTCTGTCTCTTTAGGGGCAGTCTGATTTGGAATTTTAAGGTCCTTTCCCACCCAGACCCAGGGATCAGTGAGTCCAGCATCTTTCTCCTTTCACAGATGACAGAATTAGATGCCAGAAAATTATGTGACATATTTATTGTCACAAAGCTAAATGAAGCCTAAGTACTACCACTCTTGAAGAAATAAGAATGAGATAATTAAATTAGGAGAGACCAGTCTCTGATATGCAAATCTATTTAATTAAAAATATATTTGAATTAAATAAATATAGATGGAAATGCATCTCACTGGTGCATTTAGGTTGGCACACTGGACAGGCATCATATTAATAAGTGAACCAAGCCTTTTTATTAACATTGCACAACCTTCAGGAATAATTAAAATCCAGTTCCCTTTGAAAATAAACTCTCCATCTTCCATTTAGGATAGTGATTCTCAAACCGTGCAGCTCAGAGTCCTCTCAAGGTTACAATGTGAGGGTAATGGGACTTTGGAGACCTGACTTCCTTTGCTTCAACTGGAACATCCCCATTATCCCACTTCTGTTCATTTCATATATTGACGAGAAAATAAATTCACATTGTATGTGTGCATACACATACACACATATGCAAGTGTATATGTATTTTTTTCTTATTCTAAAATAAGTACAGATGGGAGGACTTCCCTGGAGGTCCAATGACTAGAATTCCATGCTTCCAATGTAGGGGCCCAGGTTCTATTCTTGGTCAGGGAACTAGGTCCTACATGCTCCAGCTGAGAGTTGACATGCCACACCTAAAGATCCCACATGCCACAACTAAGATCTGGCAGGGCCAAATGAATAATACAATAAATTTTTTAAAATAAATATTTTAAATAAATAAGTACAGGCTGGACATGTCTGCATCATGTGCCTCCTTATGAGATATACTAAGAACAACGTGCCATTATTTAATTGGCATTCCTGACAAAGATGCATAACCAGTTCTGTTCATGAGAAAAAGGCAGATGAACCCAAATTGAAGGCCATTCAGTGATGTGCTAGAGTTGGCTCATGCATAAAGCTCCTGAGAGCTGACTGTGCACAGTTCTCTCCAATGGCCCATTCAGCAACATCACATCAGAGCCTTGACATCAGCCACCGTGGGGATATTTACACCACAGAAATCGGCAAATGCTACACAGCAAAAATTTTCAGCTAGACATCTGTTAAACACTTACCAGATCACTGCTGGACATTATACAAAATAATTGGCCTATATGTTTTGAAAATATCAGTGCTATGAAAGACAAATAGTGCTGAGAAAATGTTCCATATTAAAAGAAACTAAAGAATCACAACAGTTAGGTACATGCATAAACATTGATTGGTTCATGGACAGGAAACATATTTTGTTCTCAAATATATTAGTGAAATAATTTGTAAAACTGTGATATGAATTTTAGATTAGATAAAACTTTGGCTAAGATTCCACACTCCCAATGCAGCAGACCCAGGTTTAATCCCTGGTCAGGGAACTAGATCCCACATCCCACAACTCAGTTCTCATGCCTCAACTAAAGATCCTGCATGCTGCAACTAAGACTGAAAATCTCATGTGCTGCAACTAAGACTCAGTGCAGCCAAATAAACAAATGAATAGTTTTTAAAACAATATTATTTTATATAATGTTAGTGTAAATATCAAGTTCAGGAAATGTAACATAATACAGTATTGTTAATGATTGTTAATGGGTAAAAATGTAAGATGTATTCAGTATGCTATAGTGTGATTCAGGAAAAATAATACTTAAAAACATACAGAGAGAGAAAATGATAAAGCAATGTCGAAAATATCCAATTGGCGCATTAGGTATACAGAGATCTTTGTACTCTTCTTACATTTCCTCAGAAATTTGTTGCATATGCATTTCTTAACTTTTTATTCTGAGAAAATTTCAAACATATGGGGAATCCATTAAACCTCGCCAATCATCAAAGTAAAACATTAAAATCATATTTTAAATCATTAACATAATACAATCATTTAAAATGATAACACCCAATGCTAGCAAGCGAGGTGAAAATGTTTGGTGGATTTTAAACTCCCACAAACATTTTGGAAAGCAATCCAGTAATATTTCAAAAGCTGTCTAAATATTCATAACCCTGTGACTACGTTTCTCTTTTCAAATTTGAGACTGCTCTATGGTACAAAAATTACAAAGAAACTCATGAAAAGCTATAATTATTAAGACTGTGTAACAACATGGAAGAGGTATTTTTATATAAAAAGTCAAAATATAAAATATTCTATAACTACAAAATTATTTAAAATACATATATGAATACTGGAAGGCAATACAGAAAAATGAAAGCAGTTGCTCTGTTAGTACCATGAAATAAAGAGAAAGAGGTTTTTCTACATAAAACATCTTTGAACTTGTGATTTATAGCTGTATGGTTAAAATATTATAACTTTCAAATTGTGATTCATTTTTATAAATATTATAACATTTGCTATAAAAAAATAAGTTCAGGGAGGGACTTGAACCCACAACACTGACTCCACTGCACAATTTTCCCATGGCCTGAAGCTGCATTAGAAAATAGGAAGTGCAGATCTCTTGAGATTATTGGTGGGCTTTTCCTTCCTTTTGACATCCTTCTTCCTAATGTCCCACATCTCAGATACATGCTCTGTGTTTCTGAATAGCTGTGGTGGTGGTGGTTTAGTCGATAAGCTGTGTCTGATTCTTGGTACCCCATAGACGCTAGCCTGCCAGGCTCCTCTGTCCATGGAATTCTCCAGGCAAGAATACTGGAGTGGGTAGCCATTCCCTTTTCCAGGGAATCTTCCTGACCCAGGGATTGAACCCAGGTCTCCTGTATCACACACGGATTCTTTAAGAAAAGTATATATCACAGACAGTAATTCCCCACTAAATACGAAATGCCACATTTCCACTCCTAAGAGCATTCACATTTTAAAAATACTGGGTTGGCAAAAAAGTTCGTTTGGGTTTTGGGGCACTGTACTCGAACGAAGTTTTTGGCCAACCCAATAGAAAGCGTTTATAGAATACAACCACAGACCCAAGTGACATGCTACAAGCTTCAAAGTACAAATACAGGAAACACACACACACACACACACACGAAAGTAATTTCTAACAGTGATATTTCAAAGACACTTGAGGAGCAGCAAGGAGAGTGGTAGGAGAGACTTTCCTAGGGCCCATGGAATGATGTCATGGGAAACAGCCAGTGCTCCAGCTCTGAGACACCATGTCTCACACAAACTCTACGTATATGCTATTTTTCTTCCTCTACTCCCCTGTCAGCTCAGGCACTAGCAAATGATAGCATTCTTCATGCTGAGTTTTTCTTTCTCCCAGTCACTTGTTCGTAAATTTCCCCTACTGCATCATTGAAATCTGTCGCAACACTCCTGATAAATACCTCATGCCCTTACCTCCTATCATCCATAACATTATCGCCCTCTCTCCTAGGATTTCTCTTTATATTCTGCTCCAAAAGACTCCAGTGAGTGTTTTCTCACTGTTCATCTTCTTACAAAAGCAGGGGAAGAAAAAGTCAGCTTTCCAACTAATTGGATCATTTCCATGCATTTTTAAGAAAGAGGGCAAAATGGTCAAGCTTGCTTTCAAGAAGTCTTCAAGGCATCTCTTTGGCTGTTTTTCTGAACTCCACTTCTCTGCTCTCTCTCATTAGCTCTCATTTTCTCTCCTGCAAAGCTGAAGAGCCAGGGTCAGGAAAAGGCCGTGGAACGGGTTGTTTTGACAAGTACAATTGCAAAGGAGGTGTTCTTTATAGCCATAAGAAACTGTTTTGGAAGCTTTTCCTCTGAAATACTTTGGGAAACACAGAGAACACAATGCAATCAGATAGTTTATAGCAAATGTGTAACAAGTGTGGGCATAAATGCCACTCTATTTATTGCGTGGCTAGGGATAATATGAATTTGCACAGCAGAGAAATACAAAGACCCAGTCATTTGAGTGGGGTAATACTCCTTAGAAAGTGTTTGTAAACTCAGTTGTGTCTGACTCTCTGCAACCCCATGGACTGCAACCCACCAGGCTCCTCTGTGCATGGCATATACTGAAGTGGGTTGCCATTTCCTAGTCCAGGGAATTTTCCTGACCTAGGGATTGAACCTGCATCTCTTTTGTCTCCTGCATTAGGCAGGTGAATTCTTTACCACTGAGCCACCTGGGAAGCCCAAAGAATCCACCTGCGAATGCAGGAAACATGAGTTTGATCCCTGATCCAGGAAGATCCTACATGCCATGGAACTAAGCCAGTGTGCCACAACTATTGAGCCTATATGCCTATGCCATGGGATTGGCCAGTGTGGATGCTGGTAGAGTCTCTTGCAATCACCTAAGAGTTGCTGGCCCTAGGATGAACCATCAACTCACCAGCATCTGTGCTATTTCATTCTCCCTAACATCTTCCTTCCACTTCCCACCTTTAGTGGATGTTGTGATTTTTGCATAACCCAGATCCCACTTGAAGACTGAGCACTTTATCAGTTTATCACCAGCTGCTGGGCATGTTGATGGTAGATAACCCCCTGCTTTTAGCCCCTATAAGGACTGCTTTAGTGAAAAAAAAGCCCCCTTATCTAAGGTCATCCCCTGCTACCCACTCAATAACTCATCAACATAGGAGTATAAGGGCTTTGGTTGAGATTGCATTACAGCCTAATTTCTCCCTCTGCCTAGTCTTGCTTTCATCCTTCCCTGCGTATAATTACCCTGCACATTAATCTCGGTTTTAGCTTACTTTCCAGGGAATTCAACCTGCAACACCACTCTGAGGTGTTTCAAGAAGAGAGATTTCATATCTGGAATTAAGCCATGAAAGTGTTGAGCAGATGGAGGGGCAGAAAGGGGAAGGTGGATGTGCTCCAGAAGTCAGGAAGAAGCTTCTACTGCCCAGGTATGTTCCCAGTGCTGTGTGTTGACTAGTCTAGAGAAGAGGCCACATACGGAGCACTTGCTGAAATGAGAGCCAATGCCCAGTTAACTATGTGATGATCCATAGCCATTCTCCAAGACTCCGATACCTTCTGTGTATAAGTGGGAGTGCAATAGAAGTCTTCTTTCCCATCATCTTTCAAATTGTTTATGATGACACCAGTATTTGCAGTTACCATAGGAAAAGAATGCTGCTTTTGGCTTATTATTCTGTTGTGTGTATTTGTGTCACTCGCTCAGTCGTGTCCGACTCTTTGACCCAAGGGACTGTAGCCCATCAGGCCCCTCTGGCCATGGAATTCTACAGGCAAGAATACTGCAGTGGGTTGCCATTTGGTTCTCCAGGGGATCCTCCTGACCCAGGAGCGAACCCGGCTCTCCTGCACTGCAGGCAGATTCTTTACCATCTAAGCCACCTATCCTGGTAAGGAAAGGAAATTCCAGAGGTTTTCACTAGGCCATTATAATAGGAATGGCTGTCACCGTATGATCCCAGGAGCCAATGTACAGATTCTGCCAGGTGTTCAACGTGTCTATCCTATCCAGGATTTCAACACTAGGAAAATAATCATAGTCTTTGCCTAAAACTCTACTAGTCACCTAGCCTCTAACCACCTAACCTCTAACACCTCACCTAACCACCTAACCTTCCTGGCCACCACCCTGTGGCCCACAGCAGCATTTGAGAACTCCAGGGTTAGCACTGAGCCTCTGTGCTCTTGATACGGCTCTTTCCCATTCCCCATGCCATGTTCTCTCTGAGAAATGGCTCTAAGACTTTGGGAAGAACTTTAAAGGCATATTTACAGCAGAACCCTGTGGCCATGTCACCAGGATTCTTCTTTCAAGAGACCCACTATCCCTGTTACTCAAGGGACTTTGTTTCTCTGACCTGGCTTAGGTCAGGTCTGTGAGAAGCCATGATTCTGTGATAATTCAAGTATGGTCTCTCTTTAAGCTTGTCACTATGTAACACACATTTTGTGTTACAATAGAGATGATCCTGGATTCTATAGTGTGTGAGCTCATCTTGCTATGAGGCAGCTAAAGCTGAGTGACCAGAGCACAGGGAGAGGTGCCACACTGACCTTGGCCTGCTTTAGTCAGCCATGCAAAGACGGTTTAATCATGAACATACATAACTTGCTTTCCTAAGTCCCTGGATATGTGCCCTCTGTTAAAAGAAAGAAAGAAACTACAAGCTCTCCTACACATCTTACAGAACAAATACACTCAGTTCAGTTCAGTCACTCAGTCGTGTCTGACTCTTTGCAACCCCATGGACTGCAGCATGCCAGGCTTCCCTGTCTATCACCAACTTCTGGAGCTTGCTCAGACTCATGTCCATTGAGTTGGAAATCAATAAAAACAGTACATCCTGTGAATCATAGTAATGCTCCAAGTTCAAGCTCCAAGTCTTAGGATAACTTGTTTGAGGTCACACATTTGGAAGAGCTGGGCTGTACTCTCAGGCTTGCCTCCATCTAACTCCCATTATAGTCTTCTGAGTGGATAGATGAAGAGAAACAGCATGCTTGCATTCAAAGTAACACTAGGCAGAAAACTTCCAAAACCTAGTAATAATAATCAAGGTGGAAATCCACCTTGAAGTTTCTGTTTAAAAAAATAACAATCAGCACTTTAGAGGCAACATGACATAGGGAGTCAGTGATCATTGTTTGTTCTCTCTGGGGCACTTAAAATCCAACCAAGACGTGATCATTTAGTCAGGCAGGACCTGGCTCCTTAACTGAATATGAAACCTAAGGACTTTGGGGCCTGGACATATATTCATACACAAGGCATCACACTTCAATAATTAACTATATATTTGTGGTAAAACATTTTTTTCTGCCACAAGTGCTCTTTCTTTTTCTAATTAATCTGGTTCGTTAGATTTCACTCATATGATTTTAAAAGAGACAGATCTTCAGCACAACATCCATTTTCTAATCACCACATGAAATAGGGTAATTCTTGTCCATGCCTCCGCCTAAAGTTAGGAATTCATTCTTAGTTTCTAGCAGGAAAAAACATCCCCTCGCCCAAAGCAAAACAAAATTATGTAAAAGCAGACAGAGTTCTTCCCTCCCCTAATTTATTTGCAATTCCAATGTTCACTCATATGTATTTTAGGCACTGATATATGATGAAGCTGTTTATTTTCCAGAGTCAAACGTGGCATGATTATTTTTTTTCCTCCTTCTCTCTTCTTCATTCTCTCAGGGGCACTTAAAATCAGTTTCATTCTCCATCACCTTAACTCACATTTTCTTGGCTGTGATTGCAAGATCATCTCTAAAGCAAAATTTACTGGAACAGGCGTTTCTCACTGTTTTCTTCAGCCTTAATAATGTTAAGATATTATAATGTTATCTTATTAATATATTAACAAGTACAATGAATACAATGATTATATTGATGAGCTCTCATTTGTGAAGTAGAATAAAAAGAAGTGAAGTTCAGTTAGTCTTGGAAAATCCCAACTCCAAATTTGAATAAAAATCTATTAATGAAGTGCTGGTTATTATGGATAATGTGTTGTTTCACGACTACATTCCTAGAAAATGTTATCATTGAAGATACTAAGAGTGTCTGATACTCAAAATCCATCAAGAAAATATCTGCATTACTAAATTTTCATAGCTGCCTGCTGCTGCTGATGCTAAGTCACTTCAGTCGTGTTTGATTCTGTGCGACCCCATAGATGGAAGCCCATCAGGCTCCCCCATTCCTGGGATTCCTCAGGCAAGAACACTGGAGTGGGTTGCCATTTCCTTCTCCAATGCATGAATGTGAAAAGTGAAAGTGAAGTCGCTCAGTCGTGTCCGACTCTTAGTGACCCCATAGACTGTAGCCCACCAGCCTCCTCCATCCATGAGATTTGCCAGGCAACAGTACTGGATTAGGGTGCCATTGCCTTCTCTGCATAGATGCCTGAGGACACTCTAATTATATAGTGAACACCATGGCTCTGAATTGAAAGCAACTTGCCAAGTCATTTCAAAGTGGCAAACCTAATACAGCTTTGTTTGAAGAAAGAATGTTAGAAAATGACTCTCTGCCATTTTTTTTTTAAGTTAGTGAACAAGTCTCCAGCCTCCCTGTGGCCCAGAGGGAGTAGAAATACAACCCAAGTTGTACCTTTTTGTTTAATAGTAAGGAAAGAAAAATACAGTAGACAAACAAAATGTCTGGCAGAGGGGCAGTATTCACTGCAGTCTCTGCAGAGTGACCCAGACCTGGGCACAGAAAGAACCTTTCATGAGATTAACCAAATAACATATCTGATACTGTGAAAGTGTTAGTTGCTTAGTCATATCCAACTGTTTTGTGACCCCATGGACTGTAGCCCACCAGGCTCCTCTGTCCATGGGATTCTCCAGGCAAGAATACTGGAGTGGGTTACCATTCCCTTCTCCAGGGGATCTTTCCGACCCAAGGATTGAAACAGCATATTTTGTGTTTCCTGCATTGCAGGCAGATTCTTTACAACTGAGCCACCAGGAAGCCTGATCTTCTTAAAAGTTTACAGCATATTTGCATTATGTTTATACATGTGAAAGTTGAAAAGCCTTGTTCACCAAGATAGATAAACCAATGGAAATCATTTAAGCCACTCCTATATGCTAAAAGTCAAATAGTTATATCACCAGAAATAATTTTTAATGATGAATCAATTGTTAATCTAATGAGGTCTGCTTCAAAAGAAGGAATTAGAAATCATATGATTCACAAATAGATTTGTTGCCCCAGTCAATTCATTTATTCACTTTCTAGTTTCTGGAAAGTCTGTTAAAAACACTTCACTAAAATTTATAAAATGACAGTTTATTATTACTCTTTCACTTAGCAGTACTTTGTATAATATCATATATGCAGAAAGGGTTGGAAAAATTGAGATGCTAAGCTTTTATACACTGTTTTTTATTATCATGTAAGTTAAATGCTATTTTCACCAAACTCTTGGAGCAGAAAAGAGACACCAAGACAATGGTGAATGAAATGTCTCATCTTTTCTTTATTAGTAATGTTTAAAATACAGACATAATAAGCTTTGTGAAAGACTGGTATTTCTCATTATGCTTTGATTATTTTTTGTTTGTTTGTTTTCATATCCTTAGAAGGACAAAGTGTGAAGCCTTGTTATGAATTGTCAGGTAGATGAAATAAGGCATGCCATCTTCATTTTTTCCCTCCATGCTTCTTGTGAAGTTGTGGCATAATAATGCTACTATTCCCTACAGAGGCAACCTCAATAATGCATCCTTAGGTGTTGATCTTGTCCCCAGAAGCAGACCCTGAGTTGAAGATTCATGTGTGAGTGACTTATTAAGAAATAGATGTTCCTAGCAGAAAGCAGGCAGGGAGTGAGGAAAGCAGAGCAGAGCTGGAGAAGAAATACACCAGGAGTAGGATTCCATGTATGACTTTAGTTCTTGGACCAGGGATCAAACCCACTCCCACTGCATTGGAAACTCAGAGTCTTAACCACTGGACCACCAGGGTAGCCTTTGGGCTTTTCTATTCGCATACCAGTCAGTCATTGACTATGAGCCACAGTGGGCGTTGGGAGGCGAGGGGATGGAGGGACATAAACGCCAGGCATTCCTGTCTCTCAATGTCCCCAGATAAGGCAAATCTAAGATCATGTCATCCAGTCCCATCACTTCAAGGCAAATATATGGAAGCAGTGATAGATTTTATTATCTTGGGCTCCAAAATCACTGTGAAAGGGGACTGCAGCCATGAAATTTAAAGATGCTTGAGCCTTGTAAGGAAAGCTATGACAAACCTAGACAGTGTATTAAACCTAGACAGTGTAGACTTTGCCTGCAAAGGTCCATATAATCAAAGCTATGGCTTTTCCAATAGTCATGTACAGATGTGAGAGTTGGACCTTAAAGAAGGCTGAGCACCAAAGAATTGATGCTTTCGAAGTATGATGCTGGAGAAGACTCTTAAGAGTCCCTTGGAAAGCAAGGAGATTAAACCAGTCAATCTTAAAGGAAATCAACCTTAAATATTCACTGGAAGGACTGATGCTGAAGCTGAAGCTCCAATACTTTGGCCACGTAATGCAAAGATCCGACTCACTGGAAAAGACCCTGATGCTGGGAAAGACTGTGGGCAGGAGGAGATGGGGTGGCAGAGGATGAGAAGGCTGGATGGTATCACCAACTCAATGGATATTAGTTTGGGCAAACTCTGGGAGATAGTGAAGGACAGGAAAGCCTGGCATGCTGCAGTCCAAGGGGTCACAAAGGGTCAGACACGACTGAGCAACTGAACAACAACAAGACAACTCTAACAGTTGGGGGCAGGTATGAGTCACTGAGAACAAACCACGCAGAAGCTGGGGTTTGGGGAAATAGCATCAGTATAGGAGAGCAAGGCAACAACAGTAATACCATCTACTCCATCTTCAATTAACTTACTCTCCTTTCCAGTCTCACTCTCCCCATGCCTTTGATCTTGCTTCCTTAGATCGCATCCCAAATAAACTACTTGCACCATAAACTTGTCTTAGATTCTACTCGCAAGGTCACACTAATGAGTGTCTCCTCTCATTAGGAGGAATAGCTTTCAGGCTCTTCCTCAAACTAAGAAGGATTTCCTCCATACCTAGATACATTCAAAGCAGAGCTTCTCTCTTCAGACTTAATTTTATTTATTGAGTACAGTCTAACCATTTACTTCTCTACATACGGAGAAAGCAACTCTTCTGTATAATTTGCATTACTTGAGAGTTATTTCCACTGGAAGGAATCTCCCCAGTAGGAAGAAACAAAGTTTCCCAGTCAAGCTTGCCATAATTTGCTGTATTTATTGTTGGTAATTCTACATCAGCACCATGTGCTGTAGCCTAAGTAATAGAAGTAGAAAAATGTGTTTTATAAATGTGATCAGTCTTGATTGTACTCCTTGGATGCAAGAAGTCACTCCAGCTTTCCCCTCCTTAGTCCTTTCTTTCTTGTTCCACTCTCGAAACCTAGGCACTTGGTTGAAATGATTCCTATTTGTTCTTAAAAATACTACTTGAAGATATAAGGGACAGACTTGAGAAAATATTTGCAAAACACATACCTGATATTTTTTAAAAGACTTAAAAAAATAAAATAAAGACTTGCCCTCAAAATTAAACAGTAGGAAAACAAGCTAATTTTTGAAAAAAATAGGCAGATCTGAACAGACACTTCACCAAAAGATACAAGTGACAAATAAATACATTAAAAGATGTGCAACATCATTCATCACTGTGTGTGTGCTAAGTTGCTTCAGTCATGTCCGACTCTTTGTGACCCCATGGACTATAGCCCACCAGGCTCCTTTGTCCTTGGGATTTCTCAGGCAATAATACTGGAGTGGGTTGCCATACCCTCCTCCAAGGGATCTTCCTGACGCAGAGATCAAACCCATATCTCTTAAGTCTGCTCTATTGGCAGGCAAGTTCTTTACCACTAGTGCCACCTGAGAAGCCCCAGTAGTCATTGGAGACATTCAAATTAAAAGTACAATGAAATACACACCCTCTAGAATGGCTACAGGGTCTAACCATTTGTCTGAATAGCTTGTTGAGGCTATACTGCAACCCAGCTTTTCAATCTGCCCAACCCTAATTCCTTCCCTTCTTCCATAAATGTTGACACCAAGGGTATTTCCTAAGAAATCTTCTGCAGACTTAACTTCCTTTTCAAATCTGCTTCTCAGGAAACCCAAGCTGAGACAATTCTCCATCTAGTTTCCTCTCTGAAGTTCCTGGGATTTTTGGCCAGCACTGCATAGGAGAATCTTCAATGTGAGGGAGTTAAAGAGAAACTGAGCCACTTCCTTTTATTTTTTAAGTGTTTATTTTTTTAATTGGAGGATAATTGCTTTACAATGTTGTGTTGGTTTTGGCCGTATAACAACGCAAATCAGTCATAATCATATTCATATCCCCTCCCTGTTGAGCCTCCCCTCTCCTATTCCACCCATCTAGGTTGTCACAGAGCACCAGGCTGGGCTCCCTCAGTTATATAGCAGCTTCCCACTAGTTACCTATTTTACACATGATAGTGTATATATGTCAATGCTCCTTTCTCAATTATCCTACCTTCTCTTTCCCCTGCTGTGTCCATTCTCTACTTCCATGTCTCTATTTCTTCCTTGTAAATAGGTTCATCAGTACTCTCTTTCTAGATTCCACATATACACATTAATATACAATACTTGATTTTCTCTTTCTTACTTCATTCTGTGTAAGAGGCTCTAGGTTCATCCACCTCACTACAACTGACTCAAATTTGTTCCATTTTATGGCTGAAGAATATTCCGTTGTATATATGTACCACATCTTCTTTATCCATTCGTGTGTTGATGGACATCTAGGTTGCTTCCATGTCCTGACTATTGTAAACAGTGCTGCAATGAACATTGGGTTGCATGTGTCTTTTTGAATTGTGATTTTCTCAGGGTATATGCTCAACAGTGGATTTCTGGGTCATGTGGTGGTTTTATTCCCTGGAGAAGGAAATGGTAACCCACTCCAGTATTCTTGCCCGGGAAATCCCATGGACAGAGGAGCCCGACAGGCTATGGTCCATAGGGTTGCAAACAGTTGGACACAATTGAAGCAACTTAGTACTCCAAAGATAAACATATCCTAATCCTTGTACTGCACTGCTGGAGACCTGGGTTCAATCCCTGGTTCACGAAGATCCCCTGGAGAAGGAAATGGCAACCCATTCCATTATTCTTGCCTGAAAAATCTCATGGACAGAGGATCCTGGTGGGCTGCAATCCATAGGGTCGCAAAGAGTCAGACACAACTGAGCAACTAACACTAATCCTTATAACCTGTGAGTATGTTCCTTAGCTGCCAAAAGGGGCTCTGCAGATGTGATTAAGTTAAGGATCCTGAGATGGGGAAATCAGCCTGGATTATCCAGGCTAAATACTAGGGTCCTTATAAGGAATAGAAGGAGATAAGAAAGTCAAAGTCAGAGAGAGAAGTAATGATGAAAGCAGAGGATGGAGAGGAGAGAAGATGCTATGCTGCTGACTTTAAAGAAGAAAGAAATGGTCATGAGCCAAGGATACAGGTGGCTTCTAGAAAGTGGAAATGGCAATGGAATGCATTTTCCTCAAGATATCTCAGAAATAATAAAGTTCTGTTGACACCTTAATATTATCCCAGGAGATCCATTTCAGATTTCTGACCTCCAGAACTGTAATACAACAACTTTATATTGTTTAAAACTCATAACTCTATAGTCATTTGATATAGCCAATAATAGGAAACTCATACGAAAGACCTCAGCCAGTTCCATGGGGAGCTCTAAAGCTGAGATAGCCTTTTGGACTTGTTCCAAGTTAGGTTGATGAACTGGGCATTTATTTATACTTGCAAATAAACCATCCACTGGACGCAAATTGTTCTCCAGAAGAAGGTGTGACCTTGAACAAGAAAGCTTTTCAACAAAGGGCAGTTCCCAAGAAGGCTTATAGCACTCCCAGAGGCTGAGGCAATCAGTGCTTAAGTCCTGGAAGGATGAGAAGACGGTTCTGGGCAGCCGACTACAGAATCCACTGTACTTTGCAGTTCTTGCAGTACTGATATGTAGTCCCATGAGGGAAAACAAATTCAGTTAGATGTGTATTACCAAGCAATTTAAACTTTTGTATCCTATTGTTCCTTCAGCATTCTTGAGCTTACTTGCTTTTTTGTGGGGCGGGAGGGTAGAGAACGGGGACTGATACATTTATGTTCTGTATGTCTCAGTTCCCTTGGGTCTCTACAGCTAAGAAAAGCTTCAGAGAGCAAAAATTTCCCAGAAACTACTCAAGGAGCAAGATCAATACAATTATTCTGAAACATGCTAAAAGTTAAGAAAAAGAGATACTGTTTAGCTGAGAACTCTAGAGGGAAAATTAGGAATTCCTTTTAAGAAACACATTTCTGAAGATTAGGTCTTTGAAGAACATGCCAAATGATGCAATTCTAACTTCACGCATGTTGTCAATGTCATTAGTTGAAATATTATGAGAAACTGTTAAATGAATGTTTAAAGGGGTGAAGAGTGAATTTGTTTTTAATACAGCAGGAGTTACATTTTTGGCCACTTTGCATTTTATCACTACAATATGTTATCATTTGATTCTTAGAACATAAAAATATTTATTCCTTTGCATAGGCTATGTTTAACAGAGATACCCAAATTCTGTATACAGTGTGAAATATTTCCATTTCCACATGTTCAAACTTTCGTTACACTTGCGTGAACTAATTCACTAGTCTCCCTTACTTGTCCCTCTGCTACCTAAGTCACCACTTCAATCCATTCAGCACACTGTAGCCAGATTAATCTTTTTGAACAGCATCTTTGATTACACCATGCTATTATTTAAATCTGTTTAGCATCTTCTCAATGTCCGACTAGTTGTAAAGTCTTCTCCTTGGCGTTCAAAGCCCTTCATATGTTGCCCCCAAAACACCTTTCCAGATTTTGTACTAACGAATGGCAACCCACTCCAGTATTCTTACCTGGAGAATCCCATGGACAGAGGAGCCTATTGGGCTACAGTCCATTGGGTTGCAAAGAGTCTGACACCATTGAGTCACTAACACTTTCACTTTTCAATCCCCACCCTACCTATCCCATGATCCCAGCCAAATTGTGATGCTTCTTGTTTCCCGAAGAGTTTTTCCTGATCTGCTTTTGTTACTGCTCTACCTTCAACCAGGAACATTTTATCCACTCTTGGTAGTTAAAACCTTATGATTTGAAAAACCAAATGTTACAAACCACCACAGAAAGCTTTTGCTGATTCAACTAAGTAGATGGGATCTCTCCTACTTCCAATTCTCTATAAGACTCCTGTCCTAGATAGACATTATTTTGATTGCAGCTAATAGAAAGCTACTCAAACAGTTTACAGAAAAGAGGGAATTTAACTGAACTAAAAGGAAGTAAAAGGAGTAACATAAAATCTAATGCCCCAAATGGCAGCCACAGCTCATGAGATCTGAGAGAAAAACGAACCCAGAGATTGTTATGGAAAACACAAAATTAGTTTTTAGCAGTTTGAAACTTGATTTATAGAAATAAAAATAAATGGGTTGAAGAGCAGAATGGACATTTGAAGAAATTATCTGAGAGAATCACTCTGCTCCATCTTCCAGTACACTAATTAATTCAGCAAAAGATTTGGGAGAATTAGGACAGAAAATGAAAGTGGATTAAAGGAGAGCAGTGTACAGATACTGAAATTTTAGATGTTGATAGAAAAACAGCAATTTATAACAAAAAAAAATCTCAACTTAATAGCAAGCACTAGCATTGGAGAAGGAAATGGCAACCCACTCCAGTGTTCTTGCCTTGAGAATCCCAGGGACTGGGGAGCCTAATGGGCTGCCGTCTATGGGGTCGCACAGAGTCGGACATGACTGAAGCGACTTAGCAGCAGCAGCAGCAGCAGCAGCAGCAGCAGCAGCAGCAACATGGATATAAGATGAATAGCTTCCAGAATATTAGAGGAACATTTAATATTCTGTGGAGGGCAAAGGATGGGGAGAGTAAGGAGTACAGGAATCTTATTTGCTTGTTTCCTTTAAGCTTTACTAAAACAATAGATGGCAAGGGATCTTATTTTTGTTTTAATGTTTGTTTATGCTTTACTAGTGAAGTTATTCATTGGAGAAGGAAATGGCAACCCACTCCAGTGTTCTTGCCTGGAGAATCCCAGGGATGGGGGAGCCTCATGGGCTGCTGTCTATGGGGTCGCACAGAGTCAGACACAGCTGAAGCGACTTAGCAGCAGCAGCAGCAGCAGCAGTGAAGTCATTCAAGTTTTCATATGTTTAATTGGTTATTCACATTTCTTTTGTAAATTACTATATATATATATATATATCAGACAAGGTTTTAATATCTGTAACTTTATGTTACTATAAATCAATAAAATGACAAAGAATCTGATAGATGTATGGGCAAAGTGTATATATATATATATCATATGTGTATACATACACTTTGTATATATATATGTACATATATATATATATATATATATATACACTTTGCCCATACATCTATCAAGTTCTTTGTCTTTTTATTGATTTATAGTAACATAAAGTTACAGATATTAAAACCTTGTCTGATAAACTGAGAGGAAACAAAATATACCATATATGTTTCTTGTCTTTAAGCTTTCTTTTTATACAATTTAATTATTTAGAAGAAATGTACTAGACAAAAATATAGGTGATGGCTATCATATTAGGGTTGGACAGCTATTTTTTCCTTCCTTTATTATTTCTGTCCTTAAAGGAAAAAACGAAACAGGAAAATATTAACACCTAACTACACAATAATGTTTAAATTATATGTGGAAAACAATGAAGTTGACGCCATACAGGAATATGATGTTCACTACGTGCCAGGCACAATTCTAAATTCTTCCTATAGATTAACTCATTCAAACAGCACAACAATTTTATCAGATGTTATCATCTTTTTCATTTGACAAATGAGGAAAGTGAAGCATTGAGAGATTAAGTAGCTACACCACAGAGCAGGTAAATGGCAAAGAGAAGATTTGAACCTAGGCATTCTAGTTCCAGGGCTTTCCAGGTGACGCTAGTGGTAAAGAACCTGCCTGCCAATGCAGGAGACTTAAGAGACATGGGTTAGATCCCTGGGTCAGGGGAGGGCATGGCAATTCACTCCAGTGTTCTTGCCTGGGAACTCCTATGGACAGAGGAGCCTGGTGGGCTACAGTCCATAGGGTCACAAAGAGTTAGACATAACTGAAGCAACTTAGTATGCATGCGCACATTATAAATGGATAGTGTCCGTGATGTGTGTGTGTGTGTAAATAAGTATTCATAGTGATGTGAAAGTCATAAAATTCAATTGTAAAATCTGCTATCTTTGTTCTGAAGCCTTTCTTCAGGGTCTTTCCAGTTTCATAGGAGCTGCTAGGCACCAGGGCTTCCCAGGTGGCGCTAGTGGTAAAACCCACCTGCCAGTGCAGGAGACATAAGAAACATGGTTTCGATCCCTGGATCAGGAAGATCCTCTGGAGAAGGGAATGGCTACCCATCCCAGTATTCTTGTCTGGAGAATCCCATGGACAGAAAAGTCTGGCGGGCTACAGTCGATAGGGTTGCAAAATATCAGACATGGCTGAAGTGACTGAGTATACACACGCAATCTAGTTCCAAGGCCTATGTTTAAATCTCTGTGCTATAATTCTCTCTCTCAGACAAACTCTGCAGAAAAAAAAATAAACATTCCAGAGCATTACAAAATTTGATGTGTTTTCTTGGGAATGCTGAGCTTGGCTCAAGAGCCAGCAGAGTCCAGTGTCCATGAAAACTATAAATTGAACTGCACAGATTCTTGGTGTATGTTCTTCCAGGATAGTTATGTAAGGCACAGTATGAAAGGTTTGTAGCACAACAACAAATGAGTCATTTTGTCAATTCCATACCCTATCAGGGCACCCAGCTGCCTCTGATAGTCTTTGTGTAAGTCCAAAACAAGAAATGCCACATCTGTCCCTAGTCTATGTAGTATCACACTTTCATCAAGCTCTGAATCCTATGGATATACTCTGGGCACTATAGAAGTGAGTGTCTGTGTGTGTGTATAAATGTGACAGACAAAAAAATGATTTTAAAAAGATGTTAAACATTCCCTAATTCACACAATCAAAGCAGCCCCATATCCTCTAGTCTCTATAAAAAGAAACAAATAATAACAACAACAAAAATAACCCAAGTTCTATTGTGAATCACAAACCTGCATTTAATGAAATAAATAATAAATGTAATATCCTATGTCAGTCATGGTCCCAGCAGAAACAGATGGTACACGCAAATTAAGATAATTTAAAGAGGGACTGTTACAGGTAATATTCCCCAAGAGGCAGACTGAGACGGAGATTAGCAAATAGCAAGTTTGCTGTGAAGTGTTCTGAGAATTAAAACCTGGGGAAGAAAATGAAGCAGAATTGGGCAGAGAGAGCTGAGCTATGATGCCATCTCATCTAAGGTCTCAGCAGACTACTGAGAGCCCTGAAGCTGGGACAGTTCTTCAGAGTTGTACAAAGGTTAGCAGAGGAGGTCAAGTCATTATGCCCTGCATTGGCCAATCATAGGCTACTGGCTGCCAATGGAAAAAGTATAAACTTGGGCAAAGTGGCTCCTGCAGCAGAAGGCAGGTCCTGGAGAGGAGAGGACTGACTCCCGAGGGCACCTAGTAGCATAAGTCCCCCATCCTGAAGAAGGATCTTGGTAACACAGCACAACAGCTACTATGGGGTTTCTTAAAGAAACTATTTCCCAAAGTACATGCAGGGTGTATGAAAAATCCAGTGGAAAATTATCAGATAACTTCATTCATACAAACATATACGAAGCATTGCAGATCTCAAACGAGAGACTCAGTGGACAATGCCCAGCCCACATATAAAAACAGAACACTCACCCACAACCTGTAGCAACTAGCCCAGGAAACCAACCCACTTTCTACAGAAACCAGCCCAGAAAGTCAGTCTGCTCTCTGTAAGTCAAACTTGTAAAGAGTCAGATTGTTAGGTGTCAAAGGTGTGTCGAAGAATAGCTCCTGTAACATTTAGCCTCAAATGGCCAGGATTTGACTAATAACTGACAACTTCCTTAATTTTTGTCCCCACCTCCAGCTTAATACCAGAATCCCTGGTGGCTCAGTGGTGAAGAATCCACCTACAAGTCAAGAGACATGGATTTGATTCCTGGGTCAAGAAGATCCCCTGGAGAAGGAGATGGCAACCCACTCTAGGATTCTTGCCTGGGAAATTTCATGAACAGATAAGCCTGGCAGCCTACAGCTCATAGAGTCGTATAAGAGTTGGACATGACTTAGTGACGAAACAACAACAAGCTTAGGACCAACCAAAGAAAGTCAAATATCTTCCCCAAACCAATCACGTAGGATGTTCGCTCTTAGTTAGCCCACCTGTAGCTCCCCCATGCCAACAGCCTGCAATTAAAGCATCCCTGAAGCTTTCCTCTTTATCCACTATAAAGCTTTCCCATTCATCTGCCTGCCTTTGAGCCACTGCCAGACCACAAGTGATGGTGGCCAATTCCCTTGCTATAGCAAACTTTGAATAAATAGCCTTTGTTTCCATGTGGGTGGTCTTCATTTATTTCCACACAACAGTGCCTCCACTGAGAAGGTGATCTCAGTGAGAAGACAATTTGCCTCATCCTGAGACATCTGGACCTAAATCTGGAGTTTCTGAAAGCTATCCAACAATCTGCTCTACAGCACAAGTATTCAGAATAAAAAAAAAAAAAAATACATACATGCCAACTTGCTTTTAAGACACATCAAGATGGACAGCAGATCCAGAAAAAGAGCAAGTCTGAGCACACCAAAAAGATTTATGGAAGATCTTCCTATATACAGGAGTAGGAAACAGTCTTCAATTTTAACAGTCCATTTGAAAGCTACACTTAGTTATTCCAAATATTTCACATGAGCATATGCCCTGGGGTAAGGTACTTTGCAAATATTCCAGATCTGATATGAATAGGCAGCTTTGAGAGGAATAAGCTTCAGAGGAAAATAAGTTATTTCCTCAAGTATAAAGTGAGTTCTCTTCTTCCCGCCACGCCCGTGGAAAGCAAACTGGGTAGCTTCTGTCTGAACAAGGGGCTCTCGTTAATATCTCCTTGTTGTTAAGTGTGAACTTAACTCTCAGGCCACACACCAGCTTATTAACCCAAATAAATGATTCATGCTGGACATTTGCAGAATTATAGCAGACCAGTGGGAATGGAGTGGGAGAGGAGAACGGGGAAATGATAGCATCAAATAATTTAGTAGGCAGTTAACTATATCACCTCAAGCTAGGATTGAGTGAGACTAACTTATTAGAGCTCATTAACACCTCAGCAGGCCTTAGTTTATCATATTAGCTGACTTTAGGGCTGAACCCCTAGAGAAAGACTCCAGATGGATTCAGCTTAAAAGAGGGGGTTTCTGGAAGGCTTGGGGTTACCACAGGAAAAAAAATCTGATGAATGGCACACAAAGCTTACATGGGAAGTTGGGTGGAGAAAATATTGAGTGGAGAGCAGGATAGAGGACTTATTTAGTTGCTAAGCCATGTCCTACTCTTTGCAACCCCAAGGACTGTAGCACACCAGGCTTCTCTGTCCTTCACTATCTCCCAGAGTTTGCTCAACTTCATGTCCATTGAGTTGATGATGCCATCCAACCATCTCATCCTTTGTCATGCCCTTCTCCTCCTACCCTCAATCTTTCCCAGCATCAGGGTCTTAGCTTAACCTTGCTGCTACTGCTGCTAAGTTGCTTCAGTCATGTCCGACCCTGTGTGACCCCATAGACGGCAGCCCACCAGGCTCCCCCGTCCCTGGGATTCTCCAGGCAAGAACACTGGAGTGGGTTGCCATGTCTTTCTCCAATGCATGAAAGTGAAAAGTGAAAGTGAAGTCACTCAGTCGTGTCCGACTCTTAGCGACCCCATGCACTGCAGCCCACCAGGCTCCTCCATCCAAGGGATTTTCCAGGCAAGAGTACTGGAGTAGGATGCCATTGCCTTCTCCGTAGCTTAAGCTTACCCTTAGCCCTCTCACTGCTAGCCGACTCTAAGCCCTATGGTAAAATGAAAGTCTTCAGCAAGGCCAGGCCTTGATCCCCATGTCTGTTTGATTGCCCACCTTGGCTTCTGCAGCAGGCAGCAGGAATACTGCCTGCTGCAGGTACTCACATTTCCAAAGAACATATACATACTCCCCCAGCTGTATGGTTTGAAGCCTGCTCCCCTACCTAACTGAAAGGGCTGAAAGGGGAAAAGAGCATTTAGAAAATGGTTACTATAACTAATCCTCATAACCCTATGAGTTTCTTCCTCTTTATACTTTATACTGAAGAGGATCAGAAGATGCCACCCTAAAATATGCTACTTTGGCATAAGGATTGTCTTAGAGTGAAAGCAATTAAGAGACAGCAGACAAAGAAACTCTCTTCTCTCCCCCTTTCTGCCTAAATACATTTCTCTTTGTGAAGGTGTCCCCTTTCACCTCCCATACCAGGAAGAAGAGAACTACTCTTAATCGCAGGAGAGATGACATTAATTTGAGTCTGCATCACAAAACTTACTAATAATCCTTATCTTCCACTGAAAGTGAAAGTCATTCAGTCGTGTCCGACTCTTTGCAATCCCATAGACTGTAGCCCTCCAGGCTCCTCTGTCCATGGGATTTCCCAGGCAAGAATACTGGGAGCGGGTAGCTGTTCCCTTCTCCAGGGGATCTTCCCAACCCAGGTCTCTCACATTACAGGCAGATTCTTTACCATCTGAGCCACGAGGGAAGCCCTATCTTCAATTGAGTGAAGTCGCTCAGTCGTGTCCAACTCTTTGCAATCCCATGGACTATAGTCTATCAGGCTCCTCTGTCCACGGGATTTTCCAGGCAATAGTACTGGAGTGGGTTGCCATTTCCTTCTCCAGGGGATCTTTCTGACCTAGGGATCAAACCCGGATCTCGCTCATTGTAGACAAACACTTCGCTGTCTAAGCCACCAGGGAAGCCCTTTATCTTCCATTAGTTTCCCCAAAGTATTTACTTCCCCATGATTTACAGCCCCTAGAAGCCCAAACTGCATTTCTTTTGTTTAGTCATTTCTCCTCAATGTATTGCCCTTTAATTAAAATTTTATTTATTTATTTATAAATAAATTTATTTATTTATAAATAAATTTATTTATTTATAAATAAATTTATTTATTTATAAATTTATCTATTTATTTACAAATAAATTTATTTATTTATTTACAAATTTATTTGTTTATTTATTTATAAATAAATAAATTTATTTATTTATTTATAAATAAATTTATTTATTTATTTTACAGAACCAGAACATTTATTGCCTACAACAGGTAGAGAAGCGGCACGAACAGGAGTGCACTTGTAACCCGTGTCTCTCCTGCAGGAGCCAGATGGGACAGCTGGTCAGGAACCATCGTGGATGCCTGCCTCAAGGAGTTAAGGTCCTCAATGCCAGTCATCTTTGCCAAAGCCATACCAGCGGACAGACAGGAAACCAAACACACGTACGAGTGCCCTGGAACTTCACTCCTTTAAACTGGATTTTAATCATCTGCAGATACTTTTAATAACTCAACATGCAAACAGGCCCGTGTATATATGTATACAGATTCCTCTCTCATCTTCCTGAGAAATCTTTTGAAACATATAAAAACAATCTTTAAAAAAAAATAGCATTTAGCTCTACAAAGAATTTATATATAAAAAGAAATCTTAGGCACAAATGGCATGTCTTGTTGGAGTGCTCCACGGTGAGTGGGCTGGTTCTTCTCTTAATTTTCTTCCACCAGCTGCTTTTGTAAGCTCTCCAGGTACTCCATGTTGTTATAACCGTGTCGGCTGCCAAATTCGCAGAAGAGTTTTACAGTTTCAGAAGAAGGAAGACAGGGAAATGCCAGGGGCACTGCCAGCGTCTCTGTGTGTCTTCTTTTCGGCCAGTGGAGGACATCACTGAAGAGGACTTGGAGAACGTGGCCATCGCTGTTGGGGATAAAATCTATGATAAAGTTCTGGGTAACACTTGCCATCAGTGTCGGCAGAAGACCATTGACACCAAGACAGTGTGTCGGAACCAGAACTGCGGTGGTGTGCGAGGGCAGTTCTGTGGGCCGTGCCTGCGCAATCGCTGTGGGGAGGACGTGAGGTCGGCGCGGCTGGCCCGGGCTGGGTGTGCCCTCCCTGCCGGGGCATTTGCAACTGCACTTACTGCCGGAAGCGCAACGGCCGCTGTGCCACAGGCATCCTCATTCACCTGGCTAAGTTTTACGGTTATAACAACGTGAAGGAGTACCTGGAGAGCTTATTTATTTATTTTTACTAAGGCTCAATTAGATGGAGAACAGAGATAAAATTGTTGTCACATAAAATATGAATTGAACTGCTGTCTGGATGGATCTTTACCATTGATCTGACCACGTGGACAGTGTCTACAGGCTGAGCCGTAGCAACTGGCCTCTCTGCAAGTGGGCCCCTGTGTGAACACCACGTAGCCGGTAGCTGGGCCCACGTAGTTTAGCTGGCCAGCCGCGCAGGCGGCCGCGTGTAGCTCTGCGATCCTCCGCTCCGCTGCTGTCAAATCTTGGCTCGCCGGGTTCCTGGCTGCTTCCTCTGAACCACCCTGCAAGTTGGGCCCGGGTCCACCGCTGTCTTCCCACGCAGCAGAGCAGAGGGGGACGCTGTGGCGCCGTCGGAATGCTGCTCCGTCACGGGGTGGCGGCTCTGGCGGCCGAGGCGGGCGGTGGGCCTCGGCCTCCCAAGCATGGATGCTGGAACCTGCCGTGGCCGCCACCTCTGCCCTTTGTTAAAATGGCATATAAACTCTCAAGCCTAGTCCCTTCTAAGCTTAGGTTTCTAATTCCTTTCTGTGAAGCTCCTATGTGCTTGCATAATATATCTTTTCTCCTGTTAATCTGTCTTTTGCCAGTTTAATTCACAGACCCCTGTTACTGAACCTAAGAGGGAAGAGCAAAAGTTTTATCTTCCCCTACAACACTAATCCCAGTCTGCAGATGTGAAATTGAGGGCAAAACAGCTAGTAGCTAGTGCCAGGGTTTGGAACCAGGCAGTCTGATTCCAGTCCCTATGCTCTTCCTTTTTCATCCCTATGCTCTTTCTTAATTACTCCACTACAACTACAGTTTAGAAAAGCAGTATTCTCTCTCACAGTCCAGTTTCACACAGGGATCACATTGTATTCAAAATACCCTTTGAGTTTCTAAATACTAAAATCATACTCAGGTAAGAAGAGTTGCAAAGAACATGAGACAGAAGCCTGAATTCTGTCTTAGGAAGTCTCAACCTGGGGCATATGCCCATTTAAGTGTTTAACTCGCTCCTCCATGTCTCTTTACTGCACACATACAGGAAAATGCACGTATATTAAATGTGTGCATGAGGACAAACCACTGTGTGCAAGGCAAGGTGCTTGGATTTCCAAAAGGACTCTGAAATGTAATGAAAAAGAGAATGGATGATAAGGACCAAAGTCTTCTACCTGGTCAGCTTCTCTACCTGCGTGCTGCTTTGCTCGCATCTCTTATGCCTCCTGCATTGGCAGACAGATTCTTTACCACCAGCACCACCTGGGAAACCCCTCTAGGCAGCCTACAATTACAGAATGTGATTTCTGCTGGTCAACTGAAGGCAGTTCTGAACCCTCATGCAATCAGAAAAGTGCTGAGCTGTGTTTCTTGCAAGCTCAGGATAAGAAACTATGGCCGGGAGGGTGGGGAACAGAGGGGAGCACCCCCACCTCAGGGAGGGTTCCTACCAGCAAGGATGCTGTGGGGAGGCAGGGCCTGAGTTCTGACTCTCTCCGTTTCTTTCTCTCTTGTAGTATTGCTAAAATATCTCTAAAGGGCTTCAGAGCCCCAGACCTGGTGGGAGCATTTAGATGGGCTGTGCTGACGCCATGCACACATCCATGCTGCCCCCGGAGGCTCAGGATATTTGTCTGTCAAGGAAGCTACAGCCCAGTTTCATCATATCGATAAGACGCTCCAGGTGGTGAGTGTGAGGTGAATGGCTGCAGCCCTGACTTTGACAGAGCCACTTAGCCTCACATCAGGGGATGTGAGTTGGAAACAGAGATGGCAGGTGCTGCATGTTCCACCTTGTTACTAATCTTCTCCAATGAAAAGCTATAAACACGCTGCTACCTTCAACATATCATGTTTGTTCCACATTGACAGAAACTCTATGTTCTAGCTGCATATACTAGATTTCAGGTCATTGGTTAATAACACTTGATTAATTTCAAACACACAATTGAGGCATTCATTAAATGGGTGGTTACTAAATAGGGAGTCTGAAATGACTCTTTCAGGCTTCACTGAGCTCAGGATCAGGAGACTCTGCTATGATAGACTTTGGATGTGTGCACCGACCTCACAGGAAGAGAGATTTTTATCATACCTCCATGTTCCAGGGGAACAGTGATAGGGGAAGGCAAGAGAGATGAGGGGAAAGAAGGGGTGGGGACAATAAGAGAGAGGCAGAAACCTATAAAAGTGAGAGGAAGAGAATGGGAAAGGAAGAGGAAGGAAAAAGAGGAAGGGAATAAGGAGGAACAGGGTAAGAGGAGGGAGAAAAATTGGGAGGGGAAGGAGAGGGAGTAGTGGGAGACAGAAGGAGGAAGAGAAGAAAGAAGAGAAAGGAAAGGAAGAAATGTGTTCTATCATATACCTTATGAGTTGAATTTTAGGGAAAGAAAAACAGTAAAAAGGGTTGTTTTGTTTGTTTGTTGTTTCTTAATGCAAAAGGTTTTTGTTGCCTCTGCTGTAGCTGGCTATACTCCATGGTGACTGAGCATCTTTAGGGGAAAAGACCAAATAGAATGACTTAAGCAACCCAGGAAAAAAAAGAAACATGTAGAAGAAAAGGGAGCCTGGAGAGAGAAGCTGGGGAGACTTTTACTTTATTATTACTGCTATAATACAAGGGAATCCCACATTGAACAGATTCCAAAGTATCTCTGATCTGATTTTAGTGACATTGCTAATCCTGCCTGGAAGCACTCAGTAATTGACAGCAGGTAGATTTTATTTAAGAGAGAGAAGAGAGAAGGGAAAGACATCAATCAGCAAATGCTGTTTACCATTTAGCTCCCACATTGCATTGAACCACAAGTAGAAAAAGATGTGATAGGACAAACAGAAACAAAGGTGGAAAGGTTCCAGGGGTTTCTCACAGGGCCGTGGCACATGTCCTGACAGAGACAGGGGCACAGGAGCAGTTACTGAGCACTGCAAAAAGGTGCACTCAGACCCTGCACTGAATTGCCCTTCCAAGTGTTTTACTAGGTATTATCAGTCTTTTTCTTTGTAAAATGGTATGGTATTTTATTTTTGCTAAAAATAATATTCTGGCAGGGAGTTACAAAAATAAGGTGGGTAGAGAAAGATTAGTAGTTTAGAGTACTTTGGACACCTCATGCAAAGAGTTGACTCATTGGAAAAGACTCTGATTCTGGGAGGGATTGGGAGTAGGAGGGAAGGGGACAACAGAGGATGAGATGGCTGGATGGCACCACCAACTCGATGGAGGTGAGTTTGAGTGAGCTCTGGGAGTTGGTGATGGACAGGGAGGCCTGGTGTGCTGCAATTCATGGTGTCACAAAGAGTCGGACACGACTGAGTGAGTGAACTGAACTGAACTGAAATCTGTGAACCAGCATCATCAGTATCATCTACAAACTGGTTAGAAACACAGAATTGGGGACCCACCTTGGGGCGACTGAATGGGAATCTGGTCATGAATCGAATCCCCAGGGTATTTACATGCAGATAAAGTTTCAGTAGCTCTGGTTAAGAGAAAAAAAAAAAATGGTGTGCTGACATCTCACATATTTATTTATCTGGGGCCTTCGTTCTCTCTGAGATCCACGTACCTACCTTTATAACACCTCTGCAGCCTCCATCTCCTTCCCATCTCACAGGCCAGGCAAACATTCCTAACTTATTAATCAATTGTGGACACCTAGAGCATGTGTGTTCTTAACTTGTGAGGTTAACTCTAACTCAGCAGCAAAAGAACGAAAAAGTAAGCAAAGTTGGTATCCTAGCTTAGGGATTGTGTATATACATGCATGTGTGTGTATGTTTATCAGTGGTTCTCAAGCTTTAACATGCATCAGAATCATTTGGAGGACTTGCTAAAACACAGATTTCTCAACCCCAGTCTCAGAGTTTCTGAATCTCGGGAGGGACCTGAGAATTTACATTTCCAACTCATTCTAAATGCTGATGGTGCTGGATCCAGGGATCACCCTTTGAGAGCTGCTGGTCTCTATCCTTCCCCTACCCCTCGTCCTCCTGTAAAGGCATTGTTCTTTATCTCTCCCTTTAGAACCTTTCTCTGCAGGGCAAGGTGTAGTAGCTTGATGTGGTAGCAGATATTAGCTTCCTGCACTTAACAGAAAGTTTATGAATATTTTAAAGGGAACTCCTAAGAATACTGTCCTAACCAAATAGTTTAAAGATGAATGTTAGAAGATTCATATGTAGGAAGTGGAATAGATTGTTTGGGGGTGGGCAGAGCCATGTTGAGTCCTCCAAGTATCATCACCTAGACAGTCGCACCCAGGCCCTACCAGTAGGACCATGGACAGCTCCTGTGAGTCTTGCCAGCAAGGCATGTGTCACTCTGTATATGTGGTATAAAGGCCTGTTTCCAAGTCATCCCTGCCTTCGTACCCATGCTTCTGTCTCAAAGAAATCATAGTTTCCTTTCTGAATCACGATTTGGTGGGAGGTGGCATGTTGCGCAGCTTGTGGAATCTCAGTTACACAACCAAGGATTGTTGAACTCAGGCCATGGCAGTGAAAACACTGAATCCTAACCACTAAACCACCAGGGAACTCCTAAATCAAGATTTTTGGCTACCCATTCCAGATAAATTCCCAGCCCTATCTGTCTCAGCAACTTCAACACCTGACTGTTATCTGCCATTGGGATATTTCCATTTAGCCCAAGGGGTGTCTCAATATCCACTATTTGGCCATTGTTGCAGATGCTTCTGGTACCCTAGTTATATACCCTGGGCCCTCCTTTGACTTCAGTGAAAGCTATGGTGGACAGTTCTGTGCAAAAACCCATTTCTGCCTGCATCCTAACACCAAGCCACACCCTTTTTAGCTTTTGACTCTAGAATCTTCAATTATACTAACAGACAGTCTGCTCTCCCTCCATTTAAGCATGACCCCAAAGTATGTGAGGGCAATGACCCCAGGGGCAATTCTCAAACAACAGGGAAAGGGAGTAATAAAGAAATAGATAAAAATCCTCACCTTCTATCAGTTTCCTTACACTTGTTAGAAGAACCCACTGGAATCAAGACTCTATTCCTCATAGCAATGACCTCAATTACAAACCCTAGTATTGGGTTTTCTTCCTTCCCTGTCTCTTCTCCATTTCTCCACTCTTGTTTCATGTGATTATCTCCCAAATAAGCTACCTTGACTCAAGTCCTTGTCTTAGTGTGGGTTCTCTCAAGGCAGAATCTAAGATAGTCATAGAGTATATTTTACACTCACTTCTAAAGTTACTCTCTTTCCAGAAAATGCCAAACAATATGTAACATTCAAGAGGAAGAAAGGAAAGAGATCTATGAGGTAGAGGTAAGAAAGGCAGTATTAAAATAGAGAGTTGATGATATTAGGCACAACACATTTTATATGCAGAGAGGATACTACCCATGTTGTCAGTATCCTTTGAGTTAAAGAACCAGTCTCCAGGCAGACCACATACACAAACTTAGAACTCTTAGGTAAAAGGTACTAGAGATTGGTGTGCCACCAAAGTACTCAGTATCACAGTCTTTAAATTATACTGTGATAGTATGTCTGGAATAGTACAATATAGAGACTCTGACATGGAGGAGTGATCTGTTTGAGATCAATTAGTCTACTGGTAAAAAAATAAAATAAAATAACTGTTGACTTTAGGGGAGAGGCAGAAGGACAGAAGGTAAAGAAGAGGAGAGAGTATTTGGGAAGGGATAAAGCAAATGTTACAAAAGCAGCTGATGGATGAACTGTTCCTTAGTGCCTTCTGCCAGGAGCTATAATAACCCACATTGCTGACAGGTCAAAAACAGGATACAGACCCCCTTTAGCAGATGCTGATGGTACCCAGTTCTTATGCTCTCATATGCACTGTAGTGGTTTTAAAATAGTCTTACAGACTCTTTGACACAACTCCTTTCAAAAATTACAGACTGATAACTCTCCCTTGAGGACAGGCTGAAATTACTAATTTGCTTCTAATGAGTGTATAATATGGCAGAAATAGATTACGTTGTGTGACTGCCAAGAGTAGGTCATAAAAGGCATGGTTGCTTCCTCCTTGCTCTCTCTTGGATCACTCACTCTGAATAAGTCAGTTGCTACAACTTGAAGATTCACAAAGAGCCCTAAAGGAGAATCCACATGGCAAGGAAATAAAGCTTCCTGCCAATGGTCATACAAGTAAGCTACCTTGGAAGCAAATCCTCCAGCCCTAGTCGCACCTTCAAATGACTGAAGCCTAGTTACCATCTCGAACACAACTTCATGGGAAATCTTCAGCCAGAATCACCGGTTAAACTGATTTCCTGACCCACAGAAACAATGGCTTAGAAAAAATAAACCCTCATTATCTCACAAAATTTGAGGGTAGTTTGTTATGTGGCAGTAAATAATTAATATATTTACTGCTGTAGTACATACCAGCCCAATATCTACCAACTGAAGGCAACTGTGCCTGAGGGCTTTTTCTGGCTGCTGGAGCCCAATCAGTCAGCATGCAGGAGCAGATCAAAAATGTCATGGAGTCAATATCCCCAGAAGCAGCCCTCCTACAATGACTGATAGTTTGTTGGATAAACACTCCAGCATTCTTGCCCCTAAATGTAGAACACCATCTTCCAGAGGTTCCGAAAAGGACTGAGTCTCAGGTGTTCACAGGTCAGTAACCTTTGCGCACTTTACTGGCTTCTAGTCCATCTCCATCTTACTTTTCTACTCTCCTACATGTGACTACTGGGATAATTTCCCAAACAAAGTACTTCTACTCAAATCTTTGCCTCAGAGTCTGCTTCTGGGGTAATTCAACCTAAGACACCACCAGATAATTGAGTCTCATCCTTTCTGTTAAAATTTGATTTTAAAAAGTTGGGGGGGGTGCGAAAATGTATAGAAGGAATTAAAGGAGATTTTCTTTCTTTAAAGATAAAATGACTGTCTTTCAGTTTGGGTTTTAGAAGCTGTAGGCTCTGTGGGCATGTACATGTGGGGATAGGGTCAGACAAGGGTTCCAGTTGCCTTTGTATCTCCCACAGTGAGTCCAGATACATGACTACTGAAGTACTTGGACCTAACCTCAGTGAACCTGCACCAGTGGCTGGATTAAAAAAACACTTGAGAGTCAGCAGGGTCAATTACCAGAATACCCACATTTAGGATTGGTAGCAGTGCCAACAACAGTATACTTTGTAAGCCCACACAACAGACGAGGGGGAATCAACAGAGTACATTCACAGATAAACAGTTCCAGAAGAGGAATACTCAGTGGCTTCTCTCCCAGTACAACTGCTCGAAGCCTGCCTCACTAACACTGCAGATCTGAATCACTGCTAAGAAATAGATCTAGGGGCCTCTACTCCAACTATGGAGTAGACCCCACCCTTGGCAGGGCAGTGACAACCACAGAGGAATAGAGGGCCCTACTCAATATCCAGAGCAGGCTCTGTTCACCACAGCACCAGTCAAACCCCTTATCAAGTGTATAATGGCACAAGCCTCTAGACCAACCTCACCCACCAAGGAGCAGACACCAGAAGCGATAGTAATTACAATCCTGGAGCCTGTGGAAAGGAGACCACAAGCACAGTAAGTCTGACAAAATGAGGTGACAAAGATATATGTTTCAGATGAAGGAGCAAAATAAAAGCCTACAAGAACAACTAAATGAAGAAGAGAAAAGCAATCTATCCCCCCAAAATCAGAGTAATGATAGTAAAGATGATCTAAGATCTCAGAAATAGAATGGAGGCATGGATTGAGAAAATACAAGAAAAGTTTAGCAAAGACCTAGAGCTAAAGAATAAACAGAGATGAGCAAGACAGTAGATGGAATGAAAAATACACTAAAAAGAATCAATAGCAGAATAATTGAGGCAGAAGAACATATAAGTGATCTGGAAGTCAGAACATTGCAAATTTCTACTGTGGAAAAGAATAAAGAAAAAATAATGAAAAGAAATGAGGACAGTTTTCAGAGACTTCTGGGACAACACTAAATGCAACAACATTCAAATTACAGGGGTCCCAGAAGAAGAAGAGGTGAAGAGGAACTAAAGAGCCTCTTGATGAGGGTGAAAGAAGAGAGTGAAAAAGCTGGCTTAAAACTCAACATTCAAAAAACTATGATCATGGCATCTGATCCCATCACTTCATGGCAAATAGAAGGAAAAAAAGTGAAGCAGTGGCGGATTTTCTTTTCTTGGGCTCCAAAATCACTGTAGATGGTGACTGCAGCCATGAAATTTAAAAAAAAAAAAAAAAACTTGCTCCTTGAAAGAAAAGCTATGACAAACCTTGACAGCATATTAAAAAGCAAAGACATCACTTTGGTCCATATAGTCAAAACTATGATTTTCCAGTAGCCATGTGCAAATGTGAAAGCTGGACCATAAAGAAAGCTGAGTGCCAAAGAATTGATGATTTTAAATTGTGGTGCTGGAGAAGACTCTTGAGATCCCCTTGGACAGCAAGTAAATCAAACTAAGATTCCTTTAGTCAATCCTAAAGGAAATTTACACTAAATATTCATTAGAAGGACTGACGCTGAAGCCGAAGTTCCAGTACTTTGGCCACCTGATGCAAAGAACCAATTCATGATGGTTAGACAGCACCACCAATTCAATGGACATGAACTTGAGCAAATTCCGGGAGATAGTGAAGGGCAGAGAAGCCTAGCGTGCTGTAGTGCATGGGGTCACGAAGAGTCGGACATGACTTAGTGACTGAACAACAACAACAGAAGAAGAAAAAGAGAAGGGCCTGAGAAAATATTTGAAGAGATCATAGTCAAAAACTTCCATAATATGGGAAAGGAAATAGTCACTCAAGTCCAGGAAGTGCACAGAGTCTCATACAAGATAAACCCATGGAGGAACATGCCGAGACACATTCTATTCAAACTAAAAAAATTAAATGCAAAGAAAAAATATTAAAAGCAGAAAATAACATACAAGGGGAATTCCCATAACATTATCAGCTGATTTTTCAGCAGAAACTTTGCAGGCCAGAGGAAGTGGCAAGATATATTTAGAGTGATGAAAGGGAAAAACTTACAACCAAGATTACTGTACCCAGTAAGTCTCTCATTCAAACTTGACAGAGAAATAAAAAACTCTACAGATAAGTAAAAGCTAAGAGAATTTAGCACAACAAAACCAACTTTACAAAGATGTTAAAGGAATCTCTCTAGGCAAGAAACACAAGAGAAGAGAACAAAAGAGGAAGGGAAAGAAAAGACCTGCACAAACCAACCCAAAACAATTAATAAAATGGGAATAGAAACATACATTTTGATAACTACCTTAAATGTAGATCAATTAAATGCTCCAAATAAAAGACATTAATTGGCTGAATGAATACAAAAACAAGACCCATATATATGCTGTCTACAAGAGACCCACTTCAGACCTAGGGATATACAGACTGAAAGCGAGGGGATGGAAAAAAAAAAATTCATGTAAATGGAAATCAAAAGAAAGCTGAAGTAGAAATACTCAGACAAAATAGACTTTAAAGATAGTTACAAGAGACAAGAAAGGACACTACATAATGATCAAGTGATCAATCCAAGAAGATATAACAAGTGTCAATGTTTATGGACCCGACATAAGAGCACCTCAATACATAAGCAAATACTAACAGCCATAAAAGGGGAAATCAACAGTAACACAATAACTTCAACACCCCAAATACACCAATGGACAGATTACCCAGACAGAAAACCTGTAAGGAGATACAAGCCTTAAATGACACATCATCAGAACAGAAAGAACTAATTGATATTTATAGGACATTCCACCTGAAAGCAGCAAAATACACTTTTTTATTAGGTGCACATAGAATATTCTCCAGGATAGACCATATTTTGGGTCCCCAAGTCAAGTCTCAAGAAATTTAAGAAAACTAAAATTATATCAAGCATCTTTTCCAACCACAATACTATGAGATTAGAAATCAATTAAATGGGAAAAGCATTAAAAAACACAAACACATGGAGACTAAACAACATAATACTAAATAACCAATGGATCACTGAAGAAATCAAAAAGGGAATCAAAAAATACCTAGAAACAAATCACAATGAAAGCACAATGACCCAAAACCTATGGGATGCAGCAAAAGCAGTTATAAGAGGGAAGTTTATAACAATACAATCCTAGCTCAAGAAACAAGAAAAATCTCAAATGAACAACCTAACATTACATCTAAGGCAACTAGAGATAGAACAAATGAAACCCAAAGTTAGTAGAAGGGAAAAAAATCATTAAAGATCAGAGCAGAAATAAATGTAGAGACAAAGAAAATAGTAGCAAAGATCCATGAAGCTAAAAGGTAATTCCTTGTGAAGATAAACAAAACTGGTAAAATTTTAGCCAGACTCATCAAGACAAAAGGGGAGAAAACTCAAATCAATAATACTAGAAGTGAAAAAGGAGAGGTTACAACAAACAACAGAGAAATACAAAGGCTCATAAGAGACTACTATGAGCAACTATATGCCAATAAAATGCATAAATGTCAAAGTAACTAGACTACCCAAGGCAATCTAAAGATTCAACACAATCCTTATCAAATAACAATGCCATTTGTCACAGAATTAGAACAAAAAGTTTTGCAATTTGTATGGAAATACGAAAGACCTTGAATAGCCAAAGCAATCTTGAGAAAGAACAGTGGAGCTGGAGGAATCAGGCTCCCTGGCTTTAGCTGCTGCTAAGTTGGCATCCAGTCCCATCACTTCATGGAAAATAGGTGGGGAAACAGTGGAA
This sequence comes from Nanger dama, assembly GCA_917880005.1. Classification (NCBI taxonomy): domain Eukaryota; kingdom Metazoa; phylum Chordata; class Mammalia; order Artiodactyla; family Bovidae; genus Nanger; species Nanger dama. The sequence continues at coordinate 5,764,313 of CAKJTW010000088.1, forward strand.
ACAGTGTCAGACTTTCTTTTTCTGGGCTCCAAAATCACTAAATGGTGACTGCAGCCATGAAATTAAAAGACGCTTACTCCTTGGAAGGAAAGTTATGACCAAGCTAGACAGCATATTAAAAAGCAGAGACATTACTTTGCCAACAAAGGTCTGTCTAGTCAAGGCTATGGTTTTTCCAGTGGTCATGTATGGATGTGAGAGTTGGACTATAAAGAAAGCTGAGTGCAGAATTGATGCTTTTGAACTGTGGTGTTGGAGAAGACTCTTGAGAGTCCCTTGGACTGCAAGGAGATCCAACCAGTCCATCCTAAAGGAGATCAGTCCTGGGTGTTCGCTGGAAGGACTGATGTTGAAGCTGAAACTCCAATACTTTGGCCACCTGATGCGAAGGGCTTACTCATTTGAAAAGACCCTGATGCTGGGAGGGATTGAAGGCAGGAGGAGAAGGGGACGACAGAGGATGAGACAGTTGGATGGCATCATGAACACAATAGACATGGGTTTGGGTGGACTCCAGGAGTTAGTGATGGACAGGGAGGCCTGGCGTGCTGTGGTTCATGGGGTCCCAAAGAATTGGATACAACTGAGCGACTGAACTGAACTGAAGTTGCTTTAGTTGTGTCCAACACTTTGCACCCCTATGGACCATAGCCCTGACTTCAGACCATACTACAAAACTATAAGTCATCAAGACTTATGGTACTGACACAAAACCAGAAATATAGACCAATGAAACAAGATAGAAAGCCCAGAGAAAAAACCCACACACCTAATGGTTACCTAATCTATGACAAAGGAGGCAAGAATATACAGTGGAGAAAAGACAATCTCTTCAATAAATGCTGCTGGGAAAACGGGACAGTTACATGTAAAAGAATGAAATTAGAATACTCCCTAACACCATACACAAAAATAAACTCCAAATGGATTAAGGACCTAAATGTAAGACTAGGCACTATAAAACTCTTAGAGGAAAACATAGCCAGAACACTCTTTAATATAAATTGCAGCACGATCTTTTGGGATCCACCTCCTAGAGTAATGAAAACTTTAAAAGAAAATAAGCAAATGAGATCTAATTACACCTAAAAGCTTTTGCACAGCAAAGAAAACAAAAAACAAAAAGACAGCCTTTGGAATAGGAGAAAATATTTGCAAACAAAGCAACAAACATGGGGTTAATATCCCAAAAAAACAAACAGCTCATGCAGCTCAATATAAAAACAAACAAATAACTCAGTCAAAAAATGGGAAGTTAAGTGAAGTGAAAGTTGTTCAGTCGTGTTCAACTCTTTGAAGCCCCATGGATTATACAGTCCATGGAAGTCTCCAGACAAGAATACTTGGAGTGGGTAGCCTTTCTCTTCTCCAGGATATCTTCCCAACCCAGGGACTGAACCCAGGTCTCCCACATTGCTGGCTGATTCTTTACTAGCTGAGCCACAGGGGAAGCCCAATGAAAGAAGATCTAAATAGATATTTCTCCAAGGAAGATATAGAGATGCCCAAAAAGAGCATGAAAAGAAGCTTGACATCACTAATTATTAGAGACATACAAATCAACACTATAATGAGGCTGTACCTCACACTGGTCAGAATGGCCATCATAAAAAAAAATCTACAAACAATAAATTCTAGAGAGGATGTGGAGAAAAAGGAACTCTCTTACACTGTTGGTGGGAATGTAAATTGGTACAGCCACTATGGAAAACAATATGGAGGTTCTTTAAAAAATTAAAACTAGAGCTACCATATGACCCAGCAATCCCACTCTTAGGCATGTATATGAAGAAACCCATAATTCAAAAGAATATATGTACCTCAATGTCCTTTGCAGCACCATTTACAATAGCCAAGACACAGAAACAAGGTAAATGTCCATGGACAGAGAAATGGATAAAGAAGATGTGGTACATATATACAATGGAATATTACTCAGCCATAAAAAATGAATGAAATACTGCCATCTGCAGAGACACAGATCGCTCTAGAGACTGTCATGCAGGGCGAAGTAAGTCAGAAAGAGAAGAACAAGTATTGTTCTTATATTCACTCATCTGTGGAATCCAGAAGAATGGTATAGATAAACATTGTCAAAGCAGAAATAGAATCATAGATGTAGATAACAAACTTATGGTTACCAAGAGGGGAAAGGAGGGAGGGATAAATTAGGAGACTGGGATTGACATATACACACTACTATATATAAAATAGATGATTGATAAGGACCTACTGTATAGAACAGGTAACTCTACTCAATAATCTGTGGTGACCTAAATGGGAAGGAAATCTAAAAAAGAGTGGCTATGTTGCAGTTCAGATCATGAACTCCTTATTGCCAAATTCAGACTTAAGTGGAAGAAAGTAGGGAAAACCACTAGACCAATCAAGTATGACCTAAATCAAATCCCTTATGATTTTACAGTGGAAGTGACAAATAGATTCAAAGGATTAGATCTGATAGACAGAGTGCCTGAAGAATTATGGATGGAGGTTTGCAACATTGTACAGGAGGCAGGGATCAAGACCATCCCCAAGAAAAAGAAATACAAAAAGGTGAAATGGTTGTCTGAGGAGGCCTTACAAATAGCTGTGAGTAGAAGAGAAGCCAGAGAAAGTGATGGCACCCCACTCCAGTACTCTTGCGTGGAGAATCCCAGGGACGGAGAAGCCTGGTAGGCTGCCATCTATGGGGTTGCAGAGTTGGACACAACTGAAGTGACTTAGCAGCAGCAGCAGAAGAGAAGCAAAAGGCAAAGAAGAAAAGGAAAGATATATCCATTTGAATGCAGAGTTCCAAAAAATAGCAAGGAAAGATGAGAAAGCCTTCCTCAGTAAGCAATGGAAAGAAATAGAAGAAAACAATAGAATGGGAAAGACTAGAGATCTCTTCAAGAAAATTAGAGATACCAGGGGAATATTTCATACAAAGATGGGCACAATAAAGGACAGAATGGTATGGACCTAACAGAAGCAGAAGATATTAAGAAGAGGTAGCAAGAATACACAGAAGAACTATACAAAAAAGATCTTCATGACCCAGATAACCACGATGGTGTGATCATTCACTTAGAGCCAGACATCCTGGAATGTGAAGTCAAGGGGGCCTTAGGAAGCATCACTACAAACAAAGCTAGTGGAGGTGATGGAATTCCAGTTGAACTATTTCAATATCAATAACCTCAGATACATAGATGACACCACTCTTATGGCAAAAAGCAAAGAAGGACTAAAGAGCCTCTTGATGAAAGTGAAAGAGGAGAGTGAAAAAGTTGGCTTAAAGGTCAACATTCAGAAAATTAAGATCATGGCATCTGGTCCCATCACTTCATTGTAAATTGATGGGGAAACAGTGGAAGCAGTGATAGACTTTATTTTGGGGGCACTCCAAAATCCCTGCAGATGGTGACTGCAGCCATGAAATTAAAAGAATTTTAAAGAATTACAAAACTAAATTTAATTTTAATTAAAGAAATTAAAAGAATTTTCCTCCTTGGAAGGAAAGTTATGACCAAGCTAAATAACATATTAAAAAGCAGAGACATTCTTTGCCAACAAAGGTCCATCTAGTCAAAACTATGGTTTTTCCAGTAGTCATGTATGGATGTGAGAGTTGGACTGTGAAGAAAGCTGAGTGCCGAAGAACTGATGCTTTTAAACTGTGGTGTTGGAGAAGACTCTTGAGAGTCCCTTGGACAGCAAGGAGATCCAAACAGTCAATCCTAAAGGAAATCAGCCCTGAATATTCATTGGAAGGACTGATGTTGAAGCTGAAACTACACTACTTTGGTCACTTGATGTGAAGAACTGACTCATTTGAAAAGACCCTGATGCTGGGAAAGACTGAAGGCAGGAGGAGAAGGGGATAACAGAGGATGAGATGGTTGGATGGCATCACCGACTCAATAGACATGAGTTTGAGTAAACTCCAGGAGTTGGTGATGGCATACTGCAGTCCATGGGGTCACAAAGTGTCAGACATGACTGAGCTACTGAACTGATGTTGCAGGGAGAAGCCAATTCTGACTCCATGATGTTTCTTTGACTTTAACCTTTGTTTTCCATTGTTTTTGTTATTATAATCAGACATAATGGCCTGTCTCAGGGAGCCTGCCCCTCTGCTTGAAGAGATTAACACTTCCCCTCCCTGAGGTTGGCCATTCCAGGACTTGCAAGATAATGGTATTTACTTCCTCTACTCCTCCCCCTCTCTGTCCTATAAAAGAACCTGGCATTCAGATCCAAGGACAGGATGGTTACTTTGAGACATTAATTTGCCATCTTCTACAGTCAGCTGGCTTTCTGAATAAAGTCATGTTCTTCTCCCTCAGCACCTCCTCTTGGATTCATTGGCCTGTCTTGTAGTGAGCAGAGCTAGCCTAAACTTGGTAACAGATACATGTATACATATAACTGATTACTTTATAGACAAACTAACACAATATTGTAAAGCAACTATGAAAGTGTTAGTTGCTCAGTTGTGTCTGACTCTGCAACCCCAAAGACTGTAGCCTGCCAAGCTCCTCTGTCCCTGGAATTCTCCAGGCAAGAATACTGGAGTGGGTAGCCAAGCTCTCCTCCAGGAGATCTTAACAACCCAGGGATTGAACCTGGGTCTCCATACTCCAGTGAAAATTTTTTTAAAAGAAAAAATAACTGTCCTTGATCACAATATCTTCTAATTCACCTGAGCTGCTCACTACCATAAATTCTATAGATCATTGCTAAAGATTAGAATGCAAAACAAAAAAAAAGAGAGAGAGAGAGAGAATTGATGACACAGAAGCTATATCTGCTTCCTCTTCAACCTGGTATAGCAGAAATCTCTAGTGTGGGGTGCTGCCCTTGAAGCAAGTGGTTTTGGGTAAATCCTACTCTTGATAAACTGCTCTACCTTCTCTCACTTTATCTGATTTGGGTGGGGATTGCCCTTAACAAGATTTTCTGAATTGGAATTAAGGAAATATAATTTGCTAGCAGTACCATGATTCACTTACATACATCTTCCCAGCTTCACCAACAGAGATATATGAGCCTTGATTTTTTTGCCTGGGGGAAAATGATAACCTGAGGGAATAGAGCTGGAACAAAGAAGCAGAGAAGGAAGGTGAAGAGTGAGGGTCATCTGGCATTTCAATCTCTGGTTTCAATTATTTGTGAATCCATTATTTACTTTGTGCTCTTACAGATTGCTTGCATAAGTCAATAAATTCTTACTTGCCTTACCTAATTTTTGGTTGCAAGTGAAAGAAACCTAACATGCAAACGCTGATTAAAATATCCTATTTAATAATTCTGAAATAATTAGGCATTTCTCTTCTTGAACCTCCAGCTCCCAAACTGGTCTTAGTCAGGCTAATTGAGTTTAATTTAAAGGTCAGCTTTCACCTAAAAAAGAGAAAGTGGGCATACTAAAAATTGTGTCAGATGCTTTACAAAGAGAGTCTTAAAAACTATAATGGAACCTTCACAATTTTCTTTCAAAATAGATATTCCCATTTTATATATCAGGAAACTGAGGCTCAGAGAAATTACTGAAGGTTACCCAACTATTAGTGGTAAAGCCACAGATGATCTCAAAGCAAGAGGCTTAGCCCAAGTGCCATCCATTTCAATCCCTGGCCACCTCTATGAGGTCATATTTAACACCGTCATTACTTTTGCATTTATGTATCCCCTGAGGGTAACCCTAAAATCCTTCTTGTACTCAACAAAAAGATGACAATACAAGTGGAAGTGTATCACAGAAATCTCCTGTCTAGAAAGTACTTATCGTTCAGCTGTGAGGACTGCAGTTAACTGTTTCGCTCTTTGTTATTACTATTATTATTATTGAGGTATAGTTGCTTTACAATGTTGTGATAGTTTCTGCTGTACAATGAAGTGAATCAGCCATTTATATACATATATCCCCTCGTGAGCCTCCCTCCCACCCCAGTCCCGCATGCCACCCCTCTGGGTCATCACAGAGCACTGAGCTGAGCTCCCTGTGCTATACAGCAGCTTCCCACTAGCTGTCTATTTTACACATGGCAGTGTATATATGTCATTTTGAGCTGAAGTTTCCTGGGAAGCCCCAGCTGCTGACTGACGATGGCAGAGTTCGGTTCTGTCCAGTCCAGGCTTCCTGCAATGAGTTACTTTGACTCGGGCTCCCCATTGGATCAGCCAGGGTTTGTCAAATATGCATCACAGACTCAAGCTCTTTTGTCCAGTCCTGCTTCTCAGTTCCTTTCCTTGAGAGTCAGTTCAGCACCATGGTCTGAAGGCTCTGCCTGCCTAACCCTGCTTCCTCTGTCTTACCTTCCATGTGCATTCATCCCTCCAGTAAGCTACTGTGCACTGTGAACACTGTCTCAGCATCTGTTTTCTGGAAGACCCAAACTGGCACGCGAAATAGTGAATGAATAAGCAAGAGAAGTAGAAGACAAAGGAAAACTGTTCTTTTGCATGACATATTTTCCTACACACATAAGTTAGCTGCAGTCGAGCAATGTAATTCAAGTTCTCTAAAGCAGATTGTGCTGAATATGCCAAATGGCTCCTCTTAGCTGGAGGGAGTGCTTCCCTGAGACCTGTCAGGTGCTAGGATTTATGGGACCATTTCTGTCTTAGTGATCCAGTCTCTCTTTATAGAGATGATTGCTTCACAGCCCTGCCATAGGTATTTACCATCAGGGCTATTACAGCTCACTGAGTCATCCAGGAGAGAAATCCAAGTGGATAATTAACATCCTGAAGAAGGTAATTGTGGAACACTTAAGCACGGGGCCATAACTTCTGGTTCAGTGTCAGTAAGGACAACCTGTAGGGCATATCATACTTAATGAGTCAGTAGCTACCTAAGATGATTATTAAAACCCAAAGCATATTATTTTTATCACCATGTGCAAGAGCTACAGATTATGTCCTTTTGACCTATTTTGTACTCTCATTCCCAGCTAAATAATAACCATTCAGGAGTGGAGGAAACGACTGACTCTTCTCATTACTGAGGAACATTATATGTCCAAAGTGTGTTTTCCTAAATGGGAAACTTGCATGGCAGGAGAGTTTCTCCTTTCTCCCCCTGAGTTTATTTTCTATTTTAACTCTGAAAATGATTCTGCTTCTTACTTTGGTGGACACCCTCACATTAGAGTCCCCAGACAGGGGAGACATTGATAATTAAAGAGACAGAGGTTGGGTTTGACCTTGAAAAAAAGGCTGGAACAGTGCCCTTCAAATAAAGGGGGAAAATCTTCTGAGACAGTCTTCCCAAACTGCTCTGCTGGTTTTAGACACCAGTGGTTTAAAAGTAACTGTCAGTTACCCCTGAAGAATATCATTTCATCCCTGCTCATTTCTCATGTTTCCTCTCTTCTCATGCTACAGTACGTATGTCCTCATGTACGTATGTTTGTGTACAGTACTAATTGTGTACACAAAACACATAGTGTTCTGCCATAGCAGAATGGTGTTAGTTCAGATTCTCTGGTAAGCAGACACTGAGAATCAGTTAAGAGAGTAACATGTGGGGACTTCCTTGGTGGCCCAATGGTTAAGATTCCGTGCTTCCCATGCAAGGGGTACAGGTTCAATCCCTCTTTGGGAAACTAAGATCCCACAAATCACCCGGTACCTCCAAAAAAATAAGTGTGTTACTGGTGTTGTGGAGTAATAGCCTATGAAATAGGGAGAAGGCAGGTTTAGGCACAGAAAGATTCAAGACCGTGAGGCCAATCAAACTCCTGTGAGAGGAAAGAAGCAGAGTCCAGCAGGCAGAGCCTCAAAATGCAATGGAGATGGGACAAATCTGGTCAACACAGCAAAGAGCAATGAAGATAAAGATTGGGGACCAGCAGTCAGGCCCTAATACATCCCTGACATGCTCAGTCATTGTCTCAGTGCTCCCTGAGAAGAGCATGGCCTTGGCTCAAATGCTGCAGTGGTTCTCAATGGTGCTGAAGCTGGAGGCTGTCAGCTAGCCACACTCCTCACCTCACTGCTGATTGGCAACTTTTCACTGATGGGAGATCCAAGTAACACACCTCCATGGTTGGCGCAATCACCGAGTCTATCTCTGACTGCAATACAAGCAGCAAAGTTTCATTTCTTGATCATGTTACATCTTCATGCATTGCCTGTGGATCTATTCTATTTTTGCCTCAAGTTCAAGAGCCAAACTAAAAGCATAGCCACCATCTGGACCACTGCCAATAGCGATGGTAGAATGATAGCTCTAGTCAGTTTCACACTAATAAGAGCTCGCAATTCATTAGCCAAAATGGGTCACATGGTCCCACCTAACCACAAAGAGGTAGGAAGTTCAATTCTATCATGTGTCTGGAAAGTGAAGAGCCTGAATTGAGCAACACCAATGACCACAACAGTAAACAGATCGATAAACTCCCCAAAGTTTCCTTTACATTCTATAGAACCAAAAGGAACAATTTGCAGGGTACTCAATAAGGCCAAATGATGTTTCTTTCCTGATAACTTAGAAGTAATCATTTCTCTAAGAATCTTTTCTATGTATAACAATGGAGACATTAACTCATCTTAGAGCAGACCCTCCTTGTTCTGTAGGAAATAAACCGAATGCTCTCTTTTGGCTGCAAATAAGAGCTCACTATTGAGGGAAGAAGATTTGGAGCTGTAGCTCTTTTCATAGTTGGGGCAGAATCACCCTGCCACCCCCAACCCTTGACCATTTCCATTAACTATAAAATTCTGTCTTCTTAGAAAGGCATGGGAAATTCCACTGGGGACCTTCTGTAACAGAAAAGGTTAAGACAACAGACTATTTCCTGAAACTTAAAGTTATTGAAATCCATTTTGGCGATGACAGGTATTTCTGGCTATGACCTGGTGATAGGAAAGACAGCCATACCTTGAGGATAAAGCCCTCCTACAAGTAGAAAAAGACTGGACCATAATGATGGATTCTACACCAGGATTTCCATTGCTGAAGGGGAACATGGGTTTGTGAAAAGACCTACTGAAGATTCTGCCCCAAATCTCCCAGTGGTGGAATTTGACCCAGAGATGTGCCTATAAGAGGAGATGCTAATTAGCAAAGCATTATACATAAAGAACTGTTAAGTCAGAGATCCAAGCAAGTCTGAGACAGTTTATAACTGTGGATAATACAGGAGGTACAACCTCCAGATCAAGAATGGTACCTCAGTTATCAAAGGTCACTTGATAGGTAGAGACAGAATTGAGTCAAATGACATTTGGCAGTCCTTGGAGTTCCCACCAAGTTTTGCTTTTCTCTTCCCAAAAGTATCACAATCAGGATAGACTCTTCAAACTAACTAAACCACTGCTCTTGGGCTTATTACAAAAATAGGAACCCAGACAGAAAGGCTGAACTCCTTGTTAATATGAATACAGGAAGACAAGTGAAGCTCAGGGCATTACACTTTGGGACACTGTTTGCCCTTGCATCTAAAGTGATTCAGAAAAGGTTAACATAAAAGCTATGTTGTCACACCCCAGCAAGAATACCTGAGGGCAAATTGCTCTAATTTGTTTTTAAATGACCTGTCCTGACTCCTGAGGTTCCTATTTGAATATAGAATTGTACAAGTCTCAATTGTCAGTAACATTTCTCTGAATCTTTTCCCCAAGCCTGCTAAAGCCTGATCTTCAGGCCTGGGTGGAGGGAGAGGCAAGGAGGGCGGCACTATTTTGGGGAATCTCCAGGGACACTGCTTGAACTCACAGGAATATTTCTCTTTGTCACTCCATGGCATTAGCCATTTCTCTCTCTTCCTGCTGTGCTTCTCTGTAGCTGAGATGTCAACCCACTCATGCCCTCGAGAGGCAATATCCTTCAGTTTATAACAATCTGCCATCAGAGCTGAGGGCCCTGGCACTGCCACCCCTTTAAGAGAACTTATGGGGTAACTCACTGGGTCAAGCAGAGCCTCTGTCCCATTGTAGCAGGGCTATATTTTCTCACAAGTGAGGACAATCCCTCTCCTCTCATCTTTGTGTTTTAAACACTACTCTGGAATTAAAGCTGCATTGTTTAAAGTCCTGAGTCCCAAACACTTCAGTGTGACCATTCTCTTCATTTTTACCTGCAGACTTCTCACCCCAGGACTCAGATGTTGGTCAGTGGGGCTGGACTGAAGGACTGGCTGAATGGGAGGCCATGTTGATACTCAAAAGTCATCTCAATTCTTTTAGGCAAGGATGTGGTTCTTTGGAAGAATAGTTGAGAAAATCCGGCTTGTTTTGAGGGGTTATTTCTTAGTAGACTTCTAGGTCCCTCACTGAAGAAGAAAATGGTGACCCTTAGCTCCACTGAACAGAGGCATGAAACTCATGGAGAGATTATCAGTATGCATGCCCAGATCATACTGGCCCATGTTCAGTAAAAAGCAGTGGCTGGACAACGGGGAGTGAAAAGTGAGGGGCAAGGGTCCTAATACTTCAAAGCCGGGATCAGGGGACTTCTGTGGTGGTTCAGTGGCTAAGACTCCACACTCTCAATGCAGGGGGCCTGAGTTCAATCCCTGGTCAGAAAACTAGACCCCACCCACATGCTGCAACTAAGATCCAACACATCCAAATAAATAATAAATACTAAAAATAATTTTTTAAAATAAATGATATTTTTGCAAAAAGAGCTGGGGGTAGATGTGTCTACCTCTTATTATTAGACCACATTCCTTCATATCCGTTATCTGCATGGTGATAGGGCCCACATGGGGTCTCACTGTTAAGATAGCTCATTATGTTGACCTCAAAAACAAAGAATAAAAATCACAGAGATCCTTGAGACTAACCAAATTTCCCAAATGACATTCTGTTTTCTCACTGGTGCCTACCTTCTCAAAGTTGCAACACCACCAGATTCCAGACCTCCAGCTCCATGACCACGGGACTCAACTACAGTCTAAAAATTAACCATCCCTTCAGAGAATTTTTTTCATTGGTGGGGTATAAGACAGACCCTGTCAGAAAGGTAAGATGATGGTTCTCCTTAAGGGCCAATCACCCTCTCTTTTCCCTCTAATAAATTTCCCTTTTCTTGCCTGATTGCCCTTTTCACTCTCTTTTCCTCTGCACCTTACATTTTGGTGCCGAAACCTGGGAGGAAGGATCCACCACAACTGGATGGGTTCTTCTCATGAGCCCACTTCCAGTGATCCCCTCCCTCGGACCTTGCTGAGAAACTGAGATGGAACTCTCCACTTGCCTTGCTGGACTGATATCCACACACCAGCCCACATTTCATCCATTGGTTACAAGGGTGAGTGAAATCCCGTTCCCTCAGATCCTCTCTCTCACCTCATTTCCAAGTCCTAGCACTAGGCAAGATGATCCCCATGGCCTTCAGGCCCTTAGCCTTGTGCCCCATCGGACTTTGAAACAGGGGACTCCCATTTCAAAGCAGAATATTATTACTCTCTGAGAAAGCCCTGAGAATGGGGATGCCTTTTCTCTCGGACCTGTGTCCTTGCTTTCTCTAGCCCTTGTCTAACCTTTCTATTTGGCCACAATAGGAAATTCTTAATCCCAGCCCTCAAAATCTACTCCTCTAGGATGCTTTCTCTGAAACCTAAAAGCCTAGGCCTTCCAAGGGGAGATAAAACTAAAAAGATTTATTTACTATTCTAATGCTGTCTGGCTGCAATACAGACTAGATAATAGGTCTTAATGGCCAGAAAACAGAACTCTCGATTATAACACTCTATGGGACCTCGATAACTTGTGCCGCCACAACAGCAAGTGGTTAGAAATCCCTTATGTTCAGGCACTCTTCGCTCTTTGCTCTTAACCCTCTCTCTGTGAATCCTGCTCTACTTCTCAAATACTCTTAGTCCACTCTGAGCCACATCCTTCTAATACAATGTCCCCCAATCCCCTGTTCAGACTTTTCTTCTTCTTTCTTTGACCCTTCCGACCACAACCCAGCCCCTATCGCTCCCAAGCGCGTTGTAACTACTCCAGATCAGTTCCACAACCTCCACCTTACGTCCCTTCCTCCCTCCCTCCGTCTCAGGCTGCCACCACTGAAGCTGCCAACCCCTCTCTCCTGCCTGTGCTGGAGGCAAGATCTGAGACCTCAGCCCCACCCTCTACGCTGAGGGTTCCAAGGCTTTACCCTAGACCCCTCTTCATGGCAGGGCCCTGCTCCTTTCCCTCCTCCACTCCTCCCTTTACAAGAAGTAGCTGGAGCAGAAGGCATTGTTCAGGTTCATGTCCCATTCTCCCTCATCGATCTATCTCAGACTGAAAAACGTCTTGGTTCCTTCTCAATTCAGTTCAGTTCAGTTCAGTCACTCAGTTGTGTCCAACTCTTTGCGACCCCATGAATCGCAGCACGCCAGGCCTCCCTGTCCATCACCATCTCCCAGAGTTCACTCAGACTCACGTCCATCGAGTCCGTGATGCCATCCAGCCAGCTCATCCTCGGTCGTCCCCTTCTCCTCCTGCCCCCAATCCCTCCCAGCATCAGAGTCTTTTCCAATGAGTCAACTCTTTGCATGAGGTGGCCAAAGTACTGGAGTTTCAGCGTTAGCATCATTCCTTCCAAAGAAATCCCAGGGTTGATCTCCTTCAGAATGGACTGGTTGAATCTCCTTGCAGTCCAAGGGACTCTCAAGAGTCTTCTCCAACACCACAGTTCAAAAGCATCAATTCTTTGGCACTCAGCCTTCTTCACAGTCCAACTCTCACATCCATACATGACCACAGGAAAAAGCATAGCCTTGACTAGACGGACCTTAGTCGGCAAAGTAATGTCTCTGCTTTTGAATATATTATCTAGGTTGGTCATAACTTTTCTTCCTTCTCCTCAGATCCTGATAATTATCTAAAAGAATTCAAGTATCTTACCCAGTCTTACAGCCTAACCTGGCATGATATTTACATCATACTTCCCTCCACTCTTCTCCCAGAAGAGAAGGAACGAGTATGGCAAGCCTCTCAGGCACATGCTGATGAAATACACAAGACAGACAACACTAAGCCCGTAGGAGCAATGGCTGTCCCCGAGAAGATCCAAACTGGGATTATCAGGCAGGGAGACCTGGATGAATAGCCCATAATCATAAGGTTGCTTGCCTCATTGTGGGCCTTCAAAAGGCAGGGCATAAAGCCATCAACTTTGATAAGCTCTGGGAAATAACTCAAAGACTAGACAAAAACCTGGCACAATTTCTAGCCAGGTCAACGGAAGCCCTACAAAAATATACAAAATTAGACCCCACTTCAGCATAGGGCACCGTTATCCTTAACACCCATTTTATCTCCTAGTCATCCCTAGATAACTGAAAGAAACTGAAAAGGCAGCTTCCCTGGTGGCTCAGAGGTTAAAGCGTCTGCCTGCAATGCAAGAGACATGGGTTCAATCCCTGGGTCGGGAAGATCCCCTGGAGAAGGAAATGGCAACCCACTCCAGTATTCTTGCCTGGAGAATCCCATGGATGGAGGAGCCTGGCAGGCTACAGTCCATGGGGTCACAAAGAGTCAGACACGACTGAGCGACTTCACTTCACTTCAAGACCCTGAAACCCCTCAATGAGACCTTTTCAATTTAGCCTTTAAGATTTTCAATAACAGGAAGAACAGGCAAAGCTAGAGAAGGCCCAACGAGATCAGGCCAATACCATAGTTTAGCCACTGCCCTACATGGCTCCAAACCTCCATCATCCAACAAAGAAAGGAAGCCCCCTGGGCCCTGCTTCAGATGCAGCAAAGAAGGCCACTGGGCCACTGGCCCTCCCTCTAGGGATCTGGGCATCCTCTCCTGGTCTCTAGCAGGAGCCCTCTGACCCAGCTCTGCCCAGCCTCCTCGGACTCACTGCTGAAGACTGAAGGTGCCCAGGGCCCCAGGCTCTGCCTCTCATCACATCTGCAGAGCCCAGAGCAACGTTTACAGTGGCAGCTAAGCCAGTCTCCTTTCTCATTGGCGCGGGGCCACTTACTCTGCTATGCCTGCCTACTCCCGGAAAAACCAGGGCCTCTCAGGTTTCTGTTATGGGGGTTGACGGTCTAATATGTATGCCACAATAACCAAGCCTCTACCTTGCGCGATTCAGGATACCCCATTTTCCCATTCTTTTCTCATACTTCCAAAATGCCCCACTCCTATTCTTGGGAGAGACCTTCTCTCAAAATTCAAAGCCTCTATTACCATCCCAAGCCCACCCTCTGATCTAGCCTGTCTACTGCTCCTAAACCCCATCTCCTCTTCCCTTGCCCCATTGCCCTCCTCATCCAAAAACCCCACAGTTTGGGATACAGATTACCCATCTGTTGCCTCTCATCATGCTCCAATTCATATCTATCTCAAGTGAAGTCACTCAGTAGTGTCTGACTCTTTGCGACCCTATCAGATTCCTCCGTCCATGAGATTCTCCAGGCAAGAATACCGGAGTGGGTTGCCATTCCCTTCTCTAGGATATCTTCCCGACTCAGGGATTGAACCCGGGTCCCCCACATTGTAGGCAGACGCTTTACCTTCTGAGCCACCAGGGAAGTCTAAATTCCCCAGTCAACCACAATACTCCATCTCCCCAAACATCAACGAGGGTTAAAGCCTATCATCACTGAACTCCTACATCAGGGCCTCTTGTGCCCTACTCACTCTCCCTATAACACCCCTATCCCACCTGTCAAAAGCCAAATGGTTCCTATCATCTGGTCCAGGATCTGAAACTTACCAATGTAGCTGTTATCCCCATACACCCAGTAGTTCCAAATCCCTATACTCTTCTCTTTTTCTCATTTCCTCTTCCACTACCCACTTCACTGTTCTAGACCTCAAAGATGCCTCCTTACTATCCCTTTACACCCAGACTCTCAAGACCTCTTTGCCTTTACCTGAACTGATCCAGACAATCATCGTTCCCAATAGTTGACATGGACAGTCCTACCACAAGGCTTTCATGATAGCCCTCATTTCTTTGGTCAAGCTCTAGCATCAGACCTAACCTCTCTTGACCTTACTCCAAGTACTGCCCTCCAATATGTGGATGATATCCTCTTTTGTAGTCCTTCGCTTACACAGTCTCAACAATACACTATATAACTCCTCTATTTTCTAGCTGATTGAGGCTATCAAGTATCTCCCACCAAAGTTCAGCTCACTCTTCCTAGAGTTACCTATTTCGGAGTCCTTTAAGTACCAACAAAAATATATATTACTACTGATAGAGAGTCCCTTATATCCACCCTACCACTCCCTACATCAAAAACAGAGATCCTGTCCTTCTTGGGGTTAGCTGGATATCTATGCCTCTGGATTCCTAATTTCGCTCTCTTGCACAACCCTTATATCAAGCCACTGGAGGAGATCTTTCAAAACCCTTAGAGCTAAAATCAAATATCCTTTGACACCCTTAAGCAAGCCATTCTCTCAGCCCCAGCTGTAACACTTCTTGAACTTTCTCATCCCTTTATACTCTACACTACTGAGAGAAACAAAATTGCCCTAGGAGTTTTGGGACAAAATCAGGGCCCCTCCTTCACCCCTGTTGATTATCTATTAAAGCAATTAGATACCACAATTCAAGGATGGCCAGCCTTCCTACATGGTCTGGCGTCAGCTGCACTCTTTGCTCAGGTAAGTAAAAACTTACTTTTGGAGCACCCACTGTCATTCGTTCACCACATTTAAGATTCACCACTTTAAGGACTTACTTTCTCACAAATCCATGACCCTTCTAACTCCTTCACACATCCAACCAATTCATGTCACCCTTCTTGAATCTCCCCAGTTCTCCTTTGAATGCTATACTACTCTCAACCCTGCCACCCTTATCCCTAATTCTTCCTAGCCCCCCACCCCAATCCATATTTGCACAGAGGCATTAGAAGACCTGATGCCCCATTTCTCCCACATTTCCTCAACCCCTTTAAATAACCCTGACTTTACTTGGTATATTGATGGCAGCTCCTCTACGACATCAGAAGGGAAAAAAGTAGCTGGATATGCAATTGTCTCTGACACCGAAATTACTGAATCCCAACCTCTCCCCTTGGGAACCTGTTCCCAAAAGGCAGAACTTATTGCAGTAACTAGAGCCCTTACCCTCACAGCTAACAAGAGAGCAAAGATATACACTGATTCTAAATATACTGTCCACATCATACAGTCACATGCTGCCATTTGGAAGGAACGAGGGCTCCTATCTACTAAAGGCTCTCCCATAACTAACGCCCTGCTTATACTCCAACTTTTAAAAGCAGCTAACATGCCACCTGAAGTAGGCATCATACATTACCGAGGTGGCCTCAGATCCCATTTCATAGGGCTATGATGCCACAGACAGAGAAGCAAAACAAGCCTTACTCCAATCACCAGCTCAACAACTTATAGTAATCCCCAGCATAAAGCCGCTTTACCTCCCCAAAGAAAAACACTATTGTTACAAGAGGGACCACAACCACAAGGAGACTGGTTACAAAAACAGGGCTGCTATGTCCTTCCCCAATCTCAGGCCACACAGATTCTTACAGACATTCATTAGGCCCTACAGTAGGCACTAAACCTCTTTATCATCTCTTAAGACCTCTTATCACCTATCCTAGCCTTCTTTCACTCCTACAACAAATCACTCACTCTTGCATTATCAGCTCCTCAGTATCACTGCAGGGAGCCCTAAAGCCTATTCCCTCATTTCCAACACATCAGGCTCGAGTACATATCCCAGGAGAGGACTGGCAAATTGACTTCACTCACATGCCTCCAACATGAAAAATAAAACTCATGCTCACTCTAGCAGACACTTTTTCAGGGTGGATTGAGGCTTTTCCTACAAGATCAGAAACTGCCTCAGAGGTAACACAGTTTCTCATAGGAGAAATCATCCCTTGCTTTGGCCTCCCACTCTCTCTCCAGTCTGATAATGGGCCAGCTTTTATCTCTCAAATCACTCAACAAGTATCCCAATCCCTTAGCATAACCTGGAAACTATATATTCATTATAGACCCCAATCCCTGGGAAAAGGAGTAAAGGCAAATTCTACTCCAAAAACACACCAAACCAAACTTTCTCTAGAACTACAAAGGCCAGGGACCAGACTCCTTCCCATGGCTTTGGCTCACATTAGGGCTACTCCACAGGCGTCTTTCCTCAGTCCTTTAGAGCTCAGGTATGGATGCCTTTTTCTCTTAGGTCAGTTCCCTACTACCAGCCCCTTGCTGGGAGATTATCTTCCCACCCTTAACCTTATTAGACACCTCATGAGAGAACATGCAGATCACTCTCTTCCAAAGCCTCATCAAACGAATTCAGCTGACTTAACACTCATACTCAGAGATCGAGTCCGGCTTAAAACCTTACACCATAAGGATATCCAGCCTCGATGGACTGGTCCATATGAGGTCATTCTAACCACATCAACAGCTGTTGAACTAGCAGGTCATTCCTCTTGGTTTCATATCTCTAGATTAAAGAAGGCCCCAGGAGACTCTCCATCTCTGCCAAGAAACATTTCCTGCATACATGCTGGAACACACCAGGCTTCGAGAGGATCAAATTCCAGAAGAAACAGAAAAGCCAAAACCAAATATTGATAAGTAAAACAAAACCAGTTGTTCAGTTCAGTTCAGTTCAGTTCAGTTGCTCAGTCGTGTCCAACTCTTTGCTACCCCTTGAACCACAGCACGCCAAGCCTCCCTGTTCATCACCAACTCCTGGAGTCCATCCAAACCCATGTCCATCGAGTCAGTGATGCCATCCAACCATCTCATCCTCTGTCACTTCCTTTTCCACCTGCCCTCAGTCTTTCCCAGCACCAGGGTCTTTTCCAATGAGTCAGCTCTTCGCATCAGGTGGCCAAAGTATTGGAGTTTCAGCTTCAACATCAGTCCTTCCAATGAACATCCAGGACTGATCTCCTTTAAGATGGATGTGTTGCATCTCCTTGCATTACAAGGGACTCTCAAGAGGCTTCTCCAACACCACAATTCAAAAGCATCAATTCTTTGGCACTCAGCTTTCTTTATAGTCCAACTCTCACTGCAAAAACCATACATGACTACTGGAAAAACCATAGCCTTGACTAGACGGACCTTTGTTGGCAAAGTAATGTCTCTGCTTTTTAATATGCTGTCTAGGTTGGTCATAACTTTACTTCCAAGGAGTAAGTGTCTTTTAATTTCATGGCTGCAATCACCATCTGCAGTGATTTTGGAGCCCCCAAAAATAAAGCCAGCCACTGTTTCCACTGTTTCCCCACCTATTTGCCATGAAGTGATGGGACTGGATGCCATGATCTTCGTTTTCTGAATGTTGAGCTTTAAGCCAAATTTTTCATTCTCCTCTTTCACTTTCATCAAGAGGCTTTTTAGTTCCTCTTCACTTTCTGTCATAAGGGTGGTGTTATCTGCATATCTGAGGTTATCGATATTTCTCCTGGCAATCTTGATTCCAGTTTGTGCTTCTTCCAGCCCAGCATTTCTCATGATGTATTCTGCATAGAAGTTAAATAAGCAGGGTGACAATATACAGCCTTGACGTACTCCTTTCCCTATTAGAAACCAGTCTGTTGTTCCATGTCCAGTTCTAACTGTTGCTTCTTGACCTGCATACAGATTTCTCAAGAGGCAGGTAAGGTGGTCTGGTATTCCCATCTCTTGAAGAATTTTCCACAGTTTATTGTGATCCACACAGTCAAAGGCTTTGGCATAGTCAATAAAGCAGAAATAGATGTTTTTCTGAAACTCCCTTGCTTTTTCCATGATCCAGTGGATGTTGGCAATTTGATCTCTGGTTCCTCTGCCTTTTCTAAAACCAGCTTGAACATCAGGGAGTTCACAGTTCACGTATTGCTGAAGCCTGGCTTGGAGAATTTTGAGCATTACTTTACTAGCATGTGAGATGAGTGCAATTGTGCGGTAGTTTGAGCATTCTTTGGCATTGCCTTTCTTTGGAATTGGAATGGAAACTGACCTTTTCCAGTCCAGTGGCCACTGCTGAGTTTTCCAGATTTGCTGACATGTTGAGTGCAGCACTTTCACAGCATCATCTTTGAGGATTTGAAATAGCTCAACTGGAATGCCATCACCTCCACTAGCTTTGTTTGTAGTGATGCTTCCTAAGGCTCCCTTGACTTCACATTCCAGGATGTCTGGCTCTAGGTGAATGATCACACCATCATGATTATCTGGGTCATGAAGATCTTTTTTGTACAGTTCTTTTGTGTATTCTTGCCACCTCTTCCTAATATCTTCTGCTTCTGTAAGGTCCATACTATTTCTGTCCTTTATTGAGCCCATCTTTGCATGAAATGTTTCCTTGATATCTTTAGTTTTCTTAAAGAGATCTCTAGTCTTTGCCATTCTATTGTTTTCCTCTATTTCTTTACATTGATCACTAAGGAAAGCTTTCTCATCCCTCCTTGCTATTCTTTGGAACTCTGTGTTCAAATGGGTATATCTTTCCTTTTCTCCTTTGCTTTTCACTTCTCTTCTTTTCACAGCTATTTGTAAGGCCTCCCCAGAGAGCCATTGTGCCTTTTTCATTTCTTTTTCTTGGGGATGGTCCTGGTCACTGCCTCCTCTACAATGTCATGAAGCTCCGTCCATAGTTCATCAGGCACTCTATCTATGAAATCTAGTCCCTTAAATCTATTTCTCACTTCCACTGTATAATAATAACGGATTTGATTTAGGTCATATCCAAATGGTCTTGTGGTTTTCCCCACTTTCTCCAATTTAAGTCTGAATTTGGCAATAAGGAGTTGACTATCTGAGCCACAGTCCACTCTTGGTCTTGTTTTTTGCTGACTGTATAGAGCTTCTCCATCTTTGGCTGCAAAGAACATAATCAATCTGATTTCAGTGTTGACCATCTGGTAATGTCCATGTGTGGAGTCTTGTCTTGTGTTGTTGGAAGAGGGTATTTGCTGTGACCAGTGTGTTCTCTTGGCAAAACTCTACTAGCCTTTGCCCTGCTTCATTGGTTACTAATTGAACTGGGATTTCCCCTACTTACCCTATTCACAATAGGGCTCTACTCTGTGTCTCTCCCTGAGTGGACTATCATTCAAAAGCTTTCCCTCTCTTTTACCTGCTTCTCCATAGTTCTTGTTTTGGGGACTTTGGCCCTCCTCTTACTGTGATCATCCTAGATGAATTCATTATCTATTTTCCTTCATATGGTAACACAAACCCTTATCTTTCCTGGAAACACCACTGTTACTGATCTCCCTTTTTTCTTTGACTTTATAACCAATCTTTGGCTCCAGGGAGACTTCATAGAGTTCATACCAACCCAAACTGATGTCCACACCTGGATTCTTATTCTTATTATCATTTTCTCCCCTTGGACATGAGACATCACATCATGATTTTATTCTTTTTTTTTTTTTTTCAGAGGGGAAAAAAGGGTTTCATACAACATAGTATCAAAAAGTAAAAGGAACACACTAAATGCACAAACTGGTGGCAAGTCAGTCCAGAGCCTATTATGATAGGTCCTTTCAGTATTAGTCAGCTTTCTTCTCATCTGTTATCTTAAGGTTATTTACAGATGTGTAACTTGAACAAGAGTCTTCCAGGAGGGTGGGCAGGCTTCAATCATTGGTTTCGGGATCTGTCTGAGCCATGTAAGCATCCAACTCAGCATCCAGGTGTCCTTTTGTTTTCGACATGTACGCATCCAACTGGTTGTCCAGCTGCTCCTTGGTCAGTACAGGGCGAGCAAGGGCACCTCTCCCTCGTCCACGGCCTCGGCCTCTGCCTCCAAAGCCCCCTCTTCCCCGACCTATCATACCCCGACCTCTACCACCGATTCCGCCACGACCCATAGCTCCACGCCCTAGGCCCCCTCTCCCAGGACCTCCACGACCTGGAACACCACCTCTTCTTAAGCCCATTCCGGGAGCTACGGCTCGTCCACCTCGGAGCAGGTTTTGACCTCGGAGCGACATCCCGCCCCTAAGCAGGGTTCTTGTGGCACGTCCCCCACGAAGTCCTCCTCTGGGCAAGCCTCTCTGGATAATGAGCAGGCCTCTTCCTCCGATTGCTCCCCTGGCCAAGGCCCCTATGGGTCGGCCTAACCGTGCCTGGATGTTACTCTTACCCAGGCGCTGCTTTAAGCTCTGCTTAAGTTTTAATGCTGCCTGGACAGAGGGTCTATTCTCCATCTGCTGGGCCAGTCTTCTGTTTCTGGCACTGGCTAGCTGCTGCTGTTGCTGCATCGAAGCCCGAATATTCACTGGCATCGGCTGTTTGTTCTTCAGCATATTAGTAAAGCGCTCATTTAGAGACATCTTGGTGGTGCTTTTTAGCACAACTTTCGGCGCGGACTGTGCAGCCATCTTCAAATCCCGAGAATCGAAGGAAAGGGACGCCAGTGCTCTTCCCGGGGCTGCCACCACGGCTCCGGCAGGCCGGGCGCCGGCCGAACCTCAGCTGACGGTGGAGGGGCTCGGGTTAACTTGGTGGGCGGTTGGTTAGATGTGTTAAGCGGTAGATTGTTAAGTTAGTTCGTTGCTGCTGGCTGGTTGTCCGGTCGGCCGGTCCGCCTGCTCACCCGGCCTGCTCTTTCCTTCCTTTCACTACGAGGCCGCTGCCGTCACCTCCCGCTCCGTGTGGAAAACAAAATGGCCGCCCCATGATTTTATTCTTACTCCCTCTTCTTTTACACTTCAAACTTCACATTAATACCCTTCCTATAACTCTCTTTCTTTAGTCACTAAGTCATGTCCAACTCTTGCAACCCCATGGACTGTAGCCTTCCAGGCTCCTCCTTCTGTGGGATTTTCCAGGCAAGAATATTGGAGTGGGTTGCCATTTCCTTTCTCCAGGGATCTTCCAGACCCAGGAATTGAACCCGGGTCTCCTGAGATTCTTTACTGACTGAGCTATGAAGGAAACCTGCTCCAAACCTTGCCTACATATTCAGAACTCTAAATCTGACCCATCATTTACTCAATACCTCAAACTCGACCCTGGCCAGTGATTTTTGGATTTGCTTATTTATCTCCTCACCCAGAGGATTAGCACTCCCCATTTCCACAGATAAATGGACTTAGATAAACATTTGTCTTTACCACACATATAGAGGAGAATCTCTTTTTTCTATCATACATACGTTATTTATATTTAATTGATCAAATTCACAGTCCTGACAAACTACTGACCTCCCTCCTTACAAATCTCATTTCTATTCATAAAGAACCAGCTATAGGAGGACCCACCACCTCTGACATTTGTCTACAACAATAGGCTCCTTTCTGTTTTTCCAGACAAAATTCTATAAACAATTCTTACCCTCAGCTAGGAACTATACCGCCACACCTCTGTAATCACACTTCACATCTCTCCTTCCCTTCAGGCCGATCTGTCTACTATGTCTCAGGAAAAGGCAAGACAGTCTCTTACTTTCTCAGGGAGACTCCCTTCTGCATATAGTGTAAATGCTTCTTTTGTAGGGGCTACACTGGTGAGTTCACTGTCAGTTTCAGAGACTACTAACAAGTTCCCAGAAAGACTCTTACCTGCTATCAATTTCAGCTGTTGTATTCTTACTCCAGGAATATTTTTCTTATGTGGAACCACCACCTATTTATGTCTTCCCTCTAGCTGGAAAGGAACATGCACCCCCTGATATATCCAGCCCCAGATATTTCTATTGCTCTTAACCATCAGATCCTTCCTATCCCACTAACTCATAACTGACCCAGGCGGGCAGTTTAATTCATTCATCTATTAAGCAGTTTAGGAACAGTGGCTAGGACTGGGACAGGGACCACAGGACTCACCACAACCTCTTTAAATTATTACCAACACCTTTCTAAAGACCTCACTGACAGCCTAAAAGAAATAGCTAACAGCCTTATCACTATGCAAAACCAGGTAGATTTCTTGGCAGCTGTGGTCCTCCAAAACAGAAGAACAAGATTATACAGTGGAAGTCAGAAATAGATTTAAGGGCCTAAATCTGATAGATAAAGTGCCTGATGAACTATGGAATGAGGTTCATGACATTGTACAGGAGACAGGGATCAAGACCATCCCCATGGAAAAGAAATGCAAAAAAGCAAAATGGCAGTCTGGGGAGGCCTTACAAATAGCTGTGAAAAGAAGAGAAGCGAAAAGCAAAGGAGAAAAAGAAAGATATAGGCATCTGAATTCAGAGTTCCAAAGAAGAGCAAGGAGATAAGAAAGCCTTCTTCAGTGATCAATGCAAAGAAATAGAGGAAAACAACAGAATGGGAAAGACTAGAGATCTCTTCAAGAAAATTAGAGATACCAAGGGAACATTTCATGCAAAGATGGGCTCGATAAAGGACAGAAATGGTATGGACCTAACAGAAGCAGAAGATATTAAGAAGAGGTAGCAAGAACACACGGAAGAACTGTACAAAAAGATCTTCATGACCCAGATAATCATGATGATGTGATCACTCATCTAGAGCCAGACATCTTGGAATGTGAAGTCAAGTGGGCCTTAGAAAGCATCACTACGAAGAAAGCTAGTGGAGGTGATGGCATTCCAGTTGAGCTGTTTCAAATCTTAAAAGATGATGCTGTGAAAGTGCTGCACTCAACATGCCAGCAAATTTGGAAAACTCAGCAGTGGCCACTGGACTGGAAAAGGTCAGTTTTCATTCCAATTCCAAAGAAAGGCAATGCCAAAGAATGTTCAAACTACCGCACAATTGCACTCATCTCACATGTTAGTAAAGTAATGCTCAAAATTCTCCAAGCCAGGCTTCAGCAATACGTGAACCGTGAACTCCTGATGTTCAAGCTGGTTATAGAAAAGGCAGAGGAACCAGAGATCAAATTGCCAACATCTGCTGGATCATGGAAAAGGCAAGAGAGTTCCATTTAAACATCTATTTCTGCTTTATTGACTATGCCAAAGCCTTTGACTGTGTGGATCACAATAAACTGTGGAAAATTCTTCAAGAGATGGGAATACCAGACCACCTAACTTGCCTCTTGAGAAATCTGTATGCAGGTCAGGAAGCAACAGTTAGAAGTGGACATGCAACAACAGACTGGTTCCAAATAGGAAAAGGAGTATGTCAAGGCTGCATATTGTAACCCTGCTTATTGAACTTCTGTGCAGAATACATCATGAGAAATGCTGGACTGGAAGAAACACAAGCTGGAATCAAGATTGCCAGGAGAAATATCAATAACCTGAGATATGCAGATGACACCATCCTTATGGCAGAAAGTGAAGAGGAACTAAAAAGCCTCTTGATGAAAGTGAAAGAGGAGAGTGAAAAAGTTGGCTTAAAGCTCAACATTCAGAAAACGAAGATCATGGCATCCAGATGGGGAAACAGTGGAAACAGATGGGGAAACAGATGGGAAACAGATGGGGAAACAGTGGAAACAATGTCAGACTTTATTTTGGGGGCTCCAAAATCACTGCAGATGGTGACTGCAGCCATGAAATTAAAAGATGCTTATTCCTTGGAAGAAAAGTTATGACCAACCTAGATAATATATTCAAAAGCAGAGACATTACTTTGCCGACTAAGGTCCATCTAGTCAAGGCTATGCTTTTTCCTGTGGTCATGTATGGATGTGAGAGTTGGACTGTGAAGAAGGCTGAGCGCCGAAGAATTGATGCTTTCGAACTGCGGTGTTGGAGAAGACTCTTGAGAGTCCCTTGGACTGCAAGGAGATCCAACCAGTCCATTCTGAAGGAGATCAACCCTGGGATTTCTTTGGAAGGAATGATGCTAAAGCTGAAACTCCAGTACTTTGGCCATCTCATGCAAAGTGTTGACTCATTGGAAAAGACTCTGATGCTGGGTAGGATTGGGGGCAAGAGGAGAAGGGGACGACAGAGGATGAAATGGCTGGATGGCATCATGGACTCGATGAATGTGAATCTGAGTGAACTCCGGGAGATGGTGATGGACAGGGAGGCCTGGCGTGCTGCGATTCATGGGGTGGCAAAGAGTCGAACACGACTGAGTGACTGAACTGGACTGAACTGATGCCTATTTTTGGAGGAAGCCTGTTGCTACTACACCATAAATGACGCATTGTAAAGGAAACAGCAAGAAATCTAACAGGGCCTCGAGGATACAGCGACACCTCAGTAATTCACGGGAATACTGATTAAGCAGTTGGAATTGGATGCCCTGTGTCCTACCTTTTCTAGGTTTTCTCCTCTACTTACCCTTATTCTAACTTTTGGCCCTTGTTTAATGTGTCTTTTTCAAAATTTCTTCAGGACCACTTACAAGCCTTCACCAACCAACTATCCACGAGCTGCTTCTAACTCACTAAGATTATCAAAAGCTTTGAACACACACAAATCCCCTTGACCCACATTCCAGCCTTTTCTTATCTCACCCTCATGACGCCCCTGTCCTGCAGGAAGCAGTTACAGAAGAGTGACCTTTGGCACTAATCCTAAATAAAAAGGCTGGAATGATAAGGTGCACACGGAGTCTCATTGTTAAGATGGCTCATTATGCTGACCTCGAAAACAAAGAATAAAAATCACAGTGATCCTTGAGACTGACCAAATTGCCCAAATGATGTTCTGTTTTCTCATTGGCACCTACCTTCTCAAAGCTGTGAGACCACAAGATTCCAGACCTCTGGCTCCATGACCACAGGACTACAGGCTAAAAATTAACCATCCATTCAGAGAATTTTTCATTGGTAGGGTATAAGAAAGACCCTGTCAGAAAGGGAGGACGTTGGTTCTCCTTAAGGACCAGTCACTCTCTCTTTTCCCTCTAATAAAAGTTCCTTTTCTTGCCTGATTGCCCAGCTTGCTCTTTATTCTCTGCACTCGTCTTACACATGGCACTACCCTGTTATGACCAGAAAAGATAAGACAGAGAGAAAGGACAATGCCTTCTTTCCCGGTGAGGGGTTTATTGTAAGTGCAGGTACTTAGTGGGACTATGGGAAATGCTGAAGGGACATCAGTTGATCACTCTAAATGACCCAGAATGACCCTTAAAGATAATGTGGAAGAATTTGCCTAAGAAATGCAGCTTGTGGCTCAGTGGAAGATGGTTTTGACTATCAGGCTATCAATTTGGTGTCTTTATCATTTACAGCATTCCCGACCAGTCCTATTTGTAGTCAGGATCCTAGCACCATATCTAGTATCTAGTAAGTATTAAATGCATATTTTCACACTTTTTATACTATTTTTCCATTTACTTGTGATAGAAAGATGACCCGGACATATATGCTCTGATCTCAAACAGCTTTGTTCCTCATGCTTTGTTACAGAAAGCCAAACTATGAAACAATATGAGAAGTGCCGTCAGAGAAGTGGGTATGGCGTTTTCTGGGCACAGAGCAGAATCTTCTTATTCTGGCTCTGCCTGGTGGAATCCAGTAAGGCAGCATGGATGAAGTGATAGCTAAGCAAAATACTGAATAGTAAATAGCCTTTTACCAGTCACAACAAAAGCATATTCTCAGAAAAAATAACAGGTGCAAAGGCAGACCAAGCACTAGAGAAAAAGCTGGACTGCCTAATTGAAAAGGGAACTAGTCCCACCTCAATGCCTGTTTTCTGTTGTTTTGATTTGATTTGTTTTGTTTCCCCTTAGGCTCTGCTTTGGAGGGACCTGAGCGAAGGTTTGCAAGTAGGGAATGAGAACATGAAAAACGATACTACTAATGGCTGGACCACGATCTTCCTAACTGAACATAAACAACGCTCCCAGGATATAAGTAACATTCAGATAAGTATTCTATGACCATGTTTGGAACATGACAGGAACAAAGCCACTTAACAACCACATGTTTACACATACATGCATCCCAGGGTCATCCCTTTTCTGACCGATGTGAATTACTGAGGCTTCTTCTCAATGACAACTCTAGCTCCACTTTAATCCTCCCGCCACCTAAATAAAAACTATACAAAAGCAACCAATAACTGAACTGTTTCTTCTTTCTGACAACATCTAAATCAGAACTGGTCCCCTCTCCCTTAAATCCTCCTTAGGATCATTCAGCACAGCTCTGCATCCTGGAAGAATCTCCGCCTTGTCCCTTCTTACTGAGATCTTCCTGGAGTGTGTCTCCCCTCACTGCAGCAAAGTAAATGCCATGCTAAGCCACTTTAGTAATTTCTGATTCTGTGTGACCCTATGGACTGTAGCCCACCAGGTTCCTCTGTCCATGGGATTCTCTAGGCAAGAATATTAGAGTGGATTGCCATGAGACCTCTCTTTTTCACTGTTGCTATTGCAGGTGTAATCCTAGCAGTATTTGGTTGTGAGTTCTAACAGCAATTTATTTAGAGATGTTACCACGGAGCAGGAGTGAGGGACCAGAGGTGGGGTGATGGAAGGAGGGAAATTCAATATAAGGATATATATCAAATTGGCCACTGTTGCAGGGGACTGATGCTTGATCTTTAGGACCTTCTGAGGAACCTTATAAAGTGTATGTAAGAATTACCTATCTAGGGAAGAAAAGAGGAAAGTATTAGCCCATTAGTTCCTGTCCTCCTTTGATCAAGAGACATTCTACTGGTGTTGATTCCCTTGTACAATAGGAATCAGAGTCAGAAAAGCCCCAGGACAGAAAGCAGGGAAGACTCAGTGTGGGCCTGTGCACAATGACTGAAGCCTGGTCAGGACTGGCCACTACAGCAGTGGCTGGAATAAGAGGTGGAGCCAAGAACCTGTGCAGCAAAGCCCAAGAGGTCTCTTTTACACCAAATTTCAGTTCTGCTGTGGGAAATGAAAGTGAAAGTGTTAGTTGTTCAGTAGTATCTGACTCTTTGTGACCCCATGGACTGTAGCCTACCAAGCTCCTCTGTCCATGTGATTCTCCAGGCAAGAATATTGGAATGGGTTGCCATTCCCCTCTCTAGCAGATCTTCCCAAGCCAGGGATCGAACCTGAGTCTCCTGTATTACACGCAGATTCTTTACTGTCTGAGCCACCAGGGAAGTGGGAAGTAGTATTACCAAATTGTCAAAGATAGAGCTGAAGGTGAGCAGAATATGCCACCTCAAAATATGTCTATATGGCATAAAGATTACTTTGAGCTGATTGTTTTGAGAAATAGTAGGCAAAAGAGAGGGCTTCCCTGGTGGCACAGTGGTAAAGAATCTGCCTGCAATGCAGCAGACTCGGGTTTGATCCTTGGGTTGGGGAAAATCTCCTGGAGGAGGGCATGGTAACCCACTCCAGTATTCTTGCCTAGAGAATCCCATGGACAGAGAAGCCTGGCGGGCTACAGTCCATGGGGTCACAAACAGTCAGACATGACTGAGCAATTAACCAGCAGCAGCAGCAGCCGGCAAAGGAGAAGATCTGAAAACTGAATAGAAGTTACTCTTTTGTAAGAGACATTTGCATTTACAAGGGAAATTATCATTTGTAACTGTGTCTCCTTCTCTGTGCAGGAAGAGATGGATGACTCTCAGTTATGAGAGGACTGTCTTGGTGGTCAAGTGGTTAAGAGTCCACCTGTCAATACAGGAGACACAGGTTCAATCCCTGCTCCAGGAAGATTTCACATGGCAAGCCTGTAGGCCACAACTACTGAAGCCTCACAACACCTGGAGCCTGTACTCCACAACAAGAGAAGCCACAGTAATGAGAACCCTGCACCAAAACTAGAGAGCAGCCCCCACTCACCACAACTAGAGAAAGCTCATGAGCAGCAATGAAGACCCATCATAGCCAAAAGTAGAAATAAAGTTTAAAGCTTTTTTTTTAATTATAAAATAAAATAAATTATAGGAGAATCTTATCAATGGAGAAAGCAAGGACTGAAATCTGCATAGCAAACTATTTACCCTTGTTTACTGTGCTTTTCATGGTCACCTCCCTAGCCAGCCTCCCCTTCACACCTTTCTTTCCTTTTATCTTTAGTCAAGATGGCATTTAAGCCTATATTCTAAGCCACCTCACAGAATTACTCATTTTTCTCTGAGTTTCTCCCTTGTATACATGTCAATACACTTCTGCTTGTTTTTCTCTTGTTAATATGTCTTTTATTACAAGGGTCTCAGCCAAGAACTTAGAAAGGTAGAGGGAAATTATTTTTCCATCTCTACATCGCACCACAAAGTTTCTAAAGGGAACCCAGTCACTAATGAAAATTAACAAAGACACTTAAAACTGAGCACACAGCTCCAGTGAGAAAGTAGAAATGAAGACTTGGAATTTTTTGGTGGGTGGGTGGGGGACAGCATTGCTGGAAACTACACAGATATAGGCTGTGTTGGCAAACAAGTGTTTTCATCCTGGATGTGGTAAAATGCAGAGAAAGTCTGCAAAGAGGCAGAGGGAAAGAAAATGTGGGTTATTATTTTAGAAATGGACTGTGAAAGGGGTAAGGTTAAAAAAGAAGAAAGACTTGTTACTAGAAGAAACCGCTGACCTCAGAAATAAGCAGATGTGTCTCTACCACCAGGAGACAGTTTTAGAACGGATTCTCCCTTGTTAGCTCAAGTTTATTTTTATCCCTAAGCCCAAACGGCCTAGGCGATGGGGACATGGCTTGATTGCAGAATTGCACATGTTGAGAGCCAGAATGCCAGGATAGTGGGAAATACAAACTTTGGAACCAGTCTGCTTTTGTTGAAGACATAGATGTGACATATAGCCAACTTTTTGCTGGTGAGCGATTTACTCAACCCTCCTCAGTCTCAGTTCTTTCTATTTGATAGATGAGGTAAGGATGCCTACCTCACATAACTGCAGAAAGAATTAACATGGCAACATATAAAACATTCTTAGCGCAGTTGCTGGCACACAATTTCTCAAAAGATGTTTGCTTTTGTTACCAAGTCCAAGCTTGCTCGGCTCGCCCCACGTCAGGCCATTGAACTGGAGACGAGCTGTTGACGCAAGAAATTCGGTTGACAAAGAAGATTGCAGACTAACATTTCAAAATAAGTGACTTGTTGGGGTCTGAATGCCAGGTTCTTTTATAGATCAGAGATGAGGGGAAGCAAAGTAGAAAGGCCATTAATCTTGCAAACATCTCCTAGAATGGCAAGCCTCAGGCAGGGGATCTGTTAATTTCTTCCTTCCTGCCATCCACAGGTGGACAGGGTTCTGAAGAAAGGCACCTTAATTTAACAGTCAGGGGGAGTAGGATTCTCTGAGGTAGGCCATTATATATGATTGCAATAACAAAAGCAACTAAAAGCAAGTCAAAGAAAAACTCCAACATGGAGTCAAAATTCGCTTTTCTCTGTAACATTTTCAGCATTTTCTTGTCATTGGATTTTAAGATTGGCACAGTAGAAACAAAAAATCTAATATTTACTGAAATATTTAGACTCAGAGCTTAACTTGCTCTGAAATTTTGTTCTAAAGAATACTAGCATGTGTTTCAGTCTATTTTAATTTTTACAAGTTATTTACATAAATTCCAGAAACCCGTAGTGGTACTGTGTGATTAAGACCCACCATCTTAAATCCTATAGAAAACAACTTCCCAGCAAAGTAGGCCTTTAAGACTGTGGTACAGTGCTGGCATCTGGTGGCAGCAGGCCCTGAAACATGAAGTGTTCTGATTTAATGTTTTAGGAAGCAAATTGTCAACACCCACCACAAGAGTTTAATCAGCTACGTTTTAGAACCTTTTCAAATTGTACAAATATAACCCAGTTCTAGGAGTTTTAGAGGAAAGAAACTCAAAAGACTAATAAACATATGAAAAAATGCTCATTGTCTCTAGAAATCAAAATGAAACCAATGAGGTACCATTGTATATCCAACAGATTATCAAATATTAAAAAGCCTGATACCAATTGGTGAAAAGAATATGAAAAAATGGGAACTTTCAAACACTGCTGTCCACATTTGAAGTGCTATTTTATTGTACCAGTAGCAATTTAGCAATACCTTAGAAAAGTGAAGATATAAATGGGCAGTAATTCTAATTTGAGGTATACACTCTAAACCTAGGGAGAGAGAGTTCCTTGGACTACAAGGAGATCCAACCAGTCCATTCTGAAGATCAGCCCTGGGATTTCTTTGGAAGGAATGATGCTAAAGCTGAAACTCCAGTACTTTGGCCACCTCATGCGAAGAGTTGACTCTTTGGAAAAGACTCTGATGCTGGGAGGGATTGGGGGCAGGAGGAGAAGGGGACGACAGAGGATAAGATGGCTGGATGGCATCACTGACTCAATGGACGTGAGTCTGAGTGAACTCCGCGAGATGGTGATGGACAGGGAGGCCTGGCGTGCTGCGATTCATGAGGTCACAAAGATTCGGACACGACTGAGCGACTGAACTGAACTGATGGAAATGTCTGTGCTTAGGAAAAGTTACAAGGATGTTCATGGCAGTATTATTTGTAACAGCAAAAAAAAGAAAATATTCCAAATGTTCATCAATATGAAGATGACTAATTTTCATAGGGTTGAATAGCATAAAGCAGCAAAGCAGAATAAACAAGGGTTACATGTATCAACAAAGATGAATATTAAAAATAATAGAAAAATTTTAGAATGACACACACAGTATACTATTTATGTACAAATGAAAGCACAGTAGTATATATTGGTTTCGGAAAAGTAAATATGTAATGTAATAATATATAGTGGAACAAGTTCAACATAGAGGGTGCCTTTAGGGAAGGAGGAAGGGAATTGGGATTGAGGAAGACAAAACGAATTAACCTATATCTGCAAGGTTTCACTTCTTAATTTTGCCTATTTTCTCTGGCATTTTTATATAAATGGATGTTTCTTATATTCTCTTTTTCTGCACATTTATATGTATACAATGGAATATTATTTAACCACTCAAAAAAATGAACTTCTAACATGTACTACAAAACCTTGAGGACATGATGCTAAGTGAAAAGGCCAGATACAAAAGGACAAATAGTACATGACTCCATTTATGTGAGATACCTAGGGTGGTCAAATTCATAGAGATAGACGGTAGAATGGTGGTTGCCAGGAACTGGAGGGAGAAGGGAATGAGGAGTTGATGTTTAAGGGCTATAGACTCTCCATTTGGAAAGATACAAAAGTTCTAGAGATGGATGGCGGTGATGGTTGTAAAACAATGTGAGTGTACTTAATGTCACTGATTTATAAATTTTAAAAATTGGTTAAGATGGTAAAATCTTATGTAGAATTTGACCACAATAAAAAATATATATATTTTAACCCCTAAGCTAGTTCCTGACCACTGGGCAATCACTCAAGTGTGACAGAAAATATGCTCTATTGATGCTTGCAGTTGTAATACGACTGCAGCTGTGCTCAGGAAAAATGTTACAAGGATGTTCGTGGTGGTATTATTTGTAACAGTTAAAGAAAAAAAAGGAAATATTCTAAATGTTCATCAATAAGATGTAGTACAGCTTGCAGCTGTAGTCAGCAGAGAGGCAAGGAGATAGCCTTAGCTAGCATTTCAGCCTTTCATAAAAGCTATAGTAATAAGATAACATCAAGATTTAGTGTTTGGTAATTAAAAACGAGTGCAATTTCATTTTATTGCTTCTGGAAATACTTGCTTTTTCTGCCCTGTCATCAACAAGGGACGAAGACCAGCAGTGCCTGCTGATTTTTGAACAGATTTTATTCTTCCACTTCCCCTGGACCTTCCTCTGGACGTTCCTCTGGACCACTTCCTTTGGACCTCAGCAGCAGAGGTATGACACTTGGTTGTGGTGACAGGATGCCAGGAGATGGCAGCAAAAGCTCATCTAGTAGGAAAGTTCTGCCAAAGGCCCAAGAGAACAGAGAGAAGTCACAGATTGGCTTCGATTGTTATGTCTCCATATCAACTCACCAAAAAGCTTAGTGTTCTGTCGCTGTGTAATAACACCATGCCTTTGGCCAAGAGAGAGACACCAATCAAAAGAGCCAATCACCCAAGAAAGAGCACTTCTAAAGTGAGGGGAAGGAGAGAGAAAGATAAAAGTGAACCTGGTCAGTCCATGGAGTTGCAAAGAGTTGGACACACCTGAGCGACTTTCACTTTTGGGAAGAGACAGGGAGTACCCAAATGAGCCTTGTAAACAGCAACTGAAACTCTTTGAGGCTCACATTGGAGAACGCAATGGCACCCCACTCCAGCACTCTTGTCTGGAAAATCCCATGGACGGAGGAGCCTGGTGGGCTGCAGTCCATGGTGTCACTAAGAGTTGGACACGACTGAGCGACTTCACTTTCACTTATCACTTCCATGCATTGGAGAAGGAAATGGCAACCCATTCCAGTACTCTTGCCTGGAGAATCCCAGGGACGGAGGAGCCTGGTAGGCTGCCATCTATGGGGTCGCACAGAGTCGGACATGACTGAAGCGACTTAGCAGCAGCAGCAGCAGAGCTCACATAGTCAGACAAAGACCTTCTTGGCAAGAAGAGCCCACTCTCAAACATCAGGTACGTAGGGGAGTTTGCACACCCACACTGGAATCAGCTAGCGATTTAGCAGCATTTTCTGCTAAGCCAGCTCCTTGCTAGGTGACCTGAGATAGGGAAGGTACCCCAGCCATCCAGTAGACAAGTGGGCTTGCGTCTCCTCTGAAAAGATTTAAGAGGTCCAGAGTTTCAACCCAACTTCTGTGGGATGGTATAATTAATCCATAAATAAAGAACATGAGCCTATGGAAGGCAGCATCTTCTTAGAGTGGAAAAAAAAAAGAATGAAAACAAATTGAGCTGAAGAAGAAAAAGAGTCACTAAGGAAAGCCAATACTGTCATGCCCTGGCTTTAGGAGTCACATGTAGACGAAAAAAAGACTCTCATTTCTGTTCATTTAAAATCTATTCAGATAATGCTTTAGAAATAGCAGAAAGACATCGAGAGAGAACCAGAATCTGGGAGAACATGGACCAAACTCAGGAAAACATGGAAATTCTTGGTCTCCAAGCTAAATCTGTATGAAAAGGAATAAGCAGGCTTGAGACTGGAGAGAATCCACCTTCAACCCTGTCCCAACTTGGGAGAAGGCAGGTTAATTGATTTTGTTTGAGAACATAGGAGTAAATATTTTATAAACTTATAAAACACACAAAAAGCACTAAAAATATTAAAATCATCCAAAATTCTTCAACTGAAATGTGTCTTATTTCCTTTTTATTTTTCTTAGGTATATAATTTATTTTTTTAAATTGAAACTATATGAAACAGTGTTATGAGTACTATTTGAATTTTAAAATTCTGTTCTTTGTACAGACACAGGCTCACAGACTTAGAGTATGAACTTACGGTTGCCAGGGTGAGAAGGGATAGTTAGGGAGTTTGGGACTGACATGAACAAGCTGGTGTATTTAAAACGGGTAACCAACAAAGCCATACTGTACAGAATAGGGAACTCTGCCCAATGTTATGTGGCAGCTAAGATAGGAGGGGAGTTTGGGGGAGAATGGATACAATGTGTATATGTGTGAGTCCCTTCTCTGTCCTCCTGAAACTATCACATTTTAATCGGCTGTATGTGAAAGTAAAAGTTGCTCAGTTGTGTCCAACTCTTTGTGACCCCATGGACTTTATGGAATTCTCCAGGCTGGAATACTGGAGTGGGTAGCCTTTCCCTTTTCCTGGGAATCTTCCCAATCCAGGGATCAAACCCAGGTCTCCCGCATTGCAGGCAGATTCTTTACCAGCTGAGCCACAAGGGAAGCTCATTAATGGCTATACTCTGACCGAAAATAAAAGTTTTTTTTAAAAATCCTGTTCTTTGTAAGTTATTACACGATCAAAACTTAACATAGACTACAAGACTTACAATGAAACTAAACATGTTTTTCCATTATATATCTAAACTTTATTTCATCAACTGAGCTATTAGAGATGAGGATTTAGCACTCTTACATAATGCCAACCCCCTCACCTCTAACATTATGTCAATTTCTGGTTAAATTAGTATTTACTATTTTCCTTATTATGATTGTTATGATTCTCTACAAAGCTAAGTGGTAAGTATGATACGATTCCTTCTCAGTACTCTTCTATTGCATTCCTGAAATTCATTTGCCTTGTTTTTCCTTTCATTTCAGTTATATATTTGTATAGGTTCAAAAGAAACAATTTGGAAATATAATATTTAATTATCAGATTAATATATAATTAATTGTATAATTATCAGTCATTAGTAAAGGCAAACCTTTTCAAACTAAAAGATACTACCATTATATGCTTCAGCTTTGTTTTGAAATAGACTTCTGTACATTCTCAATTTTTCACAGAATTGCTAAGCCCTAAAAAGTATTGTTTGATGTATCACACAGACTGCAAGATAACATTTTTCTTATGCTGAATGTCCTAAACTACACATATTGTCAGGATATATTGATGGTGTGCTCCTTGCTAACAAGAAGGAAGAGAAGAAGGGCAACAGAAAAGGGTGGCAGGGCCTTTTTACCCTTACTTGGCATTTATCATTTTCAACATTTCTCCTTTGCCTTCTGAATGCTGTCTTACATTCCCTTTCCCATAGAGACTAATAGGAATGTTCTTAGTGGTCATCCTGAGCACCTAAGTGGAGATGTCAGTTTCTCTGGCTCTCTAAATCTGAAAGTCTTCCATACCTTCTCCTCATTGGTGAGCAGAGTGTCAGTGACTCTTTCTGGAATGGATCAGTGTTTTCTGGGTTTTCCTTGTTAACAGACTCAGAATCCGAGAGCCAGAATAGTAAGGGAACCTGAGGGCATTTGGTACATCTTTTTGAGCACTTAACTCAAGTGGCCCTTCAGTTTTTGAACCATACTAGCAGTTGCTGGCTTCAGTCTCTGCATTACTTTCAGCACAATCATTATTCCATTGAGAATCTTTTCCCCGTAACTTTTCATCTTTGTCGTTTGCAAATGTCTGGACATCCCCTTCTCCATGTCATACTGTGGCACGCCTACTGGTCCTTTCTCCCAAGGTTGGCTGGAGAGAATTCCCTCGCAGTTCCATGGTTGGGACTCTGCAGTCCCACCCCAGGGTGCAGGGGCTCAGTTCCCGGTTGGAGAGCTAAGATCAGGTAAGCTGTGCAGTGCCAAAAGAAAAAGAAAAAAAAAAAAGATAAGCTTGAGTTATGTATGGCTTTCTCTTCCTTCTTCCCTCCATTTTGCAATTTGATCTTTAAGCGGAAGCATGCATAATTTTCCCACAGAACAGGGCCATCTTTTTCACATACACTAAAAGGACAATCCACCTTAGGATATTTCACTATTCAGATATATATTTGTCATACTTGTCTTGACTTCTGAAGCCATGACCACAGGTAGGACAACATAATAAAATACTCATTTCTTTCTCTTTCTTTCATCTGTTTTCTACTGGAAAAAATATTAAAGTCATTCAAATTTTTATCTCATTTTTCACAGACAGAAACATATGTTTTCAATATTATACTACTGCAGATAGTCTCCTAATACTGTAACTCAGCAGTGGAAGTGTTACAACCCTCCAGATGAAAATGGAAAACCCCAGGAAGGCAGTAAAGCAAGGAGAGCTCTAGGTGTTGAAAGGGACAGTCTCCCAGGAAGAGAGCAGGTGTCTGGCAGGCACTGGACAGTTCCAGCTCTTTGCCACCCCATGGACTATAGCGCTCCATGCTCCTCTGTCAGTGGGATTCTGAAGGTAAGAATACTAAAATGGGTAGCCATGCCCTCCTCCAGGGGATCTTTCTGACCCAGGGATCAAACTCGCCTCTCTTATGTCTCCTGCATTGGCAGATAGGTTTCCACCTGGGAAGCCTGTGAGAAACGCTCTAATCTGGGAGATGTAAGGATGAAGGCAGAGACAGCACTGGTCAGCATCCAGTTGTCCAGCAGAGGGCAGTGTTGTCCAGAGATGCCAACATGGGAGTCAGCCGTGGGCTGGGGTAGAAACCATTTCTAAGAACTGGTGAAAACTCTAGTTGTCTCGACTTGGGACAACTCAAGGACAAATATCTCTTTGCCTTTTTTCATTTTCTTAGTTTCTTACTTCTTTATCACTAGTTCTTTATGTTCTACACTGAACTGGAAAACGCCTATGAATACATTTTTCTGCATCAGTTCAGTTCACTTCAGTCCCTCAGTCATGTCAGACTCTTTGCGACCCCCTGGACGGCAGCACACCAGGCCTCCCTGTCCATCACCAACTCCTGGAGTTTACTCAAGCTCATGTCCATAGAGTTGGGGATGCCATCCAACCATCTCATCCTCTGTCGTCCCCTTCTCCTCCCGCTTTCAATCTTTCCCAGCTTCACGGTCTTTTCAAATGAGTCAGTTCTTCACATCAGGTGGCCAAAGTATTGGAGTTTCAGCTTCAGCATCAGTCCTTCCAATGAATATTCAGGATTGATTTCCTTTAGGATGGACTGGTTGGATCTCCTTGCAGTCCAAGGGACCTTCAAGAGTCTTCTCCAACATCACAGATCAAAAGCATCAATTCTTCGGCACTCAGCTTTCTTTATAGTCCAATTCTCACATCCATACATGACTACTGGAACAACCACAGCTTTGAATAGACAGACCTTTGTTGGAAAAGCAATATCTCTGTTTTTTAATATGGTGTCTAGGTTGGTCATAACTTTTCTTCCAAGGAGCAAGTATCTTAATTTCATGGCTGCCGTCACCATCTGCAGTGATTTTGAAGCCCAAAAATGAAGTCTGACACTGTTTCCACAGTTTCCACATCTATTTCCTGTGAAGTGGTGGGACCAGACACCATGATCTTAGTTTTCTGAATGTTGAGTTTTAAGCCAACTTTTTCTCTTTCACTTTCATCAAGAGGCTCTTTAGTTCTTCTTCACTTTCTGCCATAAGGGTGGTGTCATCTGCATATCTGAGGTTATTGACATTTCTCCCAGCAATCTTGATTCCAGCTTGTGCTTCATCAAGTCCAGCATTTCTCATGATGTACTCTGCATAGAAGTTCAATAAGCAGGGTAATAATATACAGCCTTGATGTATTCCTTTCCCAATTTGGAACCAGTCTGTTGTTCCATGTCCAGTTCTAACTGTTGCTTCTTGGCCTGCATACAGATTTCTCAAGAGGCAGGTCAGGTGGTCTGGTATTCCTATCTCTTTCAGAATTTTCCACAGTTTATTGTGATGCACACAGTCAAAGACTTTGGCTTAGTCAATAAAGCAGAAGTAGATGTTTTTCTGGAACTCTCTTGCTTTTTCACTGATCCAACGGATGTTGGCAAAATTTGATCTCTGGTTCCTCTGCCTTTTCTAAATCCAGCTTGAACATCTGGAAGTTCATGGTTCACATATGGTAGTTTGAACATTCTTTGGCATTGCCCTTCTTTGGGATTGGAATGAAAACGGATCTTTTCCAGTCCTGTCACCACTGCTGAGTTTTCCAGATTTGCTGGCATACTGAGTGCAGCACTTTCACAGCATCATCTTTTAGGGTTTGAAATAGCTCAACTGGAATTGAGCTAGCTTTGTTCCTCCACTAATTTTGTATGCATTGATGCTTCCTAAAGCCCACTTGACTTCATACTCCAGGATGTCTTGCTCTAGGGGAATGATCACACCATCATGATTATCTGGGTCATGAAGATCTTTTTTGTACAGTTCTTCTGTGTATTCTTGCCACCTCTTCTTAATATCTTCTGCTTCTGTTAGGTCCAGACCATTTCTGTCCTTTATTCAGCCCATCTTTGCAAGAAATGTTCCTTTTGTATCTCTAATCTTCTTGAAGAGATCTTTAGTCTTTCCCATTCTATTATTTTCCTTTCTTTTCATTGATCACTGAGGAAGGCTTTCTCATCCCTCCTTGCTATTCTTTGGATATCTGCATTCAAATGGGTATATCTTTCCTTTTCTCCTTTGCTTTTCACTTCTCTTCTTTTCATAGCTATTTGTAAGGCCTCCTCAGACAACTATTGTGCCTTTTTGCATTTCTTTTTCTTGGGGATGGTCCTGATCACTGCCTGTTCTACAATGTCATGAACCTCTGTTTATAGTTCATCAGGTACTCTGTCTGTCAAATCTAATCCCTTGAATCTATTTGTCACTCCCACTGTATAACTGTAAAGGATTTGATTTAGGTCATACCTGAATGGTCTAGTGGTTTTCCCTACTTTTTTCAACTTAAGTCTGAATTTGGCAATAATGAGTTCATGGTATGAGCCACAGTCAGCTCCCAGTCTCATTTTTGCTGACTACATAGTCAAAATTTAATCTTTTGACTTCTTGAAACCACCTCTAATGGAACCCTCTATTTTCCTTCTACAGTTTCAGTGGACATTAATCTGATAAGGTCCAGAAGTTTGCTCAAGCCTCACAAAGTGCCCTTATCAACAGGCTTTCTCTAGAAATTTTATCTTTAGAGAAATTGAACAGTCCTAATCTCCAGTGTAGGATAGAAGGGTTAAGTTCAATGGTTGCCATTAATAGGAGTGGGCATGAGAAGGGATTGTGAGTCCTCGTTATTCAGTTGGGAAGACCTTCATCAGTCTTTTCAATGTGACAGTCTCCCTCAACTGCTGTGCCTGTTGTCCTGGAATTAAGAGCTTCTCTGGTATGAAGTATCTTCAGACTAAGCCTTTAGTTTCCGGTTCAGTTCTGGGAGGAGTGGTCTCC
Organism: Nanger dama; assembly: GCA_917880005.1. NCBI lineage: Eukaryota > Metazoa > Chordata > Mammalia > Artiodactyla > Bovidae > Nanger > Nanger dama. The sequence continues at coordinate 5,803,731 of CAKJTW010000088.1, forward strand.
TGGATTCACAGAAGGAGAGGGAAAGGGGGCTGGGGGTCATTGTGCAGACTTTGAAAACAACGTCCTTATTTTCAGCACCCTGCCTCAGCTTACCATCAGAGCTACACTATTTTGTGAGAGCATTACCTTGTCAGCAGCTTGAACCAGAATACTTTCCGTGGCATCCCCTCTGCCAGCTGGTAACTTCCTAGCTGCCAAAGATGTGTGGGTATGTTTTCATAGTTGTCTCTTCTCCCATCTTCTTTATCCCTGTTTCTTTAAAGAGCCAAATTAAAACAATTCCTTAAAAAGTATTAATCTCGAAAGGCAAACACTTTCACTCCAATATGTTTAAGCATAAATTCAACAACTTATTTTTCTCTTAGGCTTTGTGAAAGCTTACCCAATATCATTGCTAAGTCACTTCAGTCATGTTCCACTCTGTGCGACCCCATAGACGGCAGCCCACCAGGCTCCCCCATCCCTGGGATTCTCCAGGCAAGAACACTGGAGTGGGTTGCCATTTCCTTCTCCAATGCATGAAAGTGAAAAGTGAAAGTGAAGTCATTCAGTTGTGTCCGACTCTTAGCGACCCCAAGGACTGCAGCCTACCAGGCTCCTCCATCTATGGGATTTTCCAGGCAAGAGTACTGGAGTGGGGTACCATTGCCTTCTCCGACCCAGTATCATTAACAGCTTTAATTTAAATTTGTGTATTGAAATACAAGTGGTTTAACATTTTACTTCTCAAATTAGCATATTTGCTCTTCCTTCCTCTTCCCCTTCCTTTCCTCCAGCAATCTGATTTTTATTGATTATCTTGTCCTTTTCAGTTTTAACATTAACTTGATACCAAAGCTGGATAAAGACAACACGAGAAAACTACAGACTAATAATATCCCTTTTGAATATAGATGCAAAAATTTTTCAGCAAAATCCTAGTAAAATGAATCCAGTAGCACATCAAATAATGTAACCTCCCAGCTATATAAGATGTGGAAATCAGCACAGTTATAAATTCCAACAGTGTAGAAATGATATTGCTTCATACCATCTCTTCTCTTTCCCTTCCATTTCAATTAGTTGTAAAACAGAATGTGAATGTCCAAAAGTATTTTAGCCAATCATATATTTAAGTATATTGTGATGAGTTCTTTTATCTTTTTTCCAGTACTTTTGATTGAATTTCATATTTATCTAAGGAAAGGGCTCATTCTCTGAAATCTAGAATGTTCATTCAATGCTTTTGCAGGCATTTCTCCAAACTTTTGTTCAAATATGGTCAAGCAAAGTCCTTAAATAAATAAAGCATGACCAGAGCATTTTCTAAGGAGCAATGACTCTTTGAGAGGTAGTGAATATTGAAGATTAAAAGTAGTGTTCTTTCTATAAAGCTTTAAAATTAGAAGGGCACATCACAATGTCACAGGAAAGAGACACTCTTAGAAAAAGTTATTTGATTTTAGTGATGACCATTTTGTGTCCAAAAGCAAAGTGAATCTTTGGACAGCCAGGTAAAAGATTATCATTCATAATAGAGAAACAAAACATAAAACTATTAATGCTTGATTTGAAACCATTATAGTACTAAAGCAATGGCCCAGAACAAATAAATGGATAAAAAGAATTTAAAAGGCCGAATGAGAAAAGAGGTATTTAAGGGAGTCCAGTCAGTTCAGTTCAGTCACTCAGTCGTGTCCAACTCTTTGCAACCCCATGGACTGCAGCATGCCAAGCTTCCCTGTCCATCACCAACTCCCAGAGTTTGTCCAAGTTCATGTCCGTTGCATTCGCGATGCCATCCAGCCATCTCACTCTTTGTCGTCCCCTTTTTCTTCCTGCCTTCAGTGTTTCCCAGGATCAAGGTCTTTTCCAATGAGTCAGTTCTTCGCATCAGGTGGCCAAAGTATTGGAGTTTCAGCTTCAGCATCAGTCCTTCCAATTAATATTCAGGACTGATTTCCTTTAGGATTCAGGGAGTCCAATGCATACATAATTGTATTCTGCTTTTTAATTTCCTTTCTTTTGTTTGCTGTGATTCCTTTTGTTTGCCACCTTCTTTCAAAGTCCCATGGATTTTTTTCCTTCCATTTTAAATATGACTTGACAGAGCTCAGAAAATATGTTTCCTATGTCAGTATATTTTCCATGAGCTCTTATACATTTGCTTTGTGTTATTCTTTCATAGAGAATATTCCTTTTTCCTGAGTTTTACTGTTTAGAATGATATATTTCAAAGTTTTTATTTTCTCTGTGGCAATATTTTTCTGGTGAAGACTAGGCTGTCACATGTTATTTCCATTCCTTGGTTTCCTCTTTTCATCTCTAAATAGGTCATGTGCTGTTTCCTTTCTGATTATTCATCTTTAGCTCAGGAAATACCCTGGTTTCCTCTTTGGAAGCACCACTAAGACTGTCAGTGTGGTACTCTCCTTCATTGTAGTATGTCCAGTGAACTTCTCTTTGTTCAATCTGATAGGTTTTTCTGGTGTACTTTTTAAGGAATGGACAGATGACAGATCCTAATATGTGAGACCAGCATATGATAAGTGTACAAGTTGATAATTATATATTAAGCAAAAAGTTTTATTACCAACAGACTGAAACCACAGCCATGACTTTCATTTCACATTGTTAGCAACTTAAAGGACCACTGAGAAAAGTAATAGATTGTCAGTGGTACTTTCTACCCTACTTCCCCCACCTCTACTTACATTTCTAGGTTTATAGGAGAACTGTCCCAGGAACATAAGAACCAAATGAAAGTGAAGATACAGTCTAGCAACTTCACTTCTAAGGATACATCCAAAAAGAATACAACATGTCCAAAAATATTGAGAAAAGTTTTGCAAAACTTGGAAATAATGCAAAAGAATTAATTAATATCCTTTCCAATGTCATTGTGGAGTATTTTCTAAAAGATCTGTTCATGGGTTATTTAATTATATAAGAATATATATCATTCCCCTCCATTCACTATTATTGTGGGTCAAGATTACTAGTTACACATTAACACGTAATAAACCTTTGTCCTATAGAGAGATAAGTGATTTTATTTTCCAGTAGAAAAAATAATCCCAATGGTATTTTGTTGTCCTATAGGCCATTAATCAGTTATGTATCTAATTTAGCAATCTTATCCCAGATTTTTTTCAGGACCTACAGATACTGAATTACTTGATTTACCCTTTGAACCAGTTTTATCAACTTGTCAGTTCTCTCAATAATTAGTTAAACATTTCATGAACTTGCTACATTGACAGTTGATCTCTGAACAACATGAAGACTAGGAGCACCACCACCTGTGCTGTCGAAAATCTAAGTCTAACTTTAAACTCGTCCTTCTATATATGCATTTTTTTAATATCTGAACTTCTGAATCCACAGATTCAACTAACCACAGATTGTATAGTACTTTGGTAGGCATTTATTGAAAAACATCCATGTATAAGTGGACCTGCACAGTTGAAACCCATGTTATTCAAGGTTCAATTGTATATCAGTAATCTTTTTAATATTTAAAAAATGTATACTTTGACAACAATTAGGCATCAGAGTGCTTATAAAAGCAGTATTAAAACAAAAAAGTAGCTTCTAATTCTGAACAAAATGGAAGAGGTGTGATAAGCTTATTCTTCATACTAAGTACAGCTATAAACTCTGGAAATAATACATAAATCAACATTCAAAGGTGCTGAATGATGAAGAAAAGAATGCAGACTATTTAGGGATCTCACGATTTGAGTCATGACATGGAGGTGAGTTCCCTGGGTTTTGTTTTTGCTTCCTGTGTATATGGACTGGGCTCTGGAGAAGTCCACAATCTGCAGACAGAAATGAGAAAGACAAAAAGGCCTCAGGAGAAGCATACTATTGTTAACCAAAAGAACAATAATGGTAGTCTAACAAGACAGAAACATTTTTACAATATTTACCCTATTGCAGTCAAACACCACTGAAAAAAACAATGTGAATCCCTCTTTGCACCCCATCAGCAGAGACTGAGTCAGGAGCAAGGATTCCTGTCTTCACTTGTGAGTAGTAAGGTAGTGATCTGAACTCTAAAGAAATAAATGTTAAAAACAGCTAGAGAGAAATAATACATTGCTAATTCTACAACTATGATTGAAGATAAGATTTGTCATTGAAAGCCATGGCGGACAGAAGACCTGGGAAGAACATTTTTTTAAGTGATAAAAGAGAAAAATGTATTCACCCAGGATTCTTTAGACAATGTAAATATTGTTTAGGAATGAAGAGAACCAACCAGGTAATTAGAAGGTTGAAACGTTCAGCTTCACTTCCTGATCTCTAGGGAGGGTAGATGGACTGGAGGTTCGGTCCAACCACCAATGGATGTTTGGAGAAGGGATAGGCTACCCACTCCAGTGTTCTTGGACTTCCCTTGTGGCTCAGCTGGTAAAGAATTTACCAACAATGCAGGAGACCTGGGTTCAATCCCTGGGTTGGGAAGATCCCATGGAGAAGGAAAAGGCTACCCAAAAACTAAACTACCAAAACTAAATGATACCAAACTGGAAAATGTCAGGACTGACGTTTTCCAGTCCTGTGGCCACTGATGAATTTTCCAAGTTTGCTGGCATATTGACTGCAGCACTTTCACAGCATCATCTTTTAGGATTTGAAATAGCTGAGTTGGAATCCCATCATCTCCACTAGCTTTGTTCATAGTGATGCTTCCTAAGGCCCACTTGACTTCACACTCCAGGATGTCTGGTTCTAGGTGAGTGATCACACCATCGTGGTTATCATCAAATTACATATGATATTACTTATATATGGAATCTATAAATATGGTACAAATGAACTTATTTACAGAACAGAAACTGAGTCACAGATGTAGAAAACAAAGTAAAAGGTTACCAAAGGCAAAGGTGGGAGGGGATAAGTTAGAAGATTGAGATGAACATATACACATTACTACATATAAAATAGATAGATATAGATAGATAATAAGCACCTACCATATAGCACAGGGAACTCTACTCAATAATGTGTAATAACCTATATGGAAAAAGAACCTGAAAAAGAATGGATATATATTGAATCACTTAGCTGTACACATGAAACTAACACAACATTGCAAATCAACTATACTTCAATTTTTTTAAAGATATGCCTATTAAACATACAGTTTAGGATATAAACCTAGAGATCAGGAAAGTGATCTGTGCTGAAGATATAATTTGGGGCGATACCAGCTTATAGTGGCATTTAATGCAAAACCAAATGGCTAAATCAGCTATCAGGTATGACCTAGTGTGTCTTAGATATTAAGAGGTCCATCGGGCTATTGATGCTCAAAAAGATAACAGCTCAAGCTGTCACAGGCAGTGGAAAAGTCAGAAAAGCTAGAAGTTTAAATGGTCAGTCTTCATCTTACATCTTAAGAGGATGAGACCAGTTTTCTAAAGGCCCATGGAGTTGTTTTTGGAGCACAACAACTTGCAGGGAAAATGAAGTTTCACTTGGTGAAGATGAAATTCTGCCCCAAAGACTGAGCAAGCCCAAGGCTATAGCAAGTGGACACGGGGTTGTTCCTGAGAATTTGTATAACACATAACTTATAACATCCCCCAGTTTGGAATCCTGTTTCTTGTCATGTGGTTGAGATTTGACCCTTGCTACGAAAGGGCTGGACACAACTTGTGACTAACCCACCACTACCACAACAATCAAATCCCAAGGACTCTAGACTGAGAACCTACCAAAATGCACTTGGGGTTAAATAGTGAACGCTTATCAACTTAAGGGATTGATTTTTCTTAGATCAAGGAAGCCCGATATCCAGATTTAAACATGAAAAAGAGTTGTACCAGTGTGTTGGCTTTGACACTGTAATAGAGTTATGTAAGGTATTAACAGTAGGGGAAGATGAGTGAAGGGTAAATGGGACTCTCTGTACCATTTTTTTCAAGTGAATCTATAATTACCTCAAGATAAGTTTTGGTTGCTGTTTCACTGAGGTACAGGAGTCTCTCCAGAGGTCTTTCTCAAGGTCACAGATCCTTTGAACACTTATAATTAGATTCCTAGCCTCACAGATTAACTTATCTGAACAAGGAGCCTTATAAAATATGCTGTCACAGTAGAGATGACCATAATCCATGTGCTGCAAACCAAAATAAGCAATCTATCTTTTCAGAGGTTCTTAAATTAAGAATCCAAAGTATTATAATATCCATGGAATTTTCATTTTATTGGGAAAGCATTCATCTTTATTTTTACTAACCTCTAATTCAAATTTTGGAGAAGGAAATGGCAACCCACTCCAGTGTTCTTGCCTGGAGAATCCCAGGGACGGGGGAGCCTGGTGGGCTGCCATCTATGGGGTCGCACAGAGTCAGACACGACTGAGGCCACTCAGCAGTAGCAGCAGCAATTCAAATTCAGTACTCTTTCAGCTAATATATTCACCATTAGCAAAATCAATGAATTTGTCACAGTAGAAATCAGTTATTTTTCATTCCACATTACCTTGCTGCTGAGCTAAATTTTGCGTCGATCACTACCTCAAAATTATGGTAGTAATTAGGGTAGCTACTAGTTGTCACAAGCTCACTGTCTTTGTGTCTACAGATATTGTACAAGGCAATTGCCCAACTCTGGGCCAGGTAGACGTTCAGCTACTGAGGAATGAAGTAGAAATTTATGTCATGGCTGACCAAGAAAGCCATGTTGTTTTCCTGTACTCACTACCTATAGTTAGTTTGGGCTTCCCCAGTGGCTCAGCTGGTAAAGAATCTGCCTGCAAATGCAGGAGACCTAGGTTCAATTCCTGGGTCAGGAAGATCCCCTGGAGAAGGGAATGGCAACCCACTCCAGTATCCTTGCCTGGACAGAGGAGTCTACAGTTCATGGGGTCGCAGAGAGTCAAACATGACTGAGCAACTAACACTTCACTTCTTTCCTATAAATGAAAGTTTCTGAGTCATTCTTGTTTTTACAAAACTAGTACACTCAAATAAGAACATAACTCTTCATAAGGCAGCATGGATTTTCTAACAGATAGTACATGGACTATAAGAGTGGACCAGGCAAGTTGAAACACATCTGAGAGTTGTAGCAACCTTAACCAAGACATTTAAACAGTTATTACTAACAGATTGTGTAATGTAGGTCATGCACAGTGTAAATGTGATGATTAACAAATGATTTTTTCGTTATACTCTTTTAGTACATGGTTAGGAAGTAAAGGGGCTTCCCAGGTGGCTCAGTGGTAAAGAATTTATCTGTCAGTGCAGGAGATGCAAAAGGTGTGGGTTCGATCCCTGAGTTGGGAAGATACCCTGGAGGAGAAAATTGCAACCCACTCCTGTATTCTTGTCTGGAAAATCCCATGGACAGAGGAGCCTGGTGGGCTACAGTCCATAGGGTCGCAAAGAGTCGGACATGACTGAGCAGCTGAGCATGCTCGCAGGAAGTAAAGACATACACAAGGGTGAAATAAGGAATTTTACCTGGGGTATTCATATACCGTTTTGTGGAAATACCCTACTCAGTGTTTAAAAAATAATTTTTGCAAGAAAACCAATTACACACGAATACTATTTTTCTAGAAAGGCACAGAAGGCCACATATCTGGAATAATAGAAGTTCTTTACCAAGGTGAAGCTGCAATTCAAAATTCCATTTCAGTGATGAAAAATGACTGACACCTGGAAACACTGCAAAACTCTTTCAAAAGGTTTTTTTTTTTCCCCTGATGATAATGCTGAACCATGGGTTTGTAATCTCTTCTTAAATCTAAAACTATATCAAAGAATTTGTCTTAGCCAAAGATGATCTATTGATTTTTTTAAAACAGTAGTTTTGAGATATAATAAATGTATGAAAAGGATTAACTTATTTAAAGTATTAAATTCAGTGGAGTTTCTTTAGGATAGGAAGTTGTGCAGCCATTACCACCATCTAATTTCCAAACATTTCATCATCTCAAAAAGAAATCCCAGGGACTTCCCTGGTGGTTGAGTAGCTAAGACTCTTTGCTCCTATAGTTGAGGGCTTGGGTTCAATCCCTGGTCAGGGAACTAAATCCCACATGCTGCAATTAAGAATTCCCACATGCCACAACAAAGACCTGGCACAGCCAAATAAATATTAAAAAAAAAAAAAAAAAAAACCTTAGGGAAGGCAAAGGTTCTTGTCTCACAACATGTATTAGGGAAGCTTTAGTTCCTTCTGAAACAACACATTGTGAAATTGAGATTTTTCATCACTTGCATCCACTAAATAAACTGGAAAATAAGAATTGAATGGATGTCTAATAAGACATGCATACTGTCTGACCCAAAGACCACCTAGATTCAACATTGTGACACAAGCTAAGCAGTCTTCACACTGATATCTTTAAACTTTAACTTATTCATGTTTAAAATGGATTGTGTATTATTTAATGCATTAAGGTATATATATTTATAATACAAGTTTGCTTCCAAATTGATACCTTATAAATTTTTTACTTTGAAATCCCATGTGTTTTATATTAGACTTTTATACACATTATTCTGAACTGCCCACAGAGTTCAAACTATAAAAGTAGATCACAGGGAAATGCACAGAGGCCTTGCAGCAACTGCAGAGAAGAACACGTCTTCCAAAGGACAAGAAAAATCACTGCAGCATTTTTTAAAATGCTGTACTGAAATATATCAATAGTGAATGATAATGAGCCTCTGGCTCTTTTCTACCTCAGTCTAAAGTTCCAAATTGCATACTGTCAATTTGATTGGGAGTAACAAGAAAGATGAAGCCTCTGACTTTTCTATATGAAAAGTCTTTAACCCTTAAAAGAGGCCAGCAAATAGATATTTCCAAGATTGCTTGTTGGGCGATTATTACAAGCAAATTTGTAAAGCAGACTTTTTTTTCAGGATTGAAAAGGTACCTGTCTTTTTTTTTTTTTTCCTTTTCTTTGTTTTTTTCCACACCAATTGGCTTGTGTGATCGTAGTTTCCCAACGAAGGATCGAACCCAGGCCCTGGCAATGAAAATGTTGCCTTAATCACTAGACCTCCAGGGAATTCCAAATATATGTCTTTTAAAAATTTTATTGAAATATAGTTGACTTACAATGTTGTGTTTATCCTTTTCTATTATAGTTTATCACAGGATATTGAATATAGTCCCCTGTGCTCCACAACAGTACCTTAATTTTTATCTATCCTATATATAATAGTTTGCACCTAAAACAGATTCTTATATCAGCCCAAAATGGCACTGTCTTCAGAGTTACATTTGATCTTTTTAGAAAAACTTCCCAACTTTCTATATAGAATTATCACTGTGGGTAGCAGAGCTGATACTAGTTTGTAAATCTTCACTGCTATATTATGGATGTAAGAAAGATGGCTTTTTTCACCTAAGTCAGATAGTAGAAATATAAACCAAATTCCCTGGAATCAAAGGCGTCTAACTGTATATTCTTGTTCCAGTTAAAAAAAAAAAAAAAAAAACCCTTATGGTGGAAAGCATGGCGACCCTTGGGTCAACTGCTCTGTGCCTAGGTCAGCTAGGACTTATAGGTGGGTTCTTTGAGGAAGAACCAGAATCTGGACTTACACACAAGATACATATAAATACCTCAGTACACTGAAGAAAAGGCTCATGATTGAATCAACAAGGTCCCCATTCCATGGTCTTGGACACAAAGAGAATCAATCTGTGAAGAATGAAAGTTTAAGATAAAAGGAAACAAAAGATGGAATAGGAGAGGCTTCCTACTGAGAGGAAGATGAGTTCCTTGCTAAATTCCCTGATTCTAATATTAGAATTTTTAATGGAAATATTTCTATCCATTTCAATCATTTTAGCACCTGCCATGTGTCAAGGGCTAGACAATGGAGATCCAAAAGTAAAGGACTGTTCTTGACCTCAATGAGTTTGTAGTTCATCATTTTGCATATTTAGGCATATCAGACTTGATATGTTCAAAACAGAACTCTTCAGGATCCCCATGCAGTATCCCACCACATCCCCAGTCTTACTCATCTCAGCTAATGTCACCATCCACCCAATAGTCTGGGAGAAAATTCTGTGCTACCCTTAATTTATCTCACATCCCACAGCCAATTTGTCAACAGTCATGGAAGTTAAAGCTTCAAAGTTTTCAGAATTGGACCCACTTCTCAGGACCTTCCTCAAACCCACCTGCACCACCGCCACCTACTTGACTCTACTTCCAAGTCCTCTTAACTGATCCTGCTCCATTCTCGCCCCTGCACAAGTCAGGGTGACCTATCAACCACATATGTCAATCATCATGCCCCTGCTTAAAGCCTCCCAGTGAGGGACTTCCCAGGCAGTCCAGTGATCAAGACTGTGCTTCCACTGCCCAGGTTCCATTCCTGGCCAGGGAACTAAGATCCCACAAGCCACGCAGCCCCAATGAGGTGACAATATATTGGTACTTAACAAAAAAATCCCAACTGCTAACTCTTTACCATAGTCTGCAAGACTACATAATTCCTGTCCCTATCTGCCTTATATCTTTCTGCTTTCCTCCTTATTCAGTACTCTTCAGCCACATCGGTCACATTTTTGTCCTCCTGCACTTACTGGTAAAAAGAAACTCCCTTCATCCCTTCAAGCATTCATTTTACTGCCTCCTTCCCATTCAGATCTCTACACTACAGAGGCCTCCCTTATAACCTTAACTAAGATAGCTACCCTTACTGTAGCTACCCCAACCACATAACCCTGTTTTGTCTTTATGGCACTTGGTTTTAAACATTCTGATATACATGTGTCATTTCACTAGTACCACTGGTCCTCATTCTAGATCCTGGGGATAAAGTATCAATTGTCTGCTGGGTCTTATGACTGCATGACTCAGTGACAGCCATTCCTGACTGTTCTTTCTGTTAGCTAAAGCTGCCTATAAGTACAGTTATTTAATTTCTGTCTAATATCTGCTTATTCTGTTTCTTAAATGTATTCACTTACCTCTCTTACTCAGCTTGAGACATCTTCCTCTCCACTTTACCTGCTCTTTCCCCCTATATGCTCTCTTCTCAGAATCAGACATAAGCAGACATTTACCTGATGCTTCCCATACAGAGATAAGCATCTCCTTCTCAGTGCAAACTTTGCCTATTTGCTGTCCTAACAGTAGATCCCACCAACAGTTGTTGTTGATTTTGTTCAGTTGCTAAGTCATATCCAGCTCTTTGGACTGCAGCACACCAGGCTTCCCTGTCCTTCACCATCTCCTGGAGTTTGCTCAAACTCATGTTCATTGAGTTGGTGATGCCATCCAACCATCTCATCCTCTGTTGTCCCCTTCTCTTCCTGCCTTCAATCTTTCCTAGCATCAGGGTCTTTTCCAATGAGTCAGTTCTTCGCATCAGGTGGCCAAAGTATTGGAGCTTCAGCATCAGTCCTTCCAATGAATAATCAGAATTGATTTCCCTTAGGATTGACTGGTTTGAGCTCCTTGCAGTCCAAAGGACTCTCACAGAGTCTTCAGCACCACAGTTCGAAAGCATCAATTCTTCAGTGTTCAGCCTTCTTTATGGTCCAACTCTCACATCTGTACCTGACTCCTGGAAAAAGCATAGCTTCGAGTATATGGACTTTTGTTGGTGAAGTGATGTCTCTGCTTTTGAATATGCTGTCTAGGTTTGTCACAGCTTTTCTTCCAAGAGCAAGCGCCTTTTAGGGTTTATAATGAATATACTAGGAAGTCTTTCATATATGACAGAAGTCTAAAAGACCCCTGGGAGACCTGATGTAAGGAACAAAACTATGACCCCAATTTGTTCTAGAGATGGACAATGGAATGTCTGTTCCTTTTCAAATTGGGGTCATCTAGTAGGTGAGCAAATCAGAGTTGATCAAAGCCTATAGCGTTCGGAACCAGAGTTTCCTCTCTCATTGCAGGACCCATTCATTGATCAGCTGAATCAGATTAAACCAACCTCTCAGATTCTAGGGCTCCCAAAGCTGCTGAGGGCAGATCTGCAACTCAGATGTCGCTGAAAAGAGTAGGATTGCCGAGAAACCACTGAGTCAGAAATGCTAGCCCTGTAATCTCAAGTAGTAACTGCTCTGATACTGCAGTGCCTGTGTTGCTACCATCCAAGTCTAATTGCATCAAGCTCACCCACTTGTCCAGGTGTTCTGTTCAGCTGTAACCGAATATGGAGCTACAGAATCCAAAATTCATAAGGAACAGAACAGCAACATTCTTTAGGTCCCAGCTTACTAAGGAGGTGGGACATGGGGTAGAGCCACAACTCTAGACATGACATTTGGTAATCCATAGAGAAATCATGACATTTTCATCACAAGTCATGTGCTCCATGCACATACATCCATTATCAATGGCATTAGGCCCATTGTTAAGCCCAGGAAGAGGAACATGGAGGTGAGGGAGGCAATGATCCAGCCCAATGCGCTGCCCAGCCTCTAAAGTGAGTAGATTTGAGAATGGCTGGAGATCAATTCTATTCACCTCCCCCACCACCACATTCCCTGCTTACCTCCACTGAACAAGATATGGCATCCTGCAGCCAGCCATGTTCACACTAGCTCCCACAGAGGAGGTGTGCCCTACAGGTGGGCTGCTGCAGTGTGCTGCCCCAGGCTCAGAAAGCCTTTGCCCCTTCTGCTAAGAAGTACCCTGGGCCAGTAGCAGACACCGACAAGCAGGCCCTTATATTGTATCTCCCTTTCCCATGCTCATTTCATCCCTTTGAGCAGTGTTGCTGAATACACCCATCTCCTGTCCAACATGATGCTTTAGCAAAGAGAATCCACAGATCTGTGAACCAAGCCTTGGTCTAACAGTCCAGTAGAAAATGAAAAGCACCCGTTGATGGGTAACTCCTGCCAAGGATGGAGCAATATCTCACAAGACCACCCTGTGAAACAGACCAGTGTCTTACCTTACTGACTTTGAGCCTTTGGCACTAGGATCCTTTAAGCTACAAGCTTCATCAGCATGACCACAAGATCCAGCCACTATTTTTTCAGCTGTGCCACCAGACCTATTTATGTATCCCACAACACCTTGCTCCTTATATTCATATTTTAAGTGCTCCATCTCTACAAATATTTCAAACAGAGACAAGGGAGTTGCCTCTATGTTTTATATTCCTGCACAACTAACTTAGTTCCCAGGACCCAGTCCATAGCAAAAGGAGACTCCTTCTAGAAACCAGATGAGGTTTTCAAACGCTAACTTGCAGCAGGGGTTGTTAATCCATGGTTTGGCTTATGGAGAGTTCAACCTCTATCATGTCACCAAGATCAGAGCACCCTTTGTCTTTGATCCTTCACATGTGAAGGTCACAGGTCTTTATCAAACTATACCTCTGGGATATCCCCAGTCTTGCCAGCCTTCAGGAAGGACTTTTAGCTGTTACTGAAGCAGGAGAAAACAATTTGGTTTGGACAATGGCTGGATGCCCACCAACAGTAAGGACAAAACCCAAGACTATGAATGGAATTCGGGCAATTCCCCTGGGCGTTGTCTCCTTGAGAACCTACTTCAGGTAGACTCAGTAGCTCCAAGGAGCCTGTATTCACCTCTTCCTTTCACCACACTTGTAATATAGATATGCCTAGTAACATAATCGGGCTTCCCTTGTAGCTCAGTCGGTAAAGAATCTGCCTGCAGTGCAGGAGACCGGGGTTCGATCCCTGGGTTGGGAAGATCCCCTGGAGAAGGAAATGGCAACGCACTCCAGTATCCTTGCCTGGAAAATCTCATGGACAGAGGAGCCTGGTGGATTGCAGTCCATGGGGTTGCAAAGAGTCGGGCGACTGAACGACTGACGCACACACACACATAGTGACATAATTAACAACTTTTGAGAAACTCTTTGCAACACCTGAATTTGGCTTAGAACCGGATATGGGAACTTGAAGATCTTTCACCCTGCCAAGTTCCAAACATCTCTGGATTTTGTATGAATTTTCCTAGTGACTGTTGTGTCTACACTAGTGGACATCTTCAAAGAAATGGCATATGTCAGACTTAACTCAGGTAACACATTTACTCTATCCACTACCACCTTGCTTAGTGAAACTTTATGACGTGTAGAGTAAACCACTTTATTTTTAGCCCAAGTCACATTTTTGAGGATAAGCTCCAGTTTCAAGTCTGTACCCACAGCTCCTTTCCCATCACTCCCAGGCATCTAAGGTACATCAATGGTGTTTAAGAGATATATATGCTATTTCATATCCCACGAATAACATCAATGTTGCACCTATACTATAGTCAGCAATTTTTGTTGTTGCTATTTAGTTGTTAGACTGCATCCAGCTCTTTTGTGACCCCTTGGACTGTAGCCTACCAGGCTCCTCTGTCCATTGGGTTTCCCAGGCAAGAATACTGGGGTGGGTTGCCATGGACCACCCCCAAAACCATTCCACACAAACTACAGCTTCTACACCTCTGGCATCTATTCCTGAATGCTTACCAAATGGACAACACTTGGGGTATATCACTCCTCCCCAATATCCTAGAAGTCCCCAGCTGCCACCAGTCATTTAACTTATCTCAATGGGTTCTATTGTTCAGGACTTTCTGTTTGTTTGTTTGTTTGGACTAATCACTCTTATAAACAGAGTGGATTATCCTATATCTGATTTGGCAACTTGACTTTTTAACTGGCTACTTGCTTTTAAGATTTCTTCAACCATTTTTTAAAACTTTTTATCTTATATTGGAGTAGAGCCAATTAGTAATGTTGTGTTATATATACTGTACTATATTTAAAATGGATAACCAACAAGGTCCTACTGTATAGCACATAGAATTCTGCTCATGGTACATGGCAGCCTAGATGGGAAGGGACTTTGGAGCAATCAATGCATGTAGATGTGTGGCTGAGCTGTTTTGCTGTGCGCCTGAAGCTATCCTGTTTGATACAGCATGACGCACTGCTACGTACTAGTTCAAGCCCCTCTCTCTGTTTCCAAATAGCACGTGGTCCTCTTTTGGAGCCACTCTGACCTCTCAGCCACTTTCAGATCCATATATAACCAGCCTGTCCACACCTGCACTGTTATTCTACCCAATAGGTCTTTTCTCTTCCTGGCAGTCCCCCATTGGTTTTACTCCCCAAGGGCTGTAACAGCATGTGGCCACAGTGAGCTGAGCCTTTGTCCTATTACAGCACAGTAGTATAGAGCCCACTATGTTAGTTGGGTACCTCAGCTAACTCTGCTGGACTTAAGAACAAACTGGACTTAGAAACATGCTCTCAGAATGTAACTCATTCATATGTAGGGGACTTAATCTATGTGATGTCTTCCCATCTGGCCTAGCAGTAGAGAATCTGCCTGCTGATGCAGGAGACCTAAAAACGCAGGTTCGATCCCTGGGTGGGGATGATCTCCTGGAGGAGGGCACGGCAATCCACTCCAGTATTCTTGCCTGGAGAATCCCACAGACAGAGAAGCCTGGCAGGCTACAAGTCCATGGAGTTGCAAGAGTCCTGCACGACGAGATTCAAAGGCAACTGCATCCACTCAGCGCCCTCACATGGTAAAGAACAGTCGTGCAACTAGGGCAAACCTCTGCAAAGCAAACTCCAACTCAGAGCCCCAGGGGCTTCTGACAACAAAACAGGAAATTCTGCAAAATTTTGGAGTATAGCAGAGTTTATGGACATGGAATGAAACTCACTTGTCCTTTCACAGACTGGGAAACTGAGGAGGAAAGAGAGATGCACACGATAAAGAAAGAAAGAGGCAGAGTCAAGGTCTTTGCAAGTCAAGACCCTTACACCTCAAAGGATATGACTTGACTTAATGACTTTAGTCAATTTTTCTCCATAGCTAACTGCTTAGGTATTTTAGAACAACATGTCCGAGTTTAAGAGGTAGACGTCACTTGTGGGTAAAAAGCAAATTCTGAATTAGAGAGACTTCATGAAGAATAAGAAAAGTTGTTAAATTTTCCAGTTTATTTTCCTCACTTGCAGACCTAAGATGAGAAATCAGGTAAAACAGAGAGGGAAAACCAAGGGGATTTACCAACCATAAACTTTAGCTTTTAACATTCAGAGGCACAGGACACAAGTGATGTCTGGCCAAGGAAAGGTTGTTTGTTCTCAAATCAGGCCAGGCTGCTTTAGTAAGTGTTCTGTGTCACAAGAGAAGTTGTTCCTACAGAGATTAACTCCTTGGATTACTGAAGCATCTCATTAGGTTGTAGCAAAGACTGAGATGTTTGTTGAAGAACGCCGTTCTTCAAGAGAAACCTACATCTAGAAACCAGCATGAAAATATGCAGGGTCCTTCCTTATTCTCAACTGTAAAATTGAACTAGTTGTATGTGGGACATAGGGGAGAGAGGATTGGCTGCACACCAGGGGAAAAACTATTTGCAAAGGACACTGAGGCCCTGCTAAGCCACATTTGGCCATTGGCAACTTGCAAAACCATTCCAAACAGCCAAAAATCTGACAGGTTCAGCTCTATTTCCTTCAGGAGTCTTGCCCTGGTGCATACTGAGCAAACATTTCCTGCTGCTAAGTGCTGCTAAGTCACTTCAGTCGTGTCTAACTCTGTGCGACCACACAGACGGCAGCCCACCAGGCTCTCCCGTCCCTGGGATTCTCCAGGCAAGAACATTGGAGTGGGTTGCCATTTCCTTCTCCAATGCATGAAAGTGGAAAGTGAAAATTGAAAGTGAAGTCGCTCAGTCGTGTCCGACTCTGTGCGACCCCATAGACGGCAGCCCATCAGGCTCCTCCGTCCCTGGGATTCTCCAGGCAAGAACACTGGAGTGGGTTGCCATTTTCTTCTCCAATGTATGAAAGTGAAAAGTGAAAGTGAAGTCGCTCAGTCGTGTCCGACTCTTTGTGACCCCATGGACTGCAGCCTACCAGGCTCCTCCATCCATGGGATTTTCCAGGCAAGAGTAATGGAGTGGGGTGCCATTGCCTTCTCCAACATTTCCTAGAAAACCAACCACCCATTGGCCGTCTATTTTGATTTATGGTGTGTGCTCAGTCACTCAGTTGTGTCCAACCCAGGGACTTTCCCAAGCCAGGGATCAAACTCGAGTCTTTCACATCTTCCGCATTGGCACGTGGATTCTTTACCACTAGTGCCACCTGGGAAGCCCTGAACTAGGACCTGTAGGTGGTGGGCGGGGGGGGTGATTAGCAATATCCTTGGCAACCTTGTATTGAAGCACTCCTGCTGAGGATTCATAATAATAGTCTAACAAGAGGAATCTTGTAAAAGATCTTACCAGGTATTTTATTAGATGGGAGTATCATCTGCTAGATGTTTTTTAAGATAATTACTCCCTTAAGACAGCAGATTATTTACCTTCTTTTGTTGTAGGGTTCTTGATGCAAGTTTGGAATGTATTAAAGCTAAGATCCTCTGCTCCCCTTCCTCAGTATATTCTGTTGCTTTTCTTAATAGTTAAAGGAGTTTTAAAGCCTCTTGCTTAAGCTGTATTTATTTGCCAGCTCCATTACTAAGCTGTACAGCTGCACAGTGAGAGTTTTTCACTGGAAATGTAAATCATTCAGACTAAATCAATCAACTGTTTGTCCTCAGTTTTTAACAACTGTATAGCCTTATTTGGATATCCTATTCATCAGATATATATATATATATAGACAAAAGGAAGGTAATATGAAGATTGTTGAATAGTAAAGCTGGGGGTGGGGGGTGCGGCTAGCAAATGTTTTGTATCATTCACCGTAAGATGCAAGGAGCGCCAGGAAAATAATGCTGAATGAGACAAGTACCCTGCCTTCATGGAATCTCAAAGAAAGGCAATGCCAAAGAATGCTCAAACTACAACACAATTGTACTCATCTCACACGCTAATAAAGTAATGCTCAAAACACTTCAAGCCAGGCTTCAACAGTACATGAATCGTGAACTTCCAGATGTTTAAGCTGGTTTTAGAAAAGCAGAGGAACCAGAGATCAAATTGCCAACATCCACTGAATCATCGAAAAAGCAAGAGTTCCAGAAAAACATCTATTTCTGCTTTATTGACTATGCCAAAGCTTTTGACTGTGTGGATCACAATAAAGTGAGGAAAATTCTTCAAGAGATGGGAATACCAGACCACCTGACCTGCCTCTTGAGAAATCTGTATGCAGGTCAGGAAGCAACAGTTAGAACTGGACATGGAACAACAAACTGGTTCTAAACAGGAAAAGGAGTGCATCAAGGCTGTATATTGTCACCCTGCTTATTTAACTTATATGCAGAGTACATCATGAGAAACACTGGGCTGGAAGAAGCATAAGCTGCAATCAAGATTGCCAGGAGAAATATCAAGAACCTCAGATATGCAGATGACACCACCCTTATGGCAGAAAGTGAAGAGGAACTAAAAAGCCTCTTGATGAAAGTGAAAGAGGAGAGTGAAAAAGTTGGCCTAAAGCTCAACATCCAGAAAACGAAGATCATGGCATCTGGTCCCATCACTTCATGGGAAATAGATGGGGAAACAGTGGAAACAGTGTCAGACTTTATTTTTGGGGGTTCCAAAATCACTGCAGTTTGTGACTGCAGCCATGAAATTAAAAGATGCTTAGTCCTTGGAAGGAAAGTTATGACCAACCTAGATAGCATATTGAAAAGCAGAGACCTTACTTTGCCAACAAAGGTCTGTCTAGTCAAGGCTATGGTTTTTCCAGTGGTCATGTATGGATGTGAGAGTTGGACTGTGAAGAAGGCTGAGTGCCGAAGAATGGATGTTTTTGAACTGTGGTGTTGGAGAAGACTCTTGAGAGTCCCTTGGACTGGAAGGAGATCCAACCAGTCCATTCTAAAGGAGATAAGTCCTGAGTGTTCATTGGAAGGACTGATGCTGAAGCTGAAACTCCAACACTTTGGCCACCTCATGTGAAGAGTTAACTCATTGGAAAAGAGTCTGATGCTGGGAGGGATTGGGGGCAGGAGGAGGAGGTGATGACAGAGGATGAGATGGCTGGATGGCATCACTGACTCGATGGACATGAGCTTGAGTAAACTCCGGGAGTTGGTGATGGACAGGGAAGCCTGGCGTGCTGAGATTCATGGGGTCACAAAGAGTCAGACACGACTGAGCAACTGAACTGGAACTGAAAGCCTGTCTATGCTTTCTTCTTTGTTCTTCACAGTCCACAAGGAATTTACAAACCAGTGATGGTATTTGAAGCTTAGGACAAAACTGTATATTGATATTTATGCCACCAAGTTTTGCAAGTACTACAAAAGATAGAAACAAATTTCTAAAACACTTCCAATTGTGTGGGTGTACCGGTTTAGAAAATCAAGGCACACAGTCATCTCTCAAGATTTTTAGCTAGAATCAACTATGTGTATGAACTTTGGTTCTTGACATCAAGTCATCTGGGAAAAGAGAGAGAAGAAAGACACTTTGAAGAATCCTGTATATCTGATATTTTGCAGTCATAGATGTAAAGATTAATTAGACAAAACTTTTTTAAATGATCTTATAGTTTTCATAGTCTACCTTTTCGATGAAGATCTTTATTTGTGTAAAGAATCCCTTTGAGTTCTTATCGGTACTCTATGAATAAAATGTTTGAAACAAAAAGATTTTTCAGCTAATCCAAGCTGGAAAGGCAGGCCCATAAAAGAGCTGCTGAAAGCCAAAATACTTCTGTCTTCCAACATTTTGAACCATTTATCAAGTCCACTGAAAAAAATATATGACTTTGGCATGATCACAAGATAGACAGGTCATGGCAACAAGAAGTGCATAAGCTTGATTGTGCTGGGAAGTAAATCTGTTGCAGGACTGCTAATCAGTTTTGCTGCAAGTATTGAATCTTTGAGGTTCCCTGAAGCTTGACTTAAGCCTAATACTAAATTAAGTAAATATATTTTTCCAGGGGGTAGGTTTGAGGTTTTGATATGTTAAATACAACTTTAGGTTAAATACAAATTTGAGAAGCAACAATAAGGCATGAAATTCAAAAGAGGTTTTTGCCTCCAATGAGGCACTGGCTCTCTTGGAGATATCATTCATCACTCAAACATAGAAAGGGCAAAGAAAATAATTCCAAGCTTTTTAATATTGTGAAGGTGGCACAGCCTTGTGAAAATTAAACAATTTTAAATGCAGAGTTTCCTGCATGTCTTTCCACAAAACCTAGAGATTTTTTTAACACTACAAATTTCTGGTTTACTTGCTCTCTGTGTGTCATAAGATAAAGTCAAACTTTTGGAAGTAAATAAAAGACCTCTTTCCCAAGAATATTCATGGGTAAGAATTGCTCACCCTCAGCTACCCACCATAGTGGATTATTGTACTAGTTACCCATGGCTGAGTAAGTACCTCAAGATTTGGCGGCCTAAAACAAGTATTTATCAAACACTTTCTGTGGGTCGAAAATTTGAGAGTGGCTTAGTGGGTCGTTCTGATTCAGGGTCTGCTGTGAGGGCATAATCAAAATGTTGGCCAGGACTGAAGTCACCCTACACTCAAAGAGAATGGAAGCCTGGGGCTGGGAACACAACTCTAAGCTTACTCATGTGGTTTCTGGCCAGAGGCCTTAGTTCCTCACCAGATGGGTCATACCATAGGGCTGCTTGAGTGTCCTCTCAACATGGCAGGTGGTTTCCTAAGAGGAAATGATCAAGACAGAAGAAAACAAGGGGGAAGCCACAATATGATTATGACTTAGTCTTTGAAATTAAGTAACATCACTTCTGTCATATGCTATTCATTAGAAGTGAGTCTCTTAAGTCTACCGCACACTTAAAGTGAAAAGTGAAGTGAAGTCACTCAGTTGTGTCCAACTCTTTGTGACCCCATAGACAGTAGCTTACTAGGATACTCCTTCCATGGGATTTTCCAGGCAAGAGTACTGGAATGGGTTGCCATTTCCTTCTCCAGAGGATCTTCCTGACCTAGGGATCGAAGCCAGGTCTCCCGCATTACAGGCAGACGCTTTACTGTCTGAGCCACCAGGGACTACAAAGCCCACACTTAAAGAGAAGTAAATGCCACATCTTGTCTTGAAAGGAGAAGCATCAAAGAATTTGTGAACTTTTAAAAAAATCACCATAATCATTGAAAAGTAAAAAAAAAAAAAACCTAAAAGGCTTCCCCATGAAACAGAAAAAGTTCCTATCATACATTAGTGGTGCTCTGTTGTGATTATCTGTTAAGAGTGATGGTGACCTGCTGTGTCACATGGGAAATCATTTTGATGCAATCATTAATATTAAGCAAGCTATCCCAGAATCCCAGAGGTTACAGAATAGAAAAGTCCACAGACCAAAGTATGATGCAAATAATAAACATATAGTTTATTAAATATATCTGAAATGCAATGAGAGACAACAAGGAAAAGATGAGATAGTTTAATACCCTTAAGATAGGTAGAACAGAACTAAACACCTAAATCTTTAGAATACTTTCTCTCTCTTCCTCTCTCTCTCTTTCCTGCTCTCCTCTCTCTCCCCTTCTGGGCAACATCAGCCTTTGCCTACTGATGGTGCAGTTAGGAAACTGCATTGTGGGTTTCAGGGATGGGCATTCCTGGACAGAGATGTAAGCTGTCAATAAGCCTGCTGAACAGCTATGAGATTAATTTGTTTCTCTTGGGAAGAGCACAAGTGAAGCCATAATTGAACCCTGCAGGATGTCATCAATGTGTGGCCAGTTTAGAGGTGACATAACTGTCAACGAGAGGTAGCATGATCATGATTTAGTCTTATTTTTTCCATTACTTTATATCCATAAGAACACTCTTGTCTATTCTATCCTATCCTTCATTTGTTCTATTTAACCTTAACATATCTGTTAGGTTACTAACTTATTATCTAAATTCAAAACCTCTTAAAAGTTCTGCCTATCTCACAAGCTACATGCTTACTCATTGTCTATACTTAACACATCCTATGAATTTTGCATATATCTTATGAGCACCTAGCTTATTACTATTTATGTTTAACACTGCTTATGGTTTTCATTTGTCCCATTTAATTTTCTTTTCCATAGCAGAAACAAATTATTGAATTCTAGCACAAATATGAATGATAGCAGCTGTATTATTTTCAAATAATAGCAAAAAGAGACATTTTACACGGTCTATAAAAGCAGAGAGAGCTCATCGAGTCAGTGATGCCATCCAGCCATCTCATCCTCTGCCGCCCCTTCACCTCCTGCCCTCAATCCTTCCCAGCATCAGACTCTTTTCCAAAGAGTCAGTTCTTCTCATGAGGTGGTCAAAGTACTGGAGTTTCAGCTTTAGCATCATTCTTTCCAAAGAAATCCCAGGGCTGATCTCCTTCAGAATGGACTGGATGGATCTCCCTCCAGTCCAAGGGACTGTCAAGAGTCTTGTCCAACACCACAGTTCAAAAGCATCAATTCATCAGGACTCAGCCTTCTTCACAGTCCAACTCACATCCATACATGATCACTGGAAAAAACATAGCCTTGACTAGACAGACCTTAGTCGGCAAAGTAATGTCTCTGCTTGTGAATATACTATCTAGGTTGGTCATAACTTTTCTTCCAAGGAGTAAGTGTCTTTTAATTTCATGGCTGCAGTCACCATCTGCAGTGATTTTGGAGCCCCAAAAAATAAAGTCTGACACTGTTTCCACTGTTTCCCCATCTATTTCCCATGAAGTGATGGGACCAGATGCCATGATCTTCATTTTCTGGATGTTGAGCTTTAGGCCAACTTTTTCACTCTCCTCTTTCACTTTCATCAGGAGGCTTTTAGTTCCTCTTCACTTTCTGCCATAAGGGTGGTGTCATCTGCATATCTGAGGTTCTTGATATTTCTCCTGGCAATCTTGATTGCAGCTTGTGTTTCTTCCAGCCCAGCGTTTCTCATAATGTATTCTGCATATAAGTTAAATAAGCAGGGTGACAATATACAGCCTTGATGCACTCCTTTTCCTGTTTGGAACCAGTCTGTTGTTCCATGTCTAGTTCTAACTGTTGCTTCCTGATCTGCATACAGATTTCTCAAGAGGCAGGTCAGGTGGTCTGGTATTCCCATCTCTTTCAGAATTTTCCACAGTTTATTGTGATCCACACAGTCAAAGGCTTTGGCATAGTCAATAAAGCAGAAATAGATGTTTTCCTGGAACGCTCTTGCTTTTTCCATGATCCAGCGGATGTTGGCAATTTGATCTCTGGTTCCTCTGCCTTTTCTAAAACCAGCTTGAACATCAGGGAGTTCACGGTTCATGTATTGCTGAAGCCTGGCTTGGAGAATTTTGAGCATTACTTTACTAGTGTGTGGGATGAGTGCAATTGTGTGGTAGCTTGAGCATTCTTTGGCATTGCCTTTCTTTGGGATTGGAATGAAAACTGACCTTTTCCAGTCCAGTGGCCACTGCTGAGTTTTCTGGCATATTGAGTGCAGCACTTTCACAGCATCATCTTTCAGGATTTGAAATAGCTCAACTGGAATTCCATCATCTCCACTAGCTTTCTTCGTAGTGATGCTTTCTAAGGCCCACTTGACTTCACATTCTAGGATGTCTAGCTCTAGATGAATGATCACACCATCGTGATTATCTGTGTTGTGAAGATCTTTTGTACAGTTCTTCCGTGTATTCTTGCCACCTCTTCTTAATATCTTCTGCTTCTGTTAGGTCCAGACCATTTCTGTCCTTTATCAAGCCCATCTTTGCATGAAATGTTCCCTTGGTATCTCTAATTTTCTTGAAGAGATTTCTAGTCTTTCCCATTCTGTTCTTTTCCTCTAGTTCTTTGCATTGATCGCTGAAGAAGGCTTTCTTATCTCTTCTTGCTATTCTTTGGAACTCTGCATTCAGATGCTTATATCTTTCCTTTTCTCCTTGGCTTTTTGCTTCGCTTCTTTTCACAGCTATTTGTAAGGCCTCCCCAGACTGCCATTTTGCTTTTTTGCATTTCTTTTCCATGGAGATGGTCTTGATCCCTGGCTCCTGTACAGTGTCATGAACCTCAGTCCATAGTTCATCAGGCACTCTTATCTATCAGATCTAGTCCCTTAAATCTATTTCTCACTTCCACTGTATAATCATAAGGGATTTGATTTAGGTCATACCTGAATGGTCTAGTGCTTTTCCCTTTCTTCAATTTCAGTCTGAATTTGGCAATAAGGAGTTCATGATCTGAGCCACAGTCAGCTCCTGGTCTTGTTTTTGTTGACTGTATAGAGCTTCTCCATCTTTGGCTGCAAAGGATATAATCAATCTGATTTCAGTGTTGACCATCTGGTGATGTCCATGTGTAGAGTCTTCTCTTGTGTTGTTGGAAGAGGGTGTTTGCTATGACCAGTGCATTTTCTTGGCAAAACTCTATTAGTCTTTGCCCTGCTTCATTCCGCATTCCAAGGCCAAATTTGCCTGTTACTCCAGGTGTTTCTTGACTTCCTACATTTGCATTCCAGTCCCCTTTAATGAAAAGGACACCTCTTTTGGGTGTTAGTTCTAAAAGGTCTTGTAAGTCTTCATAGAACTGTTCAACTTCAGCTTCTTCAGCATTACTGGTTGGGGCATAGACTTGAATTACCGTGATATTGAATGATTTGCCTTGGAAATGAACAGAGATCATTCTGTCATTTTTGAGATTGCATCCAAGTACTGCATTTTGGACTCTTTGTTAACCATGATGGCTACTCCATTTCTTCTGAGGGATTCCTGACAACCGGGTATCAAATCCTTGAAGAAAGAGCTGGGTGGTGCATCTCTGTGCTGAACACAGCCACATCAGTCTTCTTCTGTGGGATGAGATATGGTTTTCCTGATAGGGAGGAGAGAATATTCAAACTGAAAGATTTAAAAGAAAGTGCTTTTGGAAGCAGAGACCAAAAGTCAGGAAAGAAAAGCCAACTACGAGTTACGGAAAGCTGGAGAAGGGAAGGCCTGTGTCTCTGGGCACATCCCTTGAGAAATGGACTGGAAAATCAAATGAAGCAAAACCTTTAATTTCTATCTGTACCCTTTGTTCCTCTTTTCTATAAAAACTTTATCTCTTTGGGGACAGAGTAGTCAGAGGATGTCTCCCATATCTCTGAGAGAGAACAAACACAATGGTGATTTCTGGCCCTGGGAAGTTTCCCACAGTTAAGCCAGAGGTAGCAGAAAACACCAAGCCCTAAGAGAAATGTTCTGGACAGAACATATGCAAAAAATAAGAGCAAACCTTTAGGCTATGGCTATAGATAAGGAAAATGACAGCTCTTAAGAAAGAAGGTGGCCTTCCTTAGTGGCCAAGATGGTAAAGAATCTGGCTGCAATGTAGGAGACCTGAGTTCAGTCCCTAGGTTGAGAAGATCCCCTGGAGAAAGAAAATATTCTGGCATGAAGAATCCCATGGACAGAGAAGCTTGGTCAGCTACAGGCCATGGGGTCACAGAGTCAGACACAACTGAGCAACAAACATTTTCACTTTCAAGAAAGAAGGTAGGGACCCAGGAAACTCCTAGTTTACATACAAACTTCCCACACTGTGAAGTAGCTTTTTCTGAAATGTTTGCCTCAGTTCAGTTGCTCAGTCTTGTCTCACTCTTTGCAACCCCATGGACTGCAGCACGCTGGTCTTCCCTGTCCATCACCAACTTCTGGAGCTTCCTCAAAGTCATGTCCATCGAGTCAGTGATGCCATCCAACCATCTCATCCTCTGTCGTCCCCTTCTCCTGTCTTCAGTCTTTACCAGCATCAGGGTCGTTTCCAATTAGTCAGTTCTACACATCAAGTGGCCAGAGTATTGGAGTTTCAGCTTCAGCATCAGTCCTTCCAATGAATATTCAGGACTGATTTCCTTTAGGATGGACTGGTTGGGTCTCCTTGCAGTTGAAGGGGCTCTCAAGAGTCTTCTCCAACACCACAGTTCAAAAGCATCAATTCTTCGGAGCACAGCTTTCTTCACAGTCCAACTCTCACATCCATCCATGACCACTGGAAAAACCATAGCTTTGACTAGACAGACCTTTTGGCAAAGTAATGTCTCTGCTTTTTAATACACTGTCTAAGTTGGTCATAGATTTCTTCCAAGGAGCAAGCATCTTCTAATTTCATGGCTGCAGTCACCATCTGCAAAGATTTTGGAGCCCCCAAAATAAACTCTGACACTGTTTCCCCATCTATTTGCCATGAAATGATGGGACTGGATGCCATGATCTTAGTTTTCTGAATGTTGAGTTTGAAGCCAACTTTTTCACTCTCCTCTTTCACTTTCATCAGGAGGTTCTTTAGTTCTTCACCTTCTGGCATAAGAGTGGTGTCATCTGCGAATCTGAGGTTATTGATATTTCTCCCAGCACTCTTGATTCCAGCTTGTGCTTTATCCTGCCTGGCATTTCACATGATGTACTCTGCATATAAGTTCAATAAGCAGAGTGGCAATATACATACATACTTCTTTCCCAATTTGGAACCAGCCTGTTTCATCTCCATTTCTAACTGTTGCTTCTTGACTTGCATACAGATTTCTCAGGAGGCAGGTCAGGTGATCTGGTATTCCCATCTCTTTCAAAACTTTCCACAGTTTGTTGTGATCCACAGAAGGACTTTGGCATAGTCAATAATGCAGAAGTAGATGTATTTCTGGAACTTTCTTGTTTTGTTTGTTTGTTTGTTTGTTTTGTGGTTTTTTGGTTTTTTTTTTTTTTTTTGATGATCAAACGGATGTTTGCAATTTGACCTCTGGTTCCTCTGCCTTTTCTAAATCCAGCTTGAACATCTGGAAGTTCATGGTGCATGTACTATTGAAGCCTGGCTTGGAGACTTTTGAGCATTACTTTGCTAGCGTGTGAGATGAGTGCAGTTGTGCAGTAGTTTGAACATTCTTTGGCATTGCTTTTATTTGGAATTGGAAAAAAACTGACCTTTTCCAGTCCTATGGCCACTGCTGAGTTTTTCAAATTTGCTGACATATTGAGTACAGCACTTTCACAGCATCATCTTTTAGGATTTGAAATAGCTCAGCTGGAATTCCATCATCTCCACTAGCTTTGTTTGTAGTGATGCTTTCTAAGGTCCACTTGACTTCCCATTCCAAAATGTCTTGCTCTAGGTGAATGATCACACCATTGTGGTTATCTGGGTCATGAAGATCTTTTTGTATGGTTGTTCTGTATATTCTTGCCACCTCTTCTTAATATCTTCTACTTCTGTTAGGTCCATACCATTTCTGTCCTTTATTGAGGTATCTCTAATTTTCTTGAAGAGATCTCTAGTTTTTCCCATTCTATTGTTTTCCTCTATTTCTTTGCATTGATCACTGAGGAAGGCCTTCTTATCTCTCCTTGCTATTCTTTGGAACTCTGCATTCAAATGGGTATATCTTTCCTTTTCTCTTTTGCTTTTCGCTTCTCTTCTTTTCTCAGATATTGTAAGGCCTCCTCAGACAACTATTTTGCCTTTTTGCATTTCTTTTTCTTGGGGATGATTTCGATCACTGCCTCTTGTGCAATTTCATGAATCTCTGTCTATTGTTCTTCAGGCACTCTGTCTATCAGATCTAATTCCTTGAATCTATTTCTCACTTCCACTGTATAATCATAAGGGATTTGATTTAGGTCATACCTGAATGGTCTAGAAGTTTTCCCTACTTTCTTCAACTTACATCTGGATTTGGCAATAAGGAGTTCACTATCTGAGCCACAGTCAACTCCTGGTCTTGTTTTTGCTGACTGTATAGAGCTTCTCCATCTTTGGCTGCAAAGAACATAATCAATCTGATTTCAGTATTGACAATCTGATGATGTCCATGTGTAGAGTCTTCTCTTGTGTTGTTGGAAGAGGGTGTTTGCTATGACCAGTGCATTTTCTTGGCAAAACTCTGTTAGCCTTTGCCCTGCTTCATTTTGTACTCCTATGTACTCCAATGTTTGCCTAGGAACCAGAATATAATTCTAATATAAATTCTGAATTTTTTTGTTCAGTCACAGGTTCCCATAAATGGTGGGTGTATTAGTCAGGAAACAGTAACAAATAAACCCTAAAATCTCAGTGGCTTCACATGACAAAACATTCATTCTCACTCACGTTATACTCAGGGGACACTGTGCTATATACACTCAATCACCCAAGGCGTAGAAGGTCCACCGTCTTGAAGCTATGCCATTCAGAAAACATGTTCTCCACTCACATCTACATGTCAGCTCATTAACCAGAATCCAGTGCCACGGCTACAACTTCAAGACAATAGAAGTTGGAAACTATAAACTTCCTGTGTATCAAGATAGTAGAAAATGGAATGGATTTGGTGAGCACATGGCATTTCGTTTTACACAATGAGGGATAGATGGCAGTTTGGTTCTGTAAAAATCCTGGTGCACCTTCAAACCCACTTCTCAGTTACTCTTACTTTTATCTGGGTTAAATAATCCCAGAGTTGGCACTGTATATCAGCAATGCCAAACAACTGCTTTGGGGAAGAAGACTTAAAGTAAATTTTGAGACAACTTGGTACCCAGGGATTATTGTCTTAGCTTATCTATACACCTTGAAACTACTGGGGTATAAAAATGATCAGTAGAATTGAAAAGTTATATTAATATATGCTCAAGTTCAAACACTATTTTAGAAAAAAATCTTCACAATTTTAAGAAAACCAGAATCAAAACACCAAGGAGCCAAATAAGCATTTTTCCACATTCTTCCTCAGACGGCAAGATAAGGTACCTCACTGAAGTTGTTTCTGTGTCTCATTTCTTCTAAATATATGAATAAACAGAATATTTCCAGAACATGCATGCCATCTAAACTCACAGGCAAATATGGTGTCTGAGTATCTTTTATT
This sequence comes from Nanger dama, assembly GCA_917880005.1. Lineage (NCBI taxonomy): Eukaryota > Metazoa > Chordata > Mammalia > Artiodactyla > Bovidae > Nanger > Nanger dama. The sequence goes on from CAKJTW010000088.1 coordinate 5,832,440, forward strand.
CATTCCATCTCTTTCTCAGTTCAACAAAACCATGATAGACTGGTATCACAGGCTGCCTCCTTGAGATGAGTAAATGGTTTACTTCCTCTCTACAAATATGCATTGAACATATATTAAGTGTGAGGCAGTTTTCTCTGAAGATGAAACAGTGGCCATACAGAGAAATTCTCTACCCATTTAAAGCTTTCATTCTGGATCTGGATACAGATAGACAAATAAATGATACCATGAGATAAATAGTGTGTCAAAATGTTGTAAGTGCTACAGGGAAAAACAAAGCAAGGAAGACAAAATGGGAGCTGAGATGGGAGTTGTCATGGGCTTTGGGTCATTGTGAGCTGGTTCCTGGTGCCCTCGAGGCAGATCATAGCAGGAAAAGGAGACTTGGGTATGGAGGTTTTGCCAGAAACATGTAGTGTTCTGGTTTCCTTCTCATTCCTCAATGGTGAGGTGGAGACTGAGGAATAGATTACTGGAGAGACTGTAGAGTTCTGGAAATCTCCTCTTGAACTCTTGCTCTCCATTGATTTTTCTGCTTTTCCCATTGAACTGTGAATTCCTTGAAGGCAGCAACTGTAACTATGGGGGATTCAATAAATGTAGGATGACTAAATAAATCTAAGATGCCTTTTCAAGTGTTGTGACTGAATTGATTAGCTAACAATCTATAGCAGTGGCTTGGTAACAGTGGTGGCTTTATAATGTGTCAGCTTGGCTAGACGGAACTACATTTTCCAGAATTCCCTTCCTTGTATGTTTCCAGTGAGGGTCAGTGGGGAAATTCTTGCGAAATTTGGAACCCAGAAGGGAAGCAGCAGGTGTTTTGTAGCTCAGACATATCGGTGTTGATTTGCTGACTCACCCACTAGTGTGAGGCTAGATCTGAGACCATTCTACCTTTGCCTGGATTCCCCTGCAGCATCTCCAATTCCTGAGGCAGGTGTGTGTTGTCAACTTTTTAACAATGCATCACAGTCATACCCACTAAGGTCAAGGGCAACAAGAACTAACATGGATCTCAGTCCATCCTTGGGGGTTCCAGGCTGCCTTTTCTCTTTCTACTTTACAGCTATCTTTCCTTCTTGATTGCCTGCCCTGAAGGCTTCATGTTCTAGCGTTAGACACAAAGATTTACACACACACACACATCCTTGTGGCTCTGCCTCTAGAACCTAGTTGTACCATAATGGATATATATATATATTTTTAAATTATTAATGTCCCTAGAGAGTTATGAGAAAATATTGCATCTGTGAAAATAGACTAGGATACTATAACAAAAGGGACATTTAGAAAACAACCCAAAGAAGTTATCAGAACTCAAAAACAAGACAGCAAAAATTTTAAACTTCAGTAGATGGTTTGGAAAATATAGATAAGATAATCTCCCAGAAATTAGAGCAAAAAGATTGTAACTTCTGCTTTGCTTACTTTCTGATTTTTCTGACTTGATTGCTCTGATAAAACCAGCTGCCATGCTGTGATCCACCCTATGGAGAGGTTCATGGGACAGGAAACTGAGAATGGCCTTCAACCAACAGCCAGGGAGGAACTGAGGCCCCCAGCCCAACACATGGAACTGAATCCTGCCAACAACCACATGAATGAGATGGGAAGTGTGTTGTCCTCTACTCGAGCTTCAAGGCGACTGTGATCCCAGCCAAGGCCTTGACTGCAGCCTAATGAGAGACCCTGAATCAGAGGACCCGGCCAAGGTGTACCCAGATTCATGACCCATAGAAACTGGAAGGTGATAAACGTTTGTTGCTTTAAGCTACTAACTTTTCCAAGTGATTTGTAGTGCAACATCACATAGCTAGAAAGGCTCCCCTGGTGGTGTAGTGGAAAACAATCCCCGTGCCAAAACAGGAGGTTTGATCCCTGGGTTGGGAAGATCCCCTGGAGAAAGAAGTAGCAACCCACTCCAGTATTCTTGCCTGGAGAATCCACAAGGACAAGAGCCTAGCAGGCTACAGTCTACGGAGTCTTAAAGTATCAGACATGACTGAGAGACTAACACTATGCTAATGGTAGATGATCATTAACTTAAAATAAATTGATCTGTCCTCAGAAGCTATAAGTAAAGTATAAGCACTTATTACAGACATATCTTAATGCAATCACATTCAGGTTAGGTGGAAAGCATTACAATTTTGGAGTGTTAAATGGTATACACTTTGTTCTAGTCTCTCTCCCTGACTAATAGTAGCATGGATTAAACTTGGCAGCAAACAAGACGTTCTCAGAAGAGAAAAACAGGCGTCCATGGGTCTAGGACTAACCCCAGAATTTGGCAAGAATTTCTGAAGAAAGCAAAATCCTGACTTCTAAGGAAAACAAAAGATGAATTTGTTTGTCAGTGATTAAGCTTTCCTAAGAAGTTTTCAGAAGTGAATAACTCATATCTTGATATTCCAATATACCTATCCCTAGGTGAAATGTGCACTTATTAAGTTTGTCTCATGTATGGCTATATGCAAAACTGCTTTACTGTAAGTTACAAATCACTAAGAGTCAAGGTTATGCAACTTCAGGATTGGTCTTAATCCTGAGATTCTTTCTTGGCTCTATGTTTTAGGGGAATATGCCGACATGTCAACTTGCAACATATTTCTACTGTCAAATGAGTGTGTTGGTCTCATTTTCCTTTTCCAGACATTTGCACAATGTGTGTATCCATCTTGTGATTAACAATTTTTCTATATTTAGCAAATATATTTCATGAAAGCACTGACAGCTGTGGTATTTAGATAATGGTTCAAGGATTTCTGTGTGAAAAACTATGTCACCTAGAGCTGCTTTTGTAGTTTTTAAACAGATTTCATATTGCAATGAATCCTTCACACAGGTTTAAGGATTTTAAGAATATAGACAACGAAGAGGATGAAATGAAGCCTACCTTGTTGAATTCTAAAGGAATTAGTACAAGCTTCTCAGAAACGATGGACTAGAAGAAACACAAGCTGGAATAAAGACTGCTGGGAGAAATATCAATAACCTCAGATATGCAGATGACACCACCCTTATGGCAGAAAGTGAAGAGGAACTAAAAAGCCTCCTGATGAAAGTGAAAGAGGAGAGTGAAAAAGTTGGCTTAAAGCTCAACATTCAGAAAACGAAGATCATCCAGTCCCATCACTTCATGGGAAATAGATGGGGAAACAGTGTCAGACTTTATTTTGGGGGCTCCAAAATCACTGCAGATGGTGACTGCAGCCATGAAATTAAAAGACACTTACTCCTTGGAAGGAAAGTTATGATCAACTTAGATAGCATATTCAAAAGCAGAGACATTACTTTGCCGACTAAGGTCTGTCTAGTCAAGGCTATGGTTTTTCTAGTAGTCATGTATGGATGTGAGAGTTGGACTGTGAAGAAAGCTGAATGCCGAAGAATTGATGCTTTTGAGCTGTGGTGTTGAGAAGACTCTTGAGAGTCCCTTGGACTGGAGGGAGATCCAACCAGTCCATTCTGAAGGAGATCAGCCCTGGGATTTCTTTGGAAGGAATGATGCTAAAGCTGAAACTCCAGTACTTTGGCTACCTCATGCGAAGAGTTGACTCATTGGAAAAGACTCTGATGCTGGGAGGGATTGGGGGCAGGAGGAGGAGGGGATGACAGAAGATGAGATGGCTGGATGGCATCACTGGACTCGATGGATGTGAGTCTGAGTGAACTCCGGGAGTTGGTGATGGACAGGGAGGCTTGGCGTGCTGCGATTCATGGGGTCGCAAAGAGTCGGACACTACTGAGAGACTGAACTGAACTCTCATGTGATATCACACCACCATCATACAATGCTCACTTAGTTCTGACTTTTAAATATTTATTTATTTTTAATTGATTGATGATTGGTTTACAATAGTGGTTTGATTTCTGTCATACATCAACATGAATTAACCATAGGTGTACTTTTTTGTATTTATTTTCTCACTTCAACTCTGTGACTTGCTAAGTGAGTAGGAAAACTCACCTGTCTGGTGTGTCTTTTTATGACTCACACAGAACATTTGACTTCCAACACTCTAGCCACTCAATGTGTGGGGGATAGGGTTTCCCCCACCAACAATTCTCTGCAACACTAGCTGAGTGTCCTATAATTCAATTTAATTTAATTCTGATACTATCTAGCAAGAGTTAGCATTCAGCTCCTACAAGGTAAGAGTTCAGGTCCATAAGACTGCCCCAGCCCCACTTCAGATACCAATTGCAAGCCCAGGTTATCACTTGTACTTTTGACCAACTGGCTATAAATAGAGTTCCCAGGATCCCTTCCTTGGGTTGGATAATTTCCTAGAAAACACAGAACTCAAGGACATACTATTTACTAGTTTATTATATAAAGGATAAGATAAAGGGTGCATCCAGATAGAAGAGACACAGAGGGCAAAGTATATGGGAAAGAACATAGAGCTTCCAGGACCTCTCCAAGAGCATCATTCTCCCAGCATCTCCATGTGTTAATCAATCTAGAAGCTCCCCAAACCCCATACCACTGGAATTTTTATGGGGGCTTCATCACTTATGCAAGATTCATCATGAAGGCAGGTTCCAGCCCGTTCCGCCTTCCTGGAAGATGAGGATGGGGCTGAAAGTTCCAAACTTCTTGTCATAGCTTGGTCTTCCTGGTAACCCTTCCCCATCCAGGAAGCACTGCTTCATTAGAACAAACGATGTTCTAATTCTCATCACTTAGGAAATGACAAGGGTTTTAAGAGCTCTGTGCTAGGAACCAGGAGCAGAGGCCAAGTTCTGTTTTTCCTGTGGCTTCACACTAAGTTGTTGCTGTTGTTTAGTGACTGTAACCTGCTAGGCTCCTCTGTCCATGGGATTTCCCAGGCAAGAATACTGGAGTGAGTTGCCGTTTCATTCTCCAGGAATCTTCCTGACCCAGAGATCTAACTCGTGTCTCCTGCATAGGTAAGCAGATTCTTTACCACTGAGCCATTAGGAAGCCCCCTCCCCCAGCCCAGAAGCAAGTCAGCAAATAAAATTGCATGTAAACAATTACAGGAAAATATCATAATAAAAATTAACTTTAATAGCTTAAAACTCTCTAAACACAGGGGAAATATAAAATTCATTTTTGATTATGAGACTAGCTTTTAAAATGGAAGAACTGGCTAGAACAATTAGCAGAACTGCTTGAACAGCATATTTTTCCCTGAAATTCAGGGGTCTACTTAAGGCTTAACTACTCTGGTAGGCAGCAGTGGTTGAAATCAGGAAAGCATTTACTTGACTTCAGGTCTGGAACTTCTTTCAATGAGTAAGAGAGGGAGATGGCTGAAGAAATATCTAACAATGCACAGGAAACATTTATGCCTTTCCCTCATCTTCTCTTTAATCACCTAAAAGAAAGTTCATGCACTAAATCCCATGTAACTTTTTTCCTACTAGAGAGCCCTAATCTATCACTCTGAGTTAATTTACAATTCTAACAAATTTCAGGCACTTAGCACGGGTGGCTGTGACCTGCACCACTTAGCATGGCCGAGAGGAGCTACCCCCACACCCGAGGTCAGGGGCAGAAGCGGGAGGACCCCATGCCCAAGGGGCAGTGGCCAAAGGAATTACCCCACATTCGAGGTCAAAGGTGGTGGCCGGGAGGAGCAGTGGCTGCACGGGCGCAGGAGGGCCTAGAGAAGCTATTCCCCAGTTGTGGATGTGACTGATGATAGAAGCAAGGTCTGATGCTGTAAAGAGCAATATTGCATAGGAACCTGGAATGTCAGGTCCATGAATCAAGGCAAATTGGAAGTGGTCAAAGAAGAGATGGCAAGAGTGAACGTTGACATTCTAGGAATCAGTGAACTAAAATGGACTGGAATGGATGAATTTAACTCAGATGACCAAAAGTAGGAAGTCAAGAAACACCTGGGGTAACAGGCAAATTTGGCCTTGGAGTACGGAATGAAGCAGGGCAAAGGCTAATAGAATTTTGCCAAGAAAATGCACTGGTCATAGCAAACATCCTCTTCCAACAACACAAGAGAAGACTCTACACATGGACATCACCAGATGGTCAACACTGAAATCAGATTGATTATATTCTTTGCAACCAAAGATGGAGAAGCTCTATACAGTCAACAAAAACAAGACCAGGAGCTGACTGTGGCTCAGATCATGAACTCCTTATTACCAAATTCAGACTGAAATTGAAGAAATAGGGAAAACCGCTAGACCATTCAGGTATGACCTAAATCAAATCCCTTATGATTATACAGTGGAAGTTAAAAATAGATTTAAGGGACTAGATCTGATAGATAAGAGTGCCTGATGAACTATGGAATGAGGTTTGTGACATTGTACAGGAGACAGAGATCAAGACCATCCCCATGGAAAAGAAATGAAAAAAACCAAAAGGGCTGAGGAGGCCTTACAAATAGCTGTGAAATGAAGAGAAGTGAAAAGCCAAGGAGAAAAGGAAAGATATAAGCATCTGAATGCAGAGTTCCAAAGAATAGCAAGAAGAGATAAGAAAGCCTTCTTCAGCGATCAGTGCAAAGAAATAGAGGAAAACAACAGAATGGGAAAGACTAGAGATCTCTTCAAGAAAATCAGAGATACCAAGGGAACATTTCATGCAAAGAGATGGGCTCGATAAAGGACAGAAATGGTATGGACCTAATAGAAGCAGAAGATATTAAGAAGAGGTGGCAAGAATACACGGAAGAACTGTACAAAAAGATCTTCATGACCCAGATAATCACGATGGTGTGAACGCTCATCTAGAGCCATATATCCTGGAATGTGAAGTCAAGTGGGCCTTAGGAAGCATCAATACGAAGAAAGCTAGTGGAGGTGATGGAATTCCAGTTGAGCTACTTCATATCCTCAGAGATGATGCTGTGAAAGTGCTGCACTCAATATGCCAGCAAATTTGGAAAACTCAGCAGTGGCCACAGGACTGGAAAAGGTCAGTTTTCATTCCAATGCCAAAGAAAGGCAATGCCAAAGAATGCTCAAACTACTGCACAATTGCACTCATCTCACATGCTAGTAAAGTAATGCTCAAAATTCTCCAAGCCAGGCTTCAGCAATACATGAACCGTGAACTTCCTGATGTTCAAGCTGGTTTTAGAAAAGGCAGAGGAACCAGAGATCAAATTGCCAACATCCGCTGGATCATCAAAAAGCAAGAGAGTTCCAGGAAACCATCTATTTCTGCTTTATTGACTATGCCAAAGCCTTTGTGTGGATCACAATAAACTGTGGAAAATTCTTAAAGAGATGGGAATACCAGACCACCTGACCTGCTCTCTTGAGAAATCTGTATGCAGATTAGGAAGCAACAGTTAGAACTGGACATGGAACAACAGACTGGTTCCAAATAGGAAAAGGAGTGCATCAAGGCTGTATATTGTCACCCTGCTTATTTAACTTCTATGCAGAGTACATCATGAGAAACGCTGGAGTGGAAGAAACACAAGCTGGAATCAAGATTGCTGGGAGAAATATCAATAGCCTCAGATATGCAGATGACACCACCCTTATGGCAGAAAGTGAAGAGGAACTAAAGAGCCTCTTGATGAAAGTGAAGGAGGAGAGTGAAAAAGTTGGCTTAAAGCTCAACACTCAGAAAACAAAGATCATGGCATCTGGTCCCATCACTTCATGGGAAATAGAAGGGGAAACAGTGGAAACAGTGTCAGACTTTATTTTTTTGGGCTCCAAAATCAGTGCAGATGGTGACTGCAGCCATGAAACTAAAAGACACTTACTTCTTGGAAGAAATGTTATGACCAACCTAGATAGCATATTGAAAAGCAAAGACATTACTTTGCCAACAAAGGTCCATCTAGACAAGGCTATGGTTTTTCCAGTGGTCATGTATGGATGTGAGAGTTGGACTGTGAAGAAAGCTGAGTGCCAAAGAATTGATGTTTTTGAACTGTGGTGTTGGAGAAGACTCCTAAGAGTACCTTGGACTTCAAGGAGATCCAACCAATCCATTCTGAAGGAGATCAGCCCTGGGATTTTTTTGGAAGGAATGATGTTAAAGCTGAAACTCCAGTACTTTGGCCACTTGATGAGAAAAGTTGAGTCATTGAAAAGACTCTGATGCTGGGAGGGATTGGGGGCAGAAGGAGAAGGGGATGACCGAGGATAAGATGGCTGGATGGCATCACTGACTCGATGGACGTGAGTCTGAGTGTACTCCGGGAGTTGGTGATAGACAGGGAGGCCTGGCATGCTGCGATTCATGGGGTCGCAAAGAGTCAGACATGACTGAGCAACTGAACTGAACTGAACTGAACATATTTCATTCGTTCATTAAATGAATACTGAACACCTCCTCTAGATCAGCTCCTTTTACTAGTTTTTGGGATTATAAGAAAATAGAAACAGTTCCTGCTCTAATGAATCTCACATTGAATAGTGGGGCTGAGTGAGGCAGATGTAGATAATGAAACAATGGATGATATTAAAATATGTAGTATTAATAAAATAAATTTTTAAATGTAGTGTCATTACTGGAGGAGAACTGAGGGAACATGTGTCACAGAGACCTAAGCTAGTGAAGGAAGTCAGGGAAAGCAGACTTTCCAGCCAGGTGAAAGATGATGTCATTCATTAAGGTCATTCATGATGTCATTCATTAAGAGGAGGCAGGTAGTTACAGGAAAGGAAATGAAGAATTTTATTCTAGGTCTGTTGAGTGAGCTTATGGTGCCTACACACAAGTTATATTTTGGTGACAGTCAGATGAACCTTGTCTGGAGCTCACAAGAGACCTCTAACTTGGGAGTCTTCACAGTGTGGCTGATAAAGGAAGTGTGTGTGTGTGTGTGTGTGTGTGTGTGTGTGTGTGTGTGTTCAGTTGTGCCTGACTCTCTGCAGCCTCATGACTGTAGCCCACCAGGCTCCTCTCTCCACAGGATTCTCCAGGCAAGAATACTGGAGTGACCTGACATTTCCTACTCCAGGGGATCTTTCACCACCCAGGGATCAAACCTGTGTCTCCTGCATCTCCTGTACCTCCTATAATGACAGGCAGATTCTATATCACTAGCACCACCTGGGAAGCTGGGTAAAGGAAGCCAGAGGTGGTAAATGAGCTCACTCAGTCAGAAGACTGGGAAATAGAAGACAGGATGCCTAGGGCAATACAATGAAAGACAAAAACATCGAAGGTGAAGAAAAAGAGTCAGAGAGAGAGCTACCGGAAAAGTAAATAGTATTCCAAGACTGTAGGGCTTCAGAAAGAAAAAGAAAGAGTGAGAGAGGGAACCTTGAATGCTGTGGAAAGCCAAGTAAAATGACAACTGGGGAATGTTAATTAAATTAGTGACAAAACACTAGGATAAGCTTGGCAAAACCAGTTTGAGAATAGTGGTAGAGACAGAATACAGATTGCTAGAGTGGGAACTGAATTAGGAGAAACATCAAGTGTAGACAATTTATTCTAGAAGTTTGGCTGTGCAAGGGAGTTGAGAGAGCCTGGACAGTGAGTGGGCAAGAAAATGAGGATGAATTGACTAAGCAATAGGTGAAGCAGGATGGAACAAAAAGAGATTTTTGGTCCATCCCCCGACCCTCTGCCTTTGGTAACCTTAGTTTGTTTTCTATGGTCTGATACACTAACACTATATTGTAAATTAACTGTACGTCAATTTTTAAAAAGAGAGACTTTTTCTCTTTTGTCTCTTGAATGAGAGATATTTGCAGATTCACACTTTGATGGGAAAGAGAACGTAGGAAAGAAAGGGTTAAAAATAAACGTCAGAGAGGAAGATGGAGATGAAGAGCAAGAAAGGAATGAAAATGGCCAGAAATATAAATACTGAAGGAGAGAGAATTCAGAGCACAGTTCCTACTGTGACTGGCAGGAATGAAGGAAAAGACTAGTGTGAATGTTGATAAAGGTTGGTAGATGTAATTGCAGAAAGTGGAGAGGATTTTGTTATTGAGTTGTCCAGGCCACATAAGATTAAAAAAATAAAAATAAAAATAAAAAAAAAAAAACAAGAAATTACAAGGAGTTAGTTCATCACAGCACTGTTTACAATAGCCAGGACATGGAAGCAAGCTATATGTCCATCAGCAGACGTAATGGATAAGAAAGCTGTGGTACATATACACAATGGAGTATTACTCAGCCATTAAAAAGAATACATTTGAATCAGTTCTAATGAGGTCAATGAAACTGGAGCCTATTATACAGAGTGAAGTAAGCCAGAAAGAAAAACACCAATACAGTATAATAATGCATATATATCGAATTTAGAAAGATGGTAATGATAGTCCTGTATGCAAGACAGCAAAAGAGACACAGATGTATAAAACAGTCTTTTGGACTCTGTGGGAGAGGGCGAGGGTGGGATGATTTGGGACAATGGCATTGAAACATGTATATTATATGTGAAACAAATCACCAGTCCAAGTTTGATGCATGATACAAGACGCTCGGGGCTGGTGCACTGGGGTGACCCAGAGGGATGGGATGGGGAGGGAGGTGGGAGGGAGGTTCAGGATGGAGAACACATGTGTACCTGTGGCAGATTCATGTTGATGTATGGCAAAAACAATACAATATTGTAAAGTAATTGGCCTCCAATTAAAAATAAATAAATAAATAAAAATAAAACATAAATAAAAGGAGTGGACCTATTAGGGTCCAACTGTTACAAAAGTAAGAGTTGATCTTAAAGGACATGAAATTCATTTATTTAACAAACATTCACCTAATACTAGAATAGGGCTTCCCTAGTGGCTCAGATAGGAGAAGGCAATGGCACCCCACTCCAGTACTCTTGCCTAGAAAATCCCATGGATGGAGGAGCCTGGTGGGCTACAGTTCATGGGGTCTCGAAGACTTGGACATGACTGAGCGACTTCACTTTCACTTTTCACTTTCATGCATTGGAGAAGGAAATGGCAACCCACTCCAGTGTTCTTGCCTGGAGAATCCCAGGGGCGGGGGAGCCTGGTGGGCTGCTGTCTATGGGGTCACACGGAGTTGGACACTACTGAAGCAACTTAGCAGCAGCAGCAGTGGCTCAGATGGTAAAGTACTATAATAGGTTTTATGAGAATATTAAATTTTTGATTAAAAAAAATTGTCTTAATTTTACAAACCAATGGAAAAAAAAATCTTCCCTCTTTTAGTAAATGGTAACCCATACCATTCTACCATTCATCTATTTGCTTGGAGGAGAACCCAGGAGTCAACATTAACTCCTTCCTTTCCTTCATCTACCCTCCATGCATGCACACAACACACACACACACATCCCATATCCAATATTGGGAAGCCCTGTCAATTCTGTTTCTAAAGGAAGTCTGGAATTTGACTGGTATTTGCATCTCCACTGCCTCAGTCTTCATCCAAACCACTAGAATAAGAATTCAACTGAATACAATTTACAAAGCTTATTGGTTTTATTCAGTGATTCATTAGTTGCCTGGAGAATCCCAAGGATGGCGGAGCCCAATGGGCTGCTGTCTGTGGGGTCGCACAGAGTCGGACATGACTGAAGCGACTTAGCAGCAGCAGCAGCAGTCTAGCAGATACAAAGGAACTCTGAGGAGCCATACAAGGTAAGAATTTTGTAGACAGAAGGAAGCAGAAACCAGGAAGTTGGAGGAGGTAACAAAGTAAATCAATTATTGCAAGATTAATTTCCTTTAGGGGATGGCAGGGGCTTATTGGTCAGATTACCTGACTAGCGCTGATTAGATTGCTGATTGGCTGGTTTAAGATTCCATTAGTGGGAGAGCTGAGAGTGTAATTAAATTACAGCTCAGTTTGGTAAAGTGAGACTTAGCATAAACCACTCATTCTGAGTCCTTTGTCTCTAACACCTTCTAACTTGTTTCCTCCTGATAACCAACAGCAATAACATAGATCAGATCATTACACTCACCTACATAAAACCTTCTAACAGTTAGTTTCCAACTGCTCAGAAAATAGGATTGTCACCATACCCTGAAAGACCCTACATGTTTTCCTAACCACTTGTCCATACTTTCATCATTCAAAACACCTCCAAAAAAAAAAGTTATCATAACCGGAAAAAAAAGAAAAAAGCAAATCATCTCCTCCACACTGGGACAAAGGCCCCATCTTAGTTCCTAGAATATGCTAAACTCCTGTTCAGCTTGGGTCTTTGAACTTGCTGTTCCTCTGCCTAAAGCATGCTTCTGGCTTTTTCTGTGACTGGCTCTTATTCAACCCCAGTGTCACTCTTGCTTTATAATTTCATTAAAAGTGTCTCAGTTTACTACCTATGATAGCACTTTAATGATTCCCATCATAACACTGAAGACAATTTGTAGTCATTTTATGGGTTTACTTTTGCTGTTTCTATTTCCCATTAGAACGTAAATTCCATGAGGGCAGGGACAATGTGTGTCTTGGCCCCAGTTCCTAGAATAGGGCTTGGCATATGGCAGACACTCAAAACGCAGCCTGAATAAGTGAATTGCTCAAAAACAACTAACCAATAAACAAAGCAGAATGAAAGTATACTGTATTACACGTAAGATAAAATTTGTGAGAGCACATAAGAAGAGATGATAAATTCTCCTTGTCTAATAAATGTAACGACATTGAGAGTGTTTAAGGCAAAACTAATCTATGCTACTAGAGGTCAGAATGATGCTTTCTCTTGGAGGGGTGTGGGTTCTATTTCTTTATTTGGGTGCTAACTACCCAACTCTGGTCAGTTTGTACACTTTTCTGGATGTATATTTCTTAAAAAAGTGGAAATTGAGGAAAAACATAATTTATATGGACCATGTGACATCAAGGTACAATAACAAATGTTCATAATGGTGGCCTAAGTGATCAATAAGATTAAGTTATGTTTATTGTGAACTACTTTGTAAAACTTCAAGTGTGTAATGTATTTTTAAAAAGATTTCCACTAAAAATAGTTAAATCATGCCACTGAGTTGGGTCTATTATTTGTAAATTTGACTTAAATGGAGTACCTTGTGCTTCCTTGATGCTCAAGAAATAAGATATTAATACATTAATGCCATTAGAACAACCACAAGATCCAGGCCAGGACCACTACCCCATTTTACAGAAGAGAACATTGAGCCCCAGAGAAGTTATCCAAATTTTTTACAGCTGCACATGCAGAAAAGCTGGAGTCAAGTTCCTCTGACTCTAGGAGCAGTACAGTATGCCTCTTACTACTCCCTGTATGAGAACATGGCAATCTGGAAGGGAAGAGGCAGAGCCAATGGGGTTGGGCTTGGGCCATCTCAGGAAGAACGGTCTGATAAGAAGAACCTCTGTGAATGATGACCATCTTCAAGATTCCGTTTAACATCTCCCATGACTCCTCTCCACCTGCTTTGAGTGGCACTTGGCTTTTTTTTTTTTTTTTTGAGCAATTAAACTATGAATCTTCATTAAGTATTAACCGAGTCTAACCACAGATATAGCTAGGCTCTGAGTGCAGCCGTGTTTTATTTCTAGGGTCCTCTGTACATCTATTCTCTGGTTATAAATAGTAATAACAGAAATCACCCTGAAACATTACTATCCTCTGTTGAGGCCTAGAAATTTCACTTCAAAGCTGATGGAATCATTTAAGCCAATGCCTGGGTAACCACTTCTCCAAAATCTAAGTTCAAGACATTGATTTTTGAACCAGTCAAGGATTATCAAGCCCTGATTGAATGAGAATGTAGGCTATTAGAGGAAAAGAAGTGAAATGCACTTTGGCATAAAGTGGTCTCAAGAAGTCCGGTTCTCCCAGAATTATATCAGATCTTGAGGGCTTGGTACAGGCCTCTTCTTGGGCCAATAAGATTAATATGTGTAATTCACATAAACCAACATGGCCACATGGCCCCATGTGAGCATCAGAAATGACAGTTCTGTATCCCAGGAGGAACCTGAACTTGATCCAAAGTTCTAAAATAAAGTGTTAGATAAGACCCAGAATTGATTGGACTTGAGACCAGATTAGATTTAACAAAGCCTAGGGGCTTCCCAACTGGAATTCCATCACCTCCACTAGCTTTGTTCCTAGTGATGCTTTCTAAGTAAGGCCCACTTGCCTTCACATTCCAAGATGTCTGGCTCTAGGTGAGTGATCACACTATCGTGATTATCCAGGTCATGAAGATCTTTTTGTACAATTCTTCTGTGTATTCTTGCCACCTTTTCTTAATATCTTCTGTTTCTATTAGGTCCATACCATTTCTGTCCTTTATCGAGCCCATCTTTGCATAAAATGTTCCCTTGGTATCTCTAATTTTCTTGAAGAGATCTCTAGTCTTAGAAAGCATCACTATGAACAAAGCTAGTGGAGGTGATGGAATTCCAGTTGAGCTATTTCAAACCCTAAAAGATGATACTGTGAAAGTGCTGCACTCAATATGCCAGCAAATTTGGAAAACTCAGCAGTGGCCACAGGACTGGAAAAGGTCAGTTTTCATTCCAATCCCAAAGAAAAGTAATGCCAAAGAATGCTCAAACTACCACACAATTGCACTCATCTCACATGCTAGTAAAATAATGCTCAAAATTCTCCAAGCCAGGCTTCAGCAATACATGAACTATGAAATTTCAGATGTTCAAGCTGGTTTTAGAAAAGGCAGAGGAACCAGAGATCAAATTGCCAACATCCACTGGATCATCAGAAAAGCAACAGAGTTCCAAGAAAACATCTATTTCTGCTTTATTGACTATGCCAAAGCCTTTGACTGTGTGGATCACAATAAACTGTGGAAAATTCTTCAAGAGATGGGAATAGCAGACCACCTGACCTGCCTCTTGAAAAATCTGTATGCAGATCAGGAAGCAACAGTTAGAACTGGACATGGAACAACAGACTGGTTCCAAATAGGAAAAACAGTGCATCAAGGCTGTATATTGTCACCCTGCTTATTTAACTTCTATGCAGAGTACATCATGAGAAATGCTGGACTGGAAGAAACACAAGCTGGAATCAAGATTGCTGGGAGAAATATCAATAACCTCAGATATGCAGATGACACCACCCTTATGGCAGATAGTGAAGAGGAACTAAAGAGCCTCTTGATGAAAGTGAAAGAGGAGAGTGAAAAAGTTGGCTTAAAGCTCAACATTCAGAAAACGAAGATCATGGCATCCGGTCCATCACTTCATGGGAAATAGATGGGGAAACAGTGGAAACAGTGTCAGACTTTATTTTTTTGGAGCTCCAAAATCAGTGCAGATGGTGACTGCAGCCATGAAATTAAAAGACGCTTACTCCTTGGAAGAAAAGTTGTGACCAACCTAGATAGCATATTCAAAAGCAGAGATATTACTTTGCCGACTAAGGTCTGTCTAGTCAAGGCTATGGTTTTTCCAGTAGTTATGTATGGGTGTGAGTTGGACTGTGAAGAAAGCTGAGCGCCAAAGAATTGATGCTTTTGAGCTGTGGTGTTGGAGAAGACTGTTGAGAATCCCTTGGACTGCAAGGAGATCCTACCAGTCCATTCTGAAGGAGATCAGCCCTGGGATTTCTTTGGAAGGAATGATGCTAAAGCTGAAACTCCAGTACTTTGGCCACCTCATGTGAAGAGTTGACTCATCGGAAAAGACTCTGATGCTGGGAGGGATTAGGGGCAGGAGGAGAAGGGGATGGCAGAGGATGAGATATCTGGATGGCATCACATCACTGACTGGATGGACGTGAATCTGAGTGAACTCCAGGAGTTGGTGATGGACAGGGAGGCCTGGCATGCTGCGATTCATGGGGTTGCAAAGAGTCGGACACGACTGAGTGACTGAACTGAACTGAACTGAACTGAGGGGCTTCCCTGGTGGTTTAGACGGTAAAGCGTCTGCCTACAATGCAGGAGACCTGGGTTCAATCCCTGGGGAGGGAAGATCTCCTGGAGAAGGAAATGGCACCCCACTCCAGTACTCTTGCCTGGAAAAATTCCATGGATGGAGGAGCCTGGTAGGCTACAGTCCATGGGGTCACAAAGAGTTGAACACAACTGTGTGACTGAGAACAAGCTCACAAGCTCCAGCTCCGAGTCAGTTTTCTTGGAACAGAGAACCTGACCTCAGACAAACCCTTATAAAATATAGAAGTTATTATAAGTTTCAGAAATATAAAGGTCATGATTGTAAATAGCTACAATATGAAGGCAACAGAAAATATCTTCCTTGGAATTTTATTTTAGAAGCAGTAAATTGAGACACTTTGAAAGGAGGACGTGAAACTGTCACTGGCAAAGCCCATGAACAATGCCCAGGAAATACAAACAGAATTTGGGCAATAAAACAAAGTCTAACCTTTTGCTTTTCCTTTGTGCTTAGTCAAGTTTCACTTGCTCAGAGGGTGCCACCTGCAGAGTTCTTGCACGCAGCACTTAAGACTGGAGTTCCACGTGCAAAACGGCAGCAACCACACCTCAATTCAAGATGATGGCGGCAGGAGTGTGCAGAGATGCTGGGTTTCACCCTGAAATCCTGGCTGTGATTAACACGTCTGTGCAGCTAGAGAGAACTCTTCACCACCACCACCCCCACACTCCCCCGGAACCAGAGATATCTATAAAGCAGCCCTGCCCACAACCTGACCAGTGGTGAAGAGCAAGTGCTCACACCTCCTTTTCCAGTAGTCATGTATGGATGTGAGTGTTAGACTGTGAAGAAAGCTGAATGCTGAAGAATTGATGCTTTTGAACTGTGGTGTTGGAGAAGACTCTTGAGAGTCCCTTGGACTGGAGGGAGATCCAACCAGTCCATTCTGAAGGAGATCAGCCCTGGGATTTCTTCAGAAGGAATGATGCTAAAGCTGAAACTCCAATACTTTGGCCACCTCATGCGAAGAGTTGACTCATTGGAAAAGACTGTGATGCTGGGAGGGACTGGGGGCAGGAGAAGAAGGGGACGACAGAGGATGAGATGGCTAGATGGCATCACTGACTCAATGGACCTGAGTCTGAGTGAACTCCGAGAGATGGTGATGGACAGGGAGGCCTGACGTGCTGTGATTCATGGGTTCGCAAAGAGTCGGACACGACTGAGCGACTGAACTGAACTGAAAAGCTTCCTTTTGTTTCTGACCTGAACTTGATTTCCTTCCACTGGTTCCAAGGATGCCAGACAGAAGGACCTTTGTTGGGGACCAACTCAGGAGGGTCCATAAGACAACTGCAATGAAAAAAAAATAGATTTAGCTTAGACTTCATTTTAATTTTAGGGATGTTTCAGCCTACAGCTATTTTAGAACTGGAGACCCAGGCAGAAGTGCTGAGTTTTTTTCTGTGGTAAACTGCCTGAAGAGACCAAAGGTTGATACTTTTAATATCTAAAAGCTCATCTATATCAATAAATAAAAGCATGAATACTTCAAAAGATATAAATGTTTAGTGGTGTGAGTAGATAACTCAAAAGCAAGCATATATTAAGAACAATCTCCAGTAATTTAAACTGCAGTTAAACAAAGCAATATTTTCCCTATTAAATTAAAATACATTTAAAAAATTATAAAATTCCTAACCCTGGTGAGGTTTTAATAAAACAAGTTCTTACTTACTGCCAGTGGGGTGCAAATTGGCCGTCTTTTGGGGAAGTACTTTAAAGTTTGATAGCAAAACTAAGAGATTAACATCCTTGGTCAAACTAACCCTATTTCTTGGAACCTATCATGGCATCTGGTCCCATCACTTCGTGGCAAATAGATGGGGAAACAGTGGAAACAGTGTCAGATTTTATTTTTTTGGGCTCCAAAATCACTGCAGATGGTGATTGCAGCCATAAAATTAAAAGACGCTTTCTCCCTGGAAGGAAAGTTATGATCAATCTAGACAGCATATTCAAAAGCAGAGACATTACTTTGCCAACAAATGTATGTCTAGTCAAGGCTATGGTTTTTCCAGTAGTCATGTATGGTTTTTCCAGTGAGAGTTGGACTATAAAGAAAGCTGAGTGCTGAAGAATTGATGCTTTTGAACTGTGGTGTTGGAGAAGACTCTTGAGAGTCCCTTGGACTGCAAGGAGATCCAACCAGTCCATCCTGAAGGAGATCAGTCCTGGGTGTTCATTGGAAGGGCTGATGTTGAAGCTGAAAGTCCAATAATCTGGCCACCTGATACAAAGAGCTGACTCATTAGAAAATACCCTGATGCTGGGAAAGATTGAAGGCAGGAGGAGAAGGGGACGACAAAGGATGAGATGGTTGGATGGCATCACTGACTCAATGGACATGGGTTTGGGTAGACTCTGGGAGTTGGTGATGGACAGGGAGGCCTGGCATGCTACAGTTTATGGGGTCACAAAGAATCAGACACAACTGAGCGAGTGAACTAACTAACTAATCCTCAAGGAACAATTCCAAATATGGTAAAAGTTTTTTCATCACAGCATTAATTCAGTTTGCAAAACTGTGAAAACAAATGTGAGACATTAAGCCTATATATGCATTTGATGGACTGTTATGCAATCATAAATGATTACAAAGAGTTTATAAAAATTTGGGAAATGCTCATAACTTAATGCTAAGTGAAATTTTAAAAGAGACATACATTGTGCATTTCCCCTCTTCTATTGAGTGGAAAATTTCTCTTCCACCTGATATCACTTTTGGAAAACTATATCCCACATTTAAAATATTTTTTCTCAACAATTTTAGATACTGAAAAGATAATGTATATCTCAGTTTTATTTCATTTTAAGATGATCCCTGTTGTGTTGGACAGGTTCCTTTCACATCCATTGTCTCCAGCAATGAGACAAAATGGTTCACTGAAACTTTTGATTGGAACACAATACAGTAGCAGGTTAAAACACTGTCCCACTCTAGGATGACTTCAAGAACTTTAGGGTTTTTAAGTAGTTCAAAGCCCTGGATCATTGCCCTAACTCTGTTTGCTCTGGCAAATGCAGTAAAAGACTTTATTTACCGAACTACCAAAGGAAATTTACCTCAAGGTGACTCAACCCATAAAGACATCAACAGTAAAACCCAAGCACTTGCTGGCAGGAAGACTGCGTCCTGCTGATGCTGGCTCCTGCGTTAAGAGCTGCTTCATCATTAACCAGTTAGTCTCCGTGTAATGAGTGGTGTACAGCCAGAAGAAATGGCAATGGTTTTATATTTTATATAAGTGTTCCAGAGTAAAATCTACATTTAAGTACTAGAAACACAGACAAACTTCTGCATTTCTCTGCATTTTTCAAACAATACTTCTTGAGGGAAGAAATGCTAATCAGATAGCTTGATCTGTGATTTAATTCCTTAGCATCACTGCCCTGGATGAGTTTGATACATATAAAAGTCTGTTCTGTTACCAGAGCAGTACTTGGGAAATCATTTACATATTACCAAAAAAATGTGTTCATATAACATAATTTAAATGTTTAAATTTGCATTTCAAATTAAAAAATGATGAGAAATGTATCATTTATCTTCTTGTCATGTGTACATGTGTTCTCAGTCATGTGTGACTCTTTGCAACCCCTGGACTGTAGCCAGCCAAGCTCCTCTGTCCATGGAATGTTCCAGCCAAGAATACTAGGGTAGGTTGCCATTTCCACTTCCAGGGGATCTTTCCAACCCAGGGATTGAACCTGCATCTCTTGCTTCTCCTGCATTGGCAGGCAGAGTCTTTACCACTGTGCCACCTGGGAATAAATTTGCAAAAGTTATTTGTAATATGTGTTATCTTGGCTATAAAATATGAAATCAGTTTTATACTTGACTTTTATTGTCTTATTTCTTCTCAGTGGGATATGATTTTCTATAAGAAGGTAAAAACAACATGAATTTTAAAAACATTTAACATTTGTTGTAACAGTATGATTATTTGTCTCAACCACAGATTTACATACACGCCTATACCAGAAACAAAGGGAATTCCCTGGAAAATCCTGCTGAGGAGGGCCCAGGTTCCATCCTTGGTTGGGGAACTGGGATCCCACAAGTCTCACAGTGTGGCCAAAACCAAAAACAATCAAACAAATAAAAAAATTTTTTTCTCCTCGGGTGTAATTAGAACAA
Organism: Nanger dama; assembly: GCA_917880005.1. NCBI lineage: Eukaryota > Metazoa > Chordata > Mammalia > Artiodactyla > Bovidae > Nanger > Nanger dama. The sequence goes on from CAKJTW010000088.1 coordinate 5,852,389, forward strand.
ATCAATTTTGTTGAGAGAACAGTCAATATTCAACAGAGTGTAGCAAAGATATCGAGGGACTGGAACTCTTGTACATTGCTAATAGGGATGTAAACTAGTATAACCACTTGGCAAACAGTTTGGCAGTTTCTTAAAAGGTTGAACACACTCTTACTGTACAATCCAGCCATTTCAACTAAAGGTTTTATCAAAGAGAAATGAAAGTATAAATCTATACAAATACTTGCACATAAATGTTCATAGCAGTTCCAGTGTAATGAACAAAAACTTAAATCAACCTAAATGTCCATTCAAAGGTGAGTGAATAAGCAAATGTGATGTATTTATTGCCAAGTCCAAACTCACTCTGCTCGCTGTATGACAGGCCAGTCAACCTAGAGACAAGGTGTTGAGGAAAGGAATACAACTTCATTTGGAAAGTCAGCTGACCAAGAAGATGGCAGACTGATATCTCAAAATAACCATCCTATTAGGGTCTGGATGACAGGTTCTTTTACAGAACAGAGGTGGGGAGAGATGAGGAAGTAAAGTAAAAAGGCCATTAATCTTGCAAATATCTCCTGGAATGGCCAGTCTTGTGAAGGGAATGTGTTAATTTCTTCCTTCCTGTAGCCATCCACAGGTGGACAGGGTCCGTAACAAAGGCATTTTGGTTTAATATTCAGGCAGAAGGGCAGGGTTACCCAAAGCTGGCCATTATATATGGACAATATCTTTTTAATGAAGAAAAGCAATGAGAAGCAAAGGCTAAAGTAAAATAAACAGATCCAACGTGGAGTCAGTTCTTTCCTCTAACATATCTAAAGTTGTCCATCATCTACAGATATCTCATATCAGCAATAAAAAAGGAACTGCTGATATATATAGTATCATGGATGAATTTCAAAATAATACGCTGAATAAAATCAGATAAAAAGAATACATTCTGTTTTGAGTCCTTGTATCCAACATTCTAGAAAATGCAAGCTCATCTAAAGTCATAGAAAGCTGATTGATGGTTGCTTAGGAATTAGGAGTCTGCAGGGGTAGCAGAGTAGGATGGCAAAGTAGTTCAAGGAATCTTTGGGGGCTGATGAATATGTTCATTTTCTAAAGTGTGGTCATGGTTTCAGGTGTGTATATACAAGTCAAAATGTATGAAATTATACTCCAAATCTGTGCAGTTTGCTGTATGTCAATTATACCTCAATAAAGCCCTTAAAAATTGGAAGTCCCCTGGTGGTCCAGTGGTTAGAACTTGGCATTTTCACTGCCATGGCCCCAGATCCCATGAGTCATCTGGTGCAGCCAAAAAATAAATGAATAAAAATAAAGGGGACTTCCTTGGTGGTCCAGGGATTAAGAATCCACCTTCCAATGCAGTGGACTTCCCTGGTGTCTCAGACAGTAAAGCGTCCGCCTACAATGTGGGAGACCCGGATTCAATCCCTGGGTCAGGAAGATCTCCTGGAGAAGGAAATGGCAACCCAATTCAGTATTCTTGCCTGGAAAATCCCATGGACAGAGGAACCTGGTAGGCTATAGTACATAGGATCGCAAAGAGTAGGACACAGCTGAGCAACTTCACTCACTTACAATGCAGTGGATGTGGGTTTAATCCCTGGTCGGGGAACTAAGACCCACATGCTGTAGCTAAGACCTGAGGTAGCCAAATAAATAATAAATTAATAAATATTAATATCATGAGGTCCTTAAAAACAAATAATAGAAGGAATAATGTTCAACAGAAAAAAGGTTGTAAGAAAAAAACAATAAGATGTGATGACTGAATTTCTTTATAAAAGGATATAAAATTTACACAGCTTGTCTTTTAAAGAATTGCTTAGGGGACTTCCCTGGTGGTCCAGTGGAAGGGGGCCCAGGTTCCATGCCTGGTCAAGGAATTGCTTGGGAAGCTACATAAGAACGAGCAACAAAGCTGGAAGAATCTGATGGAGGGGATAGTTACTTAGTGACTTTCTATTCACCAGGTCTTCAGCTATGTAATAATACCCCTTGGAGAGAGAGAGAGATTTTATTTAAATATCAGCAATAATGGAATCTCTCCATCAGAGATTTGGGGAAAGCAAAGTAGAATCCTGAGCACATAAAATCCTGACCCAAATATAATCTAAAATTTCTCCATCCAAGACAGAAGGATATAAAAAATTAAAAACCCTTAGAATACAAAGCAAGCACTCGCCTGACAGATTGCAGCCTATTCTATAGGCAAGGAAAGGTGTCTAAGAAGTGCATGTGAAGACATATATCATCCTGCAGAATCTCTTCTTTTAGTAAAACTCCACCCGTGGACAATTTCCCCAAGTATCAGTTAGTATTTAAAAGTTAAACCCAATTGAAAGATTTTACATTTCACTTGGGTAAGCAAAGTAGAGTGATAGCAAAGGAAGGCCAGAAGCCTGGGGGTCTGCTATCTCTGATTTGATGTGCCAGCCACGGAAGCAGATATCCTAAACAAGTTAGGAATATTGGATCTGTCTTCCTTGAAGCAAAGGATTAATCCTATTGAATATATCTTCCCTCTGAGGCTGCTTTGGAACTGTTGTTTAACCCTAAATCTTCTCTGGATCCTTTTGGCATACGGCTTTGAGATAACAATATGAAAATGAGCTTTGGATCTTGTTTTTAAAGACCTTCATGAACAGAAAGAATAGGTCCACATCTAAAAGTTCTGACATGAACAGGGTGATTTCCGGGGTAACACAGGGTGAAACAGACAAAAAAATGATGAGAAAGACAAAGAATACAAAAAAGAGATGAGAAGAGGGAAAGACAAACCCTAAGTCTGATTACTTTGGGGTTGTTGTTTTTGTTCACTCACTCAGTTATGTTTGATTCTTTGTGACCCCATGGATTCCAGCACACCAGGCTTTCCTGTTCTTGGAGTTTGCTAAAACTCATGTCCATTGAGTCAGTGATGCCATCCAGCGATCTCATCCTCTGTCACTTCCTTCTCCACCTGCCTTCAATTTTTCCCACCATCGGAGTCTTTTCCAGTGAGTTAGCTCTTCACATCAGGTGGCCAAAGAACTGGAGCTTCAGCTTCAGCATCAGTCCTTCCAATTCAGGACTCATTTCCTTTAGGATTGACTGGTTTGATCTCCTTGCTGTCCAAGGGACTCTCAAGAGTTTTATCCAGCACCACAGTTTGAAAGCATCAGTTCTTCAATGTTCAGCCTTCTTTACGGTCCAAGTCTCACATCCATGCATGACTACTGGAAAAACCAAAGCTTTGACTAGATGGACTTTTGTTGGCAGAGTGACGTCTGTGCTTTTTAATACATTGTCTGGGACACGACTGAAGCGACTTAGCAGCAGCAGCAGCAGGTTTGTCATAGCTTTTCTTCCAAGGAACAAGCGTCTTTTAATTTCATGGCTGTAGTCACCATCCACAAGGATTTTTGGAGTCTAAGAAAATAAAGTCTGTAACTGTTTTCATTGTTTTTCCATCTATTTGCCATGAAGTGATGGAACTGGATGCCATGATTTTAGTTTTTTGAATGTTGAGTTTGAAGCCAGCTTTTTCACTTTCCTTTTTCACCTTCATCAAGATGCTCTAGTGGAAAAGAAAACTGGGTTGCCTAGAAAGGTAGACCTTTGAAGCAAAGGAGACTCCAAAACATTTACTGATAGGTACAGCTTCATAAGTAGATAATAATTCAGTTCAATACAGTTCAGTCACTCAATAGTGTCCAACTCTTTGTGACCCCATGGACTGCAGTACACCCAGCTTCCTTGTCCATCATCAACTCCCAGAGCTTGCTCAAACTCATGTCCATCGAGTTGGTGATGCTATCCAACCATCTCATCCTCTGTCGTCCATTTTTCCTCCTGCCTTCAATCATTTCCAGCATCAGGGTCTTTTCCAATGAATCAATTCTTTGTAACCAGTGGCAAATGTATGGAGTTTCAGCTTCAGCATCAGTCCTTCCAATGAATATTCAGGACTGATCTCCTTCAGAATGGACTGATTGGATCTCTTTGTAGTCCAAGGGACTCTCAAGAGCCTTCTCCAGCACCACAGTGCAAAAGTATCAGTTCTTCAGTGCTCAGCCTTCTCTATAATCCAACTCTCAAATCCGTACATGACTACCGGGAAAACCATAGCTTTTACTAGATGGACCTTTGTTGGCAAAGTAATGTCTCTGATTTTTAATATGCTGCCTAGTTTAGCCATAGCTTTTCTTCCAAGGAGCAAGTGTCTTTTAATTTCACGGCTGTAGTCACTATCTGAAGAGATTTTGGAGCCCAAGAAAATAAAGTCTGTCACTATTTCCATTGTTTCCACATCTATTTGCCATGAAGTGGTGGGACTGAATGCCATGATCTCAGTTTTTTAAATGTTGAGTTTTAAACTAGTTTTCTCACTCTCCTTTTCACTTTCATCAAGAGGCTCTTTAGTTTTATTTAGATAATGATTAAATTAGCCTAAAAGAACAAATAAAGATTATCCAGGCAGAAATTCATACAGAGGGATATTGAAGCCCAGGAAGCAGCACAAATAAAGAGGTGACATTATAAAACATTGCGCTGCTCTTGCTGGTACCTAGAATGTATGTGTAGGATGTGGAGACTGGGGCAGAAGGAGAGTGGGGGGCCAAACAGGAAATTGACATTGGCAATATGATTAACTAGACTACTGATCTTGCTTGGAATTTACCAAATAACAATCTTTTAAAAATTAAAGTGTTAGCATTCCAATAGTAATATGTATATAAGTAAAGGGTGATTGCTAATGGTTTGTGTGGACTATTATGTGGAAATTACTTCAGTGATGGGACTTCCCTGGTGGTCCAATGGTTAATAATTCATCTTCCAATGCAGAAAACATGGATTCAACCCCTGGTCAGGGAACTAAGATCCCACATGATGCAGGGCAACCAAGTCCACATACCATAACAAGAAGCCCTTGTGCCACAACAAGAGAAACCTGTGTACCACAATGGGAGGAAACCCATATACGACAACAAAGACACAGCACAGCTAATAAGAAAATAAATTATTTAAAAAGATCACATAAAAAGAGAAAGAAATAACTTCATTGATGATGGTGAGCATGCATCAACCAATTTAAGTATATTTAAGGACTTCCCTGATAGCTCAGTTGGTAAAGAATTTTCCTGCAATGCAGGAGACCCCAGTTCAGTTCCTGGGTTGGGAAGATCTGCTGGAGAAAGGATAGGCTACCCACTCCAGTATTCCTGGGCTTCCCTTGTGTTTCAGCTGGTAAAGAACCACACTGTGGTTCTGCCTGCAATGCAGGAGACCTGGGTTTGATCCCTGGGTTGGGAAGATCCCCTGGAGAAGGGAAAGGCTCCTCACTCCAGTATTCTGGCCTGGAGAATTCCATGGACTGTATAGTCCATGGGGTCACAGAGTCAGACACAACTGAGTGACTTTTCACTATCATTATCACAATCACTGGCATGAAATGCAGACAGCCTCTATCATATGGAAGCATGCAATCCAGCTGGGAAGCTGAACAATGCAAATAGAAATGAATACACTAATTTCTTAAGAGTTCAAAATGCAAGCAGTTCTGTTGGAACAGCTGGAAACTTGTTGCAGTGGTAATCCCATGTAGCCCAAAGATAATAAGGCTGACAAGAGTTTCAGTCTAAGTGTTCAAAGGGTTGTTTGCTGTTTTTGCTGAGACATCAGGTATTTATAAGCAAACTATGACTTTGGCCTATCAGACTTGGTAGATTTGTCCTTTGCTCCTCAGTTGTGGGCAAGTGAAGTTTGCCAAATGGTGTAGGAGGGGAAAGACTCTAGACTGACAAAAGACAGATGAACAAGAAAAAACAAGCAGAATGCATTAACATGTGTATGATGTGTGCACATGGAAGCACCTGGCGGTGAGTAACTCAAAGGAGTGGTCAAAACTTGGGCTTATATAGTATTAATATCTTAAGAACAGAACAATAAATTTGCAGAAATTTGACAAGGCCAAGAACCAGCGTTTTAGGCTTCTGAGGGTAGCAAACTGTGGGAAGGAAAATACAGGGCAGAAACTAATGGCAGGTAAAGGTCACTTGTTCAGGCCCATTTTGGTGCTAACTTTCCATCTTCTTTATGGTCATAAAAGTTGCCTGGGAGAGGGGATTTATGGCAGTCCTCATTTCTCAGAATTGTCTCTTTTATATAGATAAGGAAAGCTCTGGAAGGCTTCATTTTGCTTCTGTTGATTCTCATTTGCCTCCAGTTCAAAATGATCTTTTGCTAAAGTGACATTTTGGTATAGCATATTCTGTTATCCTTTGATGGGAACAGCAAAAGTAAAAGAAAATGGATTTCTGTGTCCCCAGGGACAGTGTTTCTGGGAGCATTATCCAAGGAAGTTACTACTTCCTAAACAGAGCAGAATAGAAATATCTGTTCTGATCATTGAGAAAGTAACGACTGAAGTGATCATTGGGACCTAAGACTCAATAGAGACTAAAAACTTTCTAAAATAGAGACTAGCTGTAACTTTCTAAGTTATAGCTGGTTGACTAAGGTAGATGATCTTAAAGATTTTTGTGGCATGGACCTTTTGATAGTATGGATAACAATTTTTCTAAATAAAGCAAATGGTCTAAGATTGCAAAGGAAACCAATTACATCTAAACAGTTATCAAAGTATTAAAATTTTTATGGTACAGTATTGCGCTTAGTCACTCTGCTACTGCTGCTGCTGCTAAGTTGCTTCAGTCGTGTCCAGCTCTGTGAGATCCCATCTCCAATGCATGAAAGTGAAAAGTGAAAGTGAAGTTGCTCAGTCATGTCCGACCCTTCTCGACGCCATGGCCTGCAGCCTACTAGGCTCCTCCATCCAGGGGATTTTCCAGGCAAGAGTACTGGAGCGGGGTGCCATTGCCTTCTCCAGGGGATCTCCTCAACCCAGGGATTGAACCCACATCTCTTCTGTTTCCTGCATTGCAGGCAGATTCTTTACCTGCTGAGCCATCTGGGAAGTTTGTAACACATTATATGTGTGATTTTTTAAATTAGTGCATTAAATAGGAAGGTGTAGACGTGGATTTTGTGACTAGTTTGAAGTATTGTAATAAGTATAAACGATTTTCAAGATTGTTGCAAGAAGTACTATATAACAATGCCTGTGATTCTTGTTGGTGACAAAGTCACAGGTACTGCTAATATTACTGGGGCTTGTTACCCACATCTGAAATTGAAAAATGCTAATTTCAGTTAGAGGTTGGTGAAAGTGTAACCCAGCAGGACCCTGTGAAATTCTTGGGCACAGAAGCCTTTCAAATAGTTGTTAATCTGTTAGCGAAGAGGCTTTCCTGGTGGCTCAAATGGTAAAGAATCTGCCTACAATGCAAGAGACCCAGGTTTGATCCCTGGCTTGGGAAGAGCCCCTGGAGAAAGAAACGGCAACCCATTCCAGTATTATTGCTTGGGAAATCCCATGTACAGAGGAGCCTGGCAGGCTACAGGAGTCGGACATGACTGAGCGACTGACCACCTTGGGCTTCCCAGGTGGCTCAGTGGTAGAGATTCTACCTGCCAATGAAGGAGATTCAGGAGATGTGGGTTCAATCTCTGGGTCGGAAAGATACCCTGGAGGAGGAAATGGCACCCCCCTTCCAGTATTCTTGCCTGGAAAATTCCATGGACAGAGAAGCCTGGCAGGATGCAGTCCATGTAGTTGCAAAGAGTCAGGACTCAGCCCGAACATGAATAAGGGAAGGGAGGGAATGCAGAGACAAGGGAGGAGAAGCCAAGAAACAGTAGCACAGTCTGGGGTCAGGGCTCTGGTTCCACCTCAGGGGATGCATATAACAATATCTCTGAGCTCTTTACAGGATTGAAACCCGGAAGGGATGGAAGATGTCAGCATTCTTCTTTCCAGAAAGGACTACCTGAGACCGGATTAAAGAAACAAGAGAAACTTATCAAGAGACAACCTGAAACCACATTAAAGAAGTGTAAGCCCTACACATACCCTTATCTTTATCAGCAACCCCAAACATGAAATATTGCTATAAAACTCCTCATCAATTCCTCCTGGGTTGGGACACACAGTTTTGAGGGCAAAATCCCAGTGTGTTCCCCTTTGCCTGGCAAAGCAATAAAGCTATTCTTGTCTACTTCACAAAATTCTATCTCCAAAATTCAATTCAGCACTGCTGTACACAGGATGAGTTTTTAGCATCAAAAATGAAGACGTGGGATTTTTCCTTCTCAAGATTACAGATCTTCCTGAATTCTATTAGCTAATCCTCAGTTAAGAATCCCCCATAATCTGTGGTCTTCTCATACACCCCCAAAACTGGCTCTGCTCTGCTAGTGTGTCCTGAGAAAAATCTCCATTATATAGCAAGCTATGTACTCAGAGACAATACCCAAGGCTTTCCAGACCCCCACCTCCTTTTTGAACCATAGAAAAGCGGTCAGAAGACTGGGCAGTGTCTGGCAACTCTGCTATTTGCATAGTATCTGTTCATAACTTTTTACCTATAACTCTCCCAGCTTGCCCTGTATCTAATGGCCTTATGTAACTCATCTTTTGAAAAAAGTTTATCATAATCATGATTTCAGATTTCAGTTCTCTCAAGACATTTAAAATTTTTTCATCTTAATGTATCACAGATGTACACTGAAAGGATTTCCATGAGCACAGTTGCTCTGTACTTGTACCAAGAGCTGATAGATCCATTTTTTTTAATATGGAATGTGAAGCAACTGAAAGTAATGAAGCTGACTCAGACTCATACTTATCAATCCAAACTGTTCTAAAGAACTTTCACCTCCATGCAAAGAATCATGGTGATGATAACAGATATCAGGTCATACCTTCTCTTTTTTAAACATTATTTCCCAGCTCAGCAAATTTAGAATGGTATACTCAACCATGCGTGTACACTGGGATTACAACTTCATTTCTGAAATAGTTTAAGGGACTCATTCAAAAATAGAACATAGAAAGTAAGCATAGCTCCAAATTCCTGCTTCTCAGAGGGTCACATTGATGCAGTTGACTGGTAATCAGGAGCCTGATCAGAAATGCAAGACAATGAGTTTTTTTTAAGAAATAAAGATTGATTACATTCCATATTGAAAGTGTTAGTCGCTCAGTTGTGTCTGAGTCTTTGCGACCCCATTGACTGTAGCCTGCCAAGCTCTTCTGTCCATGGAATTCTGCAGGAAAGAATACTGGAGTGGGTTGCCATCTTCCCAACCCAGGGATCAAACCCACATCTCATGTCTCCTGTATTGGCAGGCAGGTTCTTTACCACTAGTGCCACCTGGGCTGAATTTACATTCCATATTAAGCACTGACTATTGTATCCTGTTGTTGTTTTTTTTTTTAAGTAACTAGAGTTTACCTTTCAGGGACTCCCTTGGGTATTTTTAAAATCTTTTTATTTAGTATTGGGGTATAGCTGATTAGCAATGCCATGATAGTTCATATGAACAGAGAAGGGACTCAGGCATCCATGTACATGTATCCCAGATGGGATTTTTTAAAATAGACTTTTAAAGAAGGGAACATTTACAAAAGTATGAACTGCATTGAGGGAACCAATAAGAGATGCTGAAATTTGCAGGGATTAGCCATGTTGGAGAGCCATTACTTGGCCTAACTGGGCATGGGGAAGAAATGAAGGAGTTAGAGGAAAACAACCATGGCCATGACCTCATACAACTGGGGAGAGGGTGTGGGGGTGGGGGAAGGGAAGCAGAGATGTTAAAATTAATGGAATAAACACCTGACCTTTCTCCCGTGCCCTTCCACGGGAGAAACTCTTGGCAACTCCCACTCCTATGGCCTAGCCCAACAAGAAGTTAAAGGGCAGGGGTGCCCAGGCCATGTATTCCGTGGGTGTCAGAGCAGGGGTAGAAAACGGTGGAAAATCAATGTGCAGAAGGGAGAAATGGGGAATAACCAGCACACGGCCTCAGCTTTTTGAACAGTATTTATACAAAAGAACAAGTTGGGGAAATTGAAAACAGTTATCTGGTTTATAATTCAAGTCTCTCAGAAGATGATGCTTTTAAGGAACATCTTGTTTGCCTGTCGTTCCAGTCCCTTATTGATCAAATTGTGGAGATAATTGTTTGTTTACCTTACCATCTGGCATTGCCTTCCTGGTCCCAGTCAGTGGGAATGCCTGGAGCTTATCTCTAAAGTGAGACAGATTTGAGCTTAATTTTTTTATCCGCTCCAAGGAAAGCACTGCCTGTTTGTTGTGGTTATTGTTGTTTAATCATTCTTGTTGTTCAAATTTTGTCTTGAAATATTAAAAATTAAAGGAATGGTTCAAAGAAACTGGACTTCAAATTGCCTAGAGCAACATAATACAGAGGGTTCTTTGACTCTTCCACTGTTGAGAAGGGAAAAGTAAACACGTTTATAAATGTCAGACACAGCCCTCTAGGGGCTATTGATGCAGACAGCCAGAGACGGCATTAAAAAAATTATCTAAAAGGCTTGATTCAATATCATTGCTGACCAGAAGTCTGGGAAATAACTAATGTTGATGTGCTTGGAAAGTCTTACCTATCCGCGATCAATGTCACTGCACACAAGAACCTCTTTAAAGGGGCCAGCAGCTGAGATGACAAAGTTAGTTTCTATCTTACTGCTCTACATTCAATGCCTTGCTCTGCGCTTAGCTCACCTTTCACCTGTCACTGTTTTAGAAACACAACCACAAACATTTCTACTTCTTGGATGTGGTACACTCTTCTGAGAATTTCATTCAGTGTGGGGTTTTATGTAAAAGCATTATTCTGTTAGTGTTCTACGATTTTCCCTGCCCACTCCCCTTCACGGATACACAAGAGGGTCATTTTCACTCTCTTCCAGTCTACATTGTAGATGAAATAAAGTTATCTTGAAGAGATTCAAAGAAACTTCTAACTTTTGTGTCAAATGAAGAGTCTCAGAAATGTGTATACCAGTTTTTCCTCCCCCAGAAATTAGTTGAGACAGAATTTAGGCAAAATGGAAAGAGGTGGCAAGACAGAAGCCCAAATGGAAGAAGCACTGAATAGTGGAAGGAATGAATTTGCTGTCACAACAACCAGAGTGCTGAGTAAAAGGAATCCCCTCCCCCTCTCCTAGCCAGCTGATAATCTCCAGACAAACACCTTTTGAAAATACTGGACATGTATTAGTCTCCTTTCCCACCCCATCTTAGACTACACGATGGGGATGGCAGGTAAGAAAGGAGAATCTTTGCCCCTAAACAGAAACATTTGGGAGTATCCTTTTGAGCAGGGAAACAGTAGACAGATAAAATTTACTGTTTCGCATTCATGTAAAGAGTTATATCGGAAGCATTAAGCTCCCTGCTTGTGACTCAAAACTCCAAATAATAATGGCTTAAATAAAAGGAAGTGAATATCTCATGTAAAAGAAGTCTACAAACATATATACTCCTTGCATCTTATGACTCTGCCAGCCTTTCATCTCATAGTCTCAGGGAATGGGATAGCAATGGGAATTCCAGCCTTCATGTCCATATTCCAGGTAACAGGAAGGAAAAATGAGGGGACAGTCTCTCCTTTAAGAAAACTTTCTGGGAGTTTCACATGATATTTCCAAGTATATCTATTTGCCAGAACTTAGTCACCCAAGGAAGGCTGGAAAATTACAGTCTTTATTCTGAGCAGCAAAATCTGTGGGTTCTATTTCTAAGGAGAAAAGGGAAAACAGATATTGGGGTATAACTAACTGTGTCTTCCATGAAGATGATCACAGTGATCTTCTTTCATTTTGTTAAAAACAAGACAACAGGCCCCAAATGGGGTCACTTCTGCTAAGCCCCACGTCATCATGCTATGCTGTGCTTAGTTGCTCAGTCGTGTCCAACTCTTTGTGACCTCATAGACTGTAGCTCACCAAGCTCCTCTGTCCATGGGGATCCTCCAGGCAAGAATACTGGAGTGGGTTGCCATGCTCTCCTCCAGGGGATCTTCCCAACCCAGGAATCTAAAAGGAGTCTCCTGCATTTCAGGCAGATTCTTTACCAGCTGAGCCACCAGGGAAGTCCCCCATATCATCATACTGAGGCTTAATTACAATTTCAGCTCTCTTAGAAATGGAATTTTAAACCAGACAATTAGGATTGCCTGATAAACACTAGTTAGGTTAGCAAGATAGAGCCCTGTCATCTCTGAAGGGAAAGTAACTGTGTAATCACCAATATATTTTTTTGCCTAGTGTAACTTTCTTTTTCCTGTTCTCCTCTGCCTATAAAAATTTTCATTTTGTACAGTGCCTTGGAGCTCCTTTCATTTTGCTAGATCGAATGCTGCCTGATTCTTGAATCATTGAATAAAGCCAATAAGATCTTAAAATTTTCCTCAGTTGAATTTTGTTTTATAACAGTTTATAGTGGAATAAAAGATGGGAATTAACAGAAAATTAGAAAGAGAAAGAGATAAAATAACAAAAATGCATAAATTCTTGACATTTATCCTTTTTAAGAGTGAAGTATGGTAAAAATAAAAATCTGAACCTGTAATGTGACAACAGATATATGAACAGCCAATTTTAAAATATTTATACTACGTGCAGTAGAAGATGTAATACAGTAGGATCAGAAGACATACATTTATTCAAGATTTGAGCCTGGTCAAAGAGGCCTATTGTCAGGGCCAATTTCATAATTTGCATGGCCCCATGCAAAATGAGAAGACAAAGTCCCTTGTTCAAAAAGGATATCACTAATGCTACATGCAAGTGAGGCGATAAAAAACAGAGAATATACATTTTGTGTTTATCTCCTCAGTTCACATGCATGCGTCATTGTCTCCTTGGGCTTCACTTACAAAACACAAGTTCAAAGATAAAATTATTGTTTCAAGACAGTGACTTCAGGGTATTAAAATAATGGCAGGACCCTCCTGAACGTGGAGCCCTGTGGGACTGCACAGGTCACATGCCCAGCAAGCCAGCCCCAGGTACTGTCGTAGACATGTGCCACTCATTTCCCTCTTCAAGAAAGGACCTTCTGTAAATAATAGACAGGGAACTGCTGTATAGCACAGGGAACCATACTGTAATAACCTGTAATAGAAAAGAATTTGAAAAAGAATATATGTGTGTGTGTGTGTGTGTGAGTTGCTCGACCCTATGGACTGTAACCCACCAGGCCCCAATGCCCATGGGATTCTCCAGACAAGAATACTGGAGTGGGTTGCCATTCCCATCACTAGGGGATCTTCCCACCCAGGGATCGAACCTGAGTCTCCTACATTGAAGGCAGATTCTGTACTGTCTGAGCCACCAGGGAAGCCCATATATGTACATGTATATGAATATGTATATAACAGAATATACTTGGCTATACAATCGAAATAAACACAACATTGTAAATTAACTACATCAATAAAACAGATTTAAAAATTTGACAGAAAGGGGAAAAAAAGAAAAGAAAAGACCTTCTGCCCAGAAGCGAGGAGTGTGGTTAGCTTGTGGGCTCTAGATGTGATTTTCTTCAGAATCTGCCTCAACTTTAGAGCCTGCTTGCCAATATTCTGGGCTTCCCTGGTGGCTCAGATGGTAACGCGTCTGCCTGCAATGTGAGAGACCTAGGTTTGATTCCTGGGTCAGGGAAGATCCCCTGGAGAAGGAAATGGCAATCCACTTCAGCACTCTTGCCTGGAAAATCCCATGGAGGGAGGAGCCTGATAAGCTACAGTCCGTGCGATGGCAAACAGTTGGACACGACTGAGTGACTTCACTTTCACTTTCACTTTGGCAATATTCTTGGGGAAGCACAATCCAAGAATTAAGCAAAAGCAGTCTTGTTAGGGGGCTTACCTGGTGATTCAATGGTAAAGAATTTCTCTATAAGGCAAGAGACGTGGGTTTGATCCCTAGGTTGGGAAGATCCCCTGGAGGAGGGCTTGGCAACTCACTCCGGTATTCTTGCCTGGAGAATCCCATGGAGAGAGGAGCCTGGTGAGCTACAGTCCATAGGCTAGCAAAAGCCAGACACGATTGAAGCAACTGAGCATGCATGCACAACCTTCTCAGGGCAACTCCCAGTGATGATTGAGCAAAGCTCTGGTACTCCAGACTGGCCATTTCCACCCAACCTGGGGCTCCTCTGATGGTACCTTTTGCTTGGAGCTCCTGCTGAGCGGTCAGCAGTTAGATCTGCAATGCTGCATGCTGGCTCCTGCCCAATTCCACTTCTGCCCTTTTCCTTTTCTACTAAATCTTTTGCATTCCTAGTTTCAACTCAATATCTGCTACCCACAGAATCCTTAATCTATGGCAGCCTCATTTGGAATTAGAATAATGGATACAGAGCATTTCCCTGGTGGTACAGTGGATAAGAATCTTCCTGCCAATGCTGGGGACATGGGCTCATTCCCTGGGCTGTGAATATTCCACAAGCTGAGGAGCAACTAAGCCCATGCACTACAACTACTAGGTCCATGCTCTGGAGCCCGGGAGACACAGCTGCCGAAGCGCATGTGCTTCGAGCCTGTGCTCCAAAACAAGAGAAGCCACCACGAGAAGCCCTTGCATTGTAGTGAAGAGAAGTACTTACTTACATAAACTAGAGAAAGCCACGCAGCAACAAAAGCCCATTGCAACCATAAATAAATAAAATGATGGATATAGAACATCCAGGCAAAAAAAAATCATGTAGAGGGAGAATGAAGTCCCGGAGGCAGCACTTTAACAGAAAAATATGAACCACTGTGCTGTCCTGTTGGGAGTAGGGGGTAAGGAGGCAAGATGGAGAGGAGCGTGGAGGGCCAAACCAGGAAACTGACATTGACAATACAGCTAGACTACATCTCTTACTCAGACTGTACCTAATAGCAATATTTTAAAAATTAAAATGTTAGCACTTCAGTAGTGACACGCATGTTAATCAAGGATAATTGCTAACGGTCTATGTGGAGTATCATCCAGAAATAACTGCAGTGCTGCTGTGAGCATGTATTAACCTTTGTAAGTACATTTCCAGGTTTTGACAATGCACTAATAACATAATTATAGGTGTTTCTTAGGAAGAAATCACTTTCAAAAGGTGCAATAATCCAAGTTAGAGTCAAAGTTTAAACCCAAATAAATTTAATTTTTAATCAATTAAATTTAAAATCCACAGATGGAAAGGATTTATGATAACACACACATATAGTCATATTATCTCACAAAATTTAATTTCAGTTCAGTTCAGTCACTCAGTCATGTTCGACTCTTTGCGACCCCATGAATCGCAGCACACCAGGCCTCCCTGTCCATCACCAACTCCCAGAGTTCACTCAGACTCACGTCCATCGAGTCCATGATGCCATCCAGCCATCTCATCCTCTGTCATCCCCTTCTCCTCCTGCCCCCAATCCCTCCCAGCATCAGAGTCTTTTCCAAAGAGTCAACACTTCGCATGAGGTGGCCAAAGTACTGGAGTTTCAGCTTTAGCATCAGTCCTTCCAAAGAAATCCCAGGGCTAATCTCCTTCACAATGGACTGGTTGGATCTCCTTGCAGTCCAGGGGAATTTAAGGAGTCTTCCCCAACACCACAGTTCAAAAGCATCAATTCTTCGGCACTCAGCTTTCTTCACAGTCCAACTCTCACATCCATACATGACCACTGGAAAAACCATAGCCTTGACTAGACGGACGTTAGTCTGCAAAGTAATGTCTCTGCTTTTCAATATGCTATCTAGGTTGATCATAGCTTTCCTTCCAAGGAGTAAACGTCTTTTAATTTCATGGCTGCAGTCACCATCTGTAGTGATTTTGGAGCCCCTAAAATAAAGTCTGACACTGTTTCCACTGTTCCCCCATCTACTTCCCATGAAGTGATGGGACCGGATGCCATGATCTTCATTTTCTGAATGTTGAGCTTTAAGCCAACTTTTTTCACTCTCCTCTTTCACTTTCATCAAGAGGCTTTTGAGTTCCTCTTCACTTTCTGCCATAAGGGTGGTGTCATCTACATATCTGAGGTTATTGATATTTCTCCCAGCAATCTTGATTCCAGCTTGTGCTTCTTCCAGTCCAGCGTTTCTCATGATGTACTCTGCATAGAAGTTAAATAAGCAGGGTGACAATATACAGCCTTGACGCACTCTTTTCCCTATTTGGAACCAGTCTGTTGTTCCATGTCCAGTTCTAACTGTGTCTTCCTGACCTGCATACAGATTTCTCAAGAGGCAGGTCAGGTGGTCTGCTATTCCCATCTCTTTCAGAATTTTCCACAGTTTATTGTGATCCACACAGTCAAAGGCTTTGGCATAGTCAATAAAGCAGAAATAGATGTTTTTCTGGAACTCTCTTGATTTTTCCATGATCCAGCGGATGTTGGCAATTTGATCTCTGGTTCCTCTGCCTTTTCTAAAACCAGCTTGAACATCTGGAATTTCACGGTTCATGTACTGTTGAAGCCTGGCTTGGAGAATTTTGAGCATTACTTTACTAGCATGTGAGATGAGTGCAATTGTGTGGTAGTTTGAGCATTCTTTGGCATTGCCTTTCTTTGGGTTTGGAGTGAAAACTGAACAATGCTATAAACAATACTAAAATATGAGTTGTAAAAGCTACCTGCAGTGAAAATACCTAGTAAGTGGTTAATGTTATTTTATAAAGCACTCATAGAATCAATTACAAAAAGACAGGTGTTGATCATCCACTACAGAAGAAATTGAACTAGCTATTAAATATGTGAAAAAAACTGTTTCATTAATAACCAAAGAAACACTGATTTTTAGAATTCCAGTACCATGTGGATTTTTAAGTTAGTGGTTAAAAGGTTAACTTGCTTACTGTTACAGTTGGGGTATTAAGAAGACAGCCATTCTTAGATATTGCTGATGAGGTACAAATCTGGACATTTTTGGACAAGAAATTGGGTAATTTCAATCAAAGAGCTTTAAAGATGCTGCTCTTCTCTTGCCCAATAATTCTATTTTTAGGATTCTTTCTCAAGGAAGTTCTAAAAAATATGTACCATATGTTATGCATAAAATGTTCAACCCCATGTTATATATTATATAAAAATGGAAAGTACTAAATGTTTAATATAATGATTAAGTAAATTACAGTCCATGACATTAATGTAGTTTTCAGAAATTAAAGTGTGGGCATGTATGAGTAATTATTCAAGTATTTTTAGTCATTTGCTCCTTGAAATCTCACTATAAGGGTACTGAATATCTTCTCTTGGCCTTGGAGGTGTACTCACCACTTTCCTCTAGCCTATTATATCCCTTGAAGGCTGACTGCATCAACAGGTTTCCTTGCCTTCTAGCTTCTGGTTGTCTTAGGTCAATGGAGAGAATCAGCATGGGATTGTTGGAGGGTGAGAGGTAGGGAGTTTATGTGTCCTGGGTCGCTCTCTCTGGGCTTCCTGTGGGCTGACTGCCTTTCAGAACTAAAGATCACAGCTGGTATCAGGCAACCCTTTCCAAACACCTCTTTCACCAGGTTCTGATTACTGCTGTCTACTCCTACCCCTTTATAGTGATGTCACCAGGCTGGAGGTACTGTGCAATTCCTTGTGGTTTTTCTCCATCTTCCCATATCTTTTTATTTTTTAAATAAGGTCATCTGTAGTACTATTTTTGGCTGCACTGTGAGGCATCAGTCAGTCAGTTCAGTTTCTCAGACATGCTCAACTCTGCGACCCCATGGACTGCAGCACGCCTGTTGATGATGGCTTCTCTGTCCATCATCAACTCCCAGAGCTTGCTCAAACTCATGTCCATTGAGCTGGTGATGCTATTCAACCATCTCATCCTCTGTTGTCCCCTTTTCCTGCCTTCAATCTTTCCCAACATCAGGTTTCTTTTCCAGTGAGTCAGTTCTTCTCATCAGTTGGCCAAAGTATTGGAGCTTCAGCATAAGTCTTTCCAATGAATATTCAGGACTGATTTCCTTTAGGATTGGTTGGTTTGATCTCCTTGCAGTCCAAGGGACTCTCAAGAGTCTTCTCCAACACCACAGTTCAAAATCATCAATTCTTCGGCTCTCAGCTTTCTTTATAGTCCAACTTTCATACCCATACATCAATACTGGAAAAACCATGGCCTTGACTGCTGCTGCTGCTAAGTCACTTCAGTCGTGTCCAACTCTGTGCGACCCCACAGACGGCAGCCCGTCAGGCTCCCCCATCCCTGGGATTCTCAAAGGCAAGAACACTGGAGTGGGTTGCCATTTCCTTCTCCAGTGCATGAAAGTGAAAAGTGAAAGTAAAGTCGCTCAGTTGTGTCTGACTCTTAGCAACCCCATGGACTGCAGCCCACCAGGCTCCTCCATCCATGGGATTTTCCAGGCAAGAGTACTGGAGTGGGGTGCCATTGCCTTCTAGATGGACCTTTGTCAGCGAAGTAAGGTCTCTGCTTTTAATACGCTGTCTAGGTGGGTCATAGCTTTTCTTCCAAGGAGCAAATGTCTTTAAATTTGATGGCTGCAGTTACCATCTGCAGTGATTTTGGAGCCCCCAAAATAATGTCTCTCACCATTCCCATTGTTTCCCCATTTATTTGCCATGAAGTGATGGGACCGGATGCCATGATCTTAGTTTTTTGAGTGTTGAGTTTTAAGCCAGTTTTTTCACTCTCCTCTTTCACTTTCATCAAGAGGCTCTTTAGTTCTTCACTTTCTGCCATAAGGGTGGTGTCATCTGCATATCTGAAGTTACTGATATTTCTCCTGGAATTCTTGATTCTAGCTTGTGCTTCATCCAGTCCAGCATTTCACATGATGTACTCTGCAAATAAGTTAAATAAGCAGGTGACAATATATAGCCTTGACATACTCCTTTCCTAATTTGGAACCAGTCTGTTGTTCTATGTCCAGTTATAACTGTTGCTTCTTGACCTGTGTACAGTTTTCTCAAGAGGCAGATCAGGTGGTCTGGTATTCCCATCTCTTTAAGAATTTTCCACAATTTGTTGTGATCTACACAGTCAAAGGCTTTAGCCTAGTCAATGAAGCAGAAGTAGACATTTTTCTGGAATTCTCTAGTTTTTCTATGATCCAGAGGGTGTTAGCAACTTGATCTCTGGTTCCTCTGCTCTTTCTAAATCCAGCTTGTCCATCTGGAAGTTCTCAGTTCACATACTGTTGAAGCCTAGCTTGAAGGATTTTGAGCATTACTTTGTTAGAATGTGAAATGAGTGCAATCATGTGGTAGTCTGAGCATTCTTTGGCATTGCCCTTTTGGGACTGGAATGAAAACTGACCTTTTTCAGTCCTGTGGCCACTGCTGAGTTTTCCAAATTTGCTGGCATATTAAGTGCAGCACTTTCACAGCATCATCTTTTAGGATATGAGATAGCTCACCTGGAATTCCATCATCTCCACTAGCTTTTGTTCATAGTGATGCTTCCTAAGGCCCACTTGACTTCACATTCCAGGATGTCTGGCTCTAGGTGAGTGATCACACCATGTGGTTATCTGGGTTATGAAGATCTTTTTGTACAGTTCTTTTGTGTATTCTTGCCACTTCTTCTTTATATCTCTGCTTCTGTTAGGTCCATACCATTTCTGTCCTTTATTGTGCCCATCTTTGCATGAAATGTCCCCTTGGTATCTCTAATTTTCTTGAAGAGATCTCTAGTCTTTGCCTTTCTATTGTTTTCCTCTATTTCTTTGCATTGATCACTGAGGAAGGCTTCCTTATCTCTCCTTGCTATTCTTGGAACTCTGCATTCAAATGGGTATAGCTTTCCCCACTATTGGATCTTAATTCCCCAACCAGGGCTTGAACCCTCCCTGCCCCTGCATCAGAAGTCGGAGTCTTAATCGCTGGACTACTGGAGAAGTTCCTTCCCATATCTTTTTAAATATTTCCTTTGTGAAACTCTCTCCAAATCAGGTTTGCTGTTTTCTGCAGAAACCTTGACAGATACAACAACTTAAGAGATATTGTGGCTGAGATAGGCAGAGAGAAGTTAAGTATTTTGCCCAAGGTCCCATGGGAGGAAATGATACTTGTAGGATATGTCACAATTATTTATATATCTACCTTAAATTAACTTGTATTTTTTATTAGAAAAGATAAGCATAATTTTCAGTACAAATAAGCAAAATGAAGAGAGAAAATAGATTTCTGCCCATCTATTCCATCCATTATATATTTAATAAGATTCCCACATTTTTATCTCCAGTCAAATTCCTACATTGAGCCTCAGGCTTTACATTCAATTTCTTATTATATATGTCTCATTTGGATGTCTCAAAGGCACCTGAAACTCAACATGTCCAGAAACAAGTTCTTTCATGATCTTCCAAACCCTAGCCACAACCGAGTCCTGTCAATTTTACATGTAAATGTCTCTAGTATGTCCATATCTCTTCAGCTCCACTGCTACCACCCATCTTAGTTCAAGACACCACCATCTCTTTCTTTGGAAAACTCCAAACATTGGTCTCCCTGTATCTATCCATCTATTCTTGTCCACTTCAATCTATTATTCACATGGCAGTCAGAGAGACCTTTTCAAAATTCAATATAGTCATAGTGCCCCTTGCTTAAAACCAGGAAGTGCTTCCACTGGTTTAGAATACAGACCAAGGATCTTATTTTGACCCCGTTGATCTCAACAGCTCTGCCTCCTGCGCTTCTCTCCTTGCCATAGCTCCATGGGTTGGCTTTCAGCTGCTCCAATGAACTATGCTTCTTTCTACTATGGGGTCTCCTTGTTCTCTCTTTCTGGAACATTTTTACATAAACCAAACCCTCCCACACCCTGGCAATGTTAACTTTCAAAATGGTCTAGACACTCTGACACTTTATCACTATGGACCTTTCCAAAATAATATTTATCAGAGTTTGAATTGACACACCAAGCATGCGGTTTATTTCCTCCACAGATCCTCTAGTAAGCTGTATGTCAATGAAGGTCTTCAACTGTCTTGTGTTACCTGTGTATCCCAAGTACCTTGTCCCATGCCTAGCCCAGTGTATGAAATCAATTATTTGAATGAAAATGTGGTCCACTGGAGAAGGGGATGGCAAACCACTTCAGTATTCTTGCCTTGAGAACCCCATGAACAGTATGAAAAGGCAAAATGATAAGATACTGAAAGAGGAACTCCCCAGGTCAGTAGGTGCCCAACATTCTACTGGAGATCAGTGGAGAAATAACTCCAGAAAGAATGAAGGGATGGAGCCAAAGAAAAAAACAATACCCAGCTGTGGATGTGACTGGTGATAGAAGCAAGGTCCGATGCTGTAAAGAGCAATATTGCATAGGAACCTGGATTGTCAGGTCCATGAATCAAGGCAAATTGGAAGTGGTCAAACAAGAGATGGCAAGAGTCAACACTGACATTCTAGGAATCAGTGAACTAAGATGGAGTGCTGCTGCTGCTGCTGCTGCTAAGTCACTTCAGTCGTGTCCAACTCTGTGCAGCCCCATAGACGGCAGCCCACCAGGCTCCACCATCTCTGGGATTCTCCAGGCAAGAACACTGGAGTGGGTTGCCATTTCCTTCTCCAATGCATGAAAGTGAAAAGTGAAAGTGAAGTTGCTCAGTCGTGTCCGACTCTTAGCGACCCCTATGGACTGCAGCCTACCAGGGTCCTCCGTCCATGGGATTTTCCAGGCAAGAGTACTGGAGTGGGGTGCCATTGCCTTCTCCGAAAATGGACTAGAATGGGTGAATTTAACTCAGATGACCATTATATCTTAGGAATCCCTAAGAAGAAATGGAGCAGCCATCATGGTCAAAAAAGAGTCCGAAATGCAGTACTTGGATGCAATCTCAAAAATGACAGAATGATCTCTGTTCATCTCCAAGGCAAATCATTCAATATCACAGTAATCAAAGTCTATGCTCCAACCAGTAACACTGAAGAAGCTGAAGTTGAATGGGTCCATGAAGACCTACAAGACCTTTTAGAACTAACACCTAAAAAGATGTCCTTTTCATTATACGGAACTGGAATGCAAAAGTAGGAAGTCAAGAAACACCAGGAGTAACAGGCAAATTTGGCCTTGGAATGTGGAAAAAGCAGGGCAAAGACTAATAGAGTTTTGACAAGAAAAGGCACTGGTCATAGCAAACACCCTCTTCCAACAACACAAGAGAAGACTCTACACATGGACATCACCAGATGGTCAACACCAAAATCAGACTGATTATATTCTTTGCAGCCAAAGATGGAGAAGCTCTATACAGTCAACAAAAACAAGACCAGGAGCTGACTGTGGCTCAGATCATGAACTCCTTATTGCCAAATTCAGACTGAAATTGAAGAAAGTAGGGGAAACCGCTAGACCATTCAGGTATGACCTAAGTCAAATCCCTTATGATTATACAGTGAAAGTGAGAAACAGATTTAAGGGCCTAGATCTGATAGATAGAGTGCCTGATGAACTATGGAATGAGGTTCGTGACACTGTACAGGAGACAGGGATCAAGACCATCCCCATGGAAAAGAAATGTAAAAAAGCAAAATGGCTGCCTGGGGAGGCCTTACAAACAGCTGTGAAAAGAAGAGAAGCAAAAAGCCAAGGAGAAAAGGAAAGATATAGGCATCTGAATGCAGAGTTCCAAAGAATAGCAAGAAGAGATAAGAAATCCTTCTTCGGCGATCAATGCAAAGACATAGAGGAAAAGAACAGACTGGGAAAGACTAGAAATCTCTTCAAGAAAAATAGAGATACCAAGGGAACATTTCATGCAAAGATGGGCTTGATAAAGGACAGAAATGGTATGGACCTAACAGAAGCAGAAGATATTAAGAAGAAGTGGCAAGAATACACAGAACTGTACAAAAAAGATTTTCATGACATGAATAATCATGATGGTGTGCTCACTCATCTAGAGCCAGACATCCTGGAATGTGAAGTCACGTGGGCCTTAGAAAGCATCACTACAAACAAAGCTAGTGGAGGTGATGGAATTCCAGTGGAGCTATTTCAAATCTTCAAAGATGATGCTGTGAAAGTGCTACACTCAATATGCCAGCAAATTTGGAAAACTCAGCAGTGGCCACAGGACTGGAAAACGTCAGTTTCCATTCCAATTCCAAAGAAAGGAAATGCCCAAGAAAGCTCATACTACCGCACAGTTGTACTCATCTCACACGTTAGTAAAGTAATGCTCAAAATTCTCTAAGCCAGGCTTCAGCAATACGTGAACCGTGAACTTCCAGATGTTCAAGCTGGTTTTAGAAAAGGCAGAGGAACCAGAGATCAAATTGCCAACATCTGCTGGATCATGGAAAAGGCAAGAGAGTTCCAGTAAAACATCTATTTCTGCTTTATTGACTATGCCAAAGCCTTTGACTGTGTGGATCACAATAAACTGTGGAAAATTCTGAAAGAGATGGGAATACCAGACCACCTGACATGCCTCTTGAGAAATCTGTATGCAGGTCAGCAAGCAACAGTTGAACTGGACATGGAAAAGCAGACTGGTTCCAAATAGGAAAAGGAGTACATAAGGCTGTATATTGTCACCCTGCTTATTTAACTTCTATGCAGAATACATCATGAGAAATGCTGGACTGGAAGAAACACAAGCTGGAATCAAGATTGCTGGGAGAAATATCAATAATCTCAGATATGCAGATGACACCACCTTTATGGCAGAAAGTGAAGAGGAACTTAAAAGCTTCTTGATGAAAGTGAAAGTGGAGAGTGCAAAAGCTGACTTAAAGCTCAACATTCAGAAAACAAAGATCATGGCATCCAGTCCCATCACTTCATAGGAAATAGATGGAGAAACAGTGGAAACAGTGTCAGACTTTATTTTGGGGGCCCAAAATCACTGCAGACGGTGATTTCAGCCATGAAATTAAAAGACTCTTTCCTCTTGGAAGAAAAGTTATGATCAATCTAGATAGCATATTCAAAAGCAGAGACATTACTTTGCCGACTAAGGTCCGTCTAATCAAGGCTATGGTTTTTCCAGTAGTCAGGCATGGATGTGAGAGTTGGACTGTGGAGAAGGCTGAGTGCCGAAGAATTGATGCTTTTGAACTGTGGTGTTGGAGAAGACTAGGAGATCAACCCCGGGTGTTCTTTGGAAGGAATGATGCTAAAGTTGAAACTCCAGTACTTTGGCCACCTCATTGGAAGAGTTGACTCATTGGAAAAGACTCTGATGCTGGGAGGGATTGGGGGCAGGAGGAGAAGGGGACGACAGAGGATGAGAAGTCTGGATGGCATCACTGACTCAATGGACGTGGGTCTGAGTGGACTCTGGGAGCTGTTGATGGACTGGGAGGCCTGGTGTGCTGCGATTCATGGGGTCGCAGAGTCGGACAGGACTGAGCGACTGAACTGAGCTGAACTGAATTGAATGCAGTGAGACTAATGAGAAAGTTGGGTGGAATCATATTAGAGAGTGTTGAATTCTTTATTATTTCCTGTTCTTCCCTTCCAAGTCTAAAAATGATGCCAGTTTAGTCATGCTTCAACTCGTTACTAGAAAGTAAAAGCTATTAAAACTGGATAAAGAAAAAAATTAAATCTGTATTTTAGTTTCTTCAAGAAGATGCTATTTGATAGGAATGGAGGTATCAGGACAGGCAGACATGCAAGAGAAATGCTTGCAAGTGCCAATAGATTTTCATTAATTAGAGTTCTCAACATTTACTCTGAATTGATGTCAAAATTAGTTCTTTTTGAAGGCTCTAGTGATGACAAATCCAGCTTTAGGAGGATAAGGTGGAAATTTAAGGGGTAAAACTAGCAAAACAAGAGACTGTACAATAAAATATATGCACTTAATATTCTTTCCAGTTGAACGGGAAACAAGCTTTCTTTTTTTTGTTTCTGCCCTTTAGCCATTCATTGACCTTCGCTTTTAAACTATATGTCCCACTTAATCTATGATATTGAGTTGTTAACTTTTTTGCCTACTTGCCTCAGTTTGTTTAAGAACTTCAGATTGAAAAACCCTATAGACTACCAATAACTGCCAAATCTTCCCCTAGGGACACCACCCACTGCGCCCCACCCCTCTCGAGGGAGGGACCGCGACTGCGCAGACCTCCCTGTGATGTCACAAAAGAGCCAAACCAGGTGACGGGGAGTTGGGGTGGGGGCAGCCCTGAGACCAGCTTTTCAGGTCCGCTTCCTTCCCTAAGACCACCCCACCACTCCCGCCCAGTCCTCCCCTTTTAGTTAAATCGTTAATAATAAAAGCACCAGGTTGAATCTCCACGTGGCCACGCCCATACTCTCTTCAGGCCACACCCCCTACTTGGGTGGCGTCCCCCAGGCACCAACGGCAGGAGGGCACCAACGGCCGGAGGGGCTCCCACGCGCGGCGCGTACAGGCGGGTAAGGCGGAGCCAGGCCTCTCCAGCGCCTAGTGTTTCAGCCCTATAGCGGGCCTGGCTCCCGCTATCGGCTCTAAGAGTGCCGATCTCGGCCAGCTTGGGCGGGAGAGGCGCGCCCCCTGAGTGAGGAGCGAAGGAGAGTAGAACATCGCCCCCAGCTCCGCTCCCCCGCCCCCCGCCCCGCGCTCCGGATCAACGAGCGCACCCAACTCGGCTGGCTACCCCCTTCAGCAGCGGCCACCGCGGCGGGAATAGGCACGAGTTACAACGGTCGCAGGGAGTCGGAAACCTCCCGGCCCAGATACTGGAGGCCGCCAACATCGCGGGCGTAGCCTCGACCTCCTCGTCCTGGAACACCAGTTCAGAGTGGTTGATCTCCCAACCAGCATTCCAGCTGCCTGTCGAACACGTCCACAGCGGCGGACGCCAGATAACACCCGAGGCTGCAGCGCGCCCCTCCCAACTCATCTCGGGTTTTGGCTTAAGAACTGACAACAGGTCTCAGGATTGGCATCTGGGGCTTTGGCACCCGCGGCCTGAACGACAGGGTCCATATGTCTGCCCTCTGCCCGACCACCACAGACGAGGCAGCCTCGGCCTCTAACCCGGGCACCAGCAACCCCCGGGTATCCGTACAAGGATCTGTCCCGTCCTCAAGGTCTCCCCGATTGCCCCTACATGCCACCTTGCACTCAGCATCGGGCTCCACCCGGATGTCAATAGGAGAAACTCCTAGACCCACTAACACCGTCAGAGGGTCGGTGCAGGGGTCCATCTCACCCATGAAGCCCTCCTTTATCAAAATATCGGCACTAGCACCTCCACCACCCAGAAACACTCCCCCAGTGTCACTACTTGGATTAACCTCTCCATCAATATCCGGCTCCACTTTGGGTTCGGTGCAAGGACCACCTACACCCAGTAACTTCCCCCGACTCTCAGGACTAGAGTCCAGCCGTATCTCCATGCCCGACTTCCAGCAGTTATCTGCAAAAAGATCTGCCCCACTCTCAGCCTTGTCCCAAGAGTCGCTACAAAGGTCTGCCCCGCCCTCGGTGGTCAGCTTTTCTGAGAGTTTGGCGCGAGGATCTATCGCGATTTCTGACTCCTCACGAGTGTCGATTCGCGGGTCCCCCGCCCTCAAATCTTAGCACCCCTCGGAGTTCAATACCAGAACCTCTTACTCCCGTGAACTCTCAAGTGTCCACACAAGAGTCCACACAAGAGTCCACTCAGCTCTCAGAGCAAAGTTACCCCGAAAGATTAGTAGAAGGATCGGCTCGACCTCCGGATTCCCCGGGGTACCAGTACCAGGGGTCGCTCCGCCCTCGGCGTCCGGCTCCGCCCAGGAATCGGTGGAGGAATCGGCTCCGCCCTCGGGCTCCCCGAGACTCGGTAGAAAAGTCCGCTCCGCCCTCGGCCAGACCCACTCCTGTACCCACGCCCCGGGAGAGCTACAACCAGAGCATGGAGAGTCTGCAGAAGACGAGTGACGCGGGCCAGATGTTCGACGTAGTCGTGATAGGAGGCGGCATCTCAGGTCAGTGTGGACTGTAGCACTAGCCTGAGGGACCCTGACCGGCCCAGTTTGGGGGACTTGCAGTCTGAAAGTGGCGTTTGGGGACGGAGGTCGGGGGGTCTCCCTTGTGCATGCGAGATTGCTACAGCTGCCGGGCCCCTGCTCCTGTGAGGAGGGAACGGGATTGAGCCGGTGGTGTGACCTGGGGGAGGCAGGCACAATAATTTTTACTACTACTACGAAATACTAATATTTAATTAGCTCTTGCCGTGCAGTTGCATTTAGCAGTTTACGTGGATTTTCTCAGTCCTCAGCGGTCCTGTGAGGTGGGTACTCTATTCGTCCCTATTTTACAAAACCTAGAAACGGAGGTAACTCTGCGAAGTCACCTCACCCAGCTGGGAAAGTGACAACGGTTTTCTCTCACGTGAGACCCTTACTCCTAATTCCGGCGGTGGTTGTTCTGCCTTACTGATTTCACGCCCTTTGCCCTGAACAGAACATCCGTTTATGGATTTTTGTAGTATCGAGGTAGTAATAGTGTTGTTCCAGTCCTACTATTCTCCAAGCGCTTTTCCTTAGAAAATCTGGTAACTGGAGAGGAAGGAGGAAGAATGTTTTAGGAAAAGATTTCTCTTTCTTTCTTTCTTTCTTTTTTTTTAAGGTGGGGGCAGGGGGAGAAAGGTGGGCTCTTAGTTTTAACCTACTCCATCCCCTTTTTTTTTTTTTTTTTTTTTTTTAGAACTCAAAGAAAGTGTAGGGCATTTATTGCTCAAAGGGAATCCCTCTGTGAAGCAGGGGCTGCGGGCAGATAAGGGAATGCCCTGTTTGTGTCTTTCTCCACCGCCTGAATCTTGCCCTGTTATGAGGCAGCTGGCAAGCCTATGTATGGTCCTCTAGTCTCGGTTTGGGTTTGTAGCTGACCAACTGAGTGGTTTAGGAAGTTTCCTCGGATTTTCCTGGAAACCTCATCATGATTGACACATCAAAGTGTCACTTATGATGTCATAATTAGCAAAATGTTTGAAATTTAAGAATTGTGTTTCACATCTAGATAGAGCCCCACACTAGTCTGTCCACGACCTAGGAGGATGTTAATCATTTCTGAAATATACCTGCAGGATCTAATTTAGAAGGAGGGAGAAATGAGGTGGGAGGGAGTTAGTATGGTGACTTCAAGTAGCCATTTTTATGTATAATCCTTTTGAGGAGACTCTGAACATGCTTACAGATGAAAATTTTGCTTGGAGATAGCTTTTGACTTGGCCTGTTTCGGGTAACATTCTTAACCACCAGGGAAGAGACTGACTTGAGCTATTGCTCTAACAACTCCAGTCAGGTCCAGCAAAAACACACATGTATGTCAGACCATTAGGAAAGCAGATTTTGGTTGAGAATATGAAAAAGTATTTCTCTTGTTCCCCTTCATTCATTTATTAGCTTATTTATTCATTCAACAAACACTTGTTGAGTGCCTGCAATGAAGTGGACTGGTGTTTCTAAAAGCCTGATTCTTGTATGCAAGCCTCCTAGATAAGCAATGTGATTGTTCATCACTGGAAAATAAAGATGACGATAATGTGTAAATTGACTAGGAGTTCCGTCTCCGTTCCCCATCTCCATATCATTCATATTTCACAGTTTAGGGTTCTTACTGTGATTCTATGCCTGTCTTCTTGTTCTAGTATCCCTTAAGGAGCATTTTGTCTTTTACTTTTTCTCTGCCTGATGACTGGCTCTTCTCCCTTTCCATACTTTACTCGAAGTAGTTGGTCATGAACAGATTTGGATTTACCATGTAGCTGATGTAAGATTCTACAGCCTTAGAACTGCAGGTCCCTTCTGGTTCTCATCCTAAAAAATAACCAGTTTCATACTGAATCTTGTATTTGTAATTTTGCATTCTTTTTTTTTTTTTCCTTGAAGAGGCAACCAAATTACATAAGCTTTAGGTTACTCAAAATCTGGATCTTTCCATGGTCACTAAGAATGATTACTTTGTTCATTTCCACATGCAGGAAGAAGAGAGTATTTCTTGCACAGTAGTTCACACTCCTATTCCAGAACCCAACTTCCACTTCATCAGTGACAGTGGAAAAGGCACTGGGATTCCTTTAATATCATCTCTTATCAGTCAGATTTTATTTTAACACCAAGATTGACCAGAAACATTGCTTTCTGGCTGTAGTGTCTTGCCAGATTCTTCACAACTAAAATGAAAGTAGATGTAAGTCTAGCTCAGGATAAACCCTGCACACAGACGGGATGTTTCCCAAGCAGGTGAGAGGTGTTACTTTGCAGTGGTTCTTGAGCTCTGAAACACATCATTTTTGTGTGTTCTTAGGAGTATCCCATGAGTTACTTAACAGTCCTCATATCAGTTTTAAATGCTTTTGAATATTTCTTAAAACTCTTGTCAGAACTGGCACAGTTTAGTGTGCCACATATATACATACTTATAATATATGGCCAATATTTTGCATCTGCTGTGTTATTCCTGTTTTATAACAAAATAGTTCTCCAAAGCATACAAATCTTAAATTCTTCAAAAGCAATCCATATGCATGGAATTACCTTTCATTTTTGTAACTATCTCTGCACAAAGAACAGCAACATCTTAACGTATCTCCCCTTTGTCATTAAGAATCATAGAACAGAACATTCTTAGAGCCACAAGATCCCTTTTTCCTCCCACTCATCAATTAAATTTTATGTATTTAATTGAGAAGGGGCAACCCTTCCTACTCATTTGTAAGTAGTGTTATGGTATCTTCAATATGCTCTGGCCCTTCATCCATTATCTGTCATCCATCACCAAGTCCTTTCTGGAACTTCTTTCATGCTTTTGTGACATCATCAGATCCTGAATTGTTATCCTACATTGACTGCTCCTTTTCTAGTCCTTTCATTGGGCCCATATTCTTGCAACTTTCTGGTTTTGAAATGGCCTTGAGGTTCAGTTATTCATCACTTTGGGGATCATATGCATTCTCCCCCTCTCTTTTCATTTCAAGACCTCACCTTTTGCTTTATCTACACAAAGCTCAAAGTGTCTAGTTTAAATCCTTTGCTTTGTCCCAACTCTGTACCATAGCTTGTCTGCTCTTGTGTACTTATATTTTCAAAGTTGACTATCTTCTTCTTACTTCATATTCAACGTGTTCCAAAGCCTCCTTGTCCTCCAACCCAGCTTCTCTTACTCACTTCCTCGACTCTGTTCTTGGCACCACTATCCTTTCCATCATTTTGGGCACTCTTTCTGTTTTATCTTCTATAACCAGTCAACAGATCCTTCTAACTCCTCCTTGGAGCTCTTTCCTCTCTTGTATGTCTGCCATCCCTGGGAAGGACCCTTAACCCCTTTGACTAACCAGGTTTTAACCATCTTCCTAATGACCACCCTTTGGGAGTCTCCCTTCATGTCCATCCTTTGGTTTTTTTAAGCTAAAATTTTAAGACTTGATTTTTAAAAATACTCTTTCATCACCTTGTTCTGCTCAAGACATTCAGTGGTCTATTGTCAGCCTCTCAAGCTCCCTCCCAACCCCACACATGTGTCTAATCTCACCTTGTTGGAGAAATAGCATTTCCCACCATCCCTAACATGGCTTCTGGCATACTGCTGTGTTGCCATGTTGATTTTGTTCCTCTGGTCCTTCTCTGTTTTTGTTTTTCTTAACACAGAAGTGCTTCTCTCTGAACATTTGCATCCTATCCATTCTTCAGTACCTGATTAAAGCCCGTCTGCTTGATCCTTTTGCCTCTCATTGACTTTTCTCTCTTGTGGAGCTTGTAATCTATATCTGACCATTTGAACTTATTTTATGTCCTATGTCTTGATGTTATTTTAAGGATAGCAGTTGAGTCACTGACTTACATGCTAGTTCTTACTCACGAACCAACACAGATAAAGCAAATGACAGAAATCCAGTGGTGTAAGATTTTAAAATCTGCCCCTGGGAACTTCTGAATTACCTCTCTTTAGGAAGAGAGAATAAAAGGGAAAGAGAGAAAAAAAATCCTACCTCCAGGGGACAGTGAATACTTCAGAGTCTTTGGGCCAAAGGAGTTTTTAAAAGAATCTAATCCAGTCCCCTAAGATTTTAATAATCTCCACAGCATCTCCTGGCTATAACTTTGAACAAACACATCTAGGAAAAGAGAATGCTGCACCCCTGAAAGCAGCTCGTTAAGAGCAGGGGTGGCTCTGGGGCCTGGAAACTGGTTCAAGCATTTTGGGAGGCGCTACCATATGCCTGCCAGATCACAGGGCTAGAGGTAGATAAAGAGGAATAACAAGTGTCCCAGCTCATACAGTGCCCCACCCTCTTGTGAGCAGTAACCAAGTGAGAAAATAATTGACATTCATACAATGAGAGAAATATTAATATTATGAATCTGAACAAAATGCCAGGACCTTGAGAGATAAGTAGGATTTTTAACAGGTAGAGATAAGAGGATAGAAAAAAGACATACCAGAGAGTCCCAAAGAGTACAGATACAGAGTCGGGAAGCCCTAAGCCACATATGAGCAGTGTTTAATTTAAACCCATGACAAGAGTTCCAGGGAAGGAAAACAGTTGCCTACTGTGCCTCTAGTGATGTGATCCTGGTAGTCCCTGAGGTCACCCTAGTGTGTCACGTCTGCCCCTTGGTTAGCCAGGACACAGTGAAAGCACTTTCATCATAACACTGGATAGTCCTGGGTGATTAGAGTCTTTCCATGTTTTGTTTTGTTTTGTTAGCTTAAATTTCAAGTGTCTTATAGAGAGAGGTATTTCTAAATAGTGACTAAGCAACAAACCTCCCTATATTTATATCCACAAGCTGAGCTCCACTAAAAGACTTGAGAGCACTAGCCACTCAGACGTTATGCTGTGTAAGAGCAGCAAGGATGGAATCTTTTTATCACTGGAGACAGAAAGTCGTTTCGCAAGAAGACTGAGTAATGTTCGGAATCCTGCCGGCAAGTCCACAACATACCACAGTTTCCTTTTTGTTGAACTACACCCCATGAAGAATCATTTCTGCTAGCAGTGTTTTAGGCATTTTAACCCAGAACTTGGCAGCACATACTGTATGGTTTTATAGTGATTAAGAAAAGCTTACAGTAAAAAAATATGTCACTAAGTTTCCATGCCTTGGTTATTTAGATTTTCTGTGGTTCACTGCAACTTAAGCATTCATTTTCTGCCTCTCGGGACCACTTCTTTGCCCCTATTTTTTTTTTTCCCCTCTAAGCTAGTATTCTTTGACTTTATTAACTTTTGATGGTGAACAAAGAATACAAGAATTAAATTTATTTGATTCTGATTTTTTGATGTCTTCATGGTTGAATGAGCTTTGGGGTTTATCTGACATTTAATGGGCAGTTTTAGCATTTGGCCAATACTAATTTATATGAATCTATACATAATTCTTGGCTATTTAGCAATAGATCTAAGGATTTCCCTGGTGGTTTAGTGGTTAAGACTGTGTTTCTACTGCAGGGGGCATGGGTTTGATCCCTGGTTGGGGAACTAAGATCCCACATGCTGTGGCATTGCCAAAAAGGAAAAACAAACAAGCAAAAAACCAAGCAAACAACAATAGATCTAAGTATAATATAATTATAGAAGTATAGTATAACTATAGTATAATTGGATCACAGAGACCAATAGTTGAGAAAAGGAAATGTGGAAGTCTGTTATTGGCAAATATCGGGTCATGCAGCCTTTGTGCAGGTGTGACATACACATATTTTACGTATGATAAATCTGGCCAATATTTAAATGCAGGTATACTCCCCAAAACTGAGATAATATTGTAGTTTCATATCACATGCAGGGGTTTGCAAGAGAGTAGACATCCAATCAGCACTGGTTTGAAAACACACTTGCATGTATGAAGTGAAGTGAAGTTGCTTTTAGTTGTGTCTGACTCTGCGACCCCATGGACTATAGCCTGCCAGGCTCCTCCATCCATGGAATTTTCTAGGCAAAGTACTAGAGTAGGTTGCCATTTCCTTCTCCAAAGGGTCTTCCTGACCCAGGGATCGAACCTGGTTATCCTGCATTGCAGGCAGACTCTTTACCGTCTGAGCTACCAGGGAATTCCTTGCATGTATGAAATAGATGGATTTCATAATATCAGTTACTTTTATTTTGAATTCAAGTGTTTAGAACTGCATAAAATGAATCAAAAGAAGTCAAGTTACATTTTAAATGCTGTAAGTGTTTGAGACAAGTTGATTATTAACACTGCTTTATCCTTTTAGTTGAAAAATGTTTTGCAGTTTTACCAGCAATTTGTGTTTTCCTTTGGATGATCTGTTTTTTATTCTCTTGTCATCTAGCCTTATGAATTAAGGCAGCTTAACATCTTTGAATCACAGTTCTGTCATCTGTAAAATTAGAGGTTGTATTAAGTTATGCATGATCTATTTTCCAGTATCTTTCTCAGTATAGTTGGTTCAAGGGTCTGTCTTCAGCTTTCTCTTTGCAACCCTTCTTCAAAGCTTTTTTTTTCTTCCATGTTGTATTTTGGAAATGGTTTTCATCATCCTTCATATTGATATCTTACTCTAACTTAAATCAGTATTTGGGTCTTTCTTCCAGATACTCATTCACACTGTCCATCACCAACTCCCAGAGCTTGCTCAAACTCACGTCCATGGAGTCAGTGATGCCATCCAACTATCTTATCCTCTAACACCCGCTTTTCTTCTTGTCTTCAGTCTTTCCCAGCATCAGGGTCTTTTCCAATGAGTCAGTTCTTTGCATCAAGTGGCCAGAGTATTGGAGTTTCAGCTTCAGCATCAGTCCTTCCAATGAATATTCAGGACTGATTTCCTTTAGGATTGGCTGGTTTGATCTCCTTGCAGTCCAAGGGACTCTCAAGAGTCTTCTCTAACACCATAGTTCAAAAGCATCAATTCTTCAGCACACAGCTTTCTTTATGGTCCAATTATCATATCCATACATGACACTGGGAAAACCATAGTTTTGACTAGATGGACCTTTGTTGGCAAAATAATGTCTCTGCTTTTTAATATGTTGCCTAGGTTGGCCATAGCTTTTCTCCCAAAGAACAAGCATCTTTTAATTTCACAGCTGCAGTCACCATCTGCAGAGATTTTGGAGCCCAAGAAAATAAAGTCTGTCACTGTTTCCATTGTTTCTCCATTTATTTGCCGTGAAGTGATGGGACTGAATGCCATGATCTTACTTTTCTGAATGTTGAGCTTTAAGCCAACTTTTTCACTCTCCTCTTTCACTTTCATTAAAAGGCTTTTAGTTCTTCTTCACTTTCTGCCATAAGGGTGGTGTCATCTGCATATCTGAGGTTATTGACATTTCTCCTGGCAATCTTGATTCCAGCTTGTGGTTCATCCAAATAGAACAGTGAACCAAGAAAGAACCTGGGGAGAGAACATTGGTGAAGGAAATGGAAGGCTGTGGTGGTCAATGTGATTTTTAAATGCTAATATTGGTATTTATAGATTTTATGTATTGAATTGAAACCATCAGTGTTAAATATACATTTCAATTTAATATGCATTTGTAATAACAAATAAGGTCATTGGTCATTGAAGGCATCTGACAAAATTCAGACCCAAATGGAAGAGTTAGGTTATGTTAGTCTATTTATCTATCCAGTGACCATGTGAGGCTTAGGACCCCTCTGTGTAGCAGGGGTTATAACTATGAACCTGAAGTGCCCTTGATGTGTGAGGCTAGTTCAGTGGTGACACAAAAAGGAGAAGGAAATGACAGGCAGGAAAGTGTTTCATGGTGGAAATAGTGCTTGACAGAAGTGCTGTGGATCTTGGATGAATTCTGAGATGTAACAAGAATGAACTTTCAGGTGACTTTTTTTCAGATTAAATTAATTAACTGTTCAGTTCAGTTCAGTCACTCAGTCATGTCCAACTCTGTTAGCTGTGGCATAGGTTACAAACCTTTTGCTTGCATGTCTGTATGTATTCTTCACTCATTTATTTATTTATCTATTCAGTAAATATTGATTGAATGCTCCGTGTGTGCTTTGAACAAAATTTATGGTTTTAGCCTTTTTCCTTCTTTGGGAACATTGCTTCTAAAACTTCAGTATAAACTGATATTTGACTGTACATTTTTCCTTGTAGTATTCGATCCAAGAGTCCAAAAGTGCCATTATGTAAGAATTCGTTGGTCAGAGAGCATTCACTGAATAATAGAAAATTAATAAAATATTTAATATGTGATGTACACTATACACATTCATAGGCGGTGATGAATGTCAAAGTTGAAGAAAAATCCCACTTTAAGAAATAAACAGGAAGAGCTAGGCGAGCCAGCAGAACATAAACGATAGCTGCATTAAAGCTTTGCTTCAGCCCTTAGCTTGTGCTCTAGGCATTGTTCACTTGGAACCCTGCCTAGGTGAGTTCATTACTAAATATTTACCAATATTTTAAGAAATGAGACCAGATTTCCCAAAGTGTATTTTTTAGATGTCATTTTTTTTTAGGCAAAAGGTGGAAAAATGCTAAGTTAAATGAGTCTCTTCACTGCAGGACTTATCAGAGCCTTTAGTATGCTAGCATGCACCATACATTTCCCAGAAGGAGAAACAGCATATGTCCCAGCTTCTATGACCACTGATACTTTACCCCAGAGCATCTTGAAGACTAGTATTCCATAAAACATTTTGGAAATTGCTGCCTAACCACAGTGCATCCTGGTATGCAGAATCTGAGTACAGCAGTGTGGAGTACCCCTGAGTGTATTTTCAGTTTCAGTGAAAGAATGGGGCAAATAATGAATTAAAGGGTAATTTAATTCCCTAAGTTGGGTGAGATCCATTTATCTAAAGTGAAGATGAATGCAGAACAATAATCAAATAAATTAGGACTGTCTAGACAACCAGTCTGTCAAATGGAGGGCAAATTAAAGTTAATTGCTAGTTTTTATCTATTTATCATTTGAGACAGTTCTGTCTTTTTAGCTTATCAAAGGGATTAGAAGATTTGGCATTTTCAAAAGCAGATAATTATTTCTCTGAAAGGAAGCACAAAATGCAGGTAGATATAGACAGATAGGTAGATAGATAACAAGAATGGTTTTATCATGTGTATGTATGTAGAAAATGTACTAGTAGTATTAAGAATCTCCTAACTTACCTAGGCATAAAGGTTTAAATGACCAGGCACTCTATCCTTGTCAGTCTTTCTTAGTTGCTTGAGATAAATATAATCTAAGTAGCTTTGGAAACTTACCTGTTGCCATTATATGGGTGAGCATGGTTTCGTTTTCTTGGTATGTAGTTCCTCTGTTCATTGCAACAAGCGTTTGAGCACCTGCATTACAGCAGGCTCCATTCCAGGGATGCAAAGGTGTATAACACTTATTAGACACTAGTCAAGAGGCAGATCTCTGGGCAGGAGGTTATGTTGCCTTGGACAAGGGCAAAAGGCCACAGTGGTTTGGACAAGAGTGGCTATGACCGTAGTGGTGGAAGCAGCAGATATATAGAGTGCCAGGTGGTGATGTGTGCTAAGAAGAAAAATACAGCAGGGTAACAGATTGTGAGAGATGATTATATCACTTGTCCATATTGAAAGTGGAGTCACTGGACATTTTTCATGAGGAATATGCTACATTTCAAGGTTTATTCTAATCATTTGTTGTAGAAGGAAAACCAAGAATTGAACTGGAAAGGGTAGCACAAGTCAAATGGACAAATTTCATCTTTTCCTCATGTGAATGTACTTGAAGAAGTAAGGTAAAAGAAAGGGCCCTTGGCGAAGAGGTAGAGAAGGCAGGTATGAAGCTAGGTTCCACGGTTACAGATTTATAGCCCAGGAAGGAAAGGGCCATTTCCTCAAAGGCTTCGTTGCTGATATTAATTCCTTCTCCAGGTGTGCTGTGTGGCTTAAATCATTTCCTATTCCATTTCTATGGGGAGGAGCCATCTCAGGACATCAGAAGCACTGCTGAATCTGTGGAAGCACGGTTTCCATGGGCAGTGGCTGTAAGAAGCTGGAGGTTGGTTTGAGGTTGCTATGGCAACACCAATGCTGGCTGCATACATCATCTCACCCAGGCTTTCCTGATCTAATAACCAGGATTAACAATTGCCTGAACTCTCATATGAGGTGTGCTTTTAGCAGACTTGAGTTTTTTTAAGCCTCTCTAATAAATCCATTAACCTATTTTATTTTGGTTTCTCTAAAACCCAAACGGTTGAAGAGAGAGAAACCAGAAAAGAAATGATATTGTTTTAAGCTCATCATCCTTACTTAAAATACTTAATTGCAAAGTGATTAAAGATTCTCTTCTGCCATTTTCCCTTTTTTTTGGGTTTTTGCATTTTGAAACTGATCAGATCCTTATATACCTAATAGGGCTTTAACAAACTTTTTGTGCATTTAGCTTCTCCACAGAAGACCACTGTCACAGAAAACCTACTACTGTCACAGAAAACCTACTACTGTCACAGAAAACCACTGGACATTTGGGAGTTTGGGTCTTTTTCCCTCCTAATGAACTTGGTTTGTCATGATTTGGGGAGAGGAAGAGCTCTTGGTGCAGGTGCAGAAATATTTTACCAGTGCCCCCCTTAGATCTCTTTCTTCAGACATGCCCATGAGAGGTTCACAGGTTAGACACTAGGACACTTGAGTCTAGGATACCAATGAATCTCATACACTTGCAAGTTCAATAGATTGCCTCTGCAAGACTTGTTTTTCCTTCCCATCTCTGACGGGAGTCCAGGAGTCTATAGGTCTAACGTGTTGGAGCCAGCTTCTACTGTCTTGAAAGGACTGAGCCTGATCAAACTTATGTCTTCCCAGTTTCACATTCAGTGATATCACACTGGTAGCTTGTAATCACACTGGTCATTCCACATCAGCCAGGATGAGAGTGTATACATATCCTGGAGATACAAATCTTGCAAATCAAGTGTCCTCTCCATGGCCTGAGGCCAGGGATGGTTGTTAACCATTTACTAGCCTACCACTATTAAAACCCTTTCCCCTATTTTGAAAGTGGGGAGGGATGCCAGGAGAGGTGGGGGAGAAGCTGGCTTCTTTTATTGCCCTAGATTTCATATGGCCATTAAATTATAGAAAATGTATGACAGGAAGAGCTACCATGCACAATACTCTTAACTTTGGCTAATCTGTGTATCTCTGGAGCAAAATGAAATAGGTTTAATATGACATTTTCTCTTTCTATAACAAATATGAAAATAAAAAATTTGATTTTAAAATTTATTTTTAGTAGCTACATTGTATTTGATAACTTACCTTCAGACATAAAAATATTTTCTTTACTAACAACTTTATCCCATTTATCAAAAAAAAAATCCAACTTCTATTTATTGATTTTGAAATATATGTCAAAAGCCCTTAAACTAATCTGTGGAGTTGACATTTGAGAGATGATTTTTTCCCATAGGTGATTATTGAACTTTGTAGTGATGAGAGGAGGGTACAATGCATAGTGATTACACAGAATAAGGACAAAAAAAGAATTAAGAAATATAACTGAATAATTATACCTTGAAGCAGGCATTATTTTAGTGGTTTTTTTTTTCCATTCAAATCAAAACAGTAGTTGATATATTAGAAAAAGCCCTTTTGGACCACAAGTGTTTGCCTGTGCTTTATTTATGACTTAACCGAGTTATTCATTCAAAATTAGTTATTATTCAAAAGTAAATTTTCTAATGGCATCTTGACTGTATTTTCATATTCTGTATTTTCTAGTTTTAAATTATTATCATGGAAGTTCTTTATCAGTGTCTTCTTCACAGTAAATACCCAAACTGAAACATTCGCTCCCCACCCCCAATTTATTCAGCATCTTAGAAAGTGTATTTTTAAAATGACTTATTTTCTAGTTTTAAATTATCATCATGGAAGTTCTTTATCCGTGTCTTCTTCACAGTAAATACCCAAACTGAAACATTCGCTCCCCACCCCCAATTTATTCAGCATCTTAGAAAGTGTATTTTTAAAATGACTTATTTTCTAGTTTTAAATTATTATCATGGAAGTTCTTTATCCGTGTCTTCTTCACAGTAAATACCCAAACTGAAACATTCGCTCCCCACCCCCAATTTATTCAGCATCTTAGAAAGTGTATTTTTAAAATGACTTATTTTCTAGTTTTAAATTATTATCATGGAAGTTCTTTATCAGTGTCTTCTTCACAGTAAATACCCAAACTGAAACATTCGCTCCCCACCCCCAATTTATTCAGCATCTTAGAAAGTGTATTTTTAAAATGACTTATTTTCTAGTTTTAAATTATTATCATGGAAGTTCTTTATCCGTGTCTTCTTCACAGTAAATACCCAACCTGAAACATTCGCTCCCCACCCCCAATTTATTCAGCATCTTAGAAAGTGTATTTTTAAAATGACTTATTTTCTAGTTTTAAATTATTATCATGGAAGTTCTTTATCCGTGTCTTCTTCACAGTAAATACCCAAACTGAAACATTCGCTCCCCACCCCCAATTTATTCAGCATCTTAGAAAGTGTATTTTTAAAATGACTTAAATCTTTCCCTTTAAAATTCCAAGGCCTTGTTTTACCTAAAGTTTTACTTTCATTTTGGGTTTGAAGGATTCGTTAACAAAAGAAACCACTTGTTATACATGAATAAAGAATTTCAATTTTTTTTAAATTTTTTTAAAATTATTTATTTTTTTAATTACAGTACTGTATTTGTTTTGCCATACATTGACATGAATCAGCCATAGGTGAACACAATCAAGAATTTCAATTTTTAATAGAAGTTTATTTAACTTAATTTCAATACACAGTCATTTAAAGGAAAGGTATAGAAACAATAGAGAGAAATAACAGCGTATACATCACCAAATTGGGCTGAAATCTGCATCTAGATTTGAACAGCACCGGGAAGCTCCAAGCAACAGCAATCTGGAGTCCCAGTTGGGAAAAGGGCCCAAGCAGGTGCCTCCATCCCACTGGCGAGACTTTAGATTGCCGCTTTGGGGGTCCTGCTTGTAGCCCTAGGCCATAAACTGGTATGATCATCAGTTTGCATGCAAAAATGCAGCTCCATTTTTTTAACTTTTACAATGCTGTTTGTTTCAGCTTGTGAGTCACAAGATTCTTTAAATCCTGGGGGCCTGGCTAGGTCCCCAGGGGCTTAAGGAATTCTAAGACCTACTCTCTTTCTTATCTATAACGTGCCGCTTAACTTGCTGGTAACAATTGGTGTGCTTATAGGCAAACATGTAGTCCAAACAGGATCAGAAATTGGTCAGAGCCCCTGCTCCCCTACTTCTGAAGCCTGAACAAGACTGCTTCCATTTTAATTTCCCTAACAGACCTTTTGAAAACCATTTTTTCTGGAATCCCTTTGAAAGGTTTTAAACATGTTACTTATTTCTCTAAGAGCTCAAACTTTTTGGCCCTTACTGAGATAGGGCCAATCATTTTCCTGTAATGAAACCTTCCTGAAACCTTCCCCCCACCCCCAAGCTTTTTAATTTTGTTTATATCCTTAAATGCCAAAGTGCAAAATGACCTTTGTTACTGGCGTGCTCATTTGTCCTGGCTCAGCTAGCCCTGCTTCCTTTATCTCCTTTAGCCTCTGGAGTAGTGTTTATTTACTACTGTCACTGAACGCCACTCATCAAGCTTGTTTAGAATTACACATTAGATTCTACTTTATTGAGGCTCCAGCTTTATAAGTTAGGGCGTAAGAAATAAAAATTTTCCTTTTTAGGAGACTTTGTTGTGGACATATCAGGCACTTGGTTTCCTTATCGGGAATATGGGGGTAATAAAATCTATTCTGAAAGAAAGACTGAGAGGCAACAGGAAAGGCACCTGAAATTGATCTCCAGGATGTGAAGCACTAAACCAACTGTCAGGCTGCCTCTGGGGGCACGATTGTTACAGGTCCCAACAGCTGCTGGAATTCAGAGCCACCTCTGCTTCTCCTTAGGCAGCATGCGGAGGGCGAGTTCCTCCTCCCTTAGAAGAGCAGCTAATCAAGTAATTCTCCAAACCCAAGGGTGTTTTTATCAATCTAATTGGTATATGGTTAGATTGATTAAGGGGAACTGGGAAGAAATTAAACTTTTGCATCTGAGTTTCTCTGCTTTTTAATATAGAGCAGTGCTTTGAGCCTAAAAATGTTTATATCTTTTGAACTAGTAATCTCCCTTCTAGGATGCAATCCTACAGAAATAAACATAACAAAGATTTATGCATAAATGTTTTTCATCACACCTTCATCCTTTTTCTTTTCTTATGATGGTCAGCAAAAGAGGCCTTTGGCTCTGTCCCAGAAAGCACATTGCACCAAAGTTTGCAGACATTGGCTCACAGTTATTTAAACTGTCACGGGATGCCTTTTTTTGTGAGCAGATTCCAAGTAGTTGCTGCATACCTAAATCTTGGATGGATGTCAGTAATGCAATGGTAGATTGTACCTGAAATAGTCAAAGGTGCCTACAAACATTAGCAGAGAGCAGCGCTGGATATTATGGTTTAGCCTGCATTTTAGATCTGGTAGACGCAAACTCATTCTTGATTCTGGGTGTGTATATTTTATACCATTCTCTGTATCAACAAAATACCATGTCAGTCTGGGTCCTCTGAGAGCAGACATCAAAACAGAACTAGCCATGTTTAGAAGTTTATTATAGGAAAAGCTGGTGAAAGATATAAAAGG
The DNA here is from genome assembly GCA_917880005.1 of Nanger dama. Taxonomy (NCBI): domain Eukaryota; kingdom Metazoa; phylum Chordata; class Mammalia; order Artiodactyla; family Bovidae; genus Nanger; species Nanger dama. The sequence goes on from CAKJTW010000088.1 coordinate 5,893,821, forward strand.
AGAGAGAGAGCAGGAGCAGGCAAGTTGTTTTTTAAAAATGAAAGAAACCAGGTACTCCTGTATGATTTCCTACAATCTAGATTTTGTTGATTGCATCCCAGTGATATTATTTAACATGGTCTTCTGGCCCCTAAGTGTCATATCTAGAGGCTAGATCACGTTAGAGTTTAGTTTGGTTGCTCTTTCCCTTTCTCCCCTCCCTCCCTTCCTTCCTTCCTAATTACTTCATACATGGTGGTATGCACTTCCCTTAATGTCTGGTTATCTCTCTCTTGTGTGTGTCATGTTAGCATCTGTTGACAATCATTGCACTATATCTATTAATTCCTTAAAGTTTGCAAAATGCTGATGTTCTAATTATTTCTGTCTTCACTTATTAGCTAGCATGCTTTTATACAGTGAAATCTCCCTTTGTTAGCTACCTGGTTACTTTGAGGTTCAGTGCAAAATGGGAAGATAGGATGAATGCCAAATTCTTTTTTTTTTTAATTGACTTGATTCCTTAGTATTTTCCAAAGGTGACCAATAAGAGTTTTTATTTATTTATTATTATTATGATTGAATTTAAGCCATTACAGCTGGGAGGTTGTTGTTGTTGTTTTGGCCATGCTGCACAGCTTGCTAGGATCTCAGTTACCCAACAAGGGATTAAACCTGGGGCACTGCAGTGAAAGCCCAGATTCCTAACCACTAGGCCACCAGGGAACTCCCTGCAGTTGTTTTTATTTGATACTCAAACTGTTCCATCTTTGGCTAGGGGAGTTCTCATAGATAGATTTCTGAGCTGTTTTGTCATGATCCTAGTGGTCTCTGTTAGCCTCCTTGCTCTCTGTTATGATTTGATGTTCCAGACTCATCTTGTACATTTCCTGTCCCAGATTTCTACTTGGCCTCATTGTTCTTACATCTGAATTTCCTTATTCCTAGGCCCCAAATCCTGGATCACAGTGATAGCAGCCTGATTACTCATTTGCTTTGTTTCACATTACATACATAATGGCCTCAAAATAACAATTCTAAACCTAGCACCCACAAAATGATTACTGATTAAAGTGCTTGCAATTCTTTTCTGTTTTTAGGATATATACTATTAGAAATGAACTGTCAAGTTACTGGGCTTTAAAATCAGTAAGAACAGTTCCTCTTCTTAACCACTTGTGCACATATTTAGGTATCATTTTACTAGTCTTATCTCTGGTATCATTCTTATTTCTCTTTCACCTTAATATTCTGACATTTTTTTCTCCTTGAAGTATATTTATCTATGTAGTCTGCTTCATGTTTTTTTTTGTTTGTTTTTGTTTTTGTTTTTGTTTTTGTAATAGAGGAGTATAAAGATGACTAGGTATAAGACAGAAATTGAAGTACAAAAAAGGTAGATTTAAAAATGTGTATACATGCCCTTTTTTCCTTACTCTGTGAGCTGAGAGGTCTTAGAAACATGATTCTCTAGTAGCAGTGGACATGCTTAGAGCCCAGATCTTGGTTTCTAAAACTGTTCTCTAATAAAAGGAACCAGTGCTCACTGGAGAAATAGCTGATTGTAGGGTTGGGCAGAGAAAGATGAGCCTGGTACATCTTGTGATACTAGAAAGTAATGAAGTCCTCGTATACATACATACACACAAAATGCTAAGTGGCCAAAGCTGAAACAATTTGAGCAACAAAATAAGTAACAAAATATTGGATTATAACCGAAAGTATAAAATAACTGTCTATGAATCCATAAGGATTTAAGTAAATGGTTAAATAAATAAATAATTGGGGGAGAAGAGACAAATGTCCTGTGCAGATGAATTTCAAATAATTTATGCCCTCAGAGAAGGGCATGGCAACCCTCTCCAGTATTCTTGCCTGGAGAATCCCCATGGACAGAAGAGCTTGACAGGTTACAGTCCCTCGGGTCACAAAGAGTCAGACACAACTGAGCAACTAAACACTCCATCCTCAAGGAAGTAGGACATAACTCTCTACTTCTTAAGTGCAGACTTTACATAGATTTCCTTCCAAGGAGTATAGCATGGGGGCGGGGGAATAGAAAAGAATGGCTTTTCAGTGGAAAAACCTGGCCAAATACTACCTCAGCCTCAATGATCAAGATTAACATCAGTGACAAGTCATGTTCATAGCATGCACCCTTGATAAAATGTTAATCTACAACATTTGCCTCTACTTTTCTGGTATTAACTATACTGGGGTTTTTTGTTTGTTTCTTTCATTTTGTTTCATTTGGTTTCTTTCCACTTGGCTTGTGGAATCTTTGTTCCCCAACCAGAGATTGAACCTGACCCATGGCAGTGCAATCAATGAGTCCTAACCACTGGACCACCAGAGAATTCCCTTACTGTACCGTATTTAAAAATCTACTTTTTATGAAAGTTTTTATTAATGAGTGAAAGCCTGTACACAGCTTTGAGCAAATAAATAAAGTATGAAACGTGGTTCCTGCCTTTGGTAATTTTTAATCTAGTTGGGAAAACAAGATCTAGCTAGCATGTAATCCAGATATAAATAATCAGAGGTCATTACAGAGGGGTTTGAATTGAGTAAAGCACAGAGATACTGTGGGCTGGTGTAAGGTAGGGCGAGTTTCCACGAAAACACTTCTGTTTATACAGTCAGGATTTCTAGAAGAGGGGAATGATAAGGGTTGATTGAGGGGTTCAACAGATTCTTTTGCATATGATTTGATTATCACCAAACCCTTATATATGTATTTTTAATTATTACATTTTAACCAACCTTTTGATAGATAATAAAATTAAATTATGATACATAATATAATATATTCTAGATTATAAAATTTTGAGCTCAGTAATCACAGTGAGGTGATTAGATAGAATCACAAAATTTAGTGGATAGACAGGACAATCAATGAATTGTATATGATGTTCTGCACTTATATTATATGTAGACCTGCTTAAATCTTCAGTGTTTCACATTTAGATGTTAATATGTTCTTTGACTTTTTTTCCCCCTTCTAGGATTATCTGCTGCCAAACTCTTAGCCGAACATGAAGTTAATGTTTTGGTTTTAGAAGCCCGGGAGAGAGTTGGAGGAAGAACATATACAGTGAGGGTAAATGATTTTGATACCTACATAAATACAAAATCTCACACAAACTAGAAGTGGGGTCATTGGAAGTCCCAGAGCTGGGGGAAATCTCAAGAGTGTATGCAGTTAAGCCATTGATCCACCATAGTCCTAGACTACTTTATTAAATAAGTATCTGTTCTTTTCAACAAACACCCATCAAAGAGTGTCAACCTCTGACCTTCAGTAGCTTGCATTCTAGTGAATAAAACAAACCTGGACAAATAATTTCAATACAGCATCATCATTTCCATACCAGAGACCTAAATAGAGGATATAGTATCTCAGGTGAGGTAAGGTTTAGCTGGACTTGAAGTGACTATACCTTCACCACACACACGTGCATGCACACACACACACACACACAATATAGATTCCTTGTTTATTTATCCAAGGACCCACAACTTAAAAGAAGTGTGACCACAGAAAGCAGAGGCCAATGTAGCTTGCTTCTGTGCAACTTTTCCCGTAGTTATTGTTCTCCAAGAGGTGCACTGCTGACGGAGGCACTCTTTGCTCAGGTGAGGTCAGTGAGACATGAGAAGGAATCCCAGTTCTTGCTACATCACAGCCTTTTATTAGGCTTACATCACCATTTTGGGAAAAATGCAAGCTAACTGGTGTTTACAACTATTTAAAGAAATGGTTGCAGGTTGTTGGATCTGTGAGATCTGATGAAAGTATACAGGGAAGGATCTAGGGTGGGAAAGAAATAAAGACAAAGATGGAAGTTGGGAAACATGCAGATTTGAGCAGGGGGCCAGAGGCAGAGGAGCCAGAGAGGAGCAGTGGAGGCAGAGGAGGAAGATCATATTGGGGCAGTGCCATGAAAATCAGTAAAGAGGATGGGATGATGAATAGAATCAAATGCCAGGGGCATTTGACACAGGATGAAGGCTGTTAAGAGGCCCTTGTATTTGGCTTTTAGAAGGTCATTAATGAGCCCCTTTGCTAGAGCACACAAATTGAGCATACAAATTGAGGCTTGGCAATAGGGACAAAACCAGACTGTTGAAGTGACTGGAAGGAGAAGCATCATCTCATTAGAAGATGTATCAGACTTATAATAGAATGGCTTATGTAGTGATAATAACAATGATTTAAGCAATTCAAGCATTCAGTCCTTTTACATAAGAAGAAGTCTAGTGGTAGATAGTCCAGGCTGGTGCAGGGGTTCAGCTTTGTCAGCAAATCTTTAGGATTTCTCTGTCTTTCTGCCCAGCCATTCTTTTCCTGTTGGCTTCTTGCCTAGTGGCAACCAGATGGCTTCAGCATCTTGCAGCATCAGGCCCTCACTCAAGGCAGGAAAGGGCGTGAAGAGGCGGCCCAAATCTTATCTGCAACTAAGCCTTTCTTTTTCCAGACCACCCCGTGAGACATTTGCTTTAGTCTCATTGGTTAGATTTGGGGCACACTGCTACCCTCAGCTGCCAGGGAGCCTGGGAAAGCAAGTATTTAACATTTCCAGGCTGCATAATAGAAGCAGGCATGGGAAAAGGAACATACATGGGTATAAAATAGTCAACCAACATCTAAACAAGGATATTGTACCAGCTCTTTTCAGTCACACTAAGCCAAGCTCCCCTTCTGTCCGTCACTTTCTGCGTTTTCAAATGTACAGGGATGTATCATAGCCCTATTTTTACTTTGCTCAGCTCTAAGAGTACCTTACAGCCTTGCTACTCAAAGTATACTGTGAGCCACCTGCCTGGGAATCACCCTGGAGCTTGATAGACATGCAGAGTATCAGGCCCTGTCCTAGACCTGCTGACTCTGCATTCTGACAAGATCCTTAGGGGACCCTACAGAAGTGCTACTCTTTGCTGTAGGCTCGCTTGCGTTAAATTAATGTGAATCTACATAAACTGCATTGGAAGCATTTGAGTATCTCCCAGAGGCTATTGGCCTGGGAGTGAGGAGACTGGGGCTCTGACCCTTGTACTGGCCTGACACCCTATCTTAGCTTGGGTAAGTACTATTAGCACTTTACATCTCAGTTTTATCATCTGGGCAGTGAGATAGATATAAATGGGCTTGAAGCACCCTCCAACTTCAGGTTCTAATTGAAGGTAGTGTTTTATAGTGCAAAAGAAGGATTGCATATTCTGCCTGTACCACCTTAATAGATATGATTCATCTGTCATTTTCTGAAAAATATTCCTTCATTTTGGAGATAGGTATTAAGTTGTCCCTTTGCCCTACTTTGCTTATCTCTAAAACTTTTTGGTTATCAAATAGGAGCATCAGTCACGTTGTAGATTTTTCAGTTCTCTTTTGGCAGAACTTAGTTGTTGTTGTTGTTTTTTTTTTTTTTTTTTTTCCCAATTGGAGTATAGTTTCCCTGGTGGCTCAGATGGTAAAGAATTCGCCTGCAATATGGGAGACCTGAGGTCAATCCCTGGGTCAAGAAGATCCCCTGGAGAAGGGAATGGCTACCCACTCCAGGATTCTTGCCTGGAGAATTCCATGGACAGAGGGGCCTGGCGGGCTATAGTCCATGGGGTTGCAAAGAGTCAGACATGACTGAGCAGCTAACACACATTGTTCATTTATAATATTATATTGTTTTAGGTTATAGCATAGTGATTCAGTATTTTTACAGCTTATACTCCATTAAAAGTTAATATAAGATAATGGCTATAATTCCTTGTGCTCCACAATATATCCTTGTTCCTTATCTATTTTATACATAGTACTTTGTACATCTTATTCCTATGCCCCTAACTTGCCCCTCCTCACTTCTCTCTTCTCTCTAGTAAATACCAGTTTGTTTTCTATACCTTTGAGTCTAGAAACAGTTTCTTTGTGCAAGGGAAATGAGAATTCCAACATGCTTAGCCCATCTATGTTATTGCCCCAGGCTGCTTTTTCATGCTGCATCATTTATATATAGCAGTGGCATACATGAACTATTGTGTATTGAGTATGATATTAAAATTCCTTTTCGGAATGTGAGAAATTAACTCTGAAAGGCTGAGAAACTAAGACCTGACATCTATAAGATTTCAAGTGGATTCAAATGAATAGAAGAAGTAAAAAAGGGCTTTACAAAGCAGGCACAGAAATGGTATTTAATCAGAAACTGAATTGAATATTGTTACAGTTGCTTCTACTAGCATAATCAATTAGAGTGTGGGGAGGAGATGCAATACAAATTACTCTGGATCTTTAACTACTAAAATATCAAATTTGATATTGTCCCTTGGCAGTGGTTCAGATACATCTTCTATTCATTCAAAACTTCCCAGTTTGTGCTAGCGTGATTCCCCCATAATTCTTCAGGACCAAATGAATGAAGTTGAAATGCCTGCAAGGCTTCCACAGGGGTGGTGTATTAGTTTTCCTAATAAGTTGTGTGTTGGTGGCCTCTTCAAAGGCTGAGTTGTTGTTGTTCAGTCACTCAGTCGTGTCTGACTCTTTGCAACCCCATGGACTGCAGCACACCAGGCTTCCCTGTCCATCACCATCTCCCAGAACTTGCTCAAACTCCTGTCCCCATTGAGTCAGTGATGCCATCCAACCATCTCATCCTCTGTCATCGCCTTCTCCTCCTGCCTTCAATCTTTCCCAGAGAGATCCAAACTGAGATCCTAAAGACTGAGGGGCAGGTAGATAGTGCTACTGTCTTCCTGCTGAAGCTGGGGCGTCTCTTTTCCAGTGTTTCTACTTTGTAAAGAAAGATTCTGTGAAATGTCTCATTCTTTTTACTGCTTCGCTTAGGATTATTTACTTTAAATAGTGTCAGTATTCTAAAGACATCCTGTTTAGAAACTCCCAAGAGTTCTCTTCCTGTCTTAGTTAAATGTATTGGACTACTGGACTACTGACTCCAGTTTTGTTCTTCATATCTCAGTAAGGATGTTGGAGACTGGAGAAGGTTTGGAGCTCAACACCAGTAGTTAGTAAAAGGGAACATTAGGTTATATGAGGGACAGAAGTCAGAGGAATACTTCATTTCTGGTATTATGGCAGAATGACTGAGTGTCCCTCTTAAAATAAGTAAAATGCTGAATAAAATATATTATGCTACCTTGAAGTGAGAAAATCGCAGATCTCCTGGATGTTAAGCAGACATCTCAGACCTAACACATCCAAACTGAATTTCTTGTCTTCCTCATCAAGAACAGTATTCTTGCAGCCTTCCCCACAAAGGAGGATGGCAACTCCCCCAAACACCTGGAGTCATGTTTAACCCCATGAGGCCCTGCATTCATTCTGTCAGGAAATTCTTTTGGCTCTGCCTTCAAAATCTATCCAGAATTCAACCTTATCCTCCACTTCCAGGGCTACCACCTGGTAGCAGCCACAATCATCTCCAGAGAAAGTGAAAGTGTTAGTCTCTCAGTCGTTTCCAATTCTTTGGGATCCCGTGGACTGTAGCCCACCAGGCTCCTCTGTCCATGGGACTCTCCAGGCAAGAATACTGGAGTGGGTTGCCATTTCCTTCTCCAGGGGATCTTCCCGACCCAGGGATTGAACCCATGTTCCCTGCACTGCAGGCGGATTCTTTACCGTCTGAGCCACCAGGGAAGATTACTGCAATAGCCTCTTAACTACTTTCTCAGCTTTTACCCTTGCCCCTAAAATCTACTATTAGTGTGACAGCCAGAAAGAGCTCTCAAACCTAAGTCAGATCTTGGCACTTCTCTGCTCAAAACCTTCCAAAGGCTCCCCTTTTCATTCAGAGTAAAAGCTGATGTTCTTTCAATACATTGTGAGGTGTTCCATGACCTGCCCTCCCTGCCCTTGACTTCTCTGATCTCATCTCCAGTTCTCTTTCCTTTGCTCACTCTTTTCTAGACACACTACTGTATGTTTTGTGAACATACCAGGCACATTTCTGCCTTAGAATCTTTACACTGGCTCTTTCTTCTGCCAGGAATGTTCTTGTCCCAAATAGCCACATGGATAACTTTCTCACCGCCTTCAAGTCTTTATGAAAAGATCACCTTTTTTTGGAGGCCTATGTGTTGCTTGTATTTGAACCTGAAATCTTTCCTGCTCTCCTCTGCAGTTTCAATCTGTCTTGTCATTCTCTAGTTTTTTCTTTGTAAATGTTATCTACTTCTAAGATATTTACTTATTATGGTTCTTGTTCATTTTCTGTCTCTCCTACTAAATGAAAGCTCCTTGAGAGCAGAGATCTTTATTTTGTTCACTGATAAAACAGAAGCATCTTCATCCATACGTGGTACCTTGTAGGAACTCAAGATATAGTTATTGAATGAACTAATGAATCTCCAAAGCAAAGTAAAAACATGAAGCTTAGGAATTCAAAATTTGAACTCAAAATTTGACTTTCACCTTGAATGCCTACTGAACCCTGAAGACTTTGCAGTTCCACCGGGATGGATGTATGGCATGCAGAGAACAGGAGATAAAATCCTCACCCTGTCAAAGGTAGGAAGTTTAATAGGAAACACTCCAAATTGGAATTCCCTGTGCTATACTCTGTACATGAAAGCAAAATAAATCTTACCATTCAAAAAGGGATAAAAATAAACCTTGCCTTTATCTGTGGCTTCCATCTAAATTCACACTACCTATGTGGCATGAAAAAAACCTTAGAATATATAAAGTACCAAGGATGCTGGCAGAAGTAGACTCAATCTCTGTCCACCTAGGACAAATAACTTACACAGAAAAGGTTCTAAAGAAAACAAATGACTTACAGTCAAAAGTAACAAAGCCAGAAAAAAAGTGACAGAACATACAAGGAAGCTAGGCACTAAAAGAAATGTCTTAAAGAGTAGGCCTGGGTGTATAATTTCCAAACAAGTAGAAGAAGAATACTTAAAAGAGAAAACAAAAGAAAACCCTTAATCCCAAAGAAGGAAAGAAATCAGGCAGGAAACTGTTAACAGTGGGATAAATGGAAAGCCATAATAAGTAAAATTAAGACATTTTAAAAGAAATAAAATATAAATGGGTTAAACTCAGTTAAAAAGGGGGAAATGTCAGAATAAAAAAACTTTAGCTGAAAGACAAAGAGATAGTATACAAATACTAATCTGAGCTTTTAAACTAGATTAATACCAGACAAAATACGGTTTAAACAAAAAAATGTTTCACTGAATTAAGTATCAGTACAATAAGAGACCTGGAAGACCAAACAGTTCTAAACTTGTATATCTTGATAACGTAGCCTCAAAATATAAAGCAAAAATTAATAGTAATCAGACATAAATGCCCAATAGACTAGGGGATTTTTAACATACTTTTCTAAATTAATAATAAATGAAGCAAACAAAGGCTGAGCACAATTAATCTTTTTCTAATGGACTTATATAAAACATACATATTACTTAACAGAAGATTATATGTTCTCTTCATTCTGAAATGAAAAATCTATGATAATCAACCATGTGCTAGGTCATAAAGTAAACCTCAAGGATTGATACCATATAATCCATTTTTTTTTTACCACAATGCAGTTATGGCAGAAAGATAACTGAAAAGAATTCCAGCTATAGAAATTAAAACACAGCAAAACTTTTAGAAACATTGATTTAGACAGAAATTGTAATGGAAATTTGCAAACACTTAAAACTACACAGTAGTGGAAATACTAAAATAAAGTTGTGTAGTTAAAACCATATGAGAGGAAGATTCATAGCCTAAATTTTTATCAGAAAAAGATAGAAGGCTCAATATGAATAAGCTAAGCATTCAAGAAATAGAAAATTGAGTGTAAAAAATCCCCCAAAAAGGAAAAAGGAGCATAAATCAGATATATAAAATAAATACTCAATAAAATGATCAGTAATAGAAAGGTTTATTTTTTTCAGTCTTATTAAAAACTGACATGTTTGCTAAGATTTTTTAAGAAAAAGGAAAAAGAGAGATCTCTAAATAAATAAAAGGGATGAAAATGAAGATATAACCACTGATGCAATAAACAGTAAATGAGAAAAAGAGTTCCTGAATTTTACAGCAATATTTTTGACACATATGAAATGTATATATTATGAGAAAATATAATTTATAAAAATTAACAGATTAAGAAATAGAAAATATGAGTAGTGCTTTAACCTCAAAATAAACTAAATCTGTAGTTTGTTTTTCCCACAAAGAAAACACTAAGCCTAGATAGCTCTACAGGCATGTCCTACCTACTGTTCAAAGAAGAGATTATTCTGTTTATATATGAACCCTTCTAAAGAACAGAAGAAAGTATAATCACTAACTCATGAGATTAGCAATACTGTAATGCCGGAAAACAGACAAGGGCTGGAGAATAGAGGAGACTCCTGGGGCAATCTCAGTATCACTTATAAACACAGATATAACAATTCTAAACAAAAGGTTATCAAAGCACATCCAGCCATGGAAAGATAATATCAGATTATATTACCCCAGGAAGGCAAGGTTCTAGGCATTCAATTTTATGGAAATAGCAGATAAGGTAAATTGTCCCAGCCCTCCTACTACATACAAGGATACTAGACAAATTGCACATAGACATCACACACATACACACCCACACCCACCCACACACACACACATCTTCAAAGCACCAGAGAGCTAACAGCTAGACCAACATCCAGAAAACATTGACCTGCTTTTCCCTGGGGGTGGGAGGTGCGAGCTTGCTGACTACTAGAAACGCAAGCGAGAGACTGAGTAGTACTGTCAAAATCTTAACAAAGCTAGGGCAACTGAAGGTCAAGTCCGGTTCAGTTCAGTTCAGTTCAGTTCAGTTGCTCAGTCTTGTCTGACTCTTGGTGACCCCATGAATCGCAGCACACCAGGCCTTCCTGTCCATCACCAACTCCTTAAGTTTACTCAAACTCATGTCCATCGAGTCAGTGATACCATCCAGCCATCTCATCCTCTGTCGTCCCCTCCTCCTACTGCCTCCAATCCCTCCCAGCATCAGAGTCTTTTCCAGTGAGTCAACTTTTCTCATCAGGTGGCCAAAATATTGGAGTTTCAGCTTTAGCATCATTCCTTCCAAAGAACACCCAGGACTGATCTCCTTCAGAATGGACTGATTGAATCTCCTTGCAGTCTAAGGGACTCTCAAGAGTCTTCTCCAACACCACAGTGCAGAAGCATCAATTCTTCAGGGCTCAGCTTTCTTCACAGTCCAACTCTCACATCTGTACATGACTACTGGAAAAACAATAGCCTTGACTAGACGGACCTTGTTGGCAAAGTAATGTCTCTGCTTTTCAATATGCTATCTAGGTTGCTCATAACTTTCCTTCCAAGGAGTAAGCGTCTTTTAATTTCATGGCTGCAATCACCGTCTGCAGTAATTTTGGAGCCCCCAAAAATAAAGTCTTCCACTGTTTCCCGATCTATTTCCCATGAAGTGAGGGGACCAGATGCCATGATCTTCGTTTTCTGAGTGCTGAATTTTAAGCCAACTTTTTCACTCTCTTCTTTCACTTTCATCAAGAGGCTTTTTAGTTCCTCTTCACTTTCTGCCATAAGGGTGGTATCATCTGCATATCTGAGGTTATTGATATTTCTCCCAGCAATCTTGATTCCAGCTCGTGCTTCTTCCAGCCCAGTGTATCTCATGATGTACTCGGCATATAAGTTAAATAAGCAGGGTGACAATATACAGCCTTGATGCACTCCTTTCCCTATTTGGAACCAGTCTGTTTTTTTCATGTCCAGTTCTAACTGTTGCTTCCTGATCTGCATACAGGTTTCTCAAGAGGCAGGTCAAGTGGTCTGGTATTCCCATCTCTTGAAGATTTTTCCACAGTTATTGTGATCCACACTGTCACAGGCTTTGACATAGTCAATAAAGCAGAAAGAGACGTTTTTCTGGAACTCTCTTGCTTTTTCTATGATCCAGAGAATGTTGGCAATTTGATCTCTGGTTCCTCTGCCTTTTCTAAAACTAGCTTGAACATCTGGAAGTTCACGGTTCACATATTCCTGAAGCTTGGCTTGGAGAATTTTAAGCATTACTTTACTTGCGTGTGAGATGAGTGCAATTGTTCAGTAGTTTGAGCATTTTTTGGCATTTCCTTTCTTTGGGATTGGAATGAAAACTGACTTTTTCCAGTCCTGTGGCCACTGCTGAGTTTTCCAAATATGCTGGCATATTGAGTGTAGCACTTTCACAGCATCATTTTTCAGGATTTGAAATAGCTCAATTGGAATTCCATCACCTCCACTAGCTTTGTTCGTAGTGATGCTTCCTAAGGCCCACTTGACTTCATATTCCAGGATGTCTGGCTCTAGGTAAATGATCACACTATTGTGATTATCTTGGTTGTGAAGATCTTTTTTGTACAGTTCTTCTGTGTATTCTTGCCACCTCTTCTTAATATCTTCTGCTTCTGTTAGGTTCATACCTTTTCTGTCCTTTATTGAGCCCATCTTTGCATGAAATGTTCCCTTGGTATCTCTAATTTTCTTGAAGAGATCTCTAGTCTTTCCCATTCTGTTCTTTTCCTCTATTTCTTTGCATTGACCGCTAAAGAAGTCTTTCTTATCTCTCCTTGCTATTCTTTGGAACTCTGCATTCAGATGCTTATATCTTTCCTTTTCTCCTTGGCTTTTTGCTTCTCTTCTTTTCACAGCTATTTGTAAGGCCTCCCCAGACAGCCATTTTGCTTTTTTTGCATTTCTTTTCCACGGGGATGGTCTTGATCCCTGTCTCCTGTACAATGTCACGAACTTCCATCCATAGCTCATCAGGCACTCTATCTATCAGATCTAGGCCCTTAAATCTATTTCTCACTTCCACTGTATAATCATAAGGGATTTGATTTAGGTCATACCTGAATGGTCTAGCGGTTTTCCCTACTTTCTTCAATTTCAGTCTGAATTTGGTAATAAGGAGTTCATGATCTGAGCCACAGTCAGCTCCTGGTCTTGTTTTGCTGACTGTATAGAGCTTCTCCATCTTTGGCTGCAAAGAATATAATTAATCTGATTTCAATGTTGACCATCTAGTGATGTCCATGTGTAGAGTCTTCTCTTGTGTTGTTGGAAGAGGGTGTTTGCTATGACCAGTGCATTTTCTTGGCAAAACTCTATTAGCCTTTGCCCTGCTTCATTCTGTTTTCCAAGGCCAAATTTGCCTGTTACCCCAGGTGATTCTTGACTTCCTACTTTTGCATTCCAGTCTCCTATAATGAAAAGGACATCTTTTTGGGGTGTTAGTTCTAAAAAGTCTTGTAGGTCTTCATAGAACCGTTCAACTTCAGCTTCTTCAGCGGGGCCCACCGAAGGTGTGTGTTTATGGAAGGAGGTGTTTGCAGACTCCTTGTTCTTTGGGTTGGACTGCATCCGAGCACTAAAGTAGAACAGTAAAATGACTAGGCCACGTTGCATTTCAACCTGCTTTCAAATCATCTTTAGCACAGAAAATCCAATAAAATTATCTAGTAATGTTAGCATCCCCAAGTGCTAGGCGGAAGCAAACAGAAATCTTCTCTGAGAAAGATATAATCCTTCCAGGATTCATATTATTTCTTCATTTCTCATGTTCAATGAGTGGCACACAATAAAAAATAATCAGGCAGGGGACTTTCCTGGCAGTCCAGTGGTTAAGAATCTTCCTTCCAATGCAGGAGACTCAGGTTCCATCCCTGGTCTAGGAACTAAGATCCCACATGGTGCAGGGCAACAAAGTCCATGGGCCACAACTGGACAGCTCAGCCAAATAAATAAAACAGGATCAGGAGGCCACCAGTTTGGGCTGACTGAAGAGTTCATCTGCTGGAAATCAGAAAGTCAGGCCTCATAAATCTCTGGGTGGCCCTCCCAGCAACAACCCCAAAGAAAATCACAGATGACCTAAATGCTTTGAAAAAGACCTAGATGGTCAGGATGTACTATAGTGTTCTTTATTCTTGTGCGTGTTCTTGGCAAATTGGCTCATCAATAACTAAACAAATGGGATTGCTTAGTGACATCATATGGAATTGGGGGTCAGTTCTTGAGGTGAAAGGATTGCTATTTTCAGTGTTCCTTTGAGAGAGAGATGTAAGGCAGATTTAAACTGTAAAAAATAAATAGGTTCTTTTTGTTTTTATTAGATTTAGTAACATATATATATGTATATGTATATGTATATGTATGTATATATATATATATATATATATATATATATATATATATATATATATATTAGAATTCTAACCAAAGTCTTCTGGTCACTTTTTCTCTTTCTACAGAATGAACATGTTGACTACGTAGATGTTGGCGGTGCTTATGTAGGCCCAACCCAGAATAGGATCTTACGGTTATCTAAGCAACTGGGTTTAGAAACTTACAAAGTGAATGTAAATGAGCGTCTTGTTCATTATGTCAAGGTAAGCCTGATGTTTTACTCAAGTGTTTTACTCAATGGGGAAGCATTTTATTTGGGAAAACATTTGGTTTTGTTTTCAGGTGTTTTTTTTTTTTTTTTTTTGGTCAAAGCAATCATGAAAGTAGGTTATCAGCTTTAAAGCAGTATTCTGCCTTGCTTTCATTCTTTGTAAAAAGTCCTTATGGACTCCTGCAGTCACTGAAAGTGGGCATTCTTCAGCTTTGTCCTCCTCCACCTCACCCACTGTGGCCCTAGAAAGCCACACCCTACCTAGGCCAGCTGGAATAGGGGTGGAAGGCTCTCAGCTTCCTTTCTTCCCATCCCTCTGGGGCTAAGGGAAGCACCTTGAATAGACACACACACACACAGACACACACAGCCCAGGCAGCTCCTGAGGCATCTATGAGGCAATTCTAAGGCCCCAAGGAACACAACAGTTTGAGGCCACTTAAGACTCTAAATGTGTCCTTCATCCTCATCCTTACCTGACATTTCTTTGCACACTTTGATCGTTTTCTCTGCACCTAGCCATGACTCCTGGGAAGTCTAGCTCAGTTGTGCTATTTCCTACTGTTTAAACAAGAGATTGTTTAAACTCAAAGTGCTGCTATCCCTTCAAGGAACAGCAGCTGTTGCCTGTGTTCTTTTTCCTGAAGCCAAACATGGAGCAGATGGAGTCTGAAAAGGGCCTGGAGAAATCAAGTTTCTGGTCTGATACTGCAGCCGACTTCCTGGAACTAGTATCACCAGAGCAGGGGTTATTTACTCCTTCTACTGCTAGGATTCCCACACCACTAACCGTATCACTTCTCAACAGACGCATCACCCAACCCCCAGCAATCGTGTGGGTGTGTGATCTTCACGGCCTTTCAGAGCAGAGATTTTAGGATCCTTGAATGTATGTATGGACACTGATGCCCAGTTGGTGAGGTCAGGAATCTTGGGAAACTTTGATTAGTTGCTTTGGGTTGGTTTGTGATGCTTGGGGGAGTTTGGCAGTTAGACAGATGAGAAAAGAAACCAGCAGCCTTTAGAAAAACTGGTTTCAGAGATCAAGGGAGAAATGGAAAAAGTATTAAAAAAAAAGTTAGACAAAGGAAATTTATGAACACTGGCTTCAATAGGACATGATCAAAAAGGAAAAACTCCTTTGTTTCCCTATTTTGTCTTCTCTGCACGGCATGATGTTTACTTGGACTAGTAAGTAATAACAAAGGTAAGAGTAATAGCAACTATTAAATAACATGTATTGAACACTTTGACCTGTATTATCATATTTAATGTAGGGAGAGAAACCAAATCCTTTGTACTACTCAACTGCTAGTTAAATAGTCATCTTAATTTACTGTCTAGTCCAACTAGGACTCAAATAAGTCTGGTGATTATCTTGGAACCTGAGCAAATTTATACTCCACTTTACAGAGGAAAACAGTGAGGTTCAGTGAGGTCAAGTGACTTGACAAAGGTATAAAATTAGTAATGGTCTACTCACCCCCTGAACATAAGTGCTCTTTATGAATTTTAGGATTTACCTATATTCTTAAGATGCTAAAGATTGTTCTTTTAATTTAAGACAGTCTTATCTAATGGAAAGGTGGAGAATAGATACGCTGTTAGGAAATTCCGTGGCAGTCCAGTGGTTAGGACTCAGGACTTTCACTGCCATGGCCTGGGTTAGATCCCTGGTTGGGAAACAAAGATTCTACAAGCCACGTGGCACAGCCAATAAATAAATAAACACTTACCATGAAACCATTCTCTCACATACTTTAACCTGCCAAGAAGCACCTGTTTTCACCCAAGGTAGACTACAAAGTTAAGGTTAAAAATATATATATATACTGCACCAGTTAAAGGTTAATTTATTTTACCTGAATGAGTGTCTTTCTGCTAGTGTTTCTGATAAATCACATCATTTCTGCAATGAGAAATACTCAGGTAGTGGATGTTTTTATAATGACCAGGAAACTAGAAAGTGAGGAGGCCAGATTAAGGAAAGAGCAGGAAGATATTTAACTATTCCAAGTAAGAATGATAATCAACTGTATGTGCTTAGTCACTCAGTCGTGTTCAACACTTTGCTACCCCATGGACTGTAGCCCGCCAGGCTTCTCTGTCCATGGGGATTCTCCAGGCAAGAATACTGGAGTGGGTTGCCGTGCCCTCCTCCAGGGGACCTTCCCGACCCAGGGATCGAACCCAGGTCTCACGCATTGCAGGAGGATTCTTTACCATCTGAGCCACCAGGGAAGCCCAATTAATTGTATAGCCCAAAATAATTCTACTTATTTAAGAATATCTCCACTCTCAGTATTATGTTTGCTTCTAGGGAGAAGAAAGGACTTTTCCTGCCAGCATGGTCACGAATTGGGCTAATAATGCAAATTGTTTTTGTGACACTCTACATTAGCTCTCCTCGCAAGCTCAGCTTCTGTAATCTAATACAGTATATTCTTTTCAGTAAATAATACTGAAATGAAGTGGGCAAATAACTGGACGATTGCGGCTGTCTAGTTAAACCAAGCATATTCTTTATGATGCAGATTGCTCCAGCTCTTAAATTTGACTAATCTGCAGCCTTCAAGAATACCTCCATTGTTTCTTCTGTCAGCAGACTGTAGTGCATTCAGTTTCCACCTACTCTCCGATGATTTTCACTGTTCACCAGAGAGCTGTTTTTGACCTTAGCTAGATTGTGTTTACGGGGCAAATTTTGATTGTGTGGTCCCAAGCCTGAGCCTCTGAAGCACTGGGGATAGATGTTGGGTAGTGTTTTCCACTCTCTCCCTTCCCCAAGAGGACTAAGTTTACCTGCTTTAGTGGGATCTTAGTCCCCCAGTTCAGTTAACTTCAGTCGCTCGGTCATGTCTGGCTCTTTGCGACCCCATGGACTGCAGTGTGCCATCACCAACTCCTGGAATTTACTCAAACTCATGCCCATTGAGTTGGTGATGCCATCCAACCAGCTTATCCTCTGTTGTCCCCTTCTCCTCCCACCTTCAGTCTTTCCCAGCATCAGGGACTTTTCCAGTGAGTCAACTCTTTGCATCAGGTGGCCCAAGTATTGGAGTTTCAGCTTCAGCATCAGTCCTTCTAATGAGTATTCAGGACTGGTTTCCTTTAGGATTGACTGGTTGGATCTCCTTGCAGTCCAAGGGACTCTCAAGAGTCTCCTCCAACATCACAGTTCTAAAGCATCAATTCTTCTACACTCAGCTTTCTTTATAATCCAACTCTCACATCCATACATGACTACTGGAAAAACCATAGCTTTGACAAGAAGGACCTTTGTTGGCAAAGTAATGTCTCTGTTTTTGAATATGCTCTCTAGGTTGGTCATAACTTTTCCTCCAAGGAGCAAGTGTCTTTTAATTTCATGGCTGCATTCAGCATCTGCAGTGATTTTGGAGCCCAGAAAAATAAGTCTGTCATTGTTTCCATTGTTTCCCCATCTATTTGCCATGAAGTGATGGGACCAGATGCCATGATCTTAGTTTTCTGAATGTTGAGTTTTAAGCCAACGTTTTCACTTTCCTCTTTCACTTTCATCAAGAAGCTCTTTAGTTCTTCTTCACTTTCTGCCATAAGGGTGGTGTCATCTGCATATCTGAGATTATTGATATTTCTCCCAGCAATCTTGATTACAGCTTGTGCTCCATCTAGCTCATCATAGAAATGATATACTCTGCATATAAGTTCAATAAACAAGGTGACAATATACAGCCTTGATGGACTCCTTTTCCAATTTGGAACCAGTCTGTTGTTCCATGTCCAGTTCTAACTGTTGCTTCTTGACCTGCATACAGATTTCTCAGGAGACAGGTCATGAGGTCTGGTATTCCCATCTCTTTAAGAACTTTCCAGTTTGTTGTGATCCCAACTGGGGATCAAACCCAGGCCCCTTCCAGTGGAATCATGAAGTCTTAACCATTGGACTGACAGGGAAGTCCCTATCTACTTTATTTTTAAAAGGTTCTTATGGTTATACTAAATTCATTCGTTTCAGTAAGTAGTCACTGGACAATCAACTGTGTACCAGATATAGTTCTAGGCTGGATATAGACTGGTGGATACATGATTCAGGTTCCTGCTCACATAGAGCTTGCCATTTCAGGGGAGGGAATAAGTAAACAACAAACAGTAAGTAATACTAAGTAACATTTCTGCCTGTATCCTTCATGGATCTTGCGAATAGAGTTGCTATTCTAACTCTGGTTTAGTAAATCTCATTCTCATATCATAGTTTCCTGACTGATTCCTACAGTGAACAGGTTTTATATATGTTGTGAATTTGATATGGCTTTATTCAGGAGACTGTATCTGATTTGTGAAATTAACAGAAATTAATCATGTCTTTAACCTAAAGGGTGGCTTTGAGGTGGTGTCAGCAAGATACTTTAGTTTAAAATGCACTCTATGGGTCTTTTCTTTTGGAAGGTGTACAGGAAGAAGGTGGACTTGAACATCTCTTGGACTGATTGATTACTTGTGTTAGTAAAGAAGTGCACCATCTTTGCAGTTGTTTTATGAGTTACTTTCACTGAGTTGTGGAGACTTTTGGGTTAAGTTTTGCATTGCCGCATCTTGGAAAAGGGGGAAGAAATACTTCATTTTCTTTTCTTTTGCTTTCCATGCATTTCTCTAGACCATAATAATGCAGGTAAGGTATCAAGAGGGTGAACACTGCCAGAGATGGAGCAAGGCTTTTTGCAGGGACTGCTCTAAAGGAGACATTGATATTTGTATGCATTCTCACTTTCTGCCTGCTTTTTAAATCCTCCCTAAATAAAAATACAGACTAGATAGACCACACATTTGTTTTTAGAGAATGATGTGATAAAGATTTGTTTGAAACAGTCTAGGCTTTCCTGATAGTAACAGTTCAGCAAGCAATTTTTCTGAGTATTTGTTCTGTTCTTCCCACACATTTACTCCATGTTTCTGTGCCAACGACTGAAATCAAAGGCTTTTCAGAACGTGTGTGTTCTGGAATGCTAAGTAATTTTATTTGTTGTTGCTAAGAGGTGAATTTTGGTTTTGCCAGTAGGCTGTGCTGAAAGCAGAAGATGTGTTTTTCCTTTTTGTTAGTTTGTCTTAATGCTTGCCAGATATAACTGTGACTTTGACCCTTTGCCTCTAATAAGGTGTTTCTTTTGGATCGGGGACATATATTTTTAAGCCGCTTTTAATACCTTTCCATACCAACTCAGAGAAGTCTTTTCTTTTGTCTTCAAAGAAAGTTATGCTTTCACTTTCCACCCCTCTCAGTAGGAAACCCAAGGAGCCAAAAGTGTTAGGCACTTGTAGGGATGTCGATTGTCCTGTCTTTGCCTCCTTTCTTTTAATCACCTGAATTCATCCCTCCTGATTCCACGCATTGGTGTTGCCTTCTATCTGGAATATACATATATCTGTGTTACCTCATTTGAGCTTCCCAGTGATCCTTTGAGGTAGTAGCATTATTTACCCCATCTTACACATGAGAAAACTGAGGCTTAGAGAGTTTAAGAGCCAAAGTGGGGCTTTCCAGGTATTGAACTCAGGTTCTGTGAGTTACAT
This sequence comes from Nanger dama, assembly GCA_917880005.1. Classification (NCBI taxonomy): domain Eukaryota; kingdom Metazoa; phylum Chordata; class Mammalia; order Artiodactyla; family Bovidae; genus Nanger; species Nanger dama. The sequence goes on from CAKJTW010000088.1 coordinate 5,913,758, forward strand.
CACACCATTCATTATTCTGTGGGCAGAGTTAACTTGTGAACCCCTTTAACAAACTGCTCCAAGATACAACAGAAATCATCTTACCCCAACAGGCTTTGGAGTCCTCAGATGCCACTTTGGCGGTAAAGGCTCCTATGGATTGCAGGAGTTGGTGTGGAGTGGGTATGCCTAGGAGTCATATGTGGCACCATTCACCAGAGTGGCCTCATCTCTTGTACCCTTAGCCATAGATCTGGTCCCCCTCTGGCCTTCAGTGAGGACTTGACTCCTGAGAAAGCCCCAGGCCGCCCCAGCTAGGCTCAGCAGGCTGAAGAAGATGGATTTTGTTATTGTGTTAAAATACTGAAGCTAGAGGCCTGGGGCATGGCTTAGAATTGTTGGCTATATATTCTTTTTTATAAGTGACTTATGTAAACTTATTAGGCTAAGTATGATCGATAAGAGTATTTTATTTTATGCCATTGTACTCTGCCTGGTTTACAAAAGAAGAAAAGAGGATTTAAAGTAATTTGTATAAGTCAGAGTAGAAGATGAAAAAAGACAATTAGGTAAGGACAGGCAAGTGGTAATGGGCTTGTGTTCATGATAAGAAATTGTTTTGATCATAGAAATGAAATAATACCAAAGGAATGTTTTTCTCTAAATTCAGTTATACATAGGATTTTAAAAGCAGAAAGACTAAAAATATTTACATATTTTCACTCTGCTCTATCAAGTATTCAGTATAAAGAAATATAGGCATAGCTTGTAAGAAATAGTTGCTAGTAATTTCTTTTTTTCTTCTCTGTTTTAAAAGGCTTCATATACTTCTTGTGGATCATAGGAAAGCTTAATGACAAATTACCCTTAAAGCCTTGTGCTGTTTAGAAAGTTAGGTCAGCATTAACCATTTTCTCAATATACAGCAAAGTCAGATTAATTATTAGATTTTTTCCCTTTCATTAATTAAAAAAAATGTGATAAAATAGACATAATCTAAAAGTCACCATCTTAACCTACTTAGTCGTATAACTTAGTGACATTAAATGCATTCACTTTTTTATATTCCTTTCATTCATTTTTAATAGGAAGTAATTCACTACAGAAATCATTTTTCTAGGCATTCATTGAGAAATGGTCTAGAATCACCTACCTGCCTTGGACTGGCCTTCACTGGCAGTATAGAAAGGGCAATAGGTCACGCACAAAGCTTTTCTCTCACTGAGGCTGTGGGACTTTTCAATTACCTCTTCAAGTGGGACTCTGGCATTTTGGTTAATGGCAAAAAGAACTTGTGAATAGAATGAAACATTACAAAAGCAGCTTCCTCAGAGAGACTGTTCTAGTCTCCATGATTACCCAACTCCCGGAGGTTCTGACCTTTGAGGACAGAATGTAGTTTCCAGCTAGATATCCCCCTGTCTCCCCACTCCTTGCTTTCTACTTCCTCCTTGAGTAGCCCCTATTCCCACCCCAGAACACACACCCAATTATCCCAACCAAAAGGCTTAATCATTCAGTTCAGTTCAGTTGCTCAGTCGTGTCTGACTCTTTGCAACCCCAAGGTCCTGAATTTTTAACTTTTTTTTTTTAATCTTGTCCATTCTGAGCTTCCTGAAGAAGGGAAAGTTCTCTTGTCCCACTGGCCCAGACAGAAAGTCTTTTCTGTCATTGCCCTGTCTTGCCACTTATCAGGATCAATAGCCCTCTGTCTCAGGTGTGGCCTCCAAGCCTTTTCCCTTTTATATCAAACTCAGTGAACAAATACCTTTTGAAAACCTAGTGGATCTCGATAAGTGACAGTTATCCTCACTGTAGAGATAGGAGAAAGTTGTAAGAACGTTAATGTCAGTTCGTGTGCCCCATGTACAATGAGGCCAAACAAACTGAAAAGTGGGAGTTCGGAGCAGAGAAAGGTTTATTGCAAGGCCATGCAGTGAGCTGGGTAGGCTCATGCCCTAAAAGCCCTGAGCTCCCTGAAGGGTTTTGGCAAAGCACTTGTAAAAGCCAGATGAGGGAGAGGGAGTCACAGGGTCTGTGACCAGTTTGTGCACAGTTCTCTGGCTGATGGTGAAGTAGCAGGGTGGTGTCACAGGGGTTAACATTATTAGTCCTTAGACTACAGACTATATGCTTCTGGTGCTCAAGTAGTTAACATCTTCCATTGTTGGAGAGGGTGTGTCACTAAGTTGTGTCTGATTCTTTGCAACCTCATGGACTGTAGCCTGCCAGACTCCTCTGTCCATGGAATTTTCCAGGCAAGAATACTGTAGCGGGTTGCCATTTCCCACTCTAAGAAAGGGGAAACTTTTTAGCATCTGTAAAACAACTCAAGAAATGTTCATCAAGTACTATTATCTAGGGACTTCAGAGAGGAGCTAAAGCAGAGGATATGGGGGAAGGCCCATCTCAGGAAGGCCCCATAGCGTCTTGTTCAGTTACAGGAATGTAAGTATTTGGTTCCAGGTCCTACAAGAAGTGAATGAGAGAGACAGACAGATAGGCAGATATGAAAGCCTAGTTGATAATTACTCTTAGTAAACACAGAACTTGGAACTGAAAAAAAACTCACACAAATGAAAATAATGTTGATACTTTATATTTGAATGGTCCAGTATTGTTTTCATAGCACTTTATTGTATTTTTTGCCTTGTGATTGGATTGTGTGCACCTGGAAGAAGAAAATTCTAGGTGGGATCACAGAAATTTTGAGTGTTAATTCTTGTTAAATGTAACAAATACTTTGCTCGCAAAAGCTGTTGAGCTGAGTCATCTTCATTTCAAAGACTTTGCTTACGTCAGGTTTTTCAAACTAAGAGAACAATTACCAAACTATTAGTACATTTGCTTTCATTCCCATAGCTCTCATGTAATTTGTCAGACTCAGATGATACACAGTGAACCTCAGGCTGAGATTTAATTTTGTGTGTTTGCCAAAGTACCCAGTGGCCTAGTTTCCACAGCCATATCCAGCAGATAAATGGCTCTGAAAAAAACATCAGGCTTTAGAGACATAGTAGGAAATGACCATCACCTCACACTTCCTGACCAGCAGCAGGTGATAAAGTAGACCCTAGGGCATAGCCGTGGGTGCTGCTGCTGCTAAGTCGCTTCAGTCATGTCAGACTCTGTGCAACTCCATAGACGGCAGCCCGCCAGGCTCCTCTGTCCCTGGGATTCTCCAGGCAAGAAAACTGGAGTGGGTTGCCATTTCCTTCTCCAAGCTGTGGGTGCAGTCACTCACTAATCCACATAATTGTTTGGGCACCCACCTGAGAAGTCCTGAATATCTGTGACTTTCCCCTAATTGGTAGATTTTAAAAAATACTTTTCTGATGTCCAAATGTTGGAGAGATTGTGCTAGGAATGTGATGGTTTCTGGGCCACCCTCCCTCCCACTGCAAACCCTCATCACATCTCTACCAGCCTGAGTGCAGGAGCCATCACAGACGAAACTCCACCCAGTACAGGGACAGGGCTGCCTCTGCCTGGTCACTGGGATACACAAAGTGAAAGCTCTCAGTTAACAGCCTATCTGGCAAGAAGCTCTGCTTTGCCCTTGACCCTCTCAACCTGCTCTGCTGTACTTTCTGTCTGCACTGCCCTGTTCCCAGGGGAGCAGAGACCCTGACCTGAGACTCGACACAGAGCCCTTGCAGTTTTAGCTAGATGTACAAGTGAATTTGTTGCAGGAAGGAGGACCACTTCCAGGGCCCGAGAGTGGGCTCCTGTCTCACACTTGGAAATGAATTGCCCGAGGACACACATGCTGACAGAGAGAGACTATTGGGAAGAGGTGCCCAGGCAGAGAATGGCAGGGAATCCAGGAGAACCTCTGCCACGTGGCTCAAAATCTTGGGTTTTATGGTGATGGGATTCGTTTCTGGGTTGTCCCTGGCCAATCATTCTGGCTCAAGGTCCTTCCTGGTGGCACACACATTGCTCAGCCAAGATGGATTCCAGCGAGGAGGATTCTGGGAGGTTGGTAGAACATATGGACAGGAGTCTCTTCCTTCCTTTTGACCTTTCCCAATTCTTCCAGTTGTTGGTAGCTTCTTAGTTTCTCATTCCTTACCAGGACTGATGCCTCCTGAATGTGCTTACTGTCAAGCCTGGCCAGGGCAGGAGGTTTCAGTCAGTGGTTCCCCTAGCAACTTCATCTGACTTCTGTTTGATTCAGTGTTGCGGAACTGTGTGCCTTTTGTCCAGCAGAGGCATGCATAAGAATTTATTCCCATTTGTAGCATTTGGAAAATAAATATTCTGGTTATTTTGGGTTTTCTTTCTAGTTTGTGTTTTCCTGTGTTCTCTCAGGCCCCTACCAGTGACAGCCAGCATATGAAGAAAGCATGCCTAAGGGAATATTCTCCAAGCAATTTTATTTCCAAAAATGCTTTGCAAAAGAGGGAGTTTGTTGGCTGGATAAATTTTGGAAGTGCTCCATATTCTAAGCCTGTCTTTGAGAGCCAAGATGTCCATTAGCAAATTAGAAGTATTATGAAGGCTAGCAGGTTTTTTTAAGCTAGCAGCTTTTTTTAAGCTGTTTAATTATAAGTCAGCATTCTCCAGATTTATGGCCATGGAACTCATTTTCATATAGCATCCAGAAAGATCAGAGTGAGAAATGCTAACGTAAATGTGTTTAGAGATTTAGGTTCCCTAAGAAAGTGAGGCTTTCATCTTTCTTTTCTCTTTAGCACCTTACACATAGTGAATTCTAATAACTTTGATGGTAATTTACTAGATTTGGTAATTACTACCAATGGTAATATTGATTGTGGTTATTTTTAAAAAGCTGTGCCTGTGAATTGATAAGGAAAAATCAGTGCCAAAATGGCGTTCATTTGAGGCTCTTGTCTGAGTTGGGAAAAGAGGGGGTCATTTGCATAAAAAGAGAGTGGATCCTTTCTGGGGACTAGGGGAACTAAGTGTGATAGGAGATGGGATATTAAAAAAAAAAGCGAGATTTCCAGTCTTCCACTTATTCCTTCATTTAACAAGCATTTCTTAGAACCTTGGTATTTATAATACAAGGCAATGTAGGAAATGAGGCATAATTCTTCTTCTCAGGTGTGTTGAGACTAGTCCAGATGGTAAGACATGTACTTAACTCAGTTTAACATTGTAAAGAATGGCAAAGGGCTTTGAACAAATGAACAAAGTGCTCTAGTGCATTTAGAGGAAGCTAAAGTGGTTTCTGATCCATGCACCTAGGTGAGATCTTTGGGACCATGTCCCTCTCAGATCAGTGTTCACTCATGCCTACAACCTCCAGGCGTGGAAGCACATCCTAAAAGGCTCTCAGTGGAGGATCCAGCTCAGTGGCTTTGCAGGTCCAATCTTTCCGACATGGAGATTGAGACACAGAGCTGGGGGCCAGGGGAGTCTGAACTGAAAGCATGAAGACATGAACTCTGGTTCTGCCACTCCCAGCTACCAGCTGGGTTTAAACAAATTACACACACACAGGCATACTTCAGAGACACTATACGTTTGGTTCTAGAACCACTGCAGTGAAGCAAAAATATCACAATAAAGTGAGCCATGCAACTTTGTTTCTCATTACATATATAAGAGTTATATTTACACTATACTATTAAGTATGTAGGAGCATTATGGGACTTCCTTGGTGGCTCAGATGGTAAAGAATCTGCCTGCAATGCAGGAGACCTGGGTTCGATCCCTGGGTCAGGAAGATCCCCTGCAGGACAGCATGCAACCCACTCCAGTATTCTTGCCTGGAGAATCTCATGGATAGAGGAGTCTGGCGGGCTACAGTCCATAGGGTTGCAAAGAGTTGGTCACAGTTGAAGCAACTTAGCACACATGCATGCATGGCTAAATGAATAAGAAGAATTTTACACAAAGACTATAATGTGATAAGATCTAAGTTTTAGTGAATATTAGAATGACCTATGGGATTTGTTCAAAATATAGATTGCCTGCCCACACACCCTTGATTAATAAGCCTGATGGCAGGATCCTTGTAATCTGTACCCTGAGTTATTCTGAGCAACTTCTGCTGTAAATCCAAGAATCCTGCAAATGGAAAGGGCTGGATTCTGGAAAAGTTTATGATATTCATTCACATGTATATTAATCTACAGGAGGGCTTCTCAACCAGGGCACTACTGACTTTTGGAACTGGAGAACTCTTTGTTGTAATGGGGCTGTCCTGTGCATTGTAGGCTATCAAGCAGCAACCCCCAACCAATTATGACAGTTAAAACTGTCTCCAGACATTGCCACATATAACCTGGGGAGCATAGTCAATCCTGGTTGAGAAGCACTCCTCAACAGGGACCAAAGCCTCAGGAGTCAGACTAGAGATAGTGATACTGATCTTTCTAGATCAAATCTGTTAACAGTGAAGAGCACCTTTCTCTAAAAACTTGAGGTCCCCAAAGAAAACATTCTCGGAAAGGTCTGTCTACCTGTCCTCCGGTGTCTCAGCTATCCCACTCAAGTACTAGACACACCAAACACTAATAATCAACTTATGTAGACTTTGGTATAAGACACATTTCCCTTTACACTTTCTACTGGAGTGTGTATCACTCAAAATATACAAAAGATCTCAATATAGCACTTTACCAGCCTCTATAGATAGAACCTGAAGTGTAGGCTGGGTTATAGAAGGAAGGAAATAAATGCCAATAAAAGGTTAATGAGTTGTTACAGCTGTGGGAAACTGAGGCTCAGTTCCCCTTAGTTTTACCTGAGAAACTGTGTGGACTATGCCAAAGAATTGCCCCACCAAGAGCAACGAAGTTAAAAAAAAAAAAAAGAAGAAGAAGAAGAAGAAAGAATAGAGAAGCTGAGAGAATTTATCCATGTTCCTCATTGGCTGGGGGTTGCCCTTATGTCCCGTGGTGGATGTTGACCATTGAACATCTGTTGCAAAGTAAGCTTCAATAATCAGGTATAAGATGATCAGTCCTTAGGATATCAGCCTCATTAGTCAAGGTTCAGTGAGATAAGCAAAATCACTAAAGGATTTATTATAGGGACTTGACCTTACCTAACTGTGGGGAAATAAGTCTTTGCATCTGATGCTGGAGTTTGAAGGGCAGGCAGTCAGGAAGGGAAGATAGACGCATGATGGGAGAAAGCAAGAACAAGTTGGAACCTGCAAGTGTGAGCTGGAGTCCAGATTAGTCTTTGTTGCCTCTGATCTTGACACTGTGGGTGTCTTGCAGAAGTCAGGATTCTTCATCATAGAGCTAAATGCATATACCTGGCCTAAGAGTTGGAGAAGATGAAGGAGGATCCCAGAAGAGTGGAATAGTTGCAGGCCCTCATGCCATGAAAATCATGTGTGTGACAGCAAGGTGTGTGACCCTCAAAAGAAGTGGCTGCTTCACTTTTACTCTTTAGATTTCCCGTAAGAATCTTTCTTGTGACCTATCCTAACCAGAAATGCATAGGAAAGAAAACTCAGAAATCCAGTTCGGCCTGAACAAGTTGACAGAGTACAAAGCCGTTATATCACCTCTTCCCTCTATCGCTTGCTCAGTGAGCCCACATACAAAATGGCATCCATGGCATCAAGGATGGAGACAATGTATTGTCTCAACAATATGACCTTCCACTCACCAAGACTAGTTCTCTTGAGTTAATAGCATTTGTGAAAGAGGAAAAATATTTTTCAACGCCCTGTTAGTTATCTTTACTTACCCAAGAACCTCCAGAAGAACTCATATTATTTCTATATTAATTGCTTTATTTGTAATGTTTGTATATACTGAGAGTCCCTTGGGAAAGATAGCATAACTATGCATTTGAAACCTTTTATTCTTAATGTTATAGTATCATTTATACCTGAGTTTAATGATTCTCTTTTTCCAGGGATGATATTGCACAACTCAAGTGCCCATTGTGTTAGTTGTACAAGTCCTGAGAGGGGGCTGAGCATAAGATGAAAATGAGGTCATGAACTTAAGAATGTGCTGCTAGTCCTTGAAATTGTATAAGAGGTAGAGGGAGCAGAGGCAGAAAATTGCAAGCCATAATGCTGTGCAAATAAAATAACAACAAATCCAGATGATGAATGAGTTCCCCAGGGAAATGGGTGGGCCAAGGAAGGCTGAGGATTGGACCCTGGGAGAGTCAGTAGATCAAAGAAGAGAGGGTCTTACGAACCAGATGGCCACTTGGGAGAATCAATACATTAAGATAAGATATGGGAATTCCCTGGCAGTCCAGTGGATAGGATTCCACACTTTCACTGGGGAAGGCCTGGGTTCAATCCCTGGTTTCTGGGGAATTAAGATCCCATAAACCTCATGGCATTGCCAAAAAAAGGGGGAGGAAGGGAGATAGGATAGATGTTTCCTTGTAAATTATGATGGCTTTTTCTAGGTAAAGTAATACTATGTATAATGTTTGAAAAGAGTTTGGCTACCTGCATATTGAAAGAGGTAAACAATGATTTTTAAACTTAAAATATAACACGATCCTATTTAATGGGTCTCTTTTAGATAATTTCTGTATTTAAAGCATTGTTATGAACTGTAGAAAATTAAACCACCAAAAGATTTCTCATACAGGCAGGTCACAAAACAGTGAGAGACTAGAAAGGTGCCAGGGAACTCATATGGGTTGCACAGACATGTTTCTAAATCAATCCAGAACATATCTGCTTATTTTCAAGATGATCAAAGAAAAATATTTGTCAGCTTCCCTCAGTGGCCTATGATACTCTTTAATAACACTGATTCCCTTCTGTTTAACTAAATACTAAAAGCACAGAGCTGAAACTCACCACCATGCCAATTGGTAAATGCTACTTTCTGGCTAATTTTATAGGACCAACAATAAAGCTGGTGGGCTTCCCTGATAGCTCAGTTGGTAAAGAATCTGCCTGTAATGCAGGGGACCCTGGTTCGATTCCTGGGTCAGGAAGATCCCCTGGAGAAGGGATAGGCTACTCACTCCAGTATTCTTGGGCTTCCCTTGTGGCTTAGCTGGTAAAGAATCGGCCTGCAGTGTGGGAGACCTGGGTTCGATCCCTGAGTTGGGAAGATGACCTGGAAAAGGGAAAGGCTACCCATTCCAGTATTCCAGCCTAAAGAATTCCATGGACTACACCATGGGGTTGTGAATAGTCAGACACTACTGAGCAACTTTCATTTTCACTTTTCTTTCAACAATAAAGAAATATGTGGGAGGCATCAACTGTCCTCCTCTCTTATTTTTGAGCTTTATGTAAATGAACTCAAACTCTATGTATTCTTTGACTTTCTTCTTTGACCAGCATATTTTTAAATTGCTTATGGCCATGCTGCAATGACTTGTGGGATCTTAGTTCCCCAGCTAGGGATCAAACCAGGGCCCTGGCACTGAGAGCTCCAAGTCCTAACCAGTGGACCACCTGGGAATTCCCTCACTGATATATTTTAAAATCCATGTTGATTGGTGTTGTTTATGGTTTATTCATTTTCACTGCTCCAGAATGGACATTCATTTGTGTCTTAGTCTGTCTATCTAAAGCTCAAAAATAGACAAAACCAAACAATGTATCATGCAGGTATGTATAGGAGGGAGATGGAAGAAAAAGAATGTTAGACACAAAATTCACTACAGTGGCTCCCCCTTGTGCAGAGGAGACTGGATGTGACTGGGGAGAAACATGGTGTATGTCTAAATTTCTGGTGATATCACGCTTCTCAAATTGGATGAGGTGCATGTGGTTGTTCTATTTCTATTATTTCTCTTTAAACTATCAATTTTTTTATCATATATAGCACATTGCATAGTAAAAATTTAATAGCATTAAATAGCTTGCTCAGTTACTTTGACTTGTTAAGAACGCCTTCCCCTTGCCTTAATTGGGCAAGCATCCAAAACTTAAAAAAAAAAAAAAAAGGCAACAACAAACTATCCTCTCCTGGCAACAGTCTCTCTTTATTATGAACATTGGTAGAGTGAAGATGTGGTTTCTCAAGGAGACTTAAGTATTTGGGGCACAATTCCAGGAACATTGCATTCTACTTGACATCAACAACTCTGGCTGTGTCAAAGGCACAGAGATTACAAGCCACTTAGAAAGGGTAGAAAGGTTTCAGAGTACAGACACAAAATTAACTTTACTTTTCCTCAAGATTTTTTTTTAAATTTTTGCTTTAGCCATGCTGTTTAGAAAATGTAGTATTCTAGGAGATCCTGCCTCACATTCTTAGGTTATAAAGGCATTTCTTGCTGAGAAGTGGTTTAGGATTGAGAAACAGCTGACACTTTGGGGAGAAAACTATAGAATCACCTGCCAATGCAGGAGATGTAAGAGATGGGAATTCAATCCCTGGGTTGGGAAGATCCCCTGGAGGAGGATATGGCATCCAACTCCAGTATTCTTGCCTGGCAAATCCCCATGGACAGAGGAGCCTGGAGGACTACAGTCCATGGGGTCGCAGAGAGTCAGACATGATTGAAGTGACAGCATGCACGCATACATAGAATCACATTTAAGATAACGTGCAGGTGCATTCCCAAACAGTTTCACCCAGCTAAGAGCCATCTCCAGGCCCTCCCACCGCCCTATTTGAGGGATTTACCCAGGCAGAAAGTAGTCTTGAACTGTCTACTTTAGAAGCAGGCCATGGAGGAAGTAAGCCTTCAGGGACTGGTGAGAAAGGAAGAAGTATGTGACTGTTTCCACATACATGCATTTCTTTAGCACACTGACATTTTCTGTGAAATAAGAACAAAGAAGCCAAACACTGCTAAGAGAGAAACTCATGAACACCTTTTATCAACTTAGTACCTCTGTCAGCAGGATAAAAATTGACATCGTGGTGGGCCTTTATGATCTCCTTTTAAGATATTCCATGGCTCCCATTTCTAAAAAAGATGGCCAGGCTAGACCCTTCTCGCTGGCTGAATGTTTCACCTCTCCTGCCACCTCTCTTTGTTGTTCAAAGCTCACACCATAGGGTCTTTAGGACCTTGGGTGAAATCCTTCTGGTTGGTATCATACTTACCATATTTATTTATCATACTTAATGTCCCCTGATGATTAAGCATATTTAAGGATTTTCAATGAAACAAGGCCATGCCATGTGGGGCCACCCAAGATGAAGGGATCATGGTGGAGAGGTCTGACAGAATGTGGTTCACTGGAGAAGGGAATGGCAAACCACTTCAGTATTCTTGCCTTGAGAATCCAATGAACAGTATGAAAAGGCAAAAAGATAGGACACTGAAAGATGAACTCCCCAGAGCGGTAGGTGCCCAATATGATACTGGAGATCAGTGAAGAAATGACTTAAGAAACAATGAAAGGATAGTGCCAAAGCAAAAACAACACCCGATTGTGGATGTGACTGGTGATAGAAGCAACCTCTGATGCTGTTAAGAGCAATATTGCAAAGGAACCTGGAATGTTAGGTCCATGAATGAAGGCAAATTGGATGTGATCAAACAGGAGATGGCAAGAGTGAATGTTGACATTCTGCTGCTGCTGCTGCTGCTGCTGCTAAGTCGCTTCAGTCATGTCCGATTCTGTGCGACCCCAGAGATGGCAGCCCACCAGGCTCCCCCATCCCTGGGATTCTCCAGGCAAGAACACTGGAGTGGATTGCCATTTCCTTCTCCAATGCATGAAAGTGAAAAGTGAAAGTGAAGTTGCTCAGTCGTGTCTGACTCCTAGCGACCCCATGGACTGCAGCCCACCAGGCACCTCCGTCCATGGGACTTTCCAGGTAAGAGTACTGGAGTGGGGTGCCATTGCCTTCTCTGGTCAACATTCTAGGAATCAGCAAACTAAAATGGACTGGAATGGGTGAATTTAACTCAGATGACCATTTTATCTACTACTGTGGGCAGGAATCCCTTAGAAGAAATGGAATAGCCATCATAGTCAACGAAAGAGTGCAAAATGCAGTACTTTGATGCAGTCTCAAAAACGATAGCATGACCTCTGTTTGTTTCCAAGGCAAACCATTCAGTATCACAGTAATCCAAATCTATGCCCCAACTAGTAACGCTGAAGAAGCTGAAGTTGAACGATTCTATGAAAACCTACAAGACCTTTTAGAACTAACACCCCAAAAGATGTCCTTTTCATTATAGGAGACTGGAATACAAAAGTAGGAAGTCAAGAAACACCTGGAGTAACAGGCAAATTTGGCCTTGGAGTACAGAATGAAGCAAGGCAAAGGCTAATAGAGTTTGCCAAGAGAATGCACTGGTCATAGCAAACACCCTCTTCCAACAACACAAGAGAAGACTCTACACATGGACATCACCAGATGACCAACACTGAAATCAGATTGATTATATCCTTTGCAGCCAAAGATGGAGAAGCTCTATACAGTCAACAAAAACAAGACCAGGAGCTGACTGTGGCTCAGATCATGAAGTCCTTATTGCCAAATTCAGACTTAAATTGAAGAAAGTGGGGAAAACCACTACACCATACCTAAATCAAATCCCTTATGATTATACAGTGGAAGTGAGAAATAGATTTAAGGGACTAGATCTGATAGACAGAGTGCCTGAAGAACTATATAAGGAGGTTTGTGACACTGTACAGGAGACAGGGTTCAAAACCATCCCCAGGAAAAAGAAATGCAAAAAAACAAAATGATTGTCTGAGGAAGGCTTACAAATAGCTGTAAAAAGAAGAGAAGCAAAAAGCAAAGGAGAAAAGGAAAGATATATCCATTTGAATGCAGAGTTCCAAAGAATAGCAAGGAGAGATAAGAAAGCCATCCTCAGTGATCAGTGCAAAGAAATAGAGGAAAACAACAAAATGTGAGAGACTAGAGATCTCTTCAAGAAAATTAGAGATACCAAGGGAACATTTCATGCAAAGATGGGCTCATTAAAGGACAGAAATGGTATGGACCTAACAGAAGCAGAAGATATTAAGAAGAGGTGGCAAGAATACACAGAAGAACTGTACAAAAAGAGCTTCATGACCCAGATAATCATGATGGTATGATCACTCACCTAGAGCTATACATTCTGGAAGGTGAAGTCAAGTGGGCCTTAGGAAGTATCACTATGAACAAAGCTAGTGGAGGTGATAGAATTCCAGTTGAGCTATTTCAAATCCTGGAAGATGATGCTGTGAAAGTGCTGCACTCAATATGCCAGAAAATTTGGAAAACTCAGCAGTGGCCACAGGACTGGAAAACGTCAGTTTTTCATTACAATCCCAAAGAAAGGCAATGCCAAAGAATGCTCAAATACTGCACAATTGCACTCATCTCACAAACTTGTAAAGTAATGCTCAAAATTCTCCAAGCCAGGCTTCAGCAATATGTGAACCATGAACCTCCAGATGTTTGAGCTGGTTTTAGAAAAGGCAGAGGAACCAGAGATCACATTGCCAACATCTGCTACATCTTCAAAAAAGCAAGAGAGTTCCAGGAAAACATCTATTTCTGCTTTATTGACTATGCCAAAGCCTTTGGCTGTGTGGATCACAACAAACTGTGGAAAATTCTTCAAGAGATGGGAATATGAGACCACCTGACCTGCCTCTTGAGAAATCTGTATGCAGGTCAGGAAGCAACAGTTAGAACTAGACATGGACCAACAGACTGGTTCCAAATAGGGAAAGGAGTACTATATATTGTCTCTCTGCTTATTTAACTTATATGCAGAGTATATCATGAGAAGTGCTGGGCTTGAAGAAGCCCAAGTTGGAATCAAAATTACCAGAAGAAATATCAATAACTTTAGATATGCAGATGACACCACCCTTATGGCAGAAAGTGAAAAGGAACTAAAAGCCTCTTGATGAAAGTGAAAGAGGAGAGTGAAAAAGTTGGCTTAAAGCTCAACATTCAGAAAACTAAGGTCATGGCATCTGTTCCCCTCACTTCATGGGAAATAGATGGGGAAACAGTGGAAACAGTCAGAGTCTTTATTTTGGGGGCTCCAAAATCACTGCAGATGGTGATTGCAGCCGTGAAATTTAAAGACACTTACTCCTTGGAAGGGAAGTTATGACCAACCTAGACAGCATATTAAAAAGCAGAGACATTACTTTGCCACCAAAGGTCCGTCTAGTCAAGGCTATGGTTTTTCCAGTAGTCATGGATGGATGTGAGATTTGGACTATAAAGAAAACTGAGCACTGAAGAATTGATGCTTTTCAACTGTGTGGTGCTGGGAAAAGACTCTTGAGAGTCCCTTGGACTGCAAGGAGATCCAACCAATGCATCGTAAAGGAGATCAGTCCTGGGTGTTCATTGGAAGGACTGATGGTGAAGCTGAAATTCCAATACTTTGGCCACCTCATGTAAAGAGTTGACTTATTGGAAAAGACCTTAATGCTGGGAGGAATTGGGAGCAGGAGGAGAAGGGGACAACAGAGGATGAGATGGCTGGATGGTATCACTGACTCGATGGACATGAGTGTGGGTGGACTCCGGGAGTTGGTGATGGACAGCGAGGCCTGGCATGCTGCAGCTCATGGGGTCACAAAAATCAGACATGACTGAGCAACTGAACTGAACTGAACTGAAGGATTTTCTTAAACAGTTTTTTTCAATGCGAATATCAGTTTGGTATGAGACTATTACTTGAATATAAAATATAGATTTTTTTTTTTTACGGTTTCAGTTAAAGGAAGAATTGCAACAAGAGCCAACTGTTCTGAAGGCTGCTGGTGAACTATTATTTAACCCAGTCTCTCTCCTGTGCAGAGTTATTTTTGTGTCTGCCAGTTTCTCTCAGAACATTCTTGCACATTTTTCAAAGTTGACCCTGTTACCCTTGAGCTTCTTGGTCTCCTTTTTATTCCTTAGAAACATAAAAGATGTGTGGGAGATTTATAAGGTTCACATTTCAGAGTTCTCTTTCTTTTAGTCAGGAAGTTTAAGATGTCTCTTGGACAAAACTATCTCAACATTCCATCAATCATATAAGAAGCCGGAAGGCTTATTGTTTATGAGAAAAGGCTGTGGAAGCAGGAAATTTCTGTCTTACTGTTTTCTAGCTAATATCACTAAGCTTCGGCTTCCTCATTTGTAAAATAGGAATATTAATAGTTCTTTCCTCCAGAGGGTTGGTCTGAGCATTACAGGAGACAATGCATAGAAAGAGCTTAGGCCAGTTCCAGGCATGGAAAAAGATCTTAGTGAGTATTAGTAATAATGGCGGTGATGGTGGTAGTGATGACGATCAAGGACGATCAAGGATTTGGAGTCTTAAAAAGTTGCCTTGCAGCACTACTACACAGCATTTTCAGAAATCAGATCACATAATCTGCCAAGGCTATTTGAATTTGCTACCCTGGAAAGGAAAATTACTTCTTTGTCACTTAATGGCCGCCGTGTAGTCTTACTCAGTTGGAGAGTGTGTGTGAGTGTGCATCCATGAATGCTAATGCTCTTCTGTCTTGTGTCCCTGCCTTGATGGTCAGGAGTCTTACTTTAGCCCTTTTTAAAAATCCAGCTCTCAATATAGTTCAGTACACACAGCACACTTAGTAGGCTTTTTACAAATACTGAATATGTTTCTATTCAATAAAATTGAAATTGTGTGCAAAATGTATTAATAGACAGTGTTTTGACCTTATGAAGATTTGCAAAATGTTTTCAAGAAAAATGAATTCAATTAGGAAATAAAGGGAATTCCCTGGCACTTCCAATGCAATGGGCATGGGTTCAGTTCTTGGCAGGGAACTAAGAACCCATAAGCTGTATGGTGTGACCAAAAAAGAAAAGAAAAGAAAGGCTTAGGAAGACTCTAGACCTGCTCTCTTTTCCTGAGGATTCACCCTTCCCTCACAGTAGCACAGTGCCTGTCACACAACTGAAGTGAAGTAAATGGTGGCTAAGTGGTCAGGATTCTAGGTTTTCATTGACAGGGCCCAGGTTCAACCCCTGGTCAGGGAACTGAGATCCCACAAGCCAAGTAGCAAAAAAAAAAAAAAAAAAAAAATCAGTCAAAACCAGCTAAAATGACACTAGGGAATTCTTGATAATCTAACTGTAATTTGAGTCTTGTATAGGTGCTGTCCATCATTGCTTTTTGACACAGTAGAGGATCCTGTTTCTTTGAAAATGGCTCTGAGGTTGACTGGTTGGGATTTTTAGAATGTCATCCTAATTTAACATAGTATCCTTTGCTTCTAGGGAAAAACTTATCCATTTCGGGGTGCCTTCCCTCCAGTATGGAATCCCATTGCCTATCTGGATTACAACAACCTGTGGCGGACCATGGATAACATGGGAAAAGAGGTAAAGTGTGTGTTCAGCTTGCCCTTAACCTGTGACTGAAATCAATAGCAAATGTTTAATATCCTTCCACAGTGCAGGGAACATTGATGTAGATCATTACCAATGTACCCAATAACTCTGCCACATTGGTAGTATTTCTGCTTTAGCGAGAAGAAATTCAGTGCCAAGGGGTTACATAATTTCCCCAAGATCATACAAGGGAACCAGGATTCAAACCCACATGTCTCTGATACTAATGTGTATACCTGTGTGTTTTCAACTCTATGCCACTGAGTATTTATATGACATATTTTTATTGGGAATCCTACTTAAAGTGATCTTATCCATATATTATGCCACCTGAGATAATAAAGGGGAGGAAGATTTGTTTCCTCAAAGTGTTTTTTTCACTGAGTATCAGTAACTCAATAACTATAACATCCATCTCTCAAACTTAATTTGGAAATTTAAAATGGCTGTTGTGGGCACATGTGTGCATGCTAAGTCTCCTCAGTCATGTCTGACTCTTTGCAACCCTATGGACCGTAGCCCACCAAGCTCCTCTGTCCATGGGATTCTCCAGGCAAGAATACTGGAGTGGGTTACCATACCCTCTTCCATTACCTTTCAATAATAATTATGATGATGACCATCATAATTACATATTAATTTATATTAATGCATATATTTAGGTATATTTTGGAAACAGCATTAGGGCTAGAATCCAAAGAGCTATCCATCCCAAACCCACCACTGGCTATGTAGTGTGCATATGTAATGTATATATACACCATTGTCTATATGTACATAGGATTTTGTGTGCATCACACACTCCAACATAGAGAAACCAGTTTTCAGAGTTTCTCCTGAGGGCCTCTTGGCAGTCCAGTGGGCAGTAACCATCAGACCTAAATGTCGGCCTTCCTTTCTCTGCAGATTCCAGCTGATGCACCATGGGAGGCCCCACATGCAATGGAATGGGATAAGATGACTATGAAAGATCTCATAGAAAAAAATCTGCTGGACAAAGTAATCTCGACTATTTAAAATGTATTTTTTATCTTCCCTTCATATTGTCCCTATCCTATCTTGAACTTCAGAGTTTTTCTTCATAAGTTATAGGAAAAGTTAAGGAGAAACATAATAAATAACATTTCCATCAGTAGTGGCTTTAAAAGCCCTTGAGACACTCAGAGCAGGATTCAACATAAAGTGAATCTAAAACATAAGAAGAAAAGTAGGTGAAGGAAGTTGAACATTTTTTTTTTTTAATGAAAGAATTGTGTGCTTCTCCATAAAAGAAGTAATTGTGTTTTCAGATAATATAGAGGTCAGCTGCAAAAGCAATTTGGAAAGGTGTTAAAGTAATTTCATATACATATAGAAGAACTAGAGAGAAGCTAGTCTATATTAATGAAAACTATAAATTATGTTTTAAATGAGAATCTGTGTTATTAACTGAGTTACAGATCATTCTGTCAGCATTTTGGGGCTGCTGTGTGAAGGCACCATACGAAGCACTGAGGAATGGCGATGAACTTACGATGCATGGCCCCTAACTTCATGGAGTTGATATATTTTTAGCAGGAGAGACTGTAATTATACACATGTTACATAATTCTAGGAGAGATTGAAATGGGGGAACGACATCTTTCTTGAGGGTGAAAGGGAGATTCCTTGTTGAAACAAAGGAGTCACTACATCAACTAAGAATGAGCCACAGAGGGTGGTAAGGGACAGGTAAGGATGGATGGTGTGAGGGCAAGCTATCTGCCAGGAATGTGCCTAATGGATGAGGGAAAGAGGAAAGATAGATGGTGTGAGAGAATGGCATCTTCCATGAATGAGCCATAATAAATGGGGGGAGACAGGAAAGGCGGATGCTGTGGGAATTAAAAATCTTCACTGAAGGCGCCATAGTGGGTGGGGGAAGACAGGAAGGGTGTTTAGTGAGTAAATGGTATCTTGCAGGATGAGTAACGGGATGGGGAAGTCAGGAAGAAGGGATGGTGTGAAGAGATGGTATATTCCAGGAATGAGCCAGTAGATGAGGGAACAAGAAAATGGATCCTGTGAGGGGATGGTATCTTTCAGGAATGAACCACAGGGATGTGAAAGATGGTGCATGAACATGGTGTCTTTTAAGAATGACCCAGTTGATGAGAGAGAAAGGAAGAGTGGATGGTATGTGCAGTTGCTATGTTCAGGAATAAACCAAATTGTGTGCAGGGGACAGGAAATAGTGGATGGTGTAGCAGAAATGGTATCTTCTGGATATGAGCCTCTGTTGACAGGGGAAACAGGAAAGATGGATGGTGTGGGAGGCAGGTATGTGCCAAGAATGAGCCATAGCGCATGGGTAGAGACAGGAAGGATGGATGATATGGTGGAATGGTGTCTTCCAAGATAAGCCACAGTGGATAGAGGAAGGTGGGGGAGGTTGTGTGGTTGTGGGGATAGTATCTGAGAAATGCACCAATTGGTGGAGGATATAAGAGATATATTATGTGAGATGATGGTATTTTTCAGGAATGAATCACAGTGGATAGGGGGAGAGAGGAAAGAGGGATGGTGTGTGTAGATGGTATCTTCCAAGGACAAGTCAGTTGATGGAGGAGACAGGAAGAGTGGATGATGTGGGGAGATGGTATCTTCCAAGAATAAGTCAGCTGATGGATGACAGGAAGAGTATGGTATGAGGGGATGGTATCTTCCAGAAATGAGCCACAGTGGATGGGGGAGATAGTACGGGTGGATGGATTGGTGGGATGTATCTTCTAAGAGTGAGCCATAGTGATGGGAGGAAAAGAGGATGGTATGAGGGGATGGTATCAACAAGGATTGAGCAGCAGTGGATAGTGGAGAAAGGAAGGATGGATGACATGAATGGTGACATCTTTCTGAAATGAGACACCATGGATGGGGGTGGATGGAGAAAGGTGGATGATGTGGCAAGATGGAATCTTCCAATAATGACCTGCAATTAATGGTGGGAAGCTGTCAGGAAGGATGGATGGTGAGGAGGATGTTTTTGTCCAAGTATCTTAAAGGAATGAGTCAGTTGATGGGGGGATATAGGACTGATGGATGGTGTTGGGGGATGATGTGTCTTCCATGAATGAGCCCAGTAGATGAGTGGAGATCAGGGTATGGGGAAGATATATGTTCCAATAAATCATAATGAATTGGAAACAGGACCAGTGGATGGTGTGGGGTGTTGGTATCTCACAGGTGAGCCACAGTGATGAAAGAAGACAGGAAAAGTGGGTGATGCAGTGAATGGCATCTTTCAGGAAAGAGCCATAGTGGATGGAGGAGACAGGAGATATGGTTGGTGAGGAGGGGTGATTGCAGTAGAGAGCCATAGTAATCGAGAAAAATAGTAAAGGGGGAGGGATGGTTTCTTTCGGGAATAAGTCATAGTGGATGGGATGGATGGAAGGATGAATGGTTGAGGCATGGTATTTTCCAGTAATCGACCACAAATAATGGTGGGAGATGTGAAGGTTGGATAGTGTGGGAAATGCCTGCCCTCATGCCCAGTACAGAGAACAGGGAGCAGCTTATGAAGGCCCCCAAGATGGGGAGATTGACATGTTTTAACAATGAGTGAACAGTATGTATGCCTAGACCATAAAGATGCCATGAGGAAATGATGTAATGGGAGTGTACAGAACTTGAGAGGCTGATGGTGCAAGACACATTATTGACCATATACAAGACTTTTACCTCTTGCCATTAACGTCATTGAAGGGTTAGAGAAGGAAATGGCAGCCCACTCCAGTATTCTTGCCTGGAGAATCCCATGAACAGAGGAGCCTGGCAGGCTACAGTCCATGGGGTCTCAAGAGTCGGGCACAACTTAGCAACTAAACCACCACCACCAAGCAGAGTGTTTATTTTTTGTTTGTTTTGTTTGTTTGTTTGTTTTATTTTTGGACTGTGGAAAGACTTAATTGGCTGTAAGGAACATGAGGGAATGTAGGAATACCCAGGAGCAGCCATCACTGTTTTAACCCAGGTGAGGGTCAGTGGTAGCCTGGACCAGGGTTGGGACAGTGGAGGTGTTGAGGAGAAGAAGTTTGTTCAAATAGGTGAAAACAGTATCGTCAATGAACCTGACAAGCATATTAACCTTTTAGACTGCACTGGGATTAGCATGTTTGGAGCTAACCCATAATTTCCAACAAGTCAGGAAAAAATTATTTTCCTTGAGAGTTAAAAATCTGCATTCTATCAGAGATTGAGTCCATGAGTATTTTTTAAAGGCATAGAAATGGTTTCTAAATATACTAAATTATGTTTTTAAAGATAACATCATGTGAAGCATGTATGTATCTACTCCTGACTCTTGTTCTATGACCAGGACTGCTCGGCAGTTTGCATCTCTGTTTGTGAATATCAATGTGACCTCTGAACCCCATGAGGTGTCTGCCCTGTGGTTCTTGTGGTACGTGAAACAATGTGGAGGCACCACTCGGATATTCTCCATTACCAACGGGGGCCAGGTATGAAGTGTCCATTCTCACACTAAACTTCATGTCTGATTTTGTCCTCAGTCAGTGCAGTATCTTAATAATTGCTTGGGGCCGGTGCATGGGATGATCCAGAGAGATGATATGGGGTGGGAGGTGGGAGGGGGCTTCGGCATTGGGAGATCGTGTACACCTGTGGCTGATTCATGTCAATGTATGGCAAAACCAATACAGTATTGTAACGTAGAATAAAGTATTAAAAAAAAATTAATCAAAAAAAAAGCCAAAAATAAATAAATAAAATATTTTTTAAAAAGTAAAATCTATGCAGGAAAAAAATAATAATTGCTTCTATATTTTGAAACATGAGTGAATTTGAAACAATTTCAAAACAGTTTTCTGAAAACAAAATTTTCTCATTTCCAAAAATAAGTTCACAACTAAAGAATGTTTCATTTTGAATTTGGTTTGAGGAATTCAGTTCCTTCCTTTTGGAAGTAGGTGAAATTAGACTTGTAGAAGGAGCTCACTTATTAAAATCAACTAATTTCCAAAAAAATCTAGTGCTTATAAAATTGTCATTAAAGTCATCTCTGTTCCAGGCATGAGACTTTTGGTCCCATTCCGTGTCTCGGAGTTATTATTTTATGTTAACTGTTATAGAATGGAAGTGACTATTCTTCTAATACAAGTGATTTCTGGTTACTCTTTCAATAGTAAATTCTACATTTTGGGGATAAATTTTGCTGCCTACTAGCATTTGCCCTCAGAGAAGGCAAAGGCAAGCCACTCCAGTACTCTTGCCTAGAAAACCCCATGGATGGAGGAGTCCATGGGGTCACTAGAAGTCAGACACGACTGACCAACTTCACTTTCACATATTGGAGAAGGAAATGACAACCCACTCCAGTGTTCTTGCCTGGAGAAACCCAGGGACGAAGGAGCCTGGCGGGCTGTGGTCTATGGAGTCGCACAGAGTCAGACACGACTGAAGCAACTTAGCAGCAGCAGCATTTGCCCTGCTTCCATACCACATCCTAAATCAAATCCCTTATGATTATACAGGTGGAAGTGACAAATAGATTCAAGGGATTAGATCTGATAGAATGCCTGAAGAACTATGGACGGAGGTTCATGACATTATACAGGAGGCAGGGATCAAGCCCATCCCCAAGAAAAAGAAAGGCAAAATCGTTGTCTAAGGAGGCCTTACAAATAGCTGTGAAAAGAGAAGTGAAAGGCAAAGGAGAGAAGGAAAGATATACCCATTTGAATGCAGAGTTCCAAAGAATAGCAAGGAGAGATAAGAAAGCCTACCTCAGAGATCAGTGCAAAGAAATACAGGAAAACAATAGAATGGGAAAGACTAGAAATCTCTTCAAGAAAATTAGAGCTACCAAGAGAACATTTCATGCAAGATGGGCTCAATAAAGGACAGAAATGATATGGACCTAACAGAAGCAGAAGATATTAAGAAGAGGTGGCAAGAATACACAGAAGAACGATACAAAAAAAGATCTTAATGACCCAGATAATCATGATGGCATATGATCACTCACCTAGAGCCAGACACCCTGAAGTGTGAAGTCGAGTGGGCCTTAGGAAGCATCGCTATGAACAAAGCTACTGGAGGTGATGGAATTCCAGTTGAGCTATTTCAAATCATAAAAGTTGATGCTGTGAAAGTGCTGCACTCAATATGCCAGCAAATTTGGAAAACTCAGCAGTGGCCACAGGACTGGAAAAGTTCTGTTTTCATTCCAATCCCAAAGAAAGGCAATGCCAAAGAATGCTCAAACTACCGCATGATTGCATTCATCTCACACGCTAGTAAAGTAATGCTCAAATTTCTCCAAGCCAGGCTTCAACACTACATGAACTATGAACTTCCAGATGTTCAAGCTGGATTTAGAAAAGTCAGAGGAGCCAGAGATCAAACTACCAGTATCCACTGGATCACCAAAAAAGCAAGAGAGTTGCAGAAAAACATCTACTTCTGCTTTATTAACTATGCCAAAGCCTTTGACTGTGTGGATCACAACAAACTGTGGAAAATTCTTCAAGAGATGAGAATACCAGACCACCTGACCTTCCTCTTGAGAAATTTGTATGCAGGTCAGGAAGCAACAGTTAGAACTGGACATGGAACAACAGACTGGTTCCAAATTGGGAAGGAGTATGTTAAGGTTGTATATTGTCACCCTGCTTATTTAACTTCTATGAAGAGTACATCATCATGAGAAATGCTTGTCTGGCTGAAGCACAAGCTGGAGTCAAGATTGCCAGGAGAAATATCAATAACCTTAGACATGCAGATGACACCACCCTTATGGCAGAAAGCGAAGAAGTAAAGAGCTCTTAATGAAAGTGAAAGAGGAGAGTGAAAAAATTGGCTTAAAGCTCAGCATTCAGAAAAGTAAGATCATGGCATCCAGTCCCATCACTTCATGACAAATAGATGGGGAAACAGTGGAAGCAGTGGCAGGCTTTATCTTTTGGGGCTCTAAAATCACTGCAGATGTTGACTGCAGCCATGAAATTGAAAGACGCTTGCTCCTTGGAAGAAAAGTTATGATCAACCTAGACAGCATATTAAAAAGCAGAGACATTACTTTGTGAACAAAGGTCCGTCTAGTCAAGGCTATGGTTTTTCCAGTAGTGATGTATGGATGTGAGAGTTGGACTATAAAGAAAGCTAAGCACCGATGAATTGATGCTTTTTTTAAAGTGGTTCTGTATTCATAAACTTGAAGCAAGTTTACAAATTTTACTGTACATTGCAAAACAAATCTGCAATGAAAACTAAAGTCCCAAAATACCCCCAGAACCAAAAATCAAAGCATGCCAAATGTGCAGCTGTCAATTTGCCAGCTATCAGGATAGTAAAGAATTCAATAATATGTTCAAGATTTAGCCTTAGGTTTAAGGAACTTTAATGCTTTCAACAAGTTTGCCCTGTCACTTGTTATCTGAGCAACTGGCAATCAGAAACTTATGCAAATTAACCAAGTTAATAAGAATACCAGAAAATCTTTTTCTACTCTCCTCTTAATCAAAATAGAAAAAAAGAGAAAGAAGTGAAACACAATAATGCAGAAGTGCCAAGTCTTTCAGATGTGGTTTATAAAGTTGAAAACTGAGTCTTAAAGCATAAGAAACAGTTTTTAACTTTGTAACTGATTTGTGCAGGAAAAATGTGCTTCTGGATTTCTTTTTAATAGTGCTTAATAACTAGAGTTTACTTTTAAATCAAATTTTGGTATATAAAAAAATCTATTACCAACCTAATAGGACTGATTCAGGTAAGGCAATATAATGGACAGTACACTGATTTGAGTCTAGAATTAATATATGTAGAATTCTTATTAGCCTTTTATGTAAAGGCCATTATTATGACTAAGGAAAAATTTAAGTCTCCAAATTAGATACTTTTTGTACTTTACTGTGCAGTTTTTGTTCAAGGAGTCTGTGCAAATCACTATATAAGTTTATTACTTTACAACTGATTGCAACATCCCATTAATAAAATGGAAACGTAGAATGACTAAGTATTTTAAATAATTCAAGCTCTATACTTCAAGGTCTTCTTCATAAGAAATATTGAACCAACAAGAAGCAGATTAAGATTAGCAAGACTCTGATGCCCCAGTGAATTTATGCTTTTGAACTGTGGTGTTGGAGAAGACTCTTGAGAGTCTCAGGGAGTGCAAGGAGATCAAACCAGTCAATCCTAAAGGAAATCAGTCCTGAATATTCATTAGAAGGACTGATGCTGAAGCTGAAACTCCAATACTTTGGCCACCTGATGTGAAGAACTGACTCATTTGAAAAGACCCTTGTGCTGGGAAAGATTGGAGGCAGGAGAAGAAGGGAAGGATAGAGGATGAGGTGGTTGGATGGCATCACCGACTCGATGGACATGAATTTGAGTAAACTCCGGGTGTTGGTGATGGACAGGGAAGCCTGATGTGCTGTAGTCCATGGGGTTGCAAAGAGTCGGACACGACTGAGCGACTGAACTGAACTGAACTGATACCATAGCCGTTGGTAATGAATGTAACTCATCTGGCTCCCTGGTTGGATATACAACAAGCCAGTAGTAAAGCCAAAATTTTAATTCCCGGATTTTCCAAACTCTGTGATTCTTTATTTCAAGACTCCCTTAGTGAAAGAAAATGGATATATCTTTTCTCAGAATGTTATGCCTCAATGGGATAAGGTTTAATTGGGAGCAATTTAGTTCTAACTTATGTTCTGTTTCATAGTATGATGTGTAGAGTCATTGTCAACTTAGTGAATTATTCCTCTCCTTGGGAGACCTCCAGAGGTCCCTAAGTTGTTCTTATGGTTGTCAGTTTGACCTTCAGCTTTAGCAAACATAAGGCAGTCGCATTTTTAAGTGCCTTTACATCTAGAAATCCCATATTACTCCTTTTCATCTATACCTGTCTTTTGGAAATATCTTGACTCTCTCTCTCTCTCTCTCTCTCTCTCTCTATATATATATATATATATATATATATATGTGAGAAGGAAATGGCAACCCACTCCAGTACTCTTGCTGGAAAATTCCATGGACAGAGGAGCCTTATAGGCTACAATCCATGGGGTCGCAAAGAGTCAGACACAACTGAGTGGCTTCACTTCTTCTTCATATATATACATATGTATTCAGTTAATTTATTTTTAATTGAACAATAATTTCTTTACAGTACTATGTTATATCCTTCATTCAGAGGAGCCAAGATACTTCTAGGCAGACTCCACATGACCTTTTGGAGGGCATAGTTCAGGTTATGAATGTAAAACCATTATCACAATACCTTTACAAAGAACTTAGATTTATCCTTTAATAGTTTAATAGTTATTTATCCTTTAATAGTTTAGTTCAAGAAATACTAGACATGAAGATGGAAAAGAGTTCCTGGTCTTTCCACTATACTAACATTCAGAGTAACTCTTGGAAAACAGAGGTCAAATTATAAATTAAATGGTTCCAGTTTTGTGAGGATGGACAGATCATGAAACTAAACTACTTTGGGAATGTTTTTATAAGGAGCTATAGTGATGTCATTAAGACAATAGCCACTTATTCAAGTGTAAAAATTATTGTGTGGCTGTTGGCATAGGCTTTCTGGAGGAACGTGATTAAGGTACCTAATTGAACAATGTTGGGCTGTGCTTCAGTCTGTCTACTTGTATTCCTAATCATTCAAAGAATTGTCCATCTCTAGCGGGCTAAAAATATTCTGCTGGTTCTTTCAAAATGCAGTGTATTAAGGACTGACCTTAGATTAAGCTGGAAGCATTTCCGTGGTGAGTGTAGCAGATGGCACTGGGGTGCAGCACTCATGGTCTTATGGAGCTGCTCAAGGAAGCTAGTCCACAGTGTCTGGAGGAATAGGCAGATGCTCAGCCTTCACTCTTCTGTCCTCCCAGTGAAACTTCCAGGCATTTTGGCAAAAAGTTCTCAACAGTTGAGATTTATATTCTTAGAACATCTTTTGGTGATGACCAGGTGATCCTTGAGAGCACCATGAGCCTGTTGCGCCTAGCAGTCCTGGCCTGGGACTTTAAGAAACTGAGGGGAGTTAAGAAATTGCATCCCCATCTCAGTGAAACTAGAAAAAAATAATCAGTTTTTTTAAAAAAGAAACCACCTCCCCTGGGAGAAGCACAGCACCCTCCTTGTCGCCGGACACCCTCCATGCATTGCACTCTTGAGCATTTGAAGCTTGCTGATATTTGCATTCGGTCAAGGCGCCAGTGGTCTAGGAAAACCTTTCTTCTGATTCTGTGATTTGATTTTAAATTTTTATTGGGATATAGTTGATTTCCAATGTCATGTTAGTTTCAGGTACACAGCAAAGTGAATCAGCTATACATACATGTGTATCTACTCTTTTTTTTTTATAGATTGTTTCCCCATATAGGCCTTTAACAGAGTATTGAGTAGAGTTCCCTGTGGTACACAGTAGGTTCTTATTAGTTATCTATTTTATATATATAATGTCAGTCCCAATCTCCCAGTTCATCCCTTTGCACTGATTCTGTGATTCCATAAACTGGTAACAGCTTTTTGTCACGTGAAGCTGCATAGAGCATGGTGACTGAGGTGTCTTGGTAGACTGCTCCTGTCCTAATGAGTTCTTCTAACAGTTAACAGTGCAGAGAGTGGAGGTATGGCCTGTGATTTTCCAGAGGTTTCTAATCAGTGGTAAATAAGGCTTTCCTTCCTGGTGCATTTGTCACATTTCCATCTCTGCCTGCCTTTTCCTGTAGGAAAGGAAGTTTGTAGGTGGATCTGGTCAAGTAAGCGAACGGATAATGCAACTCCTAGGGGACAGGGTGAAACTGAGGAGTCCTGTCACCTATGTTGACCAGTCAAGTGAAAACATCACCATAGAGACCTTGAATCGTCAACTTTATGAGGTAATTCAGTTTTGTCAAAATAAATGTGCATTATGGAAATTCCCTAACGGTCCAGTGGTTAGGACTTGGGGGCACAAGTTCCATCCCCTGGTTAGAGAACTAAGATCCTGCTTGCCTCATGGTGTGGCCCATAAATAAATAAAATTTAAAGCTTATATTAAGTAGGTCTCTGATAGCCTGGTGGCTCAGATGGTGAAGAATCTGCCTGCAATGCAAGAGACCCGGGTTCGATCCCTGGGTGTGGAGAATCCCCTGGAGAAGGGAATGGCCACCCACTCCAGATTATCACCTGGAGAATTCCACGGACAGAGGAGCCTGGTGGGCTCGCAAAGAGTCAGTCACGACTCAGTGACTAACATGTTTCTGTCTTCTGCAGCTTCTAACCAAATATAATCCAAGCAGTGGCATGATTGATGCTGGCAGATTTCTGACTCAGTCTTCCAAATTATTAGCCTTAGTTGATGTGCCCTCTTCTGTGTTGTTGCCTCACAGTGGTTTCATATCGTACATTGTGACTGCTTAGTGTCCCTCAAAATGATAAACGTGATGTTTCATGTCCCCTGCAAAGACTGTGACTCACATTTGAGATGCTATTTTGTGTCTGTTTGTTTCAGTGCCGATATGTCATTAGCGCCATCCCCCAACTTTGACTTCCAAGATACACTTTAGACCAGAGCTTCCATCAGAGCGAAACCAGCTGATACAGCGTCTTCCAATGGGGGCTGTCATTAAGTGCATGATGTATTACAAGGAGGCCTTTTGGAAGAAAAAGGGTAGGCTGTGTTTATTCATGTTTAAATTGTATTGAGAAGACTGCACTCTTTTTTAGGAACATATCAGTTCAGTTCAGTAGGAACATATACTACACATTGAACGGAAAAGATGTGTTTCCAGTTGGTAGAGAAAGGATCAGAAATCTTAGTCTGTCCATCTCTTCATAGTCTCCAGCAACAGAAAATGGCCCCAAGAGTGCTTGCTGGCAGTGAGAGGCAAGGAAGCAGGCCCTCCACTTTCAGGGCCACATTGCCCAGGCCCCTGGCATATGTCTCACCACTTCCTCTTCATGAGCAGAGTGAGACAAAGGACCACCGTGAAAGAGTGCTCCTTTGAAGTCACACATTCCTGGGCCCCACTTGCTTACTAGCTGTGTTGCCTCAGGTGACACTTCACCTCTCAGCCTAAACCTCTGTATAAAATTATAACAATGAGACTTCCTGTCGGGGTGTTGGCATGAGGCAGGGTCTGGGCAGATATGGTGTCGGTTGTTGCTAAGCCTTCATCTCATACTAAAAGGATTCCTTCTTGCCACTTCTCCCCTGGTTTCCCAGAGGCAATTCCTTCTAACACACCCTACTATTTCTTGTGTATTCCACAACTCCAAGGCCATCTTACAATTTTACTCATACATTGATCATACCTGACCTTTATGTAAAGGTCATCAAGATGGGTCATTTTTTAATGTGTCTGGGTGACCAAACATCCTTGTTTAATCAGTGAGTGTATTTAATGGGAAAGAACTTCTAGGATCAGGGCAAAGACCAATAGTTTAAGTTTTGCCTTCCTTTTAGCAAAATAGTTATATATATATATATATATACTTTAAAATGTCCTTCCTAAATCCCTGATGAAGTTTCTCAATCTCTTATTATTTTTCTTCTGGTTAAGATTACTGTGGCTGTATGATCATCGAAGATGAGGAAGCTCCAATTTCAATAACGCTGGATGATACCAAGCCAGATGGATCACTGCCTGCTATCATGGGGTAAGTGAGACCTGGACGTTCTGCATTTTGCAAACTATGTTGGTGTCTTGGTGTGGGAACTGGCAGAGCATGTTGTTTTGGACTCAGGCTCAAGCAACACTAAGTAACCCTATAGACAACATATCATGTTTTCATGTATGGTGGTATTAGAGTCATAGAGTATGTGGCACGAGAACACTGGGAAACTTCACTCAAGTGGACACCACTTTGAACTTGTGTCCGTCGATTTCTTTCCCCCATGAAACTTACATGTGGAGGACAAGAGTGAAAAATACAGCTAGACAGATGGCGTGGTAGACCACTTTGCCTACAGAATGTTTATAGCCATTCTGGAACGAGAACTATTTTGTCCTGTAAAACCTTCCAAAGCTATGTTTTCTGGGCTCTAGTCCTCTCTCCATTCTAGACAGCACTACATAGCAAAGGTTAATATTTTAATTGTTGGAATTCCCTGGTGGTCCAGTGGTTAGGACTCCAAGCTCTCAATGCCAAGGGCCCAGATCTGATCTCTGGTCAGGAAACTAAGATCCCACAAGCCATGTGGCATGGCCAAAAGAAAAGAAAAGAAAAATCTATTCACTGTTACCCTGGGAGATAAGATGAATGACCAATGAAGTGCACTTTGAAGGAGAGCCAGCCAGGCCTTGAATGTAGGGCGCTTTTTCCAGTAAGTCACTCCATGGCTGTCCTCCATGAGGAATGGTGCCAGGGCAAGGTTCTGTGTCTGGAAGAGTAACTCTTTTCCTCTCCTGTCTCACACAGCTGCTCTGCCCTCTGGAGACTAGGGGTCCAGAGAGGGAATCGGAGCGCCCACAAAGAAATTTCCAAGGAGTGCCGTAGCCTCCCAGTTGTCATACATTTTCGTCTTCCTCAAAGCAATACCAACAAAAGGGTTATTTATTCTAGCACATTGCAATAAAAGAGCACAGCTTCTCTAGCAGTCAAGTGACTTTTGGAGACCATTGGTTTTCCCCTGTGCCCCAGGAGAGTTAAGCTCATATGCATTGTGTCATTGAAGGGAAATTACAAAATTAAAAGGCGCACACCCATGACCTTAGGGACTTAGAAAGCAGACTCTGCTACTGGTCTGCCAGCAAAACATTTTGTAACCACTTCTCTCGCTGTAAGATGTAAGAAAGAGCACCAGCCTCCCTGGCAAGGGCAGGTGCTCACAATGTAAAGATTATAGGAACATTGTACCCTATTCATCTCTGACCCCACTGGGCAAGAAAATACATAGATTGTTTGGGGAGTTTGCCATCCCTTTTATGTGCCAAAGAAAAGCAAGAAGTTGAGACAGAGGTTTCTGGAAACTATTGATCAAGACCTATCTGACTGTAGATGAAAGAATATTGATGTTTTCTTGCCCTGGGAATGAAATACTGTGGCATCCACTGTTCTGGGCTTTCTTTAGCTTTATTAACAAGGATATGGGCTTCCCTGGTGGCTCAGATGGTAAAAGTCTCCACTTGCAGTGTGGGAGACCTGGGTTCGATCCCTGGGTAGGGAAGATCCCCTGGAAGAGGGCATGGCAACCCACTTTAGTATTCTTGCCTGGAGAATCCCCAAAGACAGCAAAGCCTGGCAGGCTACAGTCCACGGGTCACAAGGAGTTGGATACGACTGAGTGACTAAGCACAGCACAGCAACAGGGACATGGCTTGCAGAAGCCTTCTAGATGGTAATGGGCTTATTTATGCAGCTCCTGCAGTCCATGGGGTCCCAAAGAGTCAGGCACAACTGAGCAACTAACATTTACACTTAGACAGTGATATTCTAATCTGTTTTATCTGGACAATTGCTTCCACCCTGTCCTTGCATTGAAGCTATATTGCCTCCACCCTGTTCTTTGCTCTAGGCAATGAAAACCTTGAAGATAGGGATGCTGTAATTTCCCAGCACTGTGTGTGATAACTACTTGCCTTTGGAAACTAGAAAGGACCTTGTACTTTAGAGCTGTGAAATGTTCCCACCCCAAAGCCAGGGTGTGTAATTTCCCCAATAAAACATCAAAGAAAGTTGGATGATAATTGTCCATCCTTACAGTTAGATCAAAGAGGTTATTTCATTCAGGACTTGAGATTTGACAGACAGAGCCAACACTCACTGCCCTTTAGAAAAGGAACTGTGAAAAGCACCCAGTATCTAAAAGGCTTTCAGATAGATCATTTAGTCCTCTATCAGCTATTGGTGATTTTCACTGAAACACCACACACGATTGTTGTATAAACCTAAAATTTAACTAAAATCATCATTACTGTGGCTTCCCAGGTGGTGCAGTGGTAAAGAACCTGCCTGCCAGTGCAAGAGATGTAAGAGATCTGGGTTTGATCCCTGGTTCGGGAAGATTCCCTGGAGGAGGGTATGCAACCCACTCATGTTCTTGACAGAGGAGCCAGGTGGGCTACAGTCCACAGGGTCACAAAGAGTCAGACATGACTGAGGTGACTTAGTACCTAGCACCTTACCAGCAAGCCACAGTATCATGACTATATCGCCCAGAGTTCAGTGGTTCAAATTTCTTAAACATTCCACAGCTTCCTCTGAAATACTGTTCTCTGGGTGAACACAACTACATTTTATATTTTTGCTTCCCAGAATGATCTCAAATAACAACTCTAAAGGAATGGTCAATCAAATTGAGGAACAGTTTAACTGAGGGAGAGGGAATTGAGGGAGAGGAAAAAATTTCTGTCTTCATCCCTTGCATTTTCAGTCTTGATCTACTTGTCTTTCTCTAGAGCAACAACAAAAAAATACAATTTTAAAACTTTTCTTAAATGGAGAAATCACTCCATTGTCCTTTAGCTCATTTGGATTTTTTGGCAAGCTTTCTAATCATAGTATAGCTAAGGATTTCTTGTTACAATTCCATTCTTTAAGATATGCATGCAATTAATAATAGCATCATAAGTAGAATCACTGCAGACGGTCACTGCAGCCATGAAATTAAAAGACACTTACTTCTTGGAAGGAAAGTTATGACCAACGTAGACAGCATATTAAAAAGCAGAGACATTACTTTGCCAACAAAGATCCGTCTAGTCAAGGCTATGGTTTTTCCAGTGGTCATGTATGGATGTGAGTTGGACTGTGAAGAAAGCTGAGTGCCGAAGAATTGATGCTTTTGAACTGTGGTGTTGGAGAAGACTCTTGAGACTCCCTTGGACTGCAAGGACATCCAACCAGTCCATTCTGAAGGAGTTCAGCCCTGGGATTTCTTTGAAGGGAATGATGCTAAAGCTGAAACTCCAGTACTTTGGCCACCTCATGTGAAGAGTTGACTCATCGGAAAAGACTCTGATGCTGGGAAGGATTAGGGGCAGGAGGAGAAGGGGACAACAGAGGTTGAGATGGCTGGATGGCATCACTGAATCAATGGACGTGAGTCTGAGTGAACTGCGGGAGTTAGTGATGGACAGGGAGGCCTGGCGTGCTGTGATTCATGGAGTCACAAAGAGTCAGACACAACTGAAGGACTGAACTGAACTGAACTGAATAAATAGAATCTACTTGATCAAAGGAAAGCAGATAGATCATAACTGAGTTTTACTGAGTCACTGAATTTGAGGACTGTGCTAGACTGGTTTCCCAGGAAGTCAACTTGGAGGTGGAGATTTGAGTTTAGGAGGTTCATCAGGAATTGCTCTGTGGCATGCTGCCTGGGCTTCCCAGGTGGCGCTAGTGGTAAAGAACCAGCCTGTCAATGCAGGAGATACAACAGATGAGGGTTCTATCCCTGGGTTGGGAAGATCCCCTGGAGAAGGGAATGGCAACCCACTCCAGTATTCTTGCCTGGAGAATCCCATGGACAGAGGAGCCTGGCGGGCTACAGTTCATAGGGTCTCACAGAGTCGGACACGACTGAAGTGACTGAGCACACAGACACATACTACCTGTGGGGGAGGGAAGGAGTCAGGATTGGGCAGAGGGAACGGTTGGGCTCCAGTGTTGTCCCAACAGAGGCCTCAAAGTAAGGATTGCCTTTCAGAGGTGTCTGCACTGGATGTCTGCACTGTGCAGTAGGCTCTGATACCCATCGCACTCTGGCATTCATTCTGAGAAGGGATGGGACCTTTCACCAGGCAGTTCTCTGCTGCAGAGTGTAATTGCTAGGGAGGGGTTTGGCTGTGAGCTGAGGGTGATGAGTGTTTGGTCCTGAAGAGGAATCTGGGTGGCCCACCATGGCATCCACTTCAGGCACTTTATTTATTTATTTATTGGCCATGCCTTTGGCATTTGGGATCTTAAATCCCTGACCAAGGATTGAACCCATGCCCCCTGCAGTGGAAGCTCAGAGTTCTAACTTCTGGACCACTGGGGAATTCCCAACAAGCACTTTTTGATATTTGTTTTTCCAGCTTTTATCAAGTAACTTGACAGAAGGCAACAGTCATTACCAGGCTCATCACTTAACGCAACATTAATTCATCTACATAGTCAATTTCCTACTGTATGCCAAGAACTGTACTGAACTTTGGCTATAAAATATTGAGTAGGTAGTGATCTACTGTTTAAGAGCCCACCCCTAGCAGGGGTTTTGGACCCAGAAGCAGATGAGGACAGCTTGGCATTTGCTTTAGTATATGGAAATAATGGGAGAGTGTATTAGTGCTGAGTACAGTAAGTCCCCTACGTACACACCTTCAAGCTGTGAACTTCCAAGATACAAACGTGGGTGCAAGCCCCATATGCCAGCTGTTGTACTATACTCCTGCACTTTTCTAGGTACTGTACTGTAAGATTAAAAGTGTTTATTTCTGTGTTTGTTTTTTATATATTATTTGTGTGAAAAATATTATAAGCCTGCTTCCCTTGTAGCTCAGTTGGTAAAGAATCCGCCTACAGTGAGGGAGACCCAGGTTTGATCCCTGGGTTGGGAAGATCCCCTGGAGAAGGAAATGGCAACCCATTCCAGTATCCTTGCCTGGAAAATCTCATGGACAGAGGAGCCTGATGGGCTGCAGTCCATGGGGTCGCAAAGAGTTAGGCACGTCTGAGCGACTAACACTTACTTACTTACTTATTATTATTATTAGATGTATTATTATTATTAGAGTATAGTACTATATAACTGATTGTATTAGTTGGGTACCTAGGCTAACTATGTTGGACTTATGAAAAAATTGGATTTACAGATGCATTCTTGGAATAGAACATGCTTGTATTTAGGGTATTACTGTAGATATAGGCAAGAACACTTTAAAAAGAGGCAACTTTAATAAAATAAACCACTGTCACCTGGGAACTTATGTACACCCGTGGCGGATTCATGTTGACATATGGCAAAACCAATACAGTATTGTAAAGTAAAAAAATAAAAATAAATTAAAAAATCATTCAAATGTGATTTATCTCCCCAGCTTCATCCTCGCTCGAAAAGCTGACCGCCTTGCTAAAGTGCATAAAGATATACGGTAAGAATTTAC
This sequence comes from Nanger dama, assembly GCA_917880005.1. NCBI lineage: Eukaryota > Metazoa > Chordata > Mammalia > Artiodactyla > Bovidae > Nanger > Nanger dama. The sequence continues at coordinate 5,948,010 of CAKJTW010000088.1, forward strand.
ATCTGAAACATGTAAAAGGTTAGCTTTATATTGTGCTTGTTGCACTAACAACAGTATAATAACATTATGAAAAATGCAATAATTTGTTAATCTCAAAATCCCAACAAATCAATGTTTTTGTATTTTGCTAGCCCCCTTTTGACTCACTCCTGCCCACATGCATATATTAATTTAATTTTACATCTCTGTGTTTGTTTTACAAGGGTTGAGAGGTAGGGTTTGTCAGTAAGATGGATGGAGAAAAATCATAAAAATGTTAGCTCTGAATAAAGCTTAAGAGGCCAAGTCCCAATGACCTTTATTCCATCTCCAAGGTTCTCCAACATGTACTTTTTTTTCTGAAAAGCAGATCTATACATAGGTGTTCAAACCTATTGCACATTTGTTAGCAAGGTGATGTCTCGGCCTTTAAATATACCATCTAGGTTTGTCATAACTTTCCTTCCAAGGTGCAAGCGTCTTTTAATTTCATGGCTGCAGTCACCATCCACAGTGATTTTGGAGTCCAAGAAAATAAAATCTGTCACTACTTCCACTTTTTCCCCTTCTACTTGTCATGAAGTGGTGGGACCAAATGAATGCTGAGTTTCAAGTCAGCTTTTTCACTCTCCTCTTTGACCCTCATAAAGAGGCTCTTTAGTTCCTCTTCATTTTCTGCCATTAGAGTGGTATCATCTGCATATCTGAGGGTGTTGATGTTTCTCCTGGCAGTTTTGATTCTAGCTTGGGATTCATCCAGTCCAGCGTTACACATGATGTACTCTACATATAAGTTAAATAAACAGGGTGACAGTACACAGCCTTATCATACTCCTTTCCCAGTTGGGAACCAGTCCATTGTTCCATGTCTAGTTCTAACTGTTGCTTCTTGTCCTACACATAGGTTTCTCAGGAGACAGGTAAGGTGGTCTGATATTCCATCTCTTTAAGAATTTTCCACAGTTTGTTGTGATCAACACAATCAAGGGTTTTAGTGGAGTCAATGAAGCAGATGTTTTTCTGGAATTCCCTTGCTTTCTCTATGATCCAGCAGATGTTGGCAATTTGATCTCTGGTTCCTCTGCCTTTTCTAAATCCAGCTTATACATCTGGAAATTCTCAGTCCATGTACTGCTGAAGACTAGCTTGAAGGGCTTTGAGCATAAACTTAGTAGCATGTGAAATGAGTACAATTGTATGATAGCTTGAACATTCTTTGGCATTACCCTTCTTTGGGATTGGAATGAAAAATGACTTTTTCCAGGCCTGTGGTCACTGCTGTTTTCCAAATTTGCCGGCATATTAAGTGCAGCACTTTAACAAGCATCATCTTTTAGGATTAGAAATAGCTCAGCTGGAATTCCATCACCTCCACTAGCTTTGTTCATAGCAATGCTTCCTAAGGCCCACTTGACTTCACACTCCAGGATGTCTGGCTCTAGTTGAGTGACCAACATCATCATGGTTATCTGGGCCATTAAGGCCTTTTTTGTATAATTCTTCTGTGTATTCTTACCACCTATTCTTAATCTCTTCTGCTTCAGTTAGGTCCTTACCATTTCTGTCCTTTATCGTGCCCATCCTTGCATGAAATGTTCCCTTGGTGTCTCCAGTTTTCTTGAAGAGATCTCTAGTCTTTCTCATTCTGTTGTTTTCCTCTATTTTTGTAGTGTTCATTTAAGAAGACCTTATCTCTCTTTGTTATTCTCTGGAACTCTGCATTCAGTTGGGTATATCTTTCCCTTTCTCCCTTGCCTTTCACTTTTCTTCTTTCCTCAGCTATTTGTAAAGTCTCCAGAGGCAACCACTTTGCCTTCTTGCATTTCTTTTTCTTGGGGATGGATTTGGTTACTGCCTCCTGTCCAGTGTTACAAACTTCTGTCCATAGTTGTTCAGGCACTTTCTCTACTGGATCTAATCCCTTGAATCTATTCATAACCTCCATTGTATAATCATAAGAGATTTGATTTAGATCACACCTGAATGGCCTAGTGGTTTTTCCTAGTTTCTTCAATTTAAGTCTGATTTTTGCAATAAGGAGCTCATGATCTGAGCCATAGTCAGATCTGGTCTTGTTTTTGCTGACTGCATAGAGCTTCTCCATCTTTGGCTGCAATGAATATAATTAATCTGATTACATCTGGTGATGTCCATTCATAGAGTCATCTCTTGTATTGGTGGAAAAGGGTGTTTGCTATAACCAGTGTGTTCTCTTGACAAAACTCTGTTAGCCTTTGCCCTGCTTCCTTTTGTACTCCAAAGGCCAAACTTGCCTGTTACTCCAGGTATCTCTTCACTTCCTACTTTTGCATTCCAACCCCTACATGATGAAAAAGACATCTTTTCTTGGTGTTAGTTCTAGAAGGTCATGTAGGTTTTCATGGAACTATTCCTTTTTCAGCATTACTGCTTGGGTCATAGACTTACTGTGATTAGATTACTGTGATGTTGAATGGTTTGCCTTGGAAACAAACTAAGATCATTCTGTCGTTTTTGAGATTGCACCCAAGTACTGCATTTCAGACTCTTTTGTTGACTATGAGGGGTATTCCATTTCTTTGAAGGGATTCTTGCCCACAGTAGTTGATATGATGGTCATCTGAATTAAATTCACTCATTCCTTTCCATTTTAGTTCACTGATTCTTAAGATGTTGATGTTCACTCTTGCCATCTCCTGCTTCACTACATCCAATTTACCTTGATTCATGCACCTAACATTCCAGGTTCCTATGTAATATTGTTCTTTACAGCATCGAACTTTAGTTTCACCACCAGATATATCCACAACTGAGCATCATTTCTGCTTTGAACCAGCTGCTTCTTTCATTCTTTCTGGAGATATTAGTAACTGCCCTCTACTCTTCTCCAATAGCATATTGGACACCTTCCAACCTGGGGGGCTCATCTGCTGGTGTCATATCTTTTGCCTTTTCATACTATTCATGGGGTTCTCACAGTCGAAATACTGGAGTGGTTTGCCATTCCCTCCTCCAGTGGACCACATTGTCTCAAAACTCTTAACTATGACCCTTCCATCTTGGGTGGCCCTGCACGATATGGCTCATAGCTTCATTGAGTTATGCAAACCCTTTCATTATGACAGGGATAACCCTAAATCCTTTGTTAGCTTTTGAAGAGGGTGTGCATGCAAATATATAATTCTCTCTGCATTTGATTTAAAAATTAAGCAGCAAATCAACTAGCAGACCTTGCTTTGAGAGTTACTTTGATGACTTTGCAAGTTAGGGAAAGGCCGCAGACGTTCCCACATTTGCACATGAGTTTGTTTATTTGAGCAACCGTGAGATTTGATGTCAAGAAAGGGGAACTATTTTAGTGTCTGCCTACACACTCAATAGAGGAAGAAGTTGAGGGTCTGGTGATGGGGAATGATTTGTTCAAGGCTCCATAGCCAGCTTGTGACAAAGTCACGAATAGCATCTAATGTGTATTTTTTTCATTATGTCATACTAAGCTTGACATTTTCTTTTGGATTTCCTGCCTTCCCTCCTTATTAATAGTAAAATAAATACCAGCCTGGATGTAGACATTTGGTTTTGATTCCACATAGTGGCTAAACTTCTCAAAAGTTTTTATAAGCCAAAACCACTTCAAATTCTGAATGTCATTGACTCGAGTAATAGTTCCGAGAACGAACTGTGTCAACATTTCCCAAAGGATGTTTGGAAACCATATTTTTTCTGAGGCTGATAGATTATGATTTGGTAGGTTGGGGTGGGGCCTGAGTATTTGCATATTTTAACAAGCCTTTTGAGTAGCTATGATGAGCAGCCAGGTTTAGAAACCAGTGGGTATGTCCAACTTGCACAATGACTTCTTTTGTACATCATTTAAAGTACGTTCTGTTATTTTTAGAGCCCAGCTAAGCAACCAGTGCATTGTTGTACCATCCTTATCTTATATAACTTTTCTAAAAATTTTTTTATATTAATGGGAGGAAGGGATGGAAAAGATAAATTCCTATGTGTTCATTAGAACTCATCATTGACTCATTTAATAATGTGAAATACAGTCAATAATGACAAATTTCTATGATAACTGGTTTACTGTTCTTGAATGAACAGAGTAGTTTGATTACATTTTAGAGTTCACTCTGTTTTAACAAAGGTGTTATTACATGTACCTAAAATAAGTGAAGCATTGTTAAGTTTTCAGGATAATGATGGTCAATATTTTTGTTTTCTTATTGACTCAGAATGTCAGAATTATTCCTTGTAACACTCATGTGAAGTAGGTAAGAATCAGTCATATCATAGAGTAGAAGAGAGGGTACCACACTGGACTGAGGATGGATTTTGATTCAGTAAATTTTTATTGAGTGCTTACTACAGGTGGGATGCTCAGGAGAGTAGACCCTTGACCCTGCCATTAATGAGCTGAGTGATTTGAGCTAGTCTCTTGATCATACTGAGCCTCGGTCTCCTCATGTCTGAAATGAATGGCTTGGATTACACAGAGAGACAGACAGGTACACAGTAGTCTTGAGACTTCTTCCAGTTCTGCCTTTCCTTTATCATTATTGAGCTGTAGTATGAACAGCTCCTTGAAGGACAGTGAATCTTGCCTGTCTGTACTGGAACTTAAATAGCTATCTAATGATGTGTGACATCACCTCAGAGGTGGCATTTGTCTTTCCCTTAAAACCTTCCATGGTAAAGTGGTGTCGGTAAACAACATTTATCATTCCACATCATTCCACCTCCTTCTCTTGATTTGCTACTATATAGCCACGAGATGGAAACTCTAGGAGTTGTATAAATCATGTAAGTGTGAACATTCAGATAAATGTATAAAGTTATACTTTGTCCAATATTATTCAGAGAAATTGGGAACATCTGTGAAATTGAGAACACTTGTTTTCTATTGTAACTGGCAACATGAAATTGGCATTTTTAAAATTTATTTCTAATAACTATAACCTTCCCTTACCTCCTTCCTTCCCCCAATATTTTTTTTTTGGCCATTTGTCTCTTTAGCTTTTAATGCTTATCTTACAGATTTGAATTAAACCCTTTACCACAGTTTTAGCAATTTTTTTCCACTCGTTTATTAGTGTATAAGAAAGTATTTTGGAGCACTTTCAACATTTAACCTATATAAAGACTAAAAAGATAAATACCTAAGGTGTATAACTGGATCAGTGTTAACCTGTTTAAACAATTTCTAAAACAGAACTATTCATTTCCAAAATGGGTAATTTTAGTAAATTAGAGCTTTTAAACTTTACCAAGAGTGATTGTGAGTTTAAAATGTATCTGTTTCAAGAAATGCTTAGATATGGAATTCTCTGGCAGTCCAGTGGTTAGGACTCAATGCTTTAACTTCTGGTTCAATCCCTGCTGAAATCCTGCAGGCTAAATGGCATGACCAAATAAAAATAAATGAATAAAATGGTAAATATTTTTTAAAAAAGAAGTGCTTAGATGAATAAAACTATTGATTTTGAAGATATAGTATGTGCCATGTTCTGTGCTGGTCATTTGCAAAATGAATTATGAGGGTGGTCAGAGACTGTTTTAAGGTAATATCACATCACACATCATGCCCACTGCCCCTCCATGCCCTTAGGACCCAGTACTGTGTCCACAGACCATTCTGTCAAGTGACAGATTACTATCCTGGAATGACCATAAGCCTCTCCTAGTATAGCATGTGTTATGTTATCTTTAAAAGATTAAGTGAGCTTTATATGTTGGTAGATATTTAAAACATAAACATAGGATAGTTAAAACACACCATCATACTTACTATAGACTTATAAAAGGGATTACTTTAGAATTTTACATATTTCCAAATAGTGACTTGGAATCAATTCCTAAAACTGAATTTAATTCAATCTCATTTTCTCCATTTTAATCTTGATTAGATATGGCACTAGGTAGTGGAAGAGGCAAAACTGTAAAAGAGAACAAACAGTCAGTTGAATCTTCAAAGCACATAACTGTGTCGGGAAAAAGAGAGTTAATTTGAGGACAGAGATTCAAGGAACTGGTCATTTAGTGTAGTGACTGAAAGCCATTGATTTTAACTTTTCACTTAATAAATCTGGTTCATTGCAAGAACCCTGGAACTCACTGTGTTTATTCCATACTCATCAGTCATTAGTTCCTTCACATTCTTTGGTTCTTTTTTTTTTATAGAAAAAGGAAAATCTGTGAACTGTACGCCAAAGTGCTAGGATCTCAAGAAGCTTTACATGTAAGAAATCCCCATCTTTAATCCCTAGCAGGTTCTGCTCTGTTTGCTCTGAGTGGTAAAGCAAAGCAGATTCTGGTTTCCTGACAGTCTTATGAAGAGAGTATAAAGGGATATGCTTACTGGAGGATTAACTTCAGCAGTCACAAAGAGCCATTAAAACGCTGCTGTTGGTGCATGCAATTTCTGATGCAGCAGTTCCTTGGGCTGTTGAAATGTTCGCTGGATAACTGGCAGCCAGTAGTAATGAGAGGCAGAAGCTGCAGGTATTATCTCCAGGGTGACTGAGATCAGTCCCTGGAACAGAGGCCCTGCCCTCTTGTCAATGTCAACTGATCACTGCCAAATAAAATCCCAGCTATATCATTATTTGTTGATGCAGGCACAGTAGTATATACTTGATAAGATAGACTGAATCTGGACTATCTGCCTGGGTCAAAGTCATACTAATTTGTTTTTCCGTCTGCAGACTCAATTTACACTTCATTCAGGAATTTCGGTGCTCTCAATCTACCACTGAAAGCAATTAAGAGAATGAAATTCTTTTTAAAGACCCTAGCAGAGAGTGGGGGGGCTCTTCCAGGGATTTTCTCTGAACTGTTGGAAGACTAAACTTGCATTAGGGAAATCAGAGAAGGTCCTCTCACGTCCCTTGGAAAACATTTTTCATCTTTAACTGTCCTCTTTTAATAGGATTCCCATCATTCACATTGCCAGCTGAGAGAAGTGGTTCTAAACACTATGCTTTCCTTCTACCTTCTCCCTTCTACCCCCACCCCTTTGTTAGCCTTGGTAGATGGGGAAGTAAGGTCTGTTATTTAAAGAATGCAGAGATTTGAGCAGACCCTTCCAGAATCTGATTGTTGATAGAGTCTTAAAGACTTCAGAATCCACATAGAGATACCCTCTCTTCCAGATATTGGAATACTTCCTGTCTCTCCTAGGCAAGAGGTTGAGAAAGTCAAAGTATATGTGTTTTGTCTGTTGGTGCCTCACAAAAGGCCATTACTTGGTACTTTCATGTTTCCCCTTAAGTTAGAAAAACAGGACTACTTTAAAAAAATAAACTTTAAACTTTTTGTTACAGTAAAGCACATAAGAGCCTTTATTGTTGACTGGCAGCATTTCAGCTTTGTCTTCCCTTTGAAATTTTCTCCCCACTGAACTGCAGCCGGTGCACTATGAAGAGAAGAACTGGTGTCAGGAGCAGTACTCTGGAGGCTGCTACACTGCCTACTTCCCCCAGGGATCATGACTCAGTATGGAAGGTACGACCCAGACACTACACCAGTAGATACCAGACGTGTGCCAGGCTTAAAGCTAGATAAGCCAAGCTCAGTGGGGATTTTAGAAACAGGAATCAGCATTCCTATATGTAATGTCCCAGATAGTTTGTATATTCTAGGTGTCCATAGGAAAAGAAGTATGTCTATACGTAGAACAGCACCTGACAGCACATAGAACAACTGCAGAGCACTGGTGAGGAATTCAGGGGTCATTGGTATACGTGAGAATCCTGCAAGCTGCAGTGTCCTCCAAGGGGCTTTCTTGAGCTCAACTAAACATTTAGTCTTGCACAACTACCCTAGGCTCCTGGGCACCAATCCACAGAGAAGGACATGGGCTAAAGATGTCTTGCCAGCATCAGACATCATGGGGAAGCATCTCACTGTGTATGGCTAAGGTGTGAGCAGTTGACATGCACACAAGATGGGAGAATTCACCTTACTTAGAAACCCTTTAGCTCACAGGAGCCTTTGTGTCTTAAAACAGCCTCATAGGCAGTGTCTAAGATCCTCACAAATGACATGCTCAGTTAAAAGAGGCAGCATGCTCAAGAAAGCCCAAACATTTCCCATATATTTAGACTCTTTCCAGATATTTGCAATTTATGAGTTTTCCCAGCTTAGATACAAGTTACCAGTGAGGGGTGGAGGACAGCCATTTTTACCATAAGCAGCAGTTGCCTGGGAACATATATGGCCTTATGCCTTCATCAGGTTTCTAGAGGAACAGACCTAAAATGTTAACTCAAGGTCATGTGTGTCCACAGAGAAGGAAGAAGGGTTTGTTAATCCTTTCCTTATATGAGCTTTTCATTTGTTTTTCTTAACTGAATTATTAATTATGCAATGATTTTAGTTCAATAGACACATGTAGTATTTCAGTGAAAGTCATCAATATCTGATGCAAGATTAAAAGATTCATGGGAAACCCTATTTAGGTCTTGGGTGCTTTTTACAATTCCTTTTCCAAAAGGCAGTTAGTGTTGGCTATTTCTGTCAAATCTCAAGCCAAGAATGAATAGCCTTTGTTAGTGATAACAGTATTGATGAAGTGGAGTGGTTCTGGAATCAAAGTAGAAGTCTAGGAGATGGGACTAGGATCAGGGATAGATGAAGCCAAGGATTCCTGAGTTGCAAAAAGGCATGACAGCAGGTTGAGGTGATATCCTTTGGGGTGGAGGTACACGGTTTAGGAGATTTCATGCAAGTGGCTGTAAGAATCAAAGCCAACAATGTAGGAAGGGGACAGTGGCTCATTCAGCTCAGCCTTTCTGTGGTTCTTTTCACCAAGACCTCTTTGTAAGAGAAAGCCCATTTCACTACCCTCAGCCAGTCTCTGGATACATCCGTAGAAGCTAATTGTGCAGAGGTTTGTTTGTTTTTTTTTAATTGTAGTTGATTTACTGTGTTGTTAATTTCTGCCATACAGGAAAGTGACTCAGTTATGCATTTTACACATTTTTTTAATATTTGTTTCCAGTATGGCTTATCCCAGGACATTGAGTATAGCTCCCTGAGCTATATACAGTAGGGCCTTGTTGTCCATCCATTCTATATGTAACAGTTTGCATCTACTAACCCCAAACTCCCAGAGGTTGTTTTTGAAGAATATAGACACATAATCCTTTGGATCTCTCCTTTGCTAGAAATGAGTTCCTCTTTCTGTCTTCCCACTCACCACCATTGTTCTTCCCGGCAGTGAGATGAGATCTCATGAAGAACACACCCCTTCCTGTAGGTAGCAGAATGGACTGCAAATAGAAACATGCAGCAAATGAATCTGAGTGTGGACTTAATGTATGTTCTTACATTTTAATTCTAGCTAGCTAGAAAAAGGTCTCATTACCTTTAGAGTTTGATGATCTCATATCCTGATTCTCTCTGGCTTGAAAGCTCAGATCCTTTGGTGCAGACCCAAGAAACAAGGAGGAGCCTTTCACCTTTGGCTAGTTGCATGGGAGTTTTGGAAACAATTTGGGCTTCCTTGTCTTCTGTGGGGTTTTAGGTGAGGGCCACGATTGGCTCATTTATCCTCAGTGCCTTCCCAGGTAACTGTGTGACCTCTCTGTTCCCTTGAAGGGTGATTCGCCAACCTGTAGGCAGGATTTACTTTGCTGGCACGGAGACTGCCACACAATGGAGCGGTTACATGGAAGGAGCAGTAGAGGCCGGTGAACGAGCAGCTAGAGAGGTAAGACAGGAAGCCGAATGGCTCTCCCTCTTGAGTCCACTGACATAGTTGTCATCTGGTCTTTCCAGATCGTGCTGCTGATCATCTATCTATTAATAGATGTCCACTTCTCTGCCCCTCACTCCACTCAGGAGGCTCATCTGTGGCCAGCAGGGCCTTGAATCTGTCGAAAGTACAGAACCTCATAGTACCATGGCCACTTGCTTTCAGGTCTTTCTTTTTCTTTTTTTTACCTTCTTCTTTTTGTTTCTTTCAGGTTTTGAATGCTTTGGGGAAGCTGGCTGCCAAAGATATCTGGATCCAAGAACCTGAAACTGAAGTAAGTTTGGTAGCTCCATCTCTATAGACCAGGAATCGCATATAAAAATCTCAACTTCTAGCCTCTGATGTCTTTGTAGATGCCACTATCCAGGGCAGATCCAGACACTGATTTTACAGATATATTTTACTACTCCTTATTTCTGCAAGAGTTTTTTGTTGGGTTTTTTTTGCTAATAATCTATGTTCATTCATCCAGGATGTACCAGCTGTAGAGATCACCTCCAGCTTCTGGGAGAGAAACCTGCCTTCTGTACCAGGCCTGCTGAAGATCATTGGGTTTTCCACATCAATGACTGCCCTGTGGTTTGTCATGTACAGATTCAGGCTGCTAAGCCGATCCTGAAGTTTTGGCTTCATGCTTTCTGCTTAGCCTTCCCTGGTATCATCAAAAGCAAATTGCTGACCCATAGAACAACCGTGCAATCAGATCATCTTTAAGTGAACCGATTTAACCCCTCAGTTTAATCTCAGTGTATGACCTCCTTAATTTCCAGAAGATCAAGCTCCATCTTGTGATTTGTCTGTAGACCAGCTCGTGTTGATTGGTAGAAAAATAACCTTGTGATCAATTTTTTAACATCAAGAAGTTAAAGTTGACATGCTCATGAGAAACAGTTTCTGTGTCCTATTTTTCTCCCCTTTAACATAAAATACCTGATGATCGCAGGAATGAAATATTTAACTTTCTCTCTGTAGAGGTTGAGTAGATTAAGGCCCAGCCTGTGACTGTCCTTTGAAGTCCTTAGCAAAGGATAAAGTGTAGGCCCAGAGACTCGAAGTTTCCTGGGTGAGCAGCCCCCACTTTGGATAAGGGAAAGCAGTGGAGGTAGGGTTCAGGCCCTCAGACCACAACATCTTGTGGGCTGCTGTCTCAGGGGTCTCCTGACCACTTCTAATTCCTGTGAAGTTTCTAGATACTGGTAGCTCAGACTGCAAAGAATCTGCCTGCAATGTAGGGGACCCAGGTCTGATCCCTGGGTCAGGAAGATCCCCTTGAGGAGAGCATGGCAACCTACTCTACTATTCTTGCCTGGAGAATTCCATGGACAGAGGAGCCTGGCAGGCTACAGTCCATGGGGTCGTAAAGAGTTGGACACAACTGGAGCGACTAACACTAAAACTAAACTAAACTTCTAGACATCTAGTCTTCATGCTAGTTTGTTTGCATTTTTCCTCTTTTTCTTAAAGAGGACAGTGTTTACCAACGGATGTTTAAATTGATTTGCTGTGACTGGTATGTAGCTCCCTAGATGAGCAAATAGTAGCAAGACTATCCCCCACGAGGGTTCCCTGTTTGCTCCTCTGAGACCGACTGCAGTAGGCTTCTTCGCATCCTCCTGGAAGGTGGCTAGACATTACTTGGCCCATTGTCCTTGATAACATTCTACCAATTCCAAGGAAGCAGTATTTTCCTTTCTTCAGGTAGACCCTTCTGAAGGTCCCTAGTGGCAGATATATTTTTTTTCTACAGCCATAATAAAATCAGGCAGATCTGTTAAGTATGTTTTTTACATGGTTTGTTATTGTTATTTACTGGCTCAGTCGTGTCTGACTCTTTGTGACCCCATGAACTGTAGCCTGCTAGGTTCCTCTGTCCATGGGATTTTCCAGGCAAGAATACTGGAGTGGGTTGCCGTTTCCTTCTCCAGGGGGTATTTCTGACCCAGGGATCGAATCTGTGTCTCCCGCATTGCAGGCAGATTCTTTACCACTGTGCCACATGGTTACTTTTGAGTAATACCACCATGCCAGTTTCTCTCAAATAAGTACTGAAATGCACATGACAAATTTCTGATTGTTATTTCATGAGACTAATCAAGCACAGAAAGGAAATTAGGACTCTTGTTATAACCTCACTTGCCTTCATTATTAAGATTTATAAAAGACATGGAATTGAATGATTTTATATATGAAGACTAAGTTTATCTTAGGAGAAGTGTGAGTTCAGAACAGTGCTCACCTCTTATCTTTCCCACTTTAAAAACTGCTGGGAGAGTTCCCTGGTGGTCCAGAGGTTAAAACTCTGTGCTTTCACTGCCAGGTCCAGGGTTTGATCCCTGGTTGGGGAACTAAGATCCTATAAGCTGCCCCATGTGGCAAACAAAAAAAAAAACTGTCAGATTTTTTTTTTAAACCCAAAAGTTTCAGCCATAAAGTGTATCACACACACACACACACACACACACACACACACACACACACACACACACACACATATGAAAATCAACACAGGTGTGATCAAATAAAGCGGTCCAGAAGATTCAGAAGATTCTGTGGACTCAGCTACTCAGGTGGTAGATACCCAGTAATATCCTGCATCATTGATGAATGAGGCATTTCATTTTAAATGAAGTTTCTAGCTGGCTGAAGCTTGTTCTTTGTGTGCCAAAATATTTAAATCAACTAAAATTTTGATGGAGTCACTTCCGCACATTTAGTACATAAGCTAGGTTCAAATTCATTTTTTAGAATTAATCCTGTCAACCGTTCTGTCTCTGGGTTATTTTATACTTTTATAATACAGTATCAATTTTTAATAGAACATTACCATTTTTAATAGTGTGATGCCATCATCTTTGCCCCTGTACTGAATGCCGCACGGCTGTTTCAAAGCTGATGAGTCTGCTGCTGCTTCTGTCTTCTCCCATATTCAGCATTCATGTCACATCCTTATTTCTGTTGCCTCCCAGTAACTCTTAATCTAATCTGCTGTCTATTTTTTTATTGAATGGGAATTAAAGATTGCCAGAGGAACCAACCCAAGTTTATTACATAATTAACCTTATTGTAAATCCAAAATTACATCCTGAGAGCAAAGAGCAGGATTTTCTACCAGTCTATACCTTGCGATTGAAAAGCATTTTAGCTAAGTTGAGAGTTTGGTATTGTCTTGGATATGCCCTGGATATGTAAGAACTTGCTGCATTTTATATACCAAAGTGCTTAGAGAAATCACATCCCTGATCTCTTTCAGTTATTTCTGTTTGCTTACTGATTAACTTGGTTCTGACACACCTCTGGGGAAATGCTGACAAATTTAACTGGCAACAGTTTTAACAGTCATCAAGTTGTTAACATAGTTAACATGTCTCAAATGTCAAAGGACTCCCAGAATATGAGATTTACCCTCTTCTCAAACTTTTAGCAAACCCATTAATTCATCCTAATTAGATCAACCCTGTTAAGATACAGATTATTAAAAATGAATGCCAGCCCAGGTGGTTCCTATGGGTGAAATGGCAGCTGAGAACTTCCCCACATACAATGAGGTGATCCAATCCCAAGATGCCATGGGTCTTCTCTTCCACCGACTCTCAAGTCAGTTTAAGCAGCTGATCAAGCTTGGCCCTGTTCAGTCACCTGCTTCACAGTTCTGAAGGCTGTCAGCCTCACTCAATAGTAAGGTTAAGAATGAGATTTGAGAAGTTAACCTTCTTGTCACAGCTTTTAAATAAGGATGTATATCAGCCTGAAGACACAGTATTGAAGGATTGTGAACCATGTTTAGTCTGTGAACTTGGTGCCTAATGTTCTGTCTGAAATGTGCCCCAGTGCTATATGTGGGAGTACATATGTGTGTATGTATTGACACTGAAGTACAGTTTTGCCTGTCTGGTATTGTTTTGTTAATAAAGTGCACTATCACCTCTGATTCAGACCTGGCTCCTCTATTTAGGTGATGGCTTGAAGGTTAAATGGCTTCTTATAGCAGGAGGTTACAATGAGGTGTCGTCCATGAAGGATGGGCTTAAAAAGCCACCTGGTATGGACTCCAAATTCTCAAAGTTCAGTTTGAGTTGGACTTTTTCAAGGTTTCCTGGAAGCTGATTAAACACTAGAATATTATCTGCCCAACTGGGCCACAAAAGATGTGGAGTTTGATCAGAGCTTTTTCACTTAATTAGCTTATGATTCCTTGAACAAATGCCTTGGTTGTCTGCCTCAGTCTCCCTATCTGGAAAAGGGTAGGTTGACCTTGATTGTTCTCAAGGATTCTTTTGTGGCAACATTATATGATTTATGAATTTGTTGCCAGAATTCTGTGCTTGCCTATCTATGTGGCAGGGCAAGTCAATCACCCTTTCTGTATCTCAGTTCACTCCTTGACTTAAGTTGGGTTTTCTAGAAACAGACTCTGAGATGCAGAGTCAGGGCAGAAAGTTAATTGGGGATGACTCTCAGGAAATACACATAAGGTGGTGAGGAAGGCAGGATTGGGCAGGAGTTGACCTACAAGGCAGTTACAGCCAGGGCCTCAGCAGATCTTAAGGGGGAGCTGAAAGGGCCCTTTAGAATCATCTCCCACTGAGGCAAGGGGATCTGGCTTCTGTATCCCTTCATTAGCTTCCCCTCTGGAGTCTTTCCAGGTAACTCAGCGGTAAAGAATCCACCTGCTAAGCAGGAGATGCAGGTTCAGTCCCTGGGTCAGGAAGATCCCCTGGTGAAAGAAATGGCTACCAACTCCTGTATTCTTGCCTGGAGAATCCCACAGACAGGCTACGGTCCATAGGGTCACAGAGAGTTGGATGCTAATAAGCAACTGAAAAGCAGAACAGAGCTGGGAAGGGTTGTTATGTTGGGTGAGGAACTGCTGTTGTGAACTGAGCTCAGCCTGAATTCCCAGCAGCCAAGGGAGACCAGGCAGGGGTACTCACAGTATGGATAATCTACACCATCCCAAAATAGAGTTGCCTTTTGTCAGGTAAAAGATACTATGGACTTGAGCTTTGGTTTTACAGATAGAATGGAGCTGTCTCTGTAAATCTATCCCTGTTAGGTAAGGGAATTGCCTTTAAAGATGGCATTCTGCACTGTTTATGTGGAAGAAAAATAAAATTAGAAGTTACCCTGGAAGTGATTCAAATTCTGTCTTGACAAAGGAACCCCCTCTACAGGTTACTAATAGAAAGATTAAAGTGGAGGAGGGATGTGCACTTAGAAGCAAGAGTCCAGAATTCCATATCTTCAGGAGTCAGGCAGCTTAAAATGAACAGCAGCAGGCATGAGACATTAGGGAGCAGAATGGCCTGTAGCTGACCTGGGAAGTATCTGCCCCTCAGAAGAACATTTATATCCAAATTCCTTTAAAAGATTCCTAGCCAAGCAAAACATATGAAGGCTTTGCTCAGACGTCCAGACTGTTCTCGAGTCTCTAATAAATAAATGCTAGGTTTGGTTTTACATCACATGAATGCCAAACTCTTCTCAGATGCCTTTGATGCTCTGAGAACCAAGATCAGCAAAAAGGCCTGGTTAAGGGCAAAAAGAGAGGGGCGGAAAAGACGGAAAAAGCTCTCCGAGATCAGAAATCCCCCTCGTGAAATAACACTTCCAGCAGCCCATCCCAAGGCACTTCTTATCTTCTGCTGTATCCATGTCATGAGCAGTGCCAAAGTTTATTGGGAAAACTGCACCCTCTCTATAAGATAGAAATCGTAGCTCTTCGGTCAGCATTTAATCTCTGCTGACTATAATTCTTTTTTTTTCCCCTATGATACAGTTCTAGCAAGCAGCATATCAATATTGAATGGATTAACTTTTAAAACCACACCATCCACTTTACACTGACATGGTGGTAAAACTGCAAGACACATCCCTTAGCCTGGAGAAACTGGCTGAGATATTGGAGGAACAGGATCTAAACAAAGGAAGGTGCTGGGTATTTAGTAAGAATCCCTTCTCCTCTGTCAGAGCTTAAGGTTCTGTTCCCTGGTATTCAACAAATAAGACAGACAGAGCCTATCTCATGAAGCCCATAGTGCTGTAGACACCAGCACATTCACGAGATACTAGGGAGAGTTTCCAGAAGAACATGAGATTTAAGAGGAGGTTTTGAGGATCTGTCCTCAAACCTCTATGAGTCATCACTATGGGACACATCAGTAAGAACCCTACACAGGGCTGGGCTTCCCTGATGGCTCAGTGGTGAAGAATTGCCTGCCAATGCAGGAGACTCGGGTTCCATCCCTGACCCGGGAGGATCCCACATGCTGCAGAGCAACTAAGGCCATGCATCACAGCCACTGACCCTGTGCTCTAGACCCTGGGAGCTGCAGCTACTGAGCCCGTGTGTCCAGAGCCTGTGCTCTGCAACAAGAAACTACCACAGTGAGAAGCGCGAGCACCACACCTAGAGAGTAGCCCCTGTTCACCGCAACTAGGGAAAGCCTGTGCAGCAACCAAAACCCAACACAGCCAAAAAATAAAACTTTATGTGTGTGTGTGTATAATACAAAGAACCTTAAACAGGGCAGAGAAAGGAAGGAAAAAAATAATAAGATTGCTATCTTAGTCTGTTTGGGCTACTATAACAAAAACATCATAAACTCGATGACTTATAAACAGCAGTAGTTAATTCCTCCCAATCCTGGAGGCTGGGAAGTTCAAGATCAAGCCCCTGGCAGATTCGAGGTCTGGCAAGGGCCTGCTTTCTGGTTCATAGAGGTCTAGTTGTGTCCTCACATGGCAGAAGGGGCAAAGGATCTCTGTGGAGCCTCTTTATAAGAGCACTAATTTCATTTATGAAGATGCCACCCTCATGACCTGATCACCTTCCAAATGTCCCAGCCCCAAATATCATCAACTTTGGGGTTAGAATTTCACCATGAATTTTGGGAAGATACAAACATTCAGGCCACAGCAGATAGCATGGCTAAATGGTAAGAAAACCACAAGAATCATCAGTAAGCGCTGAATGCAAAGTCCCTTTTGCTCCACTGACTATTGTTCATCCCTTCAGTCATTTTCTATTCCTGTCTACCCGGCCCTTCTCTGTACTCCCAAGATCTTTATCCACTAGGATTGTCTGCCATCCCTCTGTGCTAAGGGGCTGCCTAAATTTGTTTTCAAAGAGTGCCATCTTCTGGCAAAATACTGCTATTTCCTTCCAACAGAAATCCTGAAGTGTTCAAGACAGTTTCATATTTCAAGAAAATAAAAGGCATTCCCTGCTTTCAGAATTTCCTCCAAACACACTTGCCTGTGTTTCTCTTAGTTTCCAGTTGCAACATGGGTCAAAAATATTAATGTCTAATAGCCACAGCCTTTCCACTGTCCTAATTACCCAGTAAGATTTTTGATTAGAACTGCTTGGTCCTTTGATCTCTGTTGTATCCATCTTGGCAATGGATGAGGAGGAACGTTGGTGGAAGCTGAGAGAGTTGGAATTGCTTTTGCCTTAAATTGGGCAGGGAACTAATTTGCAAAAAGCAGGCGAAGGGAAGAGGGTAGGAGAAGAGAAAATTTCAGAAAAATCGACTTGGGACTACAGAGTGCAGGTGGAAAGAAAGAGGGGTTTTCAAAAGCTGCCTTGACAGCCTAGGGAGACAGAATGTAAGGAGAGTTTTTAGGAAGTTTAACTTGGAGTGGTTTGGTGCAATAAACATCTACAACTACTCATTAAGCATTGGGAGTCAAAATTGTGACTACACATTATATTGTACTAGGACCACCTTGGAGGCCCCCTAAACAGCCTATATTATTCTGGGCTCTACGAATTTAGAAAACATATGGGTAATAGTGTCTGACATCTTAAACGATGCCAAAGAGTCTCATAGGTTCAGTTATGGGATCTCAGTGGAACTAAACAGAAAGAACCTCAGCCACTCTGCCCTGAAAAGAGCAACATCTAAGCTGGTAAACCATGCACCCCAGACTGAATAGACACCAAAGAGGTCTAGCAGTGAATTAGATTTTCTTTTAGATACAAAAAGATTGGAATCTGTGGCCCTGAGATGCAAATGTGTTTGCCTGACACAAACACAAAACTAGACTCTAATTTTGCACCTTTAATAAACTAGAGACCAGAAATTTCTATTCTCCTATCCAAGTAAACTTCTATTTTCTAATCTAGCAGTCCCCAACCTTTTTGGCACTAGGGACTGGTTTCGTGGAAGACAATTTTTCAATGGGTGTTGGGGTGGGGATGGGTTTTAGGATGATTCAAGCATATTGCATTTGTTGCGCACTTTATTTCTATTATTATAATATCAGCTCCATTTCAGATCATCAGCCATTAGACCCTGGAGGTTGAGGATTTCTGTTCTAACCTAAAACGTTTCAGACTCTACATACAACTGAGTAGTGTGCTCTTAAAAGAACCTTAGGCCTCCCCTTAGGAAACAGAGCTTCCTACCAGACATTTAGCTGCTGACCTCCCAAAAGATTACCATGAAACATGACAAATCAAGTAAATCTTAGTTTATTAGACTCACTGCTGTAAATGTGAACATCACATTAACAGAGTCTTAGCCATGTCTCAAAGTGGAGAAATTAGAGCAGAGTTTATAGGTATACGAGTTTCTCTGGTGACTCAGACAGTAAAGAATCCACCTGCAATGCAGGAGACTCAAGTTTGATCCCTGGGTCAGGAAGATCCCCTGGAGGAGGCCATGGCAACCCAGTCCAGTATTCTTGCCTGGAGAATCTCATGAACAGAGGCACCTGGCGGGCTATAATCCATGGGGTCTTAAAGAGTCGGACATGACTGAGGGACCAACACTTTCACTTATAGGTATATAGATTTTATGGGTTTGTAGGGTCTATAGGTTTCAATTTGGGATGGGTGCTTTTTAAAGCTAGTCTTGAAAGACAGAAAACTGGTTCAGATTGGCAGAGTCGATGACATAATAGCTTACGATTGGTAAGCATAGTGAGGCCGGGGTCTTGAAGTGAGTCTTGATTAGCAAGCTGTTAGTCTCAATAAATAATCTATTTTTGTTAGTTCAACGTTTTGTATTCCAGCAACAAGTACTTCCTGGGACAAGTAGCCAACTTATTTTTGACTGGTTCCCATATACTGTTTAGCTCAGGGACAGGAAAGCATGGTAGTTTTAGTTTAAGATTTCACACATAACTGAGAATACTTACTATTCCTACATGTTCATTTTGATTTACGAGTGCTAAGAATTTTCTTTGGAAACTGATTCTTCGTTAAATTATCCTTCTTAGTGAAAGTGAAAGTCGCTCAGTCGTGTCCGACTCTGCAACACCATGGACTGTCCATGGAATTCTCTAGGCCAGAATACTGGAATAGGTGGCCTTTCCCTTCTCCAGGGCATTTTCCCAATCCAGGGATTGAACCCAAGTCTCCCACATTGCAGGTGGATTCTTTACCAACTAAGCCACAAGGGAAGAGCTTAAATGTGAACAACTCAGGTTTCTGGAGCCAGCTCAGCCTGGGTTTGAATCTTGATATTGAATGTAGATTTTCTCACCTGTTAAATGGAGCTTTTCAGTTATTCTGAGCATTCAGTAGGATAAGGCAGGTAAAAGCTGTTAGTAAGTGTTATCCTTAAATACAAAAATTCATGGGTGAGGGATAAATTAGGAGTTTTGGATTAACATATACACACCACTATATATAAAATAGATAACTACTATGGACCTACTGTATAGCACAGGGAACTCTACTCAATATTCTGTAATAACCTACATGGGAAAAAAAAATCTGAAAAAGAATGGATGTATATATGTACAAGAAATTGACTTTTTTGTACACCTGAAACTAACACAAGATTGTAAATCAGCTATAGTCCAATATAGGGGCCTTTCCTGGTGGCTCAGTGGTAAAGAATCCACCTGCCAGTGCAGAAGATGCTGCTGGAGCCACGGGTTCAGTTCCTGGATCTAGAAGAACCCCTGGAGGAGGAAATGGCAATCCACTCCAGTAGTCTTGCCTGGGAAATCCCGTGGACAGCCCATAGGGTTGCAGAAGAGTTGGACACAACTTAAGAAAAATTAAATTTAAAAAGTGAAAATGAAGATGCAAATAGCAGTCCATGGTCTATTATGACTACTGCTTCTAGAAATACAACTTGAAGTACTTCTCTGTACTATCCTCTTTCTCATTAGTCTTCTTCTATCAAAATGCCCTGGTTTCTTTTTGTTTACCACACCACCAGTAGCCTGAGGGATCTTTTAGAAAAGTGCAAATCTGAGCCTCAGTCAGAGACAACATCCCTTCAATGGCTGCTGTTGCGCTGTGGATGTGACAGATCAGGGCTCACAAAGCTTCTATCCCCTGCCTGCTTCCCTGTCTTAGCCCAAAGCCACTCTCCTCCCTCAGAAGCTTCCAGCCATCTAGTTCTGCTAATAAATCCTTAGACACAGCCAGTCCTTTTTAGTCTCAGTTCCCTCTTTCTGGAAGGTTCTTTTCTCCATTTTTTACTTGACTAAATCCTTCAGGTCACCAATGACATATCACTTCCTCAGAGATACCTGTCCTGACAATCCTTTCCCCACTGTGGATTCTCCATTAGAATGCCTTATCATTGTCTTTGGGCTTCACTGGTGGTTTAGATGGTAAAGAATCCACCTGCAGTGCAGGAGACCTGGGTTCTATCCCTGGATTGGGAAGATCTCCTAGAGGAGGGCATGGCAACCTACTCCAGTGTTCTTGCCTGGAGAATCCCATGGACAGAGGAGCCTGGCGGGCTACAGTTCATGGAATCACAAAGAGTTGGACACAACAGAGCAACTAAGCACAGCACATCACTGTATTTACTTTCCCTCCATAAAAATTTAAAATTACATATTTGTTTAAATTATGTTTCATGTCTTCCCAGATAATAAGGCTGCCTCAAATGTGTGCAGAATCTGGAGGCCATTAACCCTCTGGGCGGAGGTGTCACATGGCTGGAGCACTCAAGCTTCTCACTTCACTTCCAGGCAAGGACTGACCTTGCATGTATGCGTACTCAGTCACTTCAGTCATAACCGACTCTTTGCAACCCTATGGACTGTAGCCCTCCAGGCTCCTCTGTCCATGGGATTCTTCAGGCAAGAATACTGGAGTAGGTTGCCATTCTCATCACCAGGAGATCTTCCCACCCAGGTATTGAACCTGGATCTCCTGAATCTCCTACACTGCAGGCAGATTCTTTACCCATTGAGCCACCTGGAGTAAACTTATCCATTTACAAAATATGCCATATAAATACAATCATTTTTTCTCTTTGTAATATGATGTGAACAAGTTTGGAATGCACTGCCTTGAAGATAGTATTTGGGGTACACATAGAGATATAAGCAAATAAGGGTCAAGGATCTTCATTAATATTCAGATTTTACTATGAAACATCATCTGCAAGAGAAAATTAAAAACCCTCTATCGTTTCACTCATATCGTTTCATATGGTGCCCAGCATCATAATGGTAATCACATAGCTTCAAACATATCCAACCACAAATTCAAGTCTTCTGCTCTTTAATTATTTTACTTCCATTGTAACATGTCCTCAAAAGAAGGAATTTAAATGAGCCAATTAGTAACCGGAGGTCAGTCTGGAAGAAATAATTGACAAGACCAGGCCTTAGATCTCACCAGGGCTCCTTGGATTTAAATTGGAATCCAAGGGAGAAACATTTATTCATTATTTATTTCACTCGATCATTTATGACATGCCCAATCTTGAGGGGAAACCAGGTGTCTGGCTGAAATACAAAATTAACAAATTAAAATTAACAAGCACAGAAAGGAACAAATCCAGTCTTGCCTCAGCTCACTTCAAGGGCTGGGACTGACAGAGGCATCCAGGAAGGCACCTCTGGCTTCTCAAAGTTGGGCCAGTCTTTTCCTCCACCTTCTGCACCCCCAGAGCCAAGCATGCTTGAATATGTCCATTGTAGACATTTCTAGTTAGGTAAAGACACAGGACAGTATTAGGACAGTATGAGCATTGTTTGGGCTTCCCAGGTGGCGCTAGTGGTAATAAACCTGCCTGCCAATGTAGGAGATGCCAGAGACATGGGTCAGGAAGATCCCTGGGTCAGGATGATCCCTGAATGAGGCCATGGCAACCCACTCCAATATTATTGCCTGGAGAATTCCATGGAGCCTGGTGGGCTCCAGTCCATGGGGGTCACAGAGTCGGATATGACTGAAGCAACTTAGCATGCATGCACCAGGGTTGTTTAGCATCAGGTGGGTGCTTTCAAGCACTTGGCAGATAACATCCTTCATGGATCAATGTCCAGGAAAACTGGATCTGCATGGCCAGTCCCTGTGAGACAGAAAGAAGAAGCCCGTGCCTGGTGCAGTTCTGTCTCCTGGGACAGGCATCATGCGGTAGGGGGAAGGGGGCAGCCAGGGTGAGCCCAAGGGGAATGGCAGTCTTGGTGGTCCAGGAGCATTCAGGGGAAAAGAAGAGCTTGCCATGCGAGGGCCCAGCCATTCTCAGTCTGGTTTCTCTGGAAGTTGGCAGAGACTAACAACAGGAAATCTTAATCTGGGGCAGGACACCCTTTCAAGTTCAGGCAGGAGGGCCTTCCCTCCCCCAGGCCAAGGAGCAGAGACTGAGCCTCCCACAGAATTCCCAGGAGACTGCTGATGGCTACTGGACATGGAGCCTCTGTCATGTCCCCTCAGGGCCTTGTGAAAAGATGGGGTCTGGGGTTGTCCTAGGTCAGGGGTCAGCACTGAGCACCTCACCCTGTTCTCACCACATCTCCCTATGAGACACAGATATCACTGGAACCCAGTGGTATCTGTGGGGTTATGAGAATCTCCACATGGAGACTGCTGCCAGTCTCCTACCCTCCCCACCCTCCCAGCTGAAGTAGACCTCTCATACCCCTGTTGAGGTCTGGGCCCCTGAATCCACTTGCACTTGTCTCCATGGAACCACGACTGAATCACATACCAACCTGGGCCTGGTGTTCTGTCCCACTCACCTGGGCTCCCTGGTGGCTCAGATAGTAAAGAAGCTGCCTATAATGCAGGAGACCTGAGTTCGATCCTTGGGTCAGGAAGATTCCCTGGAGGAGGAAATGTCAAGGCATTCCAGTATTCTTGCCTGGAGAATCCCATGGGCAGAAGAGTCTGATGAGCTACAGTCCATGGGGTCACAAAGAGTTGGATATGACTGACTGACTAACACCCTCCACTCAGCTGTCTGGGTCACCCTACCAAGCCAGGTGTTCTGTGTGACTGTCACTATAAGCCTCGATAGGTTGGCTTAGGGGGAAGGGTATGGGCTGGCTCTCTTCCCCCCTGCCTTCCTGAAGAAGGATATTCTGGAGCTGAGTGGCTGAAGACAAAATATAGCCATTCTTCAGGCTGACAAAAGGGAAGGACACCTGAGGCAGAGGAAATAATACTGTCCACAGGTACAAGTCCCGGGAGAAGGTTCTCAGGCATAGTCAGCTTTGTAGACAAAAGGCCAGCCAAATTCACTGGAGCCTTCCCCCGCTCCCTCGACCTATGTGTCGGTTCTCTCACCCATCCACTTTTTCATGGAGCTCATTCAAATAAGGAACCCATCTTTCTGAGGGCAAGCCATGCAAAGTATCCTTTAGCATCCCCTGCTGGTCCCTGGGAAACACTGGGCATGCATGGCACCGTCTTCTCTCCATCAGCAAGATCTTGGCACCATTTAAGTCAAAGAGTATCCTTCCTATGCTTTCCTCTAGGAATTTTATAGTATCTGGTCTTACATTTATGTCTTAAATCCATTTTGAGTTTATTTTTGTGTATGAGGTTAGAGAGTGTTCTAATTTTACTCTTTCACATGGAGCTAACTAGTTTTCCCAACACCACTTATTGAAGAGACTGTATTTTCCTCCATTGTATATTTTTGCCTCCTCGGCATTGGGAGATTGTGTTCACCTATGGCTGATTCGTGTCAATGTATGGCAAAACAAATATAGTATTGTAATTAAAAAAATAAATAAATTTAATTTAAAAAAAGGAAAAAAAAAAAAAGAAAGTAAAAGCATTAGTCACTCAGTCATGTCTGCCTCTTTGAGAATCTGTGAACTGTAGCCTGCCAGGCTCTTCAGTCCAGGGAATTCTCCATGTAAGAATGCTGGAGTGGGTAGCCATGCCCTCCTCCAGGGGATCTTCCTGTCCCAGGGATCGAACCCAGGCCTCCCACATTGCAGGCAGATTCTTTACCATCTGAGCCATCAGGGAACGTTCTCCTTGACTCCTTGGAATCCTTTGCCTCCTTGGTCATAGATTAATTGATCATAGGTGCATGGGTTTGTCTCTGGGCATCAATAGGATCTTGGAAAGGAGGAGGTCACGAACTGAAAGGGCTCCTGGCAGAGGTCAAGGAAAGACATGAGGAAAGGCTGATGTGGAGGAAGAGGGGGGAGAAAGAGGAGCCCAGAAATCCATGGGGACGGAGGAATCCTTGGGCCTCCCAACATTCTGCAGTCACCTCAAGCTGATGCTCCCCAGAAATTCATTTTCAGAGTAGACTTTATTCTAGGTTGACCACAGTTTGATGAAGCTTATTTATACTAGCTAGGAAAGATTGATGGCAAGAGGATAAGGGGGCAATGGAGGATGAGATGGTTGGATGGCATCACTGACTCAGTGGAGAAGAGTTGGAACAAACTCTGGGAGACAGAAGGACAGGGAGGCCTGGTGTGCTGCAGTCCATGGGGTTGCAAAGAGTCAGACATGAATGAGCAACTGAACAACAACAAAGACTGCCAGGAATCGACTTGGTGAGTTGAATGTCCATTTTGAGAAACCTTGATCCAAGAGGATTTCTAATGTAATATTTCACCAGCGTGACAAAACAAAATAGCAACATCTCAGGCCTGGGTCAATGTGTCCCTGCTAACTCAGATTCTGCACTTAGATACCAGTTGTCCTTCCCTGTGGCCAGCTCTTCATCCATCTTCTCTTTATCTACTTACAGTTTACCCACCATCTCCTTTTTTGGCATGAGTCTTGATCTTCTGTTTTGTTTTATTAAGTTTATATGTTCATGTACTGCTGGATGTTGTCTCAAATTCTTTGGGAGGTAGCAGACAATAAACAAATACCTAAATACAACAGCAGATTGTTTAACTAAGTGTCTGAACTCCAGAAATATATAACACAAATGCTGAAAGGACATTTTTTAAAAATAACTACTCACTTTTTAACATCAGATTATTATAATCATTGAAAAGCTGTAATAGTGTAGCTTAGAAGGCATGTCCATACTTAACTGATTATGAGACCTTAGGCTCATAGCACCTCTGAGAGTCAGACTCCTCATCTGCAAAATATAGATAGGAATGATTTCATGATAAAATGAGATGATGTAGTGTCTTCTACATGCAAGCCTGTGTGTGCTAAGAAACTTCAGTGTGTCCGACCCTTTGCGATCCCATGGACTGCAGCCCACGAGGCTCCTCTGTCCATGAAATTCTCCAGGCAGGAATACTGGAGTGGGTTGCCATGAAAAGATTTTTGACAGCAGGTTAGGGAAAAGAAACTGTAATGCAAGGAAGATGGCCTAGAGGTAAGACAGTTAAATATGTCAAACTCAAGAGCAAAAAGCTCAGTGCCACTGAGCATTCTGCCTTACATGGAAATGGATTTTTGAAGAGAATAAACTGAACCAGAATGCTTAAGGAAGAAATGGCTGAGGATTAGAGATGTAAAGAAGAGTGAAAGAAGAGGTCAAAGTGATCATGGATGGAGGCCAGAGGCTAAAATATCTTTCTGCCGGAGTGGTGTGTCTTATCAGTGACTCATTGTGAGATCTCAGCAGAAATGCCAAAAACAATCACATCAGAAAGGAGCAGCCCAGGCTAAGTGCAGGGTCTGATTAGATCAGCTGTTTCTAATACAGGGGCTTGGCTTCCACTGTCCACAGGCTGAAATGGCATTAAGATCACTTTCCAGGAGAAGTTTCCACTCGGATGAGCCTTGCTCAGCACTTAAAAAACAAACTAACAGGAAACAAATGACAAACCCACCAACACATTACACCAAGCTGTCTTTACATTCACTTAGAGTACAGAGCATTCTAGACTTTTCTCGTCTCTTATGTCTCCTGCATTGGCAGGCAGATTCTTTACCACTAGCACCACCTGGGAAGTCCTCTCTTTGGTTACAACATGTAATCTATTGTGGAAATGGGAACCCATTCTTCTTAGTTTGGAGCCAAGGCTAAGATGGAAGTTAAGGGATCCTACCAGATTATCCCGGAGACAAGACTCAAGGTATACAGTGACAGGGGTCATTGGGGACAAGCAGAAGTTGAAGTTCAAGAGGAAGCAGATAGGAGGGAGGTGAATGTTGGCAGAAAAAAAGACATCTCTGTTAGATACATTGAGTTTCTATAGGAAAACTAGAGGAAGTGTGGAAGTCGGGGAGATTAGGCCACTAGGGTTCAGGACACTTCTAATGCCCTGGAACACTGGCCATTGCGGCTGAGAGGCATCAATAGGTCGAGTGACACAGGAACCACTCTACTGTCACTCCTTGGAATCAGCCATCATTTCTCCATTCCAGTGCCTTAGTCTGCCCCTCCTTGTGTCTATTTTATCTTCACTACTGCCATAGAAAGGCTTTGGGTCAGGCCAACTCGTGGGCCACTGCCCACTCATAGAGTTCTACCTTTGACTCAGGAATCAACCCTAGTCCAATCTGTTGTGGCCAGAGTAGTAGGATCACAAAAGCAGCTGTCCTACCTGCAACGATCCACTTCTGACCACTTCAAAAAAATTTTTTTTTTAATTTTCAGCTTTAGTTTTAGTTATGTGTATATGCTGGCTTCCCAGGTAGCACTAGTAGTAAAGAGCCCACCTGTCAGTGCAGAAGACGTAAGAGACCTGGGTTTGATCCCTGGGTCAGGAAGATCCCCTGAAGGAGGACATGGCAACCCACTCCAGTATTCTTGCCAGGAGAATCCCATGGACAGAGGATCCCGGTGGGCTACAGTCCATGGGGTTGCAAAGAGTTGGACATGACTGAAGTGACTTAGCACTCACGCAAAACCTTCACAAAGTTCTATGAAGATGCTTTCTTCTCAACCTGCTAAATTAAACTCCCCATGTAAAGTGTGAAGACATGTGGGTCTTTCCAAAGCACCCCAGTAATTTTGGTGTGTACCCTCAGTTGAGAGGGTCATTGCTTTAGACTCATCACCTACTTAAAAAGAAAACCAGATCCAACCACTTATTAGAGCTACCTCAACTAAAATATGATCAAGGCAGTTGATACTTTCAAAATGAATATGAGGAAACATGAAAATTAGCTCTCACTGATACATTCTCTTTAAAAAGAATAGGTATGATAGGATCATCAAATCCAAAATTATAATGAAAGTTACAGGAATCTATTCATTTATTTTTGAGAAATTTTGATGGCTCATACACCACAGTGATAAGAAAGATGAAAAGATGAATAGAAGACAGTCTCTGCTATCATGAATAGGTGACAATAACACCAGTGCATTGAATAGGATGCATAGAAATCACAAGTTTATCTTCTGTTATTCATTTAAACTTGAACAGTGAGAGAAATGTCTTCTCTTCTTGCTGAAAACCTGGGCAAGTCTATTTTACCAATCACTCTTAAATTAGAGGCAACCCTAAAGTTTCTTTAAATCACAAAGCACAGCTTCAATTCAATAATTTGAATGTCTAATATTGAAAGTGTGAAAGTGTTAGTCCCTCAGTTGTGTGCGACTCTTTGTGACCCTAGGGACTGTAGCCCACCAGGCTCCTCTGTTCATAGAATTATCTAGGCAAGAATACTGGAGTAGGTTGCCATTCCCTTCTCCAGAGGATCTTTCCAATCCAGGTATCAAACCAGTGTCTCCTGTATTGCAAGCAGATTTTTTTTTTTTTTTAACCATCTGAGCCACCAGGGAAGATGTCTAATATTGTGGAAAAAGCAAACCTCTAAACTTGATTTAGGATCTTGCAGGAGCTGTGGTTAGCTTTTCCTCTCCTTGCTTATCTTGCCAACTGTGTACTCTGGGACTTCATGGGTTGAGTGTGGAAAGGGAGGAGGGAAAAGGGCTCCTGAACATTCCTATTTGACCCGTCCTCTTCTAAGATAGTTTTATATGCTCTGGGCCTGGCTGTTATGAGAACTGACTTTTTCTTGTGGAGACACAGATTTTTTTTTTTCAGGGAATTTTGTGCTGGCCTTTTCTGACTTTGGCTACCATAACACAGGAAGACCTCTACTTTGTCCCTCAATGTTGATCTCCATGCAGCTTCTCTTTTCTGGCAGTCTCGGTGGCGTACCGTCACTCTCTAGTCAGAAGCGTCTTGAACAAAAGCCAAGACTTTAAATTCCTCTGAGATGTTTCAAG
The DNA here is from genome assembly GCA_917880005.1 of Nanger dama. Taxonomy (NCBI): domain Eukaryota; kingdom Metazoa; phylum Chordata; class Mammalia; order Artiodactyla; family Bovidae; genus Nanger; species Nanger dama. The sequence goes on from CAKJTW010000088.1 coordinate 5,976,057, forward strand.
TAGGTGAAAGGGTCTCCTTGAAGCCCTTCTCACAAGGCTTCAGATGAGAAGGTAAAACCCTGGTCCTCCCTTTTGGAGTGGGTTGGACTCAAGAATGGTAGCTCTCTAAAGAGATCTCTTCATGAATCTACCCCTTCAAATACCCTCCATGTGCTAGACAATAGGACCTTGCTATTTATTTTATATTCTCATTCATGTATGCTAAGTCACTTCAGTCGTGTCTGAATCTTTGCAACCCCATGGACTGTAGCCCACCAGGCTCCTCTGTCCATGGGATTCTCCAGACAAGAATACTGGAGTGGGTTTCCACATCCTCCTCCAGGGGATCTTCCAACCCAAGGATGGAAACTTCGTCTCTTAGTTCTCCTGCATTGACAGGTAGATTCCTTATCACTAGTGCCACCTGGGAATCCCATTTTATATACAATAGTGTTCATATTTTCATCTCAAACTCCTAATTTATCCCTCCCCCTTTCCCCTTTAGTAACTATAAGTTTGTGTATTATGTGAGTCTATTTCTGTTTTGTAAAACAGTTCATTTGTATAATTGTTTAGATTCCACATACATTCATTTTCTCGAAAAAACCTATAACAGAAGAGAATGAGAAGAATATATGTATGTATGTGTATATATATAATTGAATAACTTTGCTGTACACCTGAAACTAACAGAATATTGTAAATAAACTATATTTCAAGAAAAAAAAATTGAATTCTCATTCTTTTCATACACTCAAAACTGGTGAGAGGTTTTATCAGACAAGAAATTGGTTTTTAGGTCTTTCATTTAAAGTTTCCCATTTTCCTCTATCTCAGGATTTACCTTGGTAATTAATATCGAATGTAACTTGGCACCTCGAATCATGTAATTTAACAAGATGTCATAATTGCAGTGTCACAGTTTAAGTGCTACTCTGGTGGCTCAGATGGTAAAGAGCTTGCGTGCACTGTGAGAGGCCCACATTCTATCCCTGGGTTGGGAAAATCCCCTGGAGAAGGGCATGGCAACCCATTCCAGTATTCTTCCTGGGAGAATCCCATGGACAGAGGAGCCTGGAAGGCCAAAGTCCATGGGGTCACAAAGAGTCGGACATGACTGAGTGGCTAACACCTTCATTTTCTTTATTATGTCCATACAGAACAAGAAGTGATACCAGGAGAACACTGGGCATCCTCCACTGGCCTGGCTGGAGGATGAGTGGGCCGGGAGATCCCTGAAGCAGGTAATCTCTTACTTGACTCATAATGGGTGCTGCTTCATGGCTCAGATGCTAAAGAATCTGCCTGTAATGCAAGAGGCCTGGGTTTGATCCCTGGATTAGGTAGATAACCCAGAAAAAGAATGGCAACCCACTCCAGAATCCCCCTGGAGAATTCCATGGACAGAGGAGCCTGGTGAGCAACAAACATTTTTCACTTAATGGATATGCTGGAGTTGAGTAGAATGACTACTCTCAGTGTGGGCGGGGCTGTTTTAAAGGGCAACATGCTCAGGTAGACACTCCTAGGCCAAATGCGTGATATTTCTAGACAGCTGCAAAAACCAAAATTGTTGCAGAAGTCTTTTTATTTTGGCCACGCCACACAGCATGTGGGAACATTAGTACCCTGACCAGGGATCCAAACTGTGCCTCTTCGGAGTCCCAACCACCAGACTGCTAGGGAAATCACTTCATAAGTCTTAGCTGGTTTTTCATCTCCTCATTTAGTCTCTGAAGTTCCTACAAATTCACAAGTGTAAATGTCACTGCAAAATCAGAAACTATATTATTATTGATTACTCCTGGGAGATTTCTTAAATGTCGTTTATGCTAAGAATAATAACATTCATTTTCTAAAGGAGCATGTGAAAATTGTCATTTATGGATTTAAAATATATCTTGATAAAAGCTGACCTTGGGAGTTGAAATGTATGAATACTTTGAAATGAAGTCTCATTTTAAAAGTAGTTCAAATAGGATTTAATGGACTGTGGACGGTGGTTTTAAATTAATGAGTGTACCTAGTAAAAAGCTTTGTACTAACAGGCATATGAAAGGTCAACTGAAATATTACAATTATCTTAATTGTTAAAGCATCTTGCTTATTAATATGTCAATTATTTTGACAGCCTTTTGGGGGCAGAAACAAGGAGCTCTGGTTTTAGCATCCTTATCATATCATTATAAATCACTTGCCAAGTGCTCACATAGACGCCACCCATGATGGATCACACAATCAAAATGCATGCACCATCTGAGCTTCAAGGAAATTTTGACTAAATGCTTTTAAGCCTCAATTATATGCCTAATACTGAATCTTGATTTGATCTATCAAAACCCCTGGAAGTCATTACCCAGAAAGAAAAGACAACAGATATCTGGTCAATCAATTTTATTTGAATTACCCAAATGTGCACCAACCTTTGTATCCAGATTCAGTGGAGGATACAAAAGGAAGAAAAGACAAGAACTCTTACCATGAAAAAAAAGGTAAAATGAGCTGAAGACACACTGCCCAAGACGGTAAGACTTAAGGATATATACTGAGTAGTAGCATCTGAGTTGCACAAAACAACTTAGTAAAGAGTAAACCTACCCAAGGGAACACTATCAGCGACCTTGGCAGGGAGTAGAGAAGGGTGATTGGGCAATCCATCCTGAGAGACGGGATAAAGCAATAGACCTGTGTCCTAGTCACCAAAATATCAGTGACTTATTGTGGACACTGAGCCATTAAGTTCCTCCTCTCTCTGTTTCAGTTTGCTCAACTCTAAACCAGAAAGTAAGGGTTGGGATGGTGTCTAAGTTCTTCCAGCTGTAACAATATGGGATTCTAAGGACAAATGCAGAGAACCTGGAAGGTTGTGGACATTACAGGAAAGAGGAAGGACAAGCACAAAGCCACAGAGGTAAGAAAAAAGTAGTGTTGTGTGTGTGTGTGCCTGGGCAATGTATAGTAGGGTAGCAAGGACCTTTCACAAGCCAATTTAACTACTGTAAAGATTCTGGAGCCAGTGAACATGGAAGTGGGTAAGACAGAGTGCTCAGCTAGGTACTAGACAATACACAGGTGTCAAAATGGAGAAAGAGAGACTGTGTATCCTGTGGTCAGAAAGTCTGACTGATCGTCATGCTCTCCTCCTCACTCTAAATTCTTTGCATCTTTGTGGAACTTTATTACAGTGCTTTCCCCCAAACCCACACACCAGGGTGTGGTTACAGATGCCCTCTCTTTAGATTCGCACCAGGAGCCCCCTCTTGTGGGCCAGGTAGCCGAGAGCAGTTGCTGAAATGATGGTGGTCAATCCAATCAGCTTCAGCAGGCCCGGCACGGAGGGCAAATGCCTTTGCAAGAAGGTGGTGGTGATGGGCTTCGCAGGGACATCCTGGGGTCAGAGAATACTTGGTGTCAGTACAGGGCTTGTGCACCTTGCTCCAAGAAGCCTGTATTTCCCCCAGTTCTCTGAATGTGACTCACATTTGCCAACCCCCAGGCCATGAAACATCACATTCCCTCTGCTCAGAACATTCATTTCCATTCCCCACCGGTTGTTGTTGTTCAGTTGCTTGGTCATGTCCAACTCTCTGTGACCCCATGGACTGCAGCATGCTAGGCCTCCCTGTCCTTCATCAACTCCCAGAGTTTGCCCAAGTTCACGTCCGTTGAGTCAGTGATGCTCTCCAACCACAGGACCCTTGAATTAGCTAACTCTGACCACCAACTTCAAGCCTCAGTTTCCCCCTCACTTCTTCCAGGAGCCTTTCCAGTGTCCCCAAGCTAAGTTGACTCTCTCTTTTTACGTTCTCAGCACATCATCTTCATCGCACATGGGGCTTTTTGGTTGTCATCTCTTCTCCCCACCACATGCTGAGCTCTGAAAGTGCGGTTGTACCATTATCCCAGTGGCTGATGGCACAGTAAGTATTGTGCCAGTGGCAGGCTGTACAATAAATATGTGTTGTGTGAATTGATCTGTGGTCTACTCAGTCCTCAATTTCATCTCTGACAGAAGCACTAAGAGAAAGACTTTGGGGTGGCCAGGCTATTGCCTTTGACCTTCTACCTGACAGATGAGTAACTCTGACCTTTCAAACACTTGTCTTCTACAATGCATTTCACTCTATCCCTCTATGTATCCTTCCTTCCAGTCAGGAAGATCTCCTGGGGTCTTATTATAAAATGATAGGCATATTGAAAATGCATTTTTAATTTAAATCTGCTCTGTTTCATTCCACTTCTTTGCTCTCTGAACAGAGGATACTGACTTATCTTTCCTTCATTTCCTCCACCCTATCACCAGGTTAGAGATTTATTCAAGAGACATTTATCGAGTTCTTAATAAGCCTGGAACTCTCTGAGTAATCTCACCCGACCAAAAATATATTTTTCCTAATAACTTGCAAGGCATGTGGCAGCTACAAATTTATCAAAGTTCTTCTAAATCCCTCACCTCTGCCCTAACCCATGACATCCCTTTAAACATCCATGGGTTGAATCACTACGGGGAGGGTCTGTGAATATATACAAGTGTGTTCTATTTGCAAATAACTGTTCTCAAAGGAAAGAAATTTAAATTCATGAAATAAAATAGAACCTACCACAGACTCTGGTTCAGGCAGCCAGATTTCATCCTCTGGGATCTTGCCCATGGCATGCAGGATCTGAAAAAAAAAGAGCATCTTGGTGAATAACAAAAACAACACTGTCTTTCTCCCAATCTACTAAGCTTTCTCTTAATCTCCTAATCTGCTCTTTAAATACAGACTAACAATGTCTTTTGGGATATCCATTAAACAGCCCAGGGTAAAAGCCAGTGTAGTCCACTGAACCTTCAAAAAATGCCCAAAAGATCTTTCATCTGTGACATCTTGGGCTTCCCTAGTGGCTCAGTGGTAAGGAATCTGCCTGCAACGCAGGAGACTCGGGGTTCGATCCCTGGGTTGGGAAGATGCCCTGGAGGAGGGCATGGCAACCCACTCCAGTATTCTTGCCTAGAGAATTCCAAGAACAGAGGAGCCTGGTAGGCTACAGTCAATAGGGTCGCACAGAGTCAAACATGACAGAGACTAAGCACAGTCATTAGACTCACAATAAATCTTAGTAGCTGCAAACATGCCTTAATAGGGATGAGACCAGAGGAACTGTCAGAAAATACACAAATGAATTCTGAGTCCTAGGGTGCACATGTTTGGTTTCACAATATTAGACCGAGGTTCTCTCTCAAGTATAGCTATGGTGATATTTTGCCCCATGGACTCTTTTTACCTTGCACTCATTACTTTGGGGTTAAAGTGTTCATTTCACCCAAGACTACCATTAAAAGGGTGTTTTGTGGGTTTTCAGATGGGGGTTAATGGGGAGTTGGCCTCCAGGATCTCAGACATCCTTAACCTGCTTGTCAGGACCCTGAGTTACTTCCTTCTCCTCAGCACATGACCTCAGGCCCTACCTCTCGGGCCGCTCTCTCGCCAGCCTCCACAGCCCCTTCCATGTAGCCGCTCCAGTGTGTGGCAGTCTCTGTGCCTGCGAAGTAAATCCTGCCCACTGGCTGGCGTAGAACCCTTGAAAAGAAAGCAAAGAGATAAAAGTGGTCAGTCTCAGAGAGCCAGAGGAGAGCCTTCCTACAAAGACCAAGGCGGGTCACTTTCCTTAGATTTTAAATGTCAGGAGGTCCAGTGGCAATTTTGGAATGAGATTCATAGTTTTCTTCAGTTCTTGCATGACCTTTGTCACAGACAAAAGTGGAATAAAAGCCAAAATTCACTCCTACACCAAGAGCTTACAGGTAAAGGGGCTGCCATCAACCGAGGTAAAAGAAGCATTTGCTTGAGTACATGAAGTGAGGGACTCTATGCACCCGGTCATGGATAAGCTCCTTTTATGCTTCACCAGGTTTGAGCAAGGAGACCCGTGCCCCCAGTTTCCCACCTGGCCATTCCACCAGTGAATTTGGCAAAGTGTCCTCTCGCTGAGCTCCAGCTTCCCCATCCCTTAAGGGGCACGATCCAATGATTTTTAAAACTTTTCTTACCAGCAACATTCAACAAATCTGTGCATATCCCTATCCACAATAACCATTCATTGAGCACTTTATCAGTGTGAAGAGTTTTATTGCATTAAATGAGGAACAGTTAACATTTTGGGTGGCACCAAGCGCTCCTCTAAGTGCATTAATCTTTACCACAACCCTATGAGGTCAATACTATCATTATCCTCATTTTGCAGATGAGAATATGGAGGTACAGGATCTATGGTGGGCATTAGGTCCACCTAGACCTTCCTTCAAGAATGACAAACTTACTTGCAGCTGCTGAAAGGTAGTCTTCTGATGTCAGCACTGTTTGGCTATTGCCTCCACTAAGAAAATTGCCCTGGGCTTCCTGGTGGCTTAGTGGTAAAGAATCCCGTGCAATGCAGGAAATGTAAGAGATGCAGGTTTGATTCCTGGGTCAAGAAGATCCCCTGGAGGAGGAAATGGCAACCCACTCCAGTATGCTTGTCTGAAGAACCCCCATGGACAGAGGAGCCTGGTAGGCTATAGTCCATGGGGTTGCAAAGAGTTGGATATGACTGAGTGACTAAACAACAGCAACAAGAAGAAGCCCATATGCTACATAATAGGACAGGAGGCCACAGCACTTGGTTTCTAAGAGGGGTAGTTTGCTGTTACCCTGAAAAAATACCATAAGGGAGGCCCCATCAATATGGCATTATTCATCCTATTCCATGCTTCCATTATATTCCAGATAATGGATGTGGATGTCCACAGCTAATACCCTACTCTTAGCCAACACTGCACACCGCTGGACCTTTCAGAGAAAACAAAAGTTGGCTTGAATTGGTGTGTTTTCTTTCACCTACCCTTATTGCAGCCATCAAGAAAAAAAAAAAACAAAACAGGAGGAGAATAGAAGATATTATAAAGACTAGAATGCTGATAAAAATACACAGCATCATTTGGAATTATCCATAGCTAGAATGGGTTGCAGAGCCTAAAGGTATTCAGGAAGGGTTTTCCAGGCAAGAATACTAGAGTGGGTTGCCAGGCCCTCCTCCAGGGGATCTTCCCAACCCAGGGATCGGGAACCGGAGTCTCCTGCACTGCAGGCAGACTCTTTACCACAGTGCCACCTGGGAAGCTCCAAAAGAGCTCACCTCTGCTTCGGGGAATGTAAGCCCGGCCTCCCACCTGACAGGTGGGGACACTCGTCACTGTACTGACAAGGAAACTATGCACTAGGAAACAAACAAAAAATTGTGTGACTCACTTTATTGTAGTGGTCTGGAACTGAACCCTCAATATCTTCGAGGTCTGCCTATACTGAAGTTTTCAGCAGAATGCTTGGCAAATAGTTGGCACATAAGTAATAAGTGATGAACGAAACAATTATTACTGACATAGTCTACAATCAGCATATACAAAAATTTACCCCAGAATGATCTCGTAGATGGTATTTTGCCATCTTCAGGAAGATGGGACAGTGCTAACCAAAGCCACTATGTATCTTCTCACAAGCAGGTTTTAATCCTTCTTTGACTGGTTTTCACGAACAGATTGATTAGCCATTTACCATTTACTCACACCTTTTTTTTTTTTTCTGTTGCATACTCAGGCTTTTACTCATCACTCTACATTTCCTATTCTGTTTGGATTGAGCTCTTGGTACCAAATGATCTCTTGGTTTAGTAATACTCCAGCAGTCATAACAGTTTGTACTATATTATTAATTCATACTTTGTTAACTACAATAAACTAAACACTAATGATTCATACTTATCTGAGCAACACTATAAAATGCTAAAGCCATTGAATTATGCATTTTGAATGGGTGAACTTTACGGTATGTGAATTCAGTTCAGTCGCTCAGTTATGTTTGACTCTTTGCAACCCCATGGACTGCAGCACGCCAGGCTTTCTTGTCCATCACCAACTCTTGGAGCTTACTCAAACTCATGTTCATCGAGTCAGTGATGACATCCAACCATCTCATCTTCTGTCATTCCCTTCTCCTCCTGCCTTCAATCTTTTTCAGCATCAAGGTCTTTTCCAGTGAATCAGTTCTTCCCATCATGTGGCCAAAGTACTGGAGTTTCAGCTTCAGCATCAGTCCTTCCAATGAACACCCAGGACTGATCTCCTTTAGGATGGACTGGTTGGATCTCCTTGCAGTCCAAGGGACTCTCAAGAGTCTTCTCCAACACCACAGTTCAAAAGCATCACATCTTCGGTGCTCAGCTTTCTTTATAGTCCAACTCTCACATCCATACATGACTACTGGAAAAACCATAGCTTTGACTAGACAGACCTTTGTTGGCAAAGTAATGGTATGTAAATTATATCCCAATAAAGATGTTTAAAAAAGTATGCTCTTATTAATATACTGATTCTTGTCTACTGTATGCTACCTTGTGTTTTCTCATACACCTGATAAGGAAAATAAGGTTCAGAGAGAAGTGGCCTGTCCAGGATGGAAAAGTTGGTTATTGGTAGAATCAGGAGTGGAACCCAAGTCCCTTTATCCCCAGTCTAGAACTCAATTTGTTTTTATAATGCTGTACCCATGTTGACACTTATGTGGTACCATTTGAGAAAGTTTCACTGAGCCCTACACTTGCTGTAAAGACAGTTCTGACAGTATACATGAACCCCCTATCTAAATTCCTAATCTTAGGCTGCAGTCTTCTTTGGTTCTATTGATTGGGATTGCTCCTTCAGAGGAATTCAGAGTCCAAAGCGCCACCATGATGTGGCATTGCAAAGACTTCAGTAGTGAGATTCACAAGATACAAAGGAACCTGGGGATTTGGGGATATTTTTCCCCAGCATTTATAAGAAACAAGGGAGAAGAGCTACATGAACCTTCTTAGAGTTATGGATTTGGGATCAGGGAATTTCAGTTAGAACTGAGCCCACTTTTACTCTACCTTCCATATTGAGTCATGATCCCAGGAGGGAAGTAGGAAGTGTAGCAACCTGCTGAGTACTGCTCCTCACACCAGTTCTTCTCTTCATAGTGCACTGGCTGCAAGGCAGAGTGACAAAAACTCAGAGAAGAATCAAAGGAAGTGATCTCATCCAAAATAAATCAAACACATCACGGTAGGCTTCATACTGGAGAACCAACATATATCTAAAGCGAAAGTCACTCAGTTGTGTCCAACTCTTTGCAACCCCTTGGTATTCTCCAGGCCAGAATGCTGGAGTGGGTAACCGTTCCTTACTCCAGGGGATCTTCTCAACCCAGGGGTCGAATCCAGGTTTCCTGCATTGCAGGCAGATTCTTTACCAGCTGCACCACAATGGAAGCCCAAGAATACTGGAGTGGGTAGCCTATCCCTTCTCCAGTGGATCTTCCTGACTCAGGAATAGAACAGGGGTCTTCTGCACCACAGGCAAATTCTTTACCACCTGAGCTATCGAGGAAGCCCTATGTCTAAAATAAAGCCTTATTGTTCTGATGTTTTTAGAGATATGACTTTGGACATGTAAATGTCCTTGGTTATAAACTTCTAAGAAATTCTGACGTAGACAGTTTTCACACTTGCTTCATTCATGTCCCAAGTACCATTCATAAATTGCAATTGTCTAGCTCCATGTTTAAAGTGGTCTTAGGTATGAAGAAGCTTTAAGTGCCTAATAGTTTCAGGACAAGTTTGAAAAGGATTTAATGCTTACTGGAGTAAGGAGGAGGAAAAAAGTAGAAAGACTGCCTGTTAAGTAAAAAGAATGACCAGATTCACATTTTTGGTGCAAGTCAACTTTGTTTAGAGAAGCTAGGACAGACGAATTAATGTTTTCATGGGATGTAGGCAATTCTGTTGATGGCAATGTGCTGTGTGGTGCTGTGCTTAGTCATTCAGTCATGTCTGACTCTTTGAGACCCTATGGACTGTAATCTACCAGGCTTCTTTGTCCATGGGGATTCTCCAGGCAAGAATACTGGAGTAGGTTGCCATGCCCTCTTCCAGGGGATCTTTCCAAACCAGGGATCAAACACAGGTCTCCTGCATTGCAGGCAGATTCTTTACCAGCTGAGCCACAAGGGAAGCCCAAGAATACTGGAGTGGGTAGCCTATCCTTTCTCCATGGGAACTTCCTGACCCAGGAATCAAACTGGGGTCTCTTGCATTGCAGGCAGATTCTTTACCAGCTGAATGAAGCCCATTGATGGCAATACATGCAGGCAACGATCAGCCTGAAAAATATGTTTTTTCCATGAATAGGCAAAACATTAGCTGAGGTTTTGTGAACTTCAAGTTGTATTAAAAAAAGTAAACGTAAGTGTTATCATTAAGCATTATTTTGAAAAGTTGTTAATAAAATCAACATGGCAAGTCTTAAGAGAAAAATGTTAGTTGTAAAAGAGATTTGGAAAAGATGTGTCATTTAAAACAATTGCAGTCACACATGGGACTTTGGATAGCTATTTGTAACAATGAACAAAGCACAAGGCTCTTTCTTCTAGGTATAAGTGGCTCTGATGTCTCTGGCCCAGCCCTCTTCCCTCTCTGCATCTGAGTGTGATAAGCATCCTTTTCTGCCTGTATCCAGTCAGCCAATCAGAAGAAAGTGTGGACTTCATGTTTCACCTTTTCCTGCTCCCAGGACAAATGCCAAAGCAAGTGCCACTCTCTGCCAAGAGCAAAGAACTCATTTTTATCATCAGAAATTAATTATATATATATTTTCTCTATATATTCTATATATTTCTATATATATTTTTTTTCTATATATTTTTGGGACTATGAAACTGCTTTCCCCTCCCACTGGGGTTCCCCAAACAACCATCTCACAGGTGGCTGGAGGAACCTCAACTCTGCACTCCCTCAGCCTGAGGGTGTCTCAGAACGTAACTTCAACAAAGCTTGAGTATCTACCAGGGAGAAATATCTTGAACTGTATTTTTTAAATAGAAAGACCAGCCAATTTCAGCAGCTGTGACAGAATTAATTTTTAATGTGCATAGAGTTTGGATTTTGCTACCTCACTCACAGTATCCTTGTGTCCAGAGGCTATGCTTATATTTAATCTTGTTAAATGATGTATGACAGTGAAAAATGAAACAAAATCCATTCTTCATTATTATTATGTTTCTCTCCAAACCAATCAATTTGTCATTCTTGTTCATTTGCCGAGGACTAATTCTTTGAAGCTTCAAGAGCATGTGTTTCACCTACAACAAGTAACTCTTGCTTTAAAAGGATGAACAAAAATGACAAATTCAAAAACCACAACAACTTTTGACTAGGAGGAAGTCAGCCATTGCAAAGTTGAGCAAAATAAATGTTCAAGAGATAAAATGAAGCCATGGAACTGTTCAACTAGGTCATGATGTGCGGTGCAGAGATTTAGATTTAAGAGGCTTAACAAGTTAAACATTCTTAGCCCCTTCATTAGATTTTCCTTATGCTTTAACCGCTCATTTGTACATTGTTTTCCATTGTCTTCAAATGATTCATGGATAACTGGATTTAATAAAAGCTTTCAAAAGTGATGTAATCCATGTCAAAACATTAAAAACCCAGCAGTCTGGTGAATGGAAGGAAATGTCGGCTCATTGTTTTAAATATTGATGGAGGTGGTGGTTATGGTTACTGGTTATGGGCACATTGGGTCCTTTGATTATCACCAAATGCCCCTACTGCCCTGCCTCCCATATCATCCCTCCTTTAGCCACGCAGAGGGGAGGAGAACTACCTGCAAAGATGTCTAGGAAGCTCAGCTAAGGCTCACCTTGAGCCAATCAGCATTGCTTCCCTGCTCCAGGAAGAGCTCTAAACTCAGGGACAAGGGTAGCATCACGTAAAACACATTAGTTTGCAGGGTCCTTAAGCTGCCACTTGGAGAAGGAGATGGCAACTCACTTCAGTACTCTTGCCTGGAAAATTCCATGGATGGAGTAGCCTGGTAGGCTATAGTCCATGGGGCTACCAAGAGTCAGACACGACTGAGTGACTTCACTTTCACTTTTCAAGCTGCCACTAACCAGATCCCATCCCTTCTGGGACAACTCATAAGTTGACCAGCCCTGTTGTGCACACCCCTCCAAGAATAGATCAAGGAAAACACGAGCTCTAGAACCTGACTTGCCTGAGCCCATCACTGCTAGGCCCAGATCTCTTGGGACTTCCCTGGTGGTCTAGTGGTTAAGATTCCCAGCTTCCACTGCAGGGTGCACAGATTCAGTCCCTGATCAGGGAACTAAGATCCTACATGCTGCACAGTGATGCCAAAGTTGAAAAAAAAAAGAAAGAAAGAAAGAAAGAAAAAGAGAAAAAGAAAAGCAAGATCTCTCTCCCATAAGGAATGGTTGGGAAGCCTTACATGCAAAGCTTCTTGTGAGCCCAGAACCTTTGCATAGAGGTCACAGAGTTTCTTCAACCTGTGGGAAGAGGGGAGAAAAAATAAATAAATGAAAATGAAGAAGGAAGCAAAAGTGGAAGAGGTACTTATGATTCTCATCATTCAAAAAGATTCTGAGCCTCTGAACCTTTGCTTCCACTTGACATTTGATCTTAACTTTTCAAAACAAGGCACTTTATTTTAGTTCCAGTATCTGAAATCTACGAGGTCACAAAAAGTTATAATGAAAAGAAAAGGATGCATTGCCTGCATCACCAGGGGCACAGGGCAATTTACTCATTCATCGAAAGAAACCTTGTGTACCTGTTGTCAATTTCCTAAGCACTGGAGATTCTGGGGGACCAAGATAGGATTCCTGCTACCCTCCTTCTCTCCTCATCCCACTAAGAGGAAATGGGCAAAGTGGAGAAAGAACAACTTTGAATTCTGCTTCTGTCTCTTCCATGCTGTGAAGTCTTAAGCAGGTTACTTAAGCTCTTTGACCTTTAGTTTTGTCCACAAACTCGCCTGATTTTTTCAGTAATCACGGTAAGACAGTGTGGCCCCAGGACCAGTAGCAACTGCATCATTTGGGAGCTTGTCAGAAATGCAGACTCTCAGATCTCATCCCAGACCTGCCAACTCAGAAACAACAGTGGCAGCATCTGTGTTTTCACAAACCTAAGTGATTAAGCTTGAGAACCGTGGGTAGAAAGCATATAAAGTTTCCAGTTGAGTAACTGGTTGTTGTTCAGTCGCTCAGTCGTGTCCGACTCTTTTTGACCTCATAGACTGCATGCAGCACTCCAGGCTGCCCTGTCCCTCACTATCTCCACAGCAACTGGCACATATGTAATAATGCTTGATAAATGATGGCTCTTAAGAGATTTAGTCTTATGGGGTAATCGGATATAAGCCAAAAGTTATAATTAGTTAATTAAGGTACAAGATAAGACTTATTTCCATTCTGATTTTTATAGAATAGTATTGTTAAACGGGATCTTACAGGTGATATAAAGTTAGGGAATTTAAAATCATAAAGGTGAGCATTTTAAACTCATGAAGAAAAGATAGATTATTTGATGAAATGGCACTGGGACAAATGGCTACCCTGAAAGAAGCAAAATTGGACTTCTATGTGACTTCTTACACCAAAATATATTTCAGAAGGATCAAAGATTTACACAGAATAGACGAACACAGAAAAGCACTGAAAATGAGTAATTTAAAACAATCTTGAAATGGAAAAGTCTTTTCTATGCATGATAGACCATTCAGAAGCAATGATTTTAAAAACAGATCAACCTAACTTCATAAAAAGCTAAATCTTTATTATAGTATAAAATGAATAAGCCATAAATATGATCAAAAAACATATTGGAAAAAGATCTGCTCCACACACTGGAGATTCAGCAGTGAACCAACCAGACAAAACTTCCTACTTTCATGGATTTATTTTTTACTGTTTTGCAACATTTTATTTTACTTAATACTGTAATTATTATTTACAGATAATACTACTTTCTTATTGGTTTATAACATGTTTTATTGTATGTAATTTTTGTACATTCTTTTTTCATATTCTTTTCCACTATGGTTTATCACCAGATATAGAACATAGTTCCCTGTGTTATACAGCAGGACTTTGTTGTCCATCTATTCTATGTGTAAGAGTTTGCATCTGCTAATTCCAAACTCCCAATCCATCCCTCCTTGGATCTTAATATTCTAGTGGGGACATTTTTAGGTAAGTGGCCCAATCAGACCTCCATAGCCCTGGCCAAGCACAGTGGTGGCAATGGTCATAAAGCAGCGAGCTAAGAATGGAGGCAGGAGAGGATGTGCCATAATGCATCCAGGGGCTCTTGTGTGTGCATGCTCATCATGTCCGACTCTTGTAGCCTACCAGGCTCTTCTGTCCATAGTATTTTCCAGACAAGAATACTGAGGTAGGTTGCCATTTCCTTCTCCAGAGGACCTTCCCGACCCAGGGATCAAACCCACGTCTCCTGTATCTCCTGCATTGGCAGCCGGGTTCTTTACCACTAGTGCCACCTGGGAAGCCCTCCAGGGGCTCTTAGTTGGTAAATATGTTATCAGAGAGGCTCGAAAAGAGACACAGGAGACATGGCTTTGATCCCTGGGTTGGGAATGTGCCCTGGAGAAGGAAATGGCAAACTTCTCCAGTATTCTTGCCGGGAAATCTCATGGACAGAAGAGCCTGGCAGGCTACAGTCTTTGGACTTGCAGAGTCGGACATGACTAAGCATGCACACCATGCCAGCAGCACACTGTGCTATCAGGGGTGGTATGGGAATAAATAGTTGGTAGTGGTGAACATCAATTGCTGAAAGAAATTGCCACCTCCAGGGAACCCAGTCAGTCTGTGCCTATACTTTTTCATTGTTATGCATCATTCATGCAGGATGTATGGCAGAGTGCTCTGCAAGGGGTCATTTGTTTACCTGGTTATCTCATCCCCCAGTAAGTTTTCAGCTCCTGGGCTATATCAATTTTTGTATTCTCCATAGCCACTTGCAAGGGATCTTATGTATGATAAACTCAACAAATATTGTTTTGAATACTTTGTTCTTCAGTTATCAGCCTTGTGCCTCTCTACAAGACCCTCATGATGAAACATAACAGACATGTCATGTTAGGAATACACATTAAGCAGTCTTTAAGTTAAAAAGTTAAGTAAAGTCGAAAGTAGGTAGAAAGAAGAAACAGAGAGAAAAAAAGGAGAGGGATATGGGGTAGCGCAGGAAGGGAGAGAGGGGGAAAGGCAGGAAGGGAGGGAGGCAAAGAGGGAGGGAAGAAAGAACAGATACTTTTTTCCTTACCTTTCCTCCTTAGTAAGACGGGCCAGTTTTCTGGCTTTGTGGGCAAGGATAAATCTAAAACATACAAACAAGAAAATGGGGGAAAATCAATGGATACTATCATCTTGGCCTCATTTCTATAGCTACACATGTGTCTAGTGTACAAATTAAAAGTAAACCAGAAGAAACAAACAACACACTATCTTATTTTACGTTCCATGTTTTACTATTTAGGTGTTACATTCCTGACATTAAAAGATACCTTCTAGTTTTAGGAATTCAAGGGACTAAAAACAGATCACTGGCCTTAATTTTTGCCTAGGGGTATACCATGACTAAGCCATCTCCCCATATATGGCTGGTGGTCAATAGGAATACACCCTGGGTCTCAAATGCCTATCTAAGATGTGCCTGAAATTTTACAGTTCCATCCAGTTCTTCTTCTTTGGTTCTGTCTTCAATATGCTTCTCCCAATTGCCCAGCCTTCTAGAATCTGCCTCCATTTCCAGCCCTATGATTGTCTTCAACTAACCAACTGGTTTTGACCTCCCTCTTTTGACCTTTGGCTCTCTCTGAAATAAACCCATACATATCCTAAGACCCGTCTCCAGTTTTGGCTGCTCCAGGTAATCACCACCTCTCCATCCCCATGACATCCGCATCTACGTTGCTCTTCCCTACCAAACTGAGGACTGGGCTGGTCTTGGCTTCTCTCTTATGGGAAATCTCAGCATCCCACATAAGTACCATCGATGCTCATGTAGCCTCCACAAGAAGCCTTCTTAGTGGAACACCGTAAGTTAAATCTTCATATCATGCTTTCATAAAAGATAGCTTACCATAATATATCAACTCCCAGTGCTATACATGAAGAAAACTAGTACAACACATTTTAAAATGTTATTGATATTTTAATTCCTTTCTAAATTTTTAATCATTGTAAGATATTATTTAAAATAAATTTTTGGCCTTGCCATGTGGCTTGTAGGACCCGAGCAGGGGATCGGACCTGTGTCCCCTGTAATGAAAGCAGGGAGTCCTAACCAGCGGACTATCAGGGAATTACCAGAAGACATTATTTGTAAAAATCAATAAGATCTTTCTTACTGTTGGATTTGGAGAAAAGTGACATTGGGTAAAAGTTATTGAACAAAGTTTGGGATACAATTATTGATAGTATAAGAATATATTGTCAATATGGAAGAGTATCACACCACCACAAGTGTGCCTTACCCTATTATGGCAGGATAGCTGCCATCGGGTTTAGTATCATCCAATGTATAGGCAACTGGAGCTTCCTCTCCTTCAATAACCATGCTTCCACAGTAATCTTGGAGAAAAACGAAATGGAAAAAGACATTCATCACCCTATAAAACTACCTGGAGCAGTTACAATGAAGCATACAGTTTTCAATTTAAGAAGCCCAAAGGATGAAAATAAGACCTATACTCTAAATATATGAAGGTAAATCAAACTGATGTTTGGAAAGTGAAGGAGCCAACATTTGGTGAAAAAGTCAAATGCTAAGTTCCTCTCTGCAAAGAAGCAATGTGATATCATGGATTAATCTAGGCCCTCATTAAACGAAATCTTGTTTTCCCTTACTGTTACCACCTGTGTCCCCATTTCTTTTTCACAAGAAATTACATAAAACCAAAGACGTGTCGAAGACATGCTAGTCCATTCCTGTAACATAGAAGGCACTGAACATTCACACTTTATGAGGGGCCACTTAGATGGTGCTAGGGATAAAGAACCTGACTGTCAATGTACGAGACACAAGAGATGTGGGTTCGATCCCTGGGTCAGGAAGATCCCCTGGAGGAGGGTATGGCAACCCACTCCAATATTCCTGCCTGGAGAATCTCAGGGACAGAGGAGCCTGGGAGGTTATTGTCCAAAGGGCCACAAAGAGTCAGATATGACTGAAGTGACATAGCACACACATACTTATTCTAACTAGTTCTTCATTATCTGTAGATAGGGCAGAGAGCATTTCATACAGCACCTCCAGAATAACCTGGGAAAAAATTTCAGCTCATTCTGGACAAATGTGATTATCCGATTCCCCTCCTGAACAAAAAAGATATGTAGTTTTATCAAAAGAATACAACAGAGCAATGGTGAAAATGTCAGGGCAGAATTTTAAATGTTAGAATAAGATCCGACTACAGTGTACCACTCTTCCTGCTCCATCATTTACTAGGGAATTGGGCTTGTTTGAACAAAACTATGGTGGGACACCTTGGAACAAAGACTGTATAGAAAATCAAATGAGAGGGCTTCAAAATGAGGAATAAAGACTAGAGAAAGAACTTGGAAGACATGCAGTGTCCCCAACTTGTGTGTGACCAGGCACACCTGTAGACCTTTAACCTGCATTTGCTTCTCTGTCTCCCTTCATGACCCTCCCCACTTTGCATCTGTGAGAATCAACTTCCTAGTTGGTCACTGGATTGAGGGGCACTTGCATGCCCCTCAGGTGTACTGGGGCTAAAAAAAAACAATGAGAAAAACTGAACTACGGGGAGAAGGAAGAATTTAAGAAGATTTAAGAAAACAAGAGAAATAGCTAAGGAATCACCATGTTATAAGAAGACAAGAAAGAAGATAGGATGTGATAAGAGAAAAGAGCAAGGGCACCCTGGTCACATAGTCAGCTGAACTGGCTGGGGTGGAGGCCTTGCTTCCTGGGCAGAGACACTGCTTGGCCTCTGTGCCACCCAGGTGCACTGCGAGGAAGCAAAGGACCAAGGGGCAGAGAGAAGAGTCCTGTTCATGCCAGGACAAGTCATGTGGTAACAGTGTATTTCTGTCATTTGTAGGTAGAAAGCTGAGGAGTTCTGCCCATGCAAAGGGGACTTCTGATTAACTTGGTCCAGCCTTGCTCTTAAAAAGGGGCATTCAAGGACATCTAGACATTTAACAAAGTCCTTTAACAAAAGAAGCAGACAAAAGCAGAAACAAACTAACAAACAAAAAAGAACCCTCAGGAAAAAAAAAAACAAAGAGTAGAAGTACCTCCCAAGTGTAACATCCTCAGGGAGAAAAGAGAAGATATTGTGCCTATGGTCAGTGATAAAGAGGACTATTCCCAGGTGGCGCTAGTGGTTTATAAAAAAATAAAACCTGCCTGCCAACACAGAAGATGTAAGAAATGTGGGTTCGAACCCTGGGTCAGGAAAATGCCCTGGAGGAGGGTATGGCAACCCACTCCAATATTGTTTCCTGGAGAATCCCATGGACAGAAACATGCATGCAAAGAGGACTATTCAGAATCAAACAATACATGAGAAGCTTTTTTAGTGTGGGAGTGTGGAAGGAGGAATGCTGAGCTGATGATCACATTCGTCTGGAAGAATGATATTTACCAAGGACAAAATTATAGGAAAAATAATGAAGAGAGAATCTGTATGCGTGCTAAGTTGCTTCAGTGCTGTGTGACTCTTTGTGACCCTGTGGACTGTAGCCCTCCAGGCTCCTCTGTCTATGGGATTTCCCAGGTGCGAATACTGGAGCGGGTCTCCATGCCCTCCTCCAGAGGATCTTCCTGACCCAGGAATCCAACCTGCATTTCCTGCACTGCAGGCGGATTCTTTACTGCTGAGCCACTGGGGAAGCCCCTTTATATAGAGTGCTACAAAAAAACACATTTGTAACCCAGTGACAAAGATCAGAGAAAAAGAATGGTTGGTCCAGAAAAGCGCATGTAGATATATTTCCTAGTAAGATGAAACCATCATAAACACATGTTAAAAAATGATACACGGGAATAAAATATTTGCAACAGATGCAGAAAAAAAATTAATGAGCACAGGATAAAGAGATAATTGACAAAATGATTTTACATAGTTCTGAAGCCTTATTAATGATAAAAGTTACAGATTTTATTAAAAAGAAATGCTCCTATTCAGATCTTCAGAGCGATACAGAAGAAGCTGTTTATTGCAGCATCGTATATAACAGTAAAAACTTAAAAACAATGGAAATGCCTATTATCAGCATAACTACTGGACACATTTTGATAGAGCCATACAGGAAATTACTGTTTATTCACTTGTTGAAATAAAGTAGATTTAAATGCCAAGATGTGGAGAGATGTCTGTGGTCATGGAGGGAAGCAGCTTAGCACCAGCGAACTCTCCATGGTGGGTCACTGTCTGGTTCTTTGGAAAAGATAGATTACTTGCTCAACTGATGCATGAACCCAGTAACAGTCCTAAATAGAATGTCCTGCAAAGGCGGAGGATTACAGGCTGCAATGTGGTGGAAAGGGAAAGGGGTAGATACAGTAAGAACTGTCTGAAGGGAAAAATGTGGAACTTTCCCCCTTCGCCTGCAGCACAACCTTCCTCTCATCTTCTGTAATCTAGGTCCTCATTTCAGTCCACTCTTCCCTTTGCCCTCAGTCTCAGGTACTGACTGTTCTTACCTGGCCTCCTCTTGGAAGAAAAGGAGCTGTGATGAGGGTAAATGTGATAAGACTCTAGCATTGAGCTGTTCAATATAGTAAGCATGGGTGGCTTTTGTACATTTGAATTTTTTTTTTCTTTTTTAAGCTTTTAAATTTCATATTGGAGTAAAGTTAATTAACAATGTTGTGATATTTTCACACACCGAGGAAACCAGAATTGAAAGAGACATGTGTATCCCAGTGTTCATCGCAGCACTGTTTATAATAGCCAGGACATGGAAGCAACCTAGAGGTCCATCAGCAGACGAATGGATAAGAAAGCTGTAGTACATATACACAATGGGTTATTACTCAGCCATTAAAAAGAATACATTTGAATCCATTCTAATGAGGTGGATGAAACTGGAGCCTATTATACAGAGTGAAGTAAGCCAGAAAGAAAAACACCAATACAGTATACTAATGCATATATATATGGAATTTAGAAAGATGGTAACAATAACCCTGTTTGTGAGACAGCAAAAGAGACACAGATGTATAGAAGAATCTTTTGGACTCTGTAGGAGAGGGAGAGGGTGGGATAATACGGGAGAATGGCATTGAAACATGTAAATTATCACATGTGAAATGAATCGCCAGTCCAGGTTCGATGCATGATACAGGGTGCTCGGGGCTGGTGCACTGGGATGACCCTGGGGGATGGGATGGGGAGGGAGGTGGGAGGGGGGTTCAGGATGGGGAACACATGTACACCCATGGTGGATTCATGTCAATGTATGGCAAAACAAATACAATAAAAGTTAGTGAAAGTTAAGTCACTCAGTCATGTCTGACTCTTTGCAACCCCATGGACTGTAGCCCACCAGGCTCCTCCGTCCATGGGATTCTCCAGGCAAGAATACTGGAGTGGGTTGCCATTTCCTTCTCCAGGGGATCTTCCCAACCCAGGCACTGAACCCAGGTCTCCCACATTAGAGGCAGACGCTTTAACCTCTGAGCCACCAGGGAAGCCCTAAACAATATTGTAAAGTAAAAAAATAAATTAATTAAAAAAAACAATTTTGTGATATTTTCAAGGGTATAGCAAAGTGATTCAGTTAATGCATTTATATACATATATATATACACGTATCTATTCATTTTCAGATTCTTTTCCCATTTAAGTTATTATAGAATATTGAGCCGAGTTCACTGTACTATACATTTAAGACCTTGCTGGTTATCCATTTTAAACAGAGCAGTACGTACATGCCAATCCCAAACTCCTTAACCATCCCTCCCCACAACCTTTTCCCACAGGGTAACCATAAATTTGTTCTCTAAGTCTGTGAGTCTGTTTCTGTTTTGTAAATGAGTTCATTTGTATTTTTTTCTTTTTAGATTCCACATATACGTCATATCATATGGCATTTGCCTTTGTCTGGCTTACTTCACTCAGTGTGATAATCTCTAGGTCCATCCACGCTGCTACAAATGGCATTATTTCTCTCTTTTTAATGGCTGCATAATATTTTTAAATTTAAAGCAATTAAAATGAAGTAGCCATGTGTGGCTTCTTACATTTGACTTTAAAGCAATTAAAATGAAACAAAATTGAAAAATTCAGATCCTCAGTCTCATTAGCTACATTTCAAGTATTCAGTTCTCAACACAAGTGACCAGTGGATGCTGTACTGAAGAGAATCACTCTGGAACATTTCCATCATTGCAGAATCTAGTATTTTAGTGGGCATCTCTGTAATGTTCTATCCAGAAAAGCAACACACTTATTGAATATCTATTTTACACAGTAGAATCCTGACACAAGGGAGAAATTGCCTGGAAATTTTCAGAATCCCCATCTTTGTGAAAGGCTCTATAAACTCGTACTTTAAAAAATTGTATCAGAAAGTGTTAATAATCTATTTTCACAAAATTTTGTGAAAGGATTAAGTAAACATTATATTGAATTATGATATGCTGTGCTAAGTTGCCTCAGTCATGTACGACTCTTTGAAACCCCATGGACTGTGGCCCACCAGACTCCTCTGTCCATGGGGATTCTCCAGGCAAGAATACTGGAGTGGGTTGCCATTTCCTCCTCCAGGGGATCTTCCCAACCCAGGGATCGCAGGCGTGTTCTTTACCACTAGCACCACCTGGGAAGCCCATATTGAATCATAAAAAGAGTTAATTATATTCTAAGGAAAGTTAATTCCATGAGTTTGTGCCAATGTACTTTACTTGATGGAACTGACCTTAGAACCTGGATGAATGTTTTATGACCGCATGCTAACAAAAACAGTTCTACACAAATGTGTAACTTTGCACCAAGTTTTTGGACCTTCTACCAAAGAAAAGTACTCACCCATATTTCTCCAGAAGGGCTCTTTATAATAAACTATACTCTTGATGACTGAACCCAAAGGCACACGCGTGATCAGCTGATTTCTCATCATTGGCAGAGGGGGACTGAAGTGGATCTTCATGCCCAGAACAGGAGGAACAGCGCTAATGACGTACTTAGCCTGGAAAGAAAAATGGCATGATGAAACATTGTTGGTGGGTTGATTTTGCTCTTTTTTTTTAATGTTTCTCCCTCATTTTACCTTTGTCCCCCACTTAATCTCTTCTTAACAGAGAAACTAGAAGGGCCTTGTTAAAATCAAAATGAGCTCTGATTGTTCCTTACTTCAAAACCTCCAATGACTTCCCATCACACTTGGAGTCAAAGCCAAGTTCCTCACAGTCACTTTCAAGGCCATACATGAGAGGAACCCCTGTCACATCTCTGATCTCATCTTCTGTTACTCTTCCCCACAATCCTCTTAATATTACCATTTTTACTACCTTGCTATTACTTCATTATGTCAGGCTTGCTCCTACCTCAGAGCCTTTGCACTGATGTTCAGTCTATCTGAAAAATTATTCCTCAGAGAGCCACCTGGCTCAGTCTATCATCTCTTTGGGTTCTGCCCTCAAACATCACCTTCTGAGTGAGACCTTCCTTGATGACCTTATTTCAAATTGCATGACCAATGGCCCAGCCCACCTCTGGCATCATCCCCTGTCCCTTCCCTGCTTGGTTTTTTCCACAGTACTCATCACTATCTGGCATTGTCTATGTTTTAATTATATATTTGTTTACAGCTTTTCTCCTTCACTAGAACGTAAGTCACATGAAAGCAGGCATTTATCTGTTTTGTTCACTGCTATGTTTCCAACTCCTAGAAGAATGCCAGGCACATAGGAAGCACTTAATATGTATCAAATCAGTGCTTTCTTTGGTTTTCTAATTCTGCAGGAGCCCAATACAGAAGACTGAGAATATATATTTTATAAATCTTCCAACTTAGCCCCAAATATTGTGATTCCATTTTTCTTTCTTTCAGATAGAGGTAGCTTTTTCACTTTGGGCAAAGGCATTGTCTGTGAAGTCTGGAATGTTCTTGGCTTTATTTACGCTCTGGTTACCTATGGTACTCTGGTCTCCTCCACCTGGTTTAAGGCTCTTGGTTACCTCTGTACAATTCATGGTTTAGGGTCTCCACAAGGATATTTTCTCCTGTCTGGTCAATGTGGATCACAGGCCTCTCCAGCTTCACTCGATCCCCCAGGAGTTCCATTATCCGCTCACTCACTTGACCAGATCCACCCACAAATTTCCTCTCCTGGGAAAAAAAAAAAGGACCCAAGGGGTGAGTAGGAAATATAAAAATAGATACAAATTGTTAAATTGCTAGTTTTCCTCACACATCTTTCCTGTGTGAGGTATTCAGCTTCATGTTGCTCTCACGGCTGTTTTTTGTTTTTTTGTTTTTTTGTTTTTTCACCTTTGTTTTCTAGCTAATGATGGAGGCACCTGTCCTCAGTAGCTTAAGTCGTGTCCTACTCCTTGAGACTCCATGGCCTGTAGCCCGCCAGGCTCTTCTGTCCATGAGATTCTCTAGGCAAGAATACTGGAATGGGAAGCCATTCCCTGCTCCAGGGGATCCTCCCAACCCAGGGATCCAACTTGGGTCTCCTGCATTGCAGGCAGATTGTTTAACACTAGTGCCACCTGGGAAGCTGCTTTCAACAAAACCACTGGTTTTCTAACAGTCACATTTCATGCTATGTTCTGATGGGCTCCTAGGCTCCAAACTCAGGTGGACATCCTCAGCCTGACTCCCAAGTCCCACCTGCCTGGCCACTGCCCCCGCTCTGTGCCGTACCTGCATCCTTTGATTAGGTTGCTGGGTCAACCACTTGCCTGAGCCCACATAGGCCTGTTTCCCTTTCCTTGTCACTCAGTCTCAGAACTTTGCTGGCCTACCCATCCTCAGGCCAGCTTAGTCCCTGTTACAGTCTGTCCGTCTCACCCTGGGTCAGGTACCTGCTGTTTCTGTGGTCACTGAGGTCATTTCACCTCCCTGCACCCACCTTGTCCCAAGCCCAGGAAAATTCTTCAAAATGTTCTGCATGATTGTACACACAGTTGAACCGACCACTTCCTCCTACATGTTCGGTTCAGCTAAATTTTAAAAAGACTATTTCAAATAGGTATCAGAAGAAGAAGGTGAAGGAGAAAGAGAATGGAGTGGGAGAAGGAGAAGGGAGATGAGAGGAAGGAAGCGGGAGGAAGAGTAAGGAGAGAAAAGGAAAATGGCTGTCAAGCAGATTATCTAAGAACTCTAATCCATTTCCTACACTGCCCAGCACAGCCCCCTTATACAAGGCTGGGGTTCAGGAAATAAGCAATGAATGAATTCCATATGGTGTATGTGCTTTTAATTGAAAATATATTTCTGATTTTCTCTGTTGAGCTTTCTAAGAAGTGCCCAGTTCATCAGCTGGTCTCTTGCAAACATATTAATCATCAGATGTATACCCAAATGGAAGATTGCAAAAGTATATTAAAAAGCCTAATTTTTAAATGCTATCGGCCACTGGGTTGTGACATTTGGTACCTAACAACAGACTTCCCCTTTCAAAAGTCACTTTGAGCTGCTATGCTTAAACTCCGAAAGCCACAAGCATGCCTCCAGCTCCGTCTGTTCATGACTGAGGATGGATGATGGCAATCTTTCAATTAGGCAGTGGTAGTTTTTTATTGGAATGGTCCGGGTATGAATGGGTACCTGCCCTCCATTGGATGTTGAGAAGATCCTGGTCGTGCCCCCACACTGCTTAACATACCACAGGAACCAGAGAGCGGAGACCTCATGGATCTCTGCAGAGACGCAAAGGTTCACAAAGAGAATAGCAAGCTGCTTCGAAGATCTGCTCAGGAAGAAATAAGAGCAACATTGGCAAATGCAGGGGGAGCATCTTCTTCATTGTCTGAAAATTATTCAAATAGCAAACATACTTGGCTAAGTGGAATGCAATTTGGCAAGTTGCAGAAATTTGTAATCACTAGAATTTAATATTATAAAACATGACATCAGAGATTTGGGGAATAAGAGATGTATTTTCCCCTTCACCAAAAGACCTAACTCAGAATCAGGCTTCTCTGGTGGCTCAGGTAGTAAAGAATCTGCCTGCAATGCAGGAGACCCAGGTTCAATCCCTGGGTCGCGAAGATTCCCCTGGAAAAGGAAATAGCTACCCACTCCAGTATTCTTGTCTGGAGATTCTGATGGACGGAGGAACCTAGTGGGCTACAATCCGTGGGGTCACAAAGAGTCGGGCATGACTCTCCACACACTTGCTACTCTTCCAGTCATCCGCATCTCAGTAAAAGGCATCACCATTCATCCACTTGCTAAGGCCAACACTAGAGAAATCAACTTTAACTTCTCTTTCCATCACTCTCCCTCCCATCCAATCCATTGGGAAGTCCTATTGCTTCTCACCACATCACTCCATCTTTATCACTACCAATTTGGCAACCTCTCTTGCCAAGGTTATTGCAACTATTTCCTCCAGACTGGTTCCTGGACAAGGTTCCACTTGTCCACACCTAATATCTATTTACCATGCTTGAAGCCAAAATCTTTTTATTGCCCTCGCCTCTATGATGCTCTTTTTCAAGTGTAAATCAAGTCACATCACCCCCCTTCTTAAAACTCTCCAGTGGCATCCTTTCAAAACCAGAATAAGAGTCAGAATTTTTTTACCATAGCCTTCAAAGTCCTAAGTGGTCTAACCCATTCCTATGTTTTCTATTTCATCCCGTACCTTCTCTACTTATTCTAATATCTCCTCAGAAAGATGAACTCTTTTTTAAACTAAAATTTTAACTTTTTGTTTAGTTAGTTAATTCTGTAGTTACTTTTGGCTGTGCTAGATCTCCATCGTTGTGCGGGTCTCTCTCTAGTTGCAGCGAGTGAAGACTACTCTCTAGTTGCAGTGTGCAGGCTTCTCACTGTGGTGGTTCTCTTGTTGTGGAACACGGGCTCTAGGGCTGTGTGGGCTCAGTAGCTGTGGCACATGGGCCTAGCTGCTCTGTGGCATGTGGGATACAGGTTCGATCCCTGGTTGAGGAGGATCCCACATGCCACAGAGCAACCAGGTCCATGGACCACCAGCGCAGCACCAAATGAACTCTTACATGTTCATGAAAGTGAGCACCAGCTTCTACATTCCCAGAACACTGGCATTCTCCATCATTTTACCACAGTATCATTTAAACTCTTTTCACTGTCTTATCTTAATTATTGGTTTATTATTTTTATTTCTGTCTCCCACACTAAAATATCATCAGTGAGAAGGGAATCTTAACTTTTTGTTCACCATAGTGTCCTCTTTAATAAAATAGTCTGGCACATAGGAAACACTTAATAGATTACTTGTTATATGACTGAATGAACACATGTTGATGAGAAATACCAATTCAACATTACTTTCATTTTATTTATTTATTTGGCCATGCCATACAACTTGCAGAGCTGCACTCATGTCTCAGGAGTAAAGAATCCACTTGCCAGTGCAGCAGACACAGGAGATACAGGTTTGATCCCTGGGTCAGGAGGATCCCATGGGGAAGGAAATGGCAACCCACTCCAGTATTCTTGCCTGGAAAATCCCACGGGCAGAGGAGCCTGGCAGGCTACAGTCCATGGGGTCGCAAAGAGTTGAACACATCTGAGCAACTAAACAACAAAACAACTTGTGGGATCTCAGTTTCCCAGCCAGGGGTTGAAGCTGTGCCACAGCCTGGAATCCTTAACTACTGCCACTAGGGGGAACTCCTAAACATTATTTTTAAATGATCTATAAGCAAGGAGATCAAACCAGTCAACCCTAAAGGAAATTAGTCCTGAATATTCATTGGAAGGACTGAAGCTGAAAGCTGAAACTCCAGTACTTTGGCCACTTGATGCAAAGAACTGACTCACTGGGAAAGACCCTGCTGCTGGGAAAGACTGAAGGCAGTAGGAGAAGGGGACAACAGAGGATGAGATGGTTGGATGGCATCACCGACTCAATGGACATGAGGTTGAGCAAGCTCTGGGAGTTGGTGATGGACAGGTAAGACTGGCATGCTGCAGTCCATGGGGTCGAAAAGAGTCAGACACGACTGAGTGACTGAACTGAACTGATAATGCTCAAAGGATATGCTAAGTAATGTACCAAGTACAAAATTAGTCACAGTTAGCTATTCAGTTATTTTACCACCTAATGGAAGACCAGCCGAAAGGATGGAGGAGGCAAAAAGAGATGAACTTTTGCCTGAGGTTGGCAGGTAAATGATGAGAAGTTATGTCCTACCTGTAGCCACACCAGAAGGTGAAAGATCTGATGCAATTCCAACAACTCAGTTATATCTAACAGATCCTAAAATTCACCAGAAGTAATGTGTACTCTGGGATATCTTTAATTAGGACCAACCCCGCTTTTGACTTTGACATCAAGTTTGCATGTTGTTTTACATCTGAGGCAGAAATCGCTACCTGGTGATGCTGACAATCGGAGAAGGCAACGGCACCCCACTCCAGTACTCTTACCCTGAAACTCCCATGGGCAGAGGAGCCTGGTGGGCTGCAGTCCATGGGGTCACTGAGTCAGACACGACTGAGCGACTTCACTTTCACTTTTCACTTTCATGCATTGGAGAAGGAAATGGCAATCCACGCCAGTGTTCTTGCCTGGAGAATCCCAGGGACGGGGGAGCCTGGTGGGCTGCCGTCTATGGAGTCGCACAGAGTCAGACACGACTGAAGCGACTTAGCAGCAGCGATGCTGACAATGCATGGGATAAATAACACTGTCTTCCACTCATTGAACTCTTTCGCACTCCATGGTTTTTTAAACCCACTGTCTTACTGATTTGCTAGAAAAATGACAGTTATTATTTTTCCCCAGTTCACAAGTCCCAAAACTGAGTCTCAGGGAGCTCATTAAATGGTACCACTGTAAACCACATTATACATGATTCAAACCTCATGCTTTTAATACCTCAAAATGCTTTATAATTAATTAGCTGACCTCAAAGGGACTAATCCCCTGACCAAGGGGCACCTCTTTACCCTAGTGCACTTTAGCTCTGGAAGTTTGTAGAATCACATAACACACACCGTTACTTGTGACAATGTTTGCAACCATAACCACCTGGTAGCACTTTTGTGATAGTCCCCATCATTACGCCTGAAAATAGTGCAATATATATGTTGAAGTGACTTAAAGTTAGTTTTGCAAGATTCTTCATGATAATGCAAGGGACGGAAATTGCTGACTCATGCTTTCTTTGCAGGGGCAATTTTTGTCATCTATCTCAAGCAAATATGCAAAGAATGGTTTAAAATATTACTTCAAAGTAAAACTATCCTTTACTGTTTCCTGATGTCTTGTTTCCTTTGTTCTTTAATTTATAGGTAATTTCGGACAATATAAGGTAAAGGGAGTCAGCTAGATAACCAACATCAAACATGAAAATAGCGCTGTGATTATTACTGTTGCCGCTTTGGTGAGAAAGAAATAACTGGTTTGAAATCAAGGGAGATCTAGAAGTCATTCTCTCTGGAGGGTCAGGCCATATCTAATGCTTTATTTGATTTACTCTGGGAGCTTTAGTGGGAAAAGAATTAGAACAAAAAATATCTGAGGGATGGAAGGTCAAGGAAGCCAGTGCAATGATATTTTTCTGTTCCTTGCCCTGTTGACTTTTTAAAAGGTGAACGTTACTATATTTTCTACATAGAAGAAATAAATATATTATATAAAATTTGGAAAATTCATAAAAATAAAAGATGAGAGAATGCGTATCTTCCATAAAATAATCCCTAGACTCATTTTGGTGCATTTTTTTCTAGTTATAGATTTTAAAAAGTATATTTACATAATTGTGACTGTATCATAAATTCAATGTGTTTCTTGAAGCATATCATAAAATGATAATAACAGACAGAATGATCAACATTAATCTTTGAATGTATGGCTGTACTTTAGTTTGAATCACAGTAGGTTGGATACAGTGTGGATTTTGTTCAGTTCAGTTCAGTTCAGTCTGACTCTTTGCGACCCCGTGGACTGCAGCACACTTGACTTCAGGCCTCCCTGCCCATCACTAACTCCTGGAGTTTACCCAGACTCATCTCCATTGAGTCGGGGATGCCATCCAACCATCTCACTCTCTGTTGTCCCCTTCCCTTTATTTTATTTATTTTTAAAATATTTCTTTGGCTACATTGGGTCCTAGTTGCAGCATGTGGGATCTGGTTCCCTGACCAGGTATCAAACCTGGGCCCCTGCATTGGGAGAGCAGAGGCTTAGCCACTGGACCACCAGAGAAGCCCCAAGGGTTACTTCCTTTGAAACTAGGAAATGATATCATAGTTATCTTGCTTAGGAAAAACTTAAAAATTAGTTTGTGTTCATATAGTCCTAACATCTCAGAATGCAGTATTTTGTCAGCCAACAACCTGAAATATTCAGTAACAGGAGGACAAGGCCAAGGACTATGACAGAAAAACTCAGATCTCTATGAGACCAAAGAAATATAATTAGTCTTATCTTCAGTGAGCTTTAAAGCTCTCTGGAGAGAGAAGAACTCATGAATTTATTAAAAGCTTTTTGTAATGGGAGTTATAAAATAAATGCAGGTAATAAATACTCATTATATTTTGAAAATCTCATGTATAAAATTTAAAACTGAATACTGCAATTTTATTACAAAAACTCGTTGTATCACAAGCTACATTCTCAAAAAATGTGGTAAATCACATGTGTTAAAATGATGTAATTAATAATAGGCATGATTTCATGACAATAAAAGGGTTTTACTCTTTCAAAATTGGTTGTTTTCAAAGGCTGA
Organism: Nanger dama; assembly: GCA_917880005.1. Lineage (NCBI taxonomy): Eukaryota > Metazoa > Chordata > Mammalia > Artiodactyla > Bovidae > Nanger > Nanger dama. The sequence continues at coordinate 6,005,836 of CAKJTW010000088.1, forward strand.
AGACATAAGAGTAGTACACGCTCATCACAAACTATTATATAATAATAATGGCAACGATTAAAAACTGGAAGTAACTAAAATGTCTAATGATAATAGATAAACACATTATAATATTCGCTTTTCATGGAATAGTCTGCAACCATGAAATATGGTGTTTGATGAAGAATTTTAATTTCTCGGACAAATGTTTGCACTGTAATATATGTTTAAAAAAGTTCTGATGGATGTCCATTGCTTGCAGTGCATATAGTGTTTTCTTTTTAGAAATGAGATCACATTGTACATACTTGATTATAGCCTGCTTTTCTACTTGTTTAATAAAACAATTTTTTCAAGCCATTAAATATTCTTCTACAACAAAATTTTAAAGATTTTAGGGTATTCCAATTTTCAGACCAAGCATAATTAAATTTAACCAGTCTTCAATTTGGGGACCTTTAGATTTTCCTTTTAAAAATAATGCTTTGAGGAAATTTCCTGATGATCCAGTGGTAAGGACTCTGCTTCCATTGTCAAGGGCCTGGGTTTGATTCCTGTTCAGGGAACTAAGGTCTTGCAAGCCACGTGGCCAAAATAATAATAATAATGTTTTGAATCTCCCTTTCTCTCTCCTTTTTTCTCTCCTTAAGCTAAATTTTTAAAAGTTGAATTTACATATGAAAACGTATGTACATTTTATATCTTTTGATTATTTCCATATCTCAGATTCAGATATCCCTAAAATCTTTTTACTTTTAGTTGCCAGAGCTCCAACTTCCCTCCCCAATGCCTAGAGAATGAAGATATCAACCTCAGAGTCATATTCCCAACTAATGTAGTTTAGCATGGGCAAATACCCTCACTGCAATTCCATTTTCTTACTTTGTTTACCACAAATTCACCACATGCTTGAGATTCAATCCTTTCCCTTTTCCCTGCTGTCTAAGATCAGTGAAGCTTCTCCATCATGTCTGTCTATGCAGCTTCCACAGCTCTGCCAAATGCAATTTAATACTTGACTCATGCACACTTTCTTTCAATGCTACATGTTTCTCCTTAATGGGGAGTAGTCAATCCAGTCATCCATGTTTCCTGGATACTTGTGGATGATCCAGAGAACTTCTCTAGAAGTTCCTCTTCGAAGCTTTAAAGAGTCACACCTCATTCCATAGGTGTTTGAAATGTATATCCTGATACACTATCTCCGTACCTGACCTTTAGCAGAGTAGAAAACTATCTTTACTTCAACAGCTTGATAAATGAGATCTTTAAGCTGTTCCTTTTTAAAAACACATAACATATTTATTTTTACTTATTTATTTATTTTGGTGATGCCGTGTAGGATCTTAGTTTCCCCTACCAGGGATTAAAACAGTGCCCTCTGCACTGGAAGCACAGAGTCCAACTACCGGACCACCAGGGAAGTCTCCCTTTAAGCTGTTCTAAATAAAAGAGATGGCACATTCTAGACTGTCCTGAGGACTTTATGGGCCAATATCACCTTTGTGATGCAAAACTATTTCAAAGAATATTTTCAGCCCTCCACTTGACCAACTGTGGTTTTAGACATAAAACAGCTCTCTTTATCTCAGAGCTGCTGAATGGAATTGCCAAATACATCTGAAAGCGGGTCACGGTCAATGCCTGTGCCTGATGGCGAGCCTTACTCTGTCCAGCAGATCTTGT